>CM073730.1:109526299-110273174 GCA_037113605.1 Calophaca sinica
CGCGTAATCAGTTGCTCGATTGGTGACAAATCACGTAAATTAAATTATCAAGATAAATTTAATTCAACGCGCTCTAAAATATTCGCGTATAAGAAATACGCTCACAAAATAATCACATAAATAATTTCACAAATAATCACAATAACATATATCATAATACCAAAAGATAATAAAAATTTGGATTTTGGAATCTAGTATAATAGTAAAATACATCACAAAGTTAAAACACTTATGTGGTCTATATTTAGAACCACGCGCACACCATTACATATAATACGCGTCACCTACGGATAACCTCTCGTAAATCTCGATCCGCTCAAAACTCCTTGTGTCGCATTTCCTGAGATGAAGTCTTCAGATGATGAGTTCTCTGCTCTACTTGGGGTGTAGACACGTCCCTTAGTGGTTGGTCTTGTAGTTTCAACATTGTTGACAATAGACTCAGCTCGTGGTACTTTGCAGTCTCTGGACAGATATCCCAATTCCTTGCAGTTAAAGCGTAATCTTTCCTTGGTTGGTTACTGTAAACGTTTTGCTCCTCATCTTCACCGTTAGAGTAGTGTGTCTTTGGCTATCGATGTTTGTGATTCCCTTTTTGCCTATCATGTAGACATATCCTTCAGTAGTTGGGCACACAACCTTCGCAGTATCTGCAGTTGATCCACCTTTGGCAATTGATAGTCCTTAGAAAAATGTCCTGGCTTCTTATAGTTACAGCATAGTCGGTCCTTCGATGAGCATTCATTAGCTAACTGTTCCTTGCTTCCACATTGATGACAGTGCCACTTCAACTCCTGATCATTCCCAATAGCCTACGACAAAAGACGATCCTGACTGCGGTGATTTCCCTGAGGATAGAAATATGGTGCTCCTTGTTGATGTCTTCTTCTTTGTCCTTTGCCCTGACAATCTGGCTTAACTGGACCTCTAATAGCTTGCTCCTTTGTTTGTTGTCTCGGCCAATCGTGTTGATTCTCCACGGCGATCTATTGTGCGACAATAGTTGCTATCCAGACTATCATCCGAATTACGTGATTCAAGTCTAAGTTACTAGCACTAGCAAAAAGACTTGTTCGCCTCGAAGGCATCGAATTTCTACAAAGTAAACTAACCAAATCCCCACAACAAATTCAATCATCTGAGATGATCGCACACAATTTCAGACAATGTCAAATATGTTTCAACTAGGAAACATTACAGACAATCATGAACAAAGTTCACATAACCTAGGCATAACAAACTTATACCCGACAATTCCCAACAATCTAGGCCAGCTTAGACAAAGCGGTCCGGTTAGAACCGAACTGCTTTGATACCACCATTGTAACACCCCGTTTTCGAAACGCTACTGTGCAACCCAATCTAATGCTGAAAACATTTAATGCTTGTATGCTTTCAGTTAAAGAGCACTCTTATGTATTTCGCAGTGGAAAATAGGAGTAATTTTTTTTTTCATTTTCTTTCCTTTGAAACCCTTTTCAAAATGAGACATAGAGTACTACAGTTTTCTAAATGATGCCAATTCAAACTTTTGCAATTATCAGAGTATAATGCATCACAAAATAATACTTCACATAACATAATCATTTCGCACTAAGGCGAGGTTTTCTGAAAAGAGTAATTACGAAACAACAAATACAAAACCCTAAGCTAAACTGGCTAACAACTATAACTCTTACTGAGAAATAGCTCAGCAAGACCAAACACGAAGTGCTCAGAGGAATCTTCCTCCACTGGCTCAATCTTCAATGCTCCTAGAAGGACGAAACTGAAGCAGCTACCGAACTCCATCTGGAAGTGACATCCATAAGGATATCCAATCCAACAACAGTGCAAGGGTAAATCCTTTGTCCACGAGTTTATCATAGGCTATGTCACATGCAAATAATATATACATATATAATACAAGAACATGCTTTTATATACATATACATACTTAGTAGACCGCACACAATCAGCATGGTATATCAAGCATTGCATGTAAGCAACCAAAACAACCAACAGATCAACAATCAAGTCACTACAATATCAAACTATTGCTTGTGAACAAACAAAAAGACCAACAGATCCACAATCAAGTCACTACAATATCAAACTATTGCATGTGAGCAGGCAAGTCTATCAACAGACCAGTGATCAAGTCATCACAATATCAAATTCAACACATATCATAAATGTGGTTAGCTATGCATGTCAATGCAGTATGACCAGTTGTGTATACACTTGCAGCCTTGATAGGTCAGCAGTATGACGGGGACTACTTTCCCAACGTCCGAACAAGACAGCCTCTGCTTAGGCATGCCACTACTTTGGCTTGCCTTTACTTAGGCAATGCTGTGTCAACTCGCCTTTTGAAATCTGTATGACCAATCAAATGCTACGAGTGACATGACAACTCGTCTTTTGAAGTCTTTAAGACCAATCAAACGCTCTGTGTGTCGATGCTCAATGGTTAGTATGCATCCAAACAAATTCAACAATATGGCATGCTCACCGTAGTGAACGCCCGAGTGATATCCAACAAATTCTACAATATGGCGTGCTCACCGTAGTGAGTGCCCGAGTAATGTTTTAATTAATCATTGCGGATCAGCGAACCCTCACTCACTCAACTTAGTGGGTTTCCAAATCTCAATTAACTAAGAGTTCAACGCAGGACACAAAGTCTGGGTGTTCAATTGCGGAACGCTAGTCCTAATCTTAGATCAAAACTCTAGGCATGTAATGCGGAACGCTAGGCTGAACTTTTAGGTTAAGATACTACGCACGCCATACAGAACACTAAGTCCAATCCTTAATCAAGAAAAAGTGCACACAAGCAGGACATTAAGACCCAGCACATGACACATGGCCCATATGCTCAATAGGAACACTAGGTTTCGTACATTTTATTCTTTCGAAATCCCGCATCATTTAACTCAATCGCTTTCGCAAATTGTACTATTTATTTCAAGTTCTTTTCTCTACTATTATTCCATTGAAATTTCCTTGCAAGCTTTGGCTAGTTGTTCTAAAACCCTCACGCTTACTTTTAAATCAAAACGTCCTTAACAATTTGTTTACGAAATCAGAATTCGGCTTGTGGAATCGCATCAGATTTACCGATGTAAATCGTCAACCAATAACAGTCGATCAACGCATTGTTAATTAATAAATTATCAACAATAATGTTTTTCATATTCCAATTCAATGCCAAGTTCCAATGAAATCCAAGGTGATTCAAGGAAAACAATACAACTCATAATGCCACGCAGGGCCAAGAACATGCTACATATTATTATCAATTTCAAGACCAATTAAATCAATCAAGTATGATTTAAGTCACACAATACAATTCAGTCTTGCCACACAGGGCCAAATCAATACACAGTAGTTCATGCTACAACATCTCAATAGTATATAGTAATACTACAAGTACTACCACGAAACCAATCAACAATCAAGCCAACAACACACAAGGCGAAAAGCCCAAACTCATTATGTAAGAATTTCCCTTACCTTTGGCGCTTTAACAATCCAAGCAAGGTAAATTCGAACTATCGTCAAGTCGTTCCCCGCACGAACCTTATGCACGAACCTTAACAACGTAAACTTAATCCAATTAGAACCAAAATCCCAAGTCCTAAAACTCTACGGTAGCCACGGTTTTAGTCCTAAAAAGAGCCTAAAATCTTTCTAACTTAACCTATATGGATCACACCTAATCATATGCCATGAAACAAATTCAAACCATTCAAGTTTTCAAGCTTTTACAAAAGCTACACACTTAGAAAAATAGCTAAACCAAAATTTACCAATTGAAATAGTGTTTTACCGAGTAAATAGTATTTTGCCAACTTTGAATCACTTTTTAAAGCACTAAAACATGTCACAACATTCTAGAATTAAATTTATTACAAGTTTAAAACAATTCTTAAGACATAACCCAAAACTTTTTCCAAAATAATTATTCTTTGAATTGTTTTGCTAAATCAAATCATCAACCACTTTTATAACTATTTTTAAGCATAAATGCAAGTCAAGAACAAGTCACAAAATCCCTTTGAAGACCACGGTTTTGGAAGTTCAAAAACAACTTCAAAGTTTTAAACCTTTTACTCCGAAATCATGCAAACTTTATTTAATCAAACCTCTTACCAAACCAAACTTCTTTACCACGTTAATACAATTAAAAACAAGTTGAAACTCACCCAAATTATGTTATTAAGCTACTGTTTTAAGAGCTCCAAAACAGCCCCAAATTTGATTTATTTCAAACAATTTTTCAAAGTTTAAACCTAGCAATCTTTATAGTTCTAAAACCTTAACCAAAAGCCAACTTCTTAAACACTTAAAACACTTTGAAATCAATTTAAAACATCCCCCAAAATCATATTAGGAGTCACGGTTTCAGCTCCCCCTTTCAACAAATTGATTTCTCCAAAACTTTGTAAACATGATTATAAGACTAGTTTCCAAACTTAGCAAGTATAACCCATCAAGAATCAACTCTAAAACAACAAAAATCAAACAAACCAAGGCTTAGAACAGCCCCTAGGTTTCGGCCAGAATAGATTTAGGATTTTCCAAGTTTTATAAAATCAAGAACAAGCTAATACATGGAAGGGAATAAGGGGTTATGAAACTAGTCATGCAAAACCCATAACATGGAACTCAAGAATAGCACTATAACTCAAAAATAGCTCCTAAAACCTTCAAAACCCATAACATGGAACTCAAGAGAGATGAAAGAAGCCTCCATTCAAAATGGTGTGCTACCATCATGTGGCTTGCATCTTATTGGTCCACCTACAGCCCACAATCTTTCTCACCAAGTAAGGGTTTCGCTACGACGCGTTTTTGCTCAACTGGGTGCGCGGCGTTTCGCGTATATTAGGTTTTTAATACTAAAAACTCCCAAAAATAATTCTAATTATAACCCCACACCCAAAAATTACAAATGTTCCTCGCGGCATGAGAAAAATACCCACGTATCTCGTTTTCTTGAAATACGGACGAAAAGTCGCAATTAGTACAATAACTAAACCATGAAAATTCAAACTATGACTTAAGGATATTTATTAAATCCTGAAAATTATTTCTCTTTCAATAAAATAATTTTCTTTAATCAAACAACAATCTTTCACATTTTTCGATATTAATTCATATTAAAAACAAAGATAATGCCTACACTGTCTCTTAATCTGAATTAATTGTTAAAACAGTAAATTGTTTACAATAAATCTTTGTTGTTCTTCGTACTTTTAACAAACCATTGAGGTGATCAATCTCTATGATTTATTTTCAAGTAGTTGGAAACTATAAAATAATTTTCATAAAAATTAGGATGTTACACAAGGGAAATCGAATTTTCCATTGATTTGCTTCCAGGAACAGGACCGATTTCGATAGCGCCCTATCGAATGTCACCAGCAAAGATGAAAGAGTTGAAGTCTCAGATTGAGCACTTGGAGTTGAAGCAGTTCATACGACTAAGTGTGTCACCATGGGGAGCCCCAGTGTTATTAGCGAAGAAGAAGGATGGACGATCAAGACTGTACGTGGATTATCGCCGACTCAATAAGGTTACTGTCAAGAATCAGTATCCATTACCGCGTATCGATGATTTGATGGACCAACTACGAGGAGCTGCGATATTTTCCAAGATTGACTTGAAGTCAGGTTATCATCAGATTTGAGTGAAGGAAGAGGATATTCCCAAGACAGCTTTCAAGACAAGGTATGGTCACTATGAGTACTTAGTGATGCCATTTGGAGTGACGAACGCACCAGCAGTGTTTATGGACTACATGAACAGGATCTTTCACCCATTCTTGGATCGGTTTGTGGTAGTGTTCATCGACGACATTTTGGTTTACTCGAGGAGTAGAGAGGAGCACAAAGAGCATCTACGTCAAGTACTGCAAATACTTCGAGAGAAGCAGCTTTATGCTAACCTTTCTAAGTGTGAATTTTGGCTTGAAGAGGTGAACTTTCTCGGACATGTGATAACTAGAGATGGAATAGCTGTGGATCCAGCTAAGATTGAAGCTGTGTTAGCATGGGAACAGCCGAAGACTGTGACAGATAACAGAAGTTTTGTTGGATTAGCAGGCTATTATCGAAGATTTATCGAAGGTTTTTCGAAGATTGTAGCACCACTCACATGACTTACAAGGAAGGATCAACCATTTGCTGGGACTGAAGAGTGTGAATCCAGTTTTTGGAGACTAAAGGAGCTTTTGACAACAGCACCTGTGTTAATTCTGCCCCAATCAGAAGAACCTTACGAGGTTTATTGCGATGCATCACACCAAGGGTTAGGATGCGTGCTGATGCAACATCAAAAAGTTGTGGATTATGCTTCGAGACAGCTCAAGATTCACGAGAAGAATTACCCTACGCCCGATTTGGAGCTTGCTGCAGTGGTTTTTGTACTAAAGATTTGGAGGCACTACCTCTATGGGAGCACATTCACTATGTACAGCGACCACAAGAGCTTGAGGTACTTATTCGATCAGAAGGAGCTCAACATGCGATAGCGAAGATGGACAGAATTTCTGAAGGACTACGACTTTACTTTGAAATACCATCCAGGGAAGGCGAACATGGTAGCTGATGCACTAAGTAGGAAGAGCGTTTTAGTTTCAGCAATGATGATCAAGGAGTTGGAGATGCTAGAGAAGTTTCGAGACTTGAAGTTGAGCGTGGAAGTGTCACCAGGAAAGCTGAAGTTTGGAATGCTCACCATTACTAGCGGATTATTGGAGGAGATAAAGGAGCAGCAGGCTCATGACAAGCTACTTCAAGAGAAGGTTGAGCTAATAGCGCGAGGAAAAGCAACAGAGTTCAAGGTTGGAGTAGACAACATCTTGAGATGCGATGGACGTGTTTGTGTACCCAACATAGCTGAGCTGAGGAAGTTAATTCTTGACGAGGCACACAAGAGTGGTTTGAGTATTCATCCTGGAGTTATGAAGATGTATCAGGACTTGAAGAAGCATTTTTGGTGGCCTGGATTGAAAAAGCAAGTGGCAGAGTATGTGGCTTCCTGCCTAACTTGTCAGAAAGCGAAGGTAGAACATCAGCGACCAGCAGGGATGCTATAACCACTCGATGTACCAGTGTGGAAGTGGGATAGCATTTCTATGGATTTCGTCGTGGGATTTTCGAGAACGCAGAAGAGGCATGAATCGATTTGGGTGATCGTCGACCGATTGACTAAATCGGCACATTTCTTGCCAGTGAGATCGACATACAACGCAGAGAAGCTAACAGAGATCTACATCGCAAAGGTTGTGCATCTACATGGTGTACCTTCTTCTATCGTTTTTGATCGAGACCCGCAGTTCACATCTCACTTTTGGAGGGAACTACAAGAAGCAATGGGAACCAAGCTTAAGCTTAGCTCATCATATCACCCTCAGACCGACGGTCAGACCAAGAGAACGATTCAATCACTAGATGATTTATTACGAGCGTGCACATTGGATCACAGAGGGAGTTGGGACGATATCTTACCGCTAGTGGAGTTCACCTACAACAACAGTTTCCACGCGAGTATCGGTATGGCACCGTATGAAGCGTTGTATGGACGTAAGTGTCAGAGGCCTCTTTGTTGGTACCAGAATGGTGAGAGTTCTGTCATGGGACTAAACATGATTCAGCAGACTACTGAGAAGATCTGACTGATCAGAGATAGGATGCGGACGTCTCAGAGTCGACAGGAGAGTTATGCAGACCAGGGTCGCCGACCGCTAGAATTCGAAGAGGGAGAGCATGTATTCCTCCGAGTCACCCCTATTACTAGAGTTGGTCGAGCGATCAAATCCAAGAAACTTACTCCTAAATTCATTGGACCTTACCAGATTCTTCGTCGTATTGGTCCAGTGGCATATCAGATTGCTTTGCCACCTTTCTTGTCAAATATCCATGACGTCTTTCCCGTTTCGCAGTTGCGGAAATATGTTTCCGACCCTTCTCATGTTATCGAATCGGATATGATTCAACTGAAGGAAGACCTATCTTTTGAAGCGTCACCTGCAAAGATTGTAGATCGAAAGACTAAGCAGTTAAGGAATAAGGAGATTCAACTGGTCAAGGTTGTATGGGATCAGAAGGCTGGAGATGCAACGTGGGAGTTGGAAGAGAAGATGAAGAGCCAGTATCCAGAACTTTTTCACGGTACATATCTCACCTGTAGTTTCGAGGACGAAACTATTTTTAGAGAGGGAGTATTGTAACACCCGTATTTTTTTCGATACGATTATTAGCGCTATTATAGTATTAACTGTCGTATTTATGCTATAATAAGCAGTTGCTTGTTCTCTAAGTAAGTGATTTAAATAAATCAAGAGCCAAATATAATTGAGGATTAATATTCTTATATTAATTCGTGGTTTGAATATCGTCGAAAAATTCTAACGAAGTTTCGTCGCGTTTCGAATTGCCGGGCAGTTTCGCCGCAGATAAAATTCTAAACGAACTCCGATTTTGATGAAAATCGAAACTTAACTTGTTGAGACTATTTTTGAGTGTTTGACATGATTTTTATTATTTATAATTAAATATTATCACGAGATGAATTAATTTCTTGTTAAATTAATTTTCGCGAGTTTATCGGTAACGCAGGTCTTTCGACGCTGGGTTTTAACAACCCCTAGACTCTAGGATTAGTGATTAATCATGAGAGGTGTAAGATTAGATGGGATGGAATAGTTGATGAGATTAGCATCTTTACTTTATTGCTAGGTGCCATTATGTGTGTGATTAATTTGAAAAATCCTTTTTTACTAAACTATTTTATACTATGTTTATTTTTTTTTAAGTAAAATAAATGGTAGGAAGGGCTATATGCAGCCCCCCATCCTGACCCTCCCTCACTCTCTCATATCTCATCTTCTTCTTCTTCTTCTTGAGTAAGAAAAGGGTTCCAAGGTTCCATGGTTCATACCTTTCATTCCTTTGAGATTTTGAGCTTCCAACCTTCATCAACTTGGTTCATGAGATGAAACCTCATCTTCTACATCATCAAGTAAGGAGAAAATTATGTTTTCCTCCCGCAAAACAGCCCCAAAATCACGCCCCCTCCCTTGTTTTTGTTCTTGAGATTTTGGCTTCCAAACTTAGTTTTCTTGCTAGGTTTCCTTCTCTATTTCATTATCTATATTTCCAACCATTCGAATGAGAAGAAAAATCAATTTTTCCTCCCCCAAAATAGTGCCACCCCCTCCCCATTTTGATTGTTTTGATTTTGCTTGTTTCAAGTCTTGATTACTTGCTTGATTATTGTTGTTTTGATGGTTGGTGATGATTAATGGGAGATGAAACATTTTCAACCCTTCCTTTGATGCTCTAGGGTGAAAACCCTAGGTGTTAGAAAGGGGAAAATGATGTGATTCTACTTGAATCAACTAATTGATGGTTTATATGTGTTATTGGAAGTTGTTTGATCATTGTTGAGTTGTAGTTTTGGAATTGGCATGCTTAACTTGTTATTTCATGGTTTTTGCCTATTCTTGAACTATAGGAAATGTGGATTTAGGTTGTTGAATCTTGTCTTTAATTGTTAAATTAAATGTTTTGGGTGATTTAATTGCTATTGGAGTTGTGATGCAAGTTTAAGTATAAAAGTTAGTTTATGTTTTGTGCAAAAGTGATTCTTGAAGGATTAGAATGGCATGTAGGTTGAAAGAACTCTTTAAGAACTCTTGTTTTGGAATTGTTTTTAAGTAAGTGAACTAGGAAACTTGTAAATTGGCTTTGAGCATGACTTGTTTTTGAAAGGAAAAAGGCTATAGAAATGGCACTAACTTGTTGTTGGAAATTGTTTTAAAACATGTCCTTAAATGTGCTTAAGTTATGTTTGGTGTTGTCTTGATGTTTTGATGCTTGAAGTGTATTTGAAAATGACTTGGAATTGTTGTAGTTATGAAAAGGAGTTTTTGCAAATTTTTTTGAAAGAAAAAGTGGTTGAGGCCGTGAGGCCATAGGAGGAATTGGAAAGGAAATTTTGGTTTGTTAACTTGTATAAATGCTTGTATGAATATGTGTTTAGACCTTGAAATTTATGAAAATGGTTATTTGCATGATCTTGCTTTGAGGTTCAAGAAATATTTTTAGTTTCAAAAACTTTACTTTTCAAGTAAGTTAAGATTTCTAAATTGTTATGTGATAAGTTAATTTTCAAGAAGTGTTTGGGTTTTGAAACCTTATTTCTTTTCAAGTAATTAATGATTTAAATGCTTGAGTGGATTGTTAGTTAGAAAAGGGTTAAGCTTGAGAGCTTAAGTTAGTTTAGAATTTATAGAATGTGCTAAGTTGTTTGTGATGATAGGATTTGTGATTTCGGAGACCGTGCGAAGCGGACCAGAATCTTGCGACATTGCGTTAGCGACTGTCTGTGGTAAAGGCACTTCTAGATATTTGTAGGCTTTTATTTTTGTATGTCCTTATGTAAGGGCAAGTTTTAAATGCGAAGAAGTCTGAGAACTCTCCGGGTTCGAAGTTAGGGTTTTCGAACCCTTTCGTGATTATTGTCGTGCGGTCGCATATATTCCGAGTCGTTCGTGGGTGAAAAATATTGTGGCCGGTCTCCTAACCCCAACCCCCCACACTTGTTATACCTCTCTGTCAACTCCATCGAGTTGCAGAGGGATGGATTCCATGATGTGAATGGTGATGTTGTTGAGTTCTGCATTTAATTAATATGTGATTGAATAACTGCCGTGAATTGCTTATGTATTGAATTGTGTTTCGCAATGTGAACTGCTTATGCTGCTTATGTTTGTTGAATTGCGTTTCACTGTAATAAGCTTGCTACAAATTATTTGATATGTGGTCAAATAATTATGCGAATTGCTCTTGAATTTCGTATGCGGCAAATTGTTCATCGAGTCTGAGAGCTTATTCGAGTCGTCAAGACATTTTTAAGCTATGAGCCGGACAACTGAGGATGCTAGGTCCCCTTCGTTCATGGTGGATTAGCTAAGGCGTCGCAGTGTTATGGAACTGGAGCTGAATGTCCTAGGGAGAGCGAAGATCCCAAAGCTACGGCTGGTATTCAGTGGATAGTGTGGCGTCTGCTTTTCGGAAAAATTGTCGAAGTGTCGAGAGAAAATGAGTCGTGAGCTGAGTCTTGAGAGAGAGTCTTGATTTGCGTTATGAGAACTGTATACACTGTTGTTTGCTTATTGCTTTATGAATTGTTATATCTTGATTCGTTGAGAAGTTGACCCTTTCCCGTGGCATCTTCAATCCATGATGGTTACCCAGGCGATGTCGAGGACGTGGAAGACCAGTTGGCAGATGATGAGGAGGAGGGCCCCTTCGAGGATTTGGGCAACGACTTTTATTTGTCTTGATTGCGTGTTGACTGTTGGTCTATTTGTGTCATTTTGGGTTAACTGTAGTGTATGTCTTTTGTGTACAGTTTGTGGGTGACCAGTCGGGCTAGTGATGTTTTTCTATTGCAGGGTAGACTGGTGGTTCTACTTCTGGAGCAGCCCCCTGCGTGGGTGTCTGCCGGGAGTACCCCCAGGGTATGAACACTCTCTCGAGGGTATTCATATCTTAGATGTATTTTCTCTTACATTACTACTCTGTTTATTTTGTACGTACTGTGTATGCTGATTGTATATATTTATGCGTGTATGTATTTCCAGTACGTAGCTTGTGTCCTAGTTTGTATCATGCTTCGAAACACGGTAAGTACTCTGTGTGTGCTTTGCGGGCACCAAATGTTTAAAAAAAAAATTACCGCATTTTTTTCAGAAGGACACAAGAGTATCATTTTAAAAACGCGTCGCATATAGGTTTATTTCTAGTTTCGTAGTGGTCCGGAAACGGGTCGTTACACAAATGAGCTGAAACTGGTGGCATTAGAAAGCTAAGATCCATAGCTTCAACTTTCATGAAGATACCTTGAGCTAATTCAGACTTTAAAGAGGTGAAAAAGGCAGCACAACATGTAAGAACGGGTGCAGAAGGACACCCTGTGCCCAGGAGGACGCCCTGCGATTGCTGGGAATCGTTTTGATCAATTTTGGGCGCCCTGCGCCCCTGAACCCAATGCCCTGCGCCTCGTCTCGGCCTGACACTTATTAAAACACACTTTTAACTCATTTTGGTCATTTCTTTTCATATGTTCTCACTCCCAAACCCTAGGGGAGCCAAGAGGCAACCCTAAATCCATCTCATCTCCATCTCCTTTGAAGATTCAAGCCTTGGAAGAGACCTTGGAGCTTCAATGGATCATCCACCACCTCTCCATCCATCTAGTTCTATCTTTCCTCTCTCTTTTCTGCATTTCTAGTTTTTCCTATTTGGTTAGGAATGATGAACTTTTGTTGGATTCTTGTGTAATATGACTTCTAATGCTTAATAGTTGTTATATTTGTGTTGATTGAGTAATTTCTTCCATCCTTAATGCTTTCATTGATTGACCATCTTTGAATTGATTCTATGTGTGATTTCACAATTGGAAAATTGGTTGTTATGCTAGATATGAAGTTGATTGCCATATTTGTGATGATCCTAGGGATAGGACTTCATGCTTATGTGTTCTTTTGAATTTTTACACTTAATGCTTAGTTGAATTCGGAAGGTCTAAGGAATTAAGGTTCTTGGTTTAATCTAAAGGGGCTTTTGCTCAAGGAATTGAGACTAGTCTAACTAAGTGAATTTGAACTTCAATTGCATGAATTTGACTTGTATTGGGATTGAGTTTGATTGCTTGAGAAGAGAAAAACAAAGGGGATTCAAATCCTAGCCACTTTTATCCGTATTATTTGTGCACACCAAGTGTTTGATATTTGGTCAATACAAGAAAAACCCAAAATTATTGTTTCTTACTTTCTTTAATTTCATTGTTAATCAATTCAGAACACTAAAATATATTGTTTAATAAAAATAGTAAGTTGATATTTGACAGGCAATCCTTGAGGATGATATCCGGTACTTAACCGATTTTATTACTTGCAACGATCTGGTACACTTGCCGTGATCCCATCATGTTTTTGGCGCCATTGCCGGGGATTACTATTTCAAGTATCATCTAGCCTATGAGATTACTACTTTGAACCTTTATTTTTCTTGCTTGTGCATATTTTATTTTCTTTTAATATCCTATTTTCCCAAATCGTGATCACTTCTCTTGATTTTGTGCAACTCAGGTAAATCCACTTCAAGCCATGGAATCTGTTTTAGACACTATTCTTCATTAGCAAAAGTTTATGTCTGAACAATTGAAGTTGTCGACTATTATTGTTCAGAAAAAGTGTATGTCTCAACAATTAGAGTTGTTGTCTAACCAACTCCAAGCTATGCAAGTGAGATCATCCAACCCCTCCCACTTAATTGTGATTTTTGTGGGAGAGATCATATAAATGGCATTTGTGAGGAACCATATGAGGTCTTTTATACGGAGGACTATGTATGCGAGCAACATGCTCAACCACTTTTGTGAATATTGGGGAGGAGATCATTCAAATGACTACTATGAGGATGATGTTATGCCAAATATGGGACAAGGATGAACGTGAACACAAGAAGGGGGGTTGAATTGTGTTGAAAACTTTTCACAAACTTTAAGTTAAAACCACTTAGAACACAAGTTTTTCAAAACTGTTTGTTTATCGGATGCTGGAAATAGCAGTTTGTGAAAACTTGTTTTTAACACAGCAAGATAGAAATGAAATGAAAGCAGTAAAGCAAAAGACACAGAGATTTATACTAGTTCACTACCAAACTGGTAGCTACGTCTAGTCCCTTCGTTCCTGAAGGATTTTCCACTATAATCAATCTGATTACAATTTCCTCAAGAGTATTCTACTGTCACAACTTGACAATACTCTCAACTTCTCAAAACGACTCAGTACAGTCGAGCCTTTGAGGACAAAGCCTTAACTAGGCCAAAACAAACTTTTACAAGTGAGTTGAAATACAGTTAAAAATAACTATCACAGAGAGGATAAAAGATTAAGCTCAACTATAGAAAAACTTTCTTAAAGAAAGGGTCGGATGCTGAGTTCAGTTCTTGTTGTCCAGAGACTTAGCATGAGACTTGATTGCTCACAGAAGCAGTGCTTGTTCTCAGTAAATGAGGTAATATTTCCGCAGAATTTCAGCAAGCTTTTTCACAGTATCTCAGCTACTTCTTCAATGGATACCATGAGGTATATATAGGAGTTCCAAGGACATTACCGTTACGGTAAAAATGGCTCATTTCCATTGAGTGAGGTAAATTCAAAAAGCTATCTCTTTCTTCCTTTCCAGAGAATATCCCAGTAGTACATATTACCGTTTTCGTACTACCTTGCTTTTCACAATTGCTTGTACGATTTTTGTCTTCTAGCAAAAGGTGTCACCTTTGATACTTCGTACAACAATTTTAGCGCTCAGAATCAATTTTGAAATCCGTTCCAAAAACTTCTGAGAGGAAGAGCAGCAACATGACTAACACGTGATTTGAAATGAAGTTCAGACGCTCGCTCAGAATTGGAAGTTCGGATGCTTGTAGCAATTGGATAAGCCTAGTGTCATAAAGAGAAAATTCCAGACGCTCACAAGGATGAGCCGGATGCTGACACATGGAATGTATCCTTCTCTTGAGAATTACTATCTTCTTGCTTGAGTGGCTTAGAGTATATGTATTATTAGTATCTGCACACTTCAAGAAATGTTAGAACATAAATTGTTCTCTTGTGAATACTTTGTTATCATCAAAATTAATGAGGGTCTAAACTTCTCAATCGTTTAGGTTCCAACAATCTCCCCCTTTTTGATGATGACAAACATCTAAGGTAGATGAACAATTTAGTTTAAAAAAGACATCAAGGGTCTCCCCCTGAATTTAACAGTTTAGATATATATGAACAATTCAGGTATTAAGGCAATCGTTGGTAAACAAATTCATTTAAGTGATTGCGAAAAATCCGTAAATGTATCAGAGCATATATTTAATAAAGTGAGATCGGATGCTGATTATATACCAAATAGATTGATTTAATCAATTGTACCAAAATTCATTAAACATTATAAGAGTACTGGATCAATGAATATTAGCGCACACAAATGCTATGTATGAAATGCTATGCATGATACTTTAGTTCCAGTGTATCCATCGGACAGTGAACATCGGATGGTGGATTATCAGATTCTCACGTGTTCAATATACCTTTCTTTCGTGTTCATCATACCTTTCTTTTACTCCCTCTTTTGTCATCAGACAAAAAGAGTGTAAAAACACATCATAGTCAAAATAAGACTTAGAAAAATTTGAATAAAAGACAGATAATTAGATAAAAAATAGTTATATATATAAGTGTATCAAACAAAATAGAACAGATTTTATATCACACAAAAGAAAAAAAAATTTAAGGGTTTTGAAGAGGTGGAGGTGGGATATTGAGACGTTCATAGAGTAACTTCAGTGCAGTCCCCAGCTGAGTAACCTTCAAGTTTGTAGCCTTCATTTCTTCAAATTCTGCTTTAGGTATGGTGACCATCTCAACTGCAGAAGTAGAAGGTCCGACTTAGTGCAGATCTGGACTTCATCTTCTGATGCTCTGCTAGCACCCAGTTGGATATCTTCAGTCTCAAATCCTTCTTCCTTTGAGCTCTTAAAAAGAATGCATCATCTGGTATAACCCATTTGATGAAATTTCCGAGTCTTCTGAGCTCTGATTCTGTCTGAATCTTCCATTGATGCTTCACATCTTCTGGATACAGCAAATTCATGAAGATGGTTTCTCTGTGAAGAACAACATCAGCTGTGTAAGAGTCAAACCTATTCCCAGCGTCTTCTCCCCATAAATTTCTGATAAAGACACTCAATGCTTCACTGGTGAAGGAGAGTGCTTCATTTTCTGCCAGGTAAATTCTTCTCAGATTTTCCCTGTCATCTTCTTCTAGCACTAGGGGGTCGATGCAAGGTAATATAGCTTTGTCTTTCCAAGACTCAGACCATTGACTCCAAGTAAATCCAATGTCGAAGTGCTTGGTCACTCCAGCCCATTGGTCATATATCTTCATGCAGTCAAGAGGTCTGATTACTGAGCATCTGAACATATCGTCGAAGTACACTGTTCTAAGATTGATGTCAGTAACTCTGCTGATTGTCCCAACAGTTGGAATAGTAGCCTTCTCAGCATTGCAGCAGTTTGAGGAGCTAGTTCTCCATTCATCTATCTTCAGAGAAGTCAGGTAATACCTTCTGGCATGATCCTCAGAGATCTTGGCAATCGGAAGCTGGGAGAATTCCTTAAGATTGAACTTTGTAGGTGCCTTCTCATATTCCTTTAGCCCGATCTTGCTGAATGGCTGCTTGCCCGGAGCAGGTTCCTTCCTTTTTCCAGGGATAGACCAAGGTAGCCACCTTTGTCTATCTGGAACTATCTTAACAGAAACAGATGATGGGTCTTGATACTGTCCTATGACTTCAAGCCTTTTCTGCTCAAGACAGTGTGCCATGAAGGCAGCTTCTTCATCTGTGATCCACCTTCCACATTCTTCCAATGTGAGCGGTTAGACTGTGGTAGGGATCTAGGAAGATCAACAGAGAAGGGAATTTCTTTGCTTCCGGATGCTGGTCTCAACCTTCCTTTAAATGACATTTGGAAGTGGTCTTCTCCATCCTTGAAGGTTGCACTTATTGGAGCGGCAATTTCCAATCTGGCAGCTCCAGAGGTGAAGGTCTTCAAATGCCAAGTGGAGGGACGGTTGTAGATGCTGTTATATATCTCATACTTGACAAATCGTGGTTTGTATGAGATATTTTTCTTTCCGCCAGCGTCTGTAGGTCTAATGGTAAGGGTAAGTAAGGTGGGAGTGGCTTTGGTGATTTTGTAGGCTTTTGGTGAGTAGGGTTTGAAGGGATTAATGGGAGGTATTTTGAAAAGGAGGTTGAAAGGATGAGAATGAAGCTTGGAAATATATGAAGTGAGTGAAGTGTTTGGGGAAATTTGTGGTAGGTTAAGGTTGAGTGTAGTGGATGATGGTTGGGTAAGTTGTTTAGGAACTATGGAGGGTTTCTGTACACGGGTTTGAGTGTTTGGTGGTTGTGCAACAGATATTGGTGGAGCAGGAATGGTATCAGCAGATGCAAAAACAGATACAGACACATCAGGAGAATTCAGTACCTTTGGTTCAGGTTCAGATTGCCTGACCAATCTTTTGAGCTTCTGTCTGGGGCGATTCTTTGGAGGCGGATCTTGAATATCCTTCTTACATTGGCCGGATCTTTGAGACTTGCTTCTCGGCTTCTGGCTTGCTCCTTTTTCTCAGAACTTGACTGATGGGAACTCGGTCCTCATCTTCTGGTTCTTCAACAGTAGGTGCAGGAACCACCTTCTGTTTTGTTCTTCTAGTCTCTCGTGAAGGAGACTCAGCAGGTCTTTTCACACCAGGCTTTGAGCTTCTGGTGGTTTTCTTTTCAGCTTCCCCTTCCTGCTGCTTAACTTTCACCTTCTTGATCATGGACCCAGTGAGCAATTTCATTCTTACCAGGCTGTTGACTCCAAAGGTGTCAGGAATCACAATACTATCAGCACCAAAATACTTCACCTTTTCTTGATATGGTAAAGCAGTCAGGTTGTTTACAACCAGACCCTTGACCATCATTCTAGTGAGCAGAACACCATAAGGAATGCACTTGTAGGTGTTTTTCTTGTCAGCAACACCTGTTCTCGAGTTAACCAGTGCATTTAACAGGTTGTTGTAGATCAACCTTGGCAAGTTTACCTTGTTACCAGCCATGAAGTGCCTCATGATGAACTTCTGTTCATAGTTGACTATGTCACTAGAGCCAGCCTTCAACAAGACGCTCTTGGTGATTATCTTATGAAGAACTCTGAAATGACTTTTCAGATTCTTGGCAGTAGGTGTTTCACCCGATTCTTTCAGCTGCTTGTAGTTCTCAAACAGATCATTATTGACCTTCTCAATCCCATGAAATGCGTCAGCCCAATCTGTATAAAAGACGATGCCTTCACACGGACAGCCAGTGACTTCAGAGATATTATTGATGGTAAAAACAAACTTGTAACCTCTCACTGTTCCTTCAAAGATACCACCCTTGTGTAAACGAGCATTGCCCCAAAATTCTTTAATCGCAGTCACCAGAACCTCAACCGGGTTCCAGAAGAAATACTGTTCCCAGCCCATTGCCTTGAACCCATTGTAGAAGTCGAAGCCGTAGAGTTTGAAGTTTTCCAAATCAACTCGATTCTCTAACAAAACTTTTCCTTCAGTCATGGTGTCGTAGATAGCCGTATATTCAGAAGTTGTTATTCCAGCCATGATTGCAGTTAAGAGATGGAGGTGATGGAGGTTTTAGGGTTCAAACACACACACAGAGAGATAGAGAGAAAGAGAGAACGAGTACGGTTTTGCAGAAAACGCAGAGTGGAGCGAAAAATGTGGAGTAGTGGGAAAGTTAATAGAGAATGGTACAGTTCATTTTCAAAATATCGCTTCGTATTTCCACATAAAAATTAAATCAAAAAGAAAAGAAAATAAAGATACGCCTTTTCATTAAATGCAAACGCCAAAATAAAGTAAAAAATTTTATTGAAAACGTAAATAATCATGACTCAGTAGATATGATGAGACGCTTGAGTCCTTAACACGTGTGACACGTGTGGGTGTGCTCGGACGCACGCAACCGACTTACCGGATGATGAGTTATGATGCATATGACCAATAAGATGCTTATGCACATACATGCTTATGTCATGTCAGATGCTGAGATTTAGTTTATTATCAGACGCTGAGATTAATCATTCTTTTATAAGATGGAAGTTTAAATTTCTTCTTATAAAATTTAATCTATCTTCAGCATGGGGTTTTGTAAATATGTCAGCCCACTGATGATCAGTGTCTACAAATTTTATTTCTAAAATACCCTTCTGAACATTGTCTCTTATAAAATGATGCTTAATCTCAATGTGCTTTGCTCTAGAATGCAATATAGGATTTTTAGTAAGACATATGGCAGATGTATTATCACAGAAGATAGGAATGTTACTCTCTTTTATCAAGTAGTCTTCAAGTTGATACTTCATCCACAGAAGTTGAGAACTGCAACTTGCTGCTGAGATGTATTCAGCTTCTGCTGTTGAGAGTGCTATTTTGCTTTGCCTTTTGCTTGACCAAGACACAAGATTAGCTCCAAGGAACTGGCAGCCTCCACTTGTGCTTTTTCTTTCAATTCGATCTCCAGCAAAGTCAGCATCACAGAAACCTACTAATTTGTAATCTTTTGATTTCTTATAAAGCAAACCAAGATTAGTAGTTCCTTGCAAATATCTAAATATTCTTTTAACAAAGACTTAAGTGTGATTCTCTAGGATCCGATTGAAACCTAGCACAGTGCAGATGAACATAATATCAGGTCTTGAAGCCGTAAGATAAAGTAGAGATCCAATCATGCCTCTGTACAGTTTCTGATCTACCTTCTTACCAATTTCATCTTTACTAAGAGTGCAGGTAGGATGCATGGTGTGCACATAGGCTTCCAATCCAGCATCTTGAATTTCTTCAATAATTCTTTGATGTATTTGCTTTGATGAATATAAATACCATCACTGCACTGCTTGATTTGTATTCCAAGGAAGAACTTTAATTCTCCCATCATGCTCATCTCAAATTCAGCCTGCATAAGCTTAGAAAATTCTTTGCAAAGGCTTTCATTAGTGGCTCCAAAAATGATATCATCAACATAGATTTGAACAAGTATGAAATGCTTGTTTGAGGTTTTTCTGAAAAGAGTAGTGTCAACTAAACCTCTTGTAAATCCATTTTCCATTAAAAAGGAACTTAGTCTATCATACCAAGCTCTGGGAGCTTGTTTAAGACCATATAGTGCCTTTTTAAGTTTAAAAACATGTTCTGGAAATTCAATATCTTCAAAGCCAGGAGGTTGTTTAACATAAACTTCCTCAGTTATAAAATCATTTAGAAAAGCACTTTTCACATCCATTTGATATAAAGTTATCTCATGATGTGCTGCAAATGAAAGTAAAATGCGAATAGCTTCTAGTCTTGCAACAGGTGCAAAAGTTTCAGTGAAATCAATACCTTCTTCTTGTGAGTAGCCTTGAGCAACTAACCTTGCTTTATTTCTCACCACTTTACCATCTTCATCAAGCTTATTTCTAAATACCCATTTAGTACCAATAGCTTGCTTATCTTCTGGTAGAGTGAATAGCTTCCATACATCATTCCTTTGGAACTGATTTAACTCATCTTGCATTGCTAGAATCCACCCTTCATCTTCCAAAGCCTGATCAATCGTCTTAGGTTCCATCTCAGAGAGAAGTGTAAAATCAGCATGATCCTTGAAAGAGGATCTGGTCCGAACTTTATCACCAGGTTCTCCTATGATTTGATCTTTTGGATGATTGGTTTTGTACTTCCAGCTTTTTCTTGCTTCAGCTTCTGCTTGAGTAGAATTCTTCGTCTTGTCACCACCGGATGATGAAGATGCATGTTCACCGTCTGACTTGTTACCGAGGTTTAATTCTGAAAATAACTCATCTAGCCCTGACATAGTAGTGTCAGGCTTCTTATCATCAAACTTGACATGAATGGACTCTTCAACTGTCAAAGTTTCTTTGTTGTATATTCTAAAAGCTTTAGATCTTTCAGAATATCCCAAAAAGATTCCTTTGTCAGCCTTGGAATCAAATTTACCAAGCTGATCTTTAGTATTCAAGATATAACAAATACAGCCAAAAGGGTGAAAGTAAGAAATGTTTGGTTTTCTACCTTTCCACAATTCATAAGGAGTCTTATTCAAAATAGGTCTTATATAAATTCTATTTTGAATATAACATGTTGTGTTTACTGCTTCTGCCCAAAAATGTTTCGCAATATCAGCTTCATTGATCATGGTCCTGGCCATTTCCTGGAGGGACCTATTTTTCCTTTCTACAACACCATTTTGTTGAGGTGTTCTAGGAGAGGAGAAATTGTGGGAGATGCCATTTTCTTCACAAAATTTTTGAAAGTTTTCATTTTCAAATTCTCCCCCATGATCACTTCTAATAGAAGAAATACAAATGCCTTTTTCATTTTGAACTGATTTACAGAAAACAGTAAATACCTTAAAAGACTCATCCTTGTGGGCAAGGAATTTAACCCATGTCCATCTAGTAAAATCATCAACAATGACTAAACCATATTTCTTTCCAGTTAAAGAGGCTGTCCTTGTGAGACCAAAAAGATCAAGATGTAAAAGTTCAAGTGGTCTAGAAGTTGAAACAACATTTTTTAAATGAAAGGAAGTTTTAACTTGTTTTCCTTTTTGACATGCCTCACAAAGGGCATCAGATTGGTACTTAAGATTTGGTAAGCCTTTAACAAGATTGTGCTTGTTTAATTTTGAGATTAACCTCAAGTTGGCATGACCTAATCTTTTGTGCCAAATCCATTGCTCATCTTCAACAGACATAAGACACTTGACATCTTGTTTTTCAAGTTCAGAAAGATCGACTTTATAAACATTTTGTTTCCTCTTTGCTGTAAAGAATATAGATCCATTGTTTTTGCTTTTTACTAAACATCTAGTTTCTGTAAAGATGACTTCATAACCATTGTCACATAATTGACTTATGCTCAATAGATTATGTTTCAGTCCTTCAACATATAAAACATTATCAATAGAAGGAAGAGAGCCTTTACCTATGCGACCAATTCCAACTATTTTACCTTTCTGGTTTCCACCGAAACCAACGAATCCAGCTTCTCTAGGTCTTAGTTCTTGGAACATATGCTTTTCTCCCGTCATGTGATGCGATCATCCACTGTCTTAGTACCAAGACTGGTGTGTTGACTTTGTTGCTAAGCATATCTGCAACATAGACTATTTTATCTTTAGGTACCCATATCTTTTTGGGTCCTTTCTTGTTAATTCTTGAAGGATGCTTATCCTTCACAGTTTTAAAAACATTACATGCACTTTTCAAATGACCAGATTTATTGCAGTAAGTACAATGTAAGCATTTACTATGACTATGGGATTTATCAGATGCTGAATTATTTTCCAAAAGGGTTTCATCTGATATATAACCAAGACCATGAGTTGTCGTTTTACTGACACCCCAGATCATTGAAGCTTGCTTGCTACGAGCTACACTCTCTGCAAGAAACTTTTGAAATGCTTGTTCATAGTCATTTGATTTGCAGTTAGGATTGCCTGTAACCACAGAACTCTTAGCTTGAGAGCTCTCAGCTTCTGGTTGCTTGTTAGCTTCCAGATGCTGGTTATCAACCAGACGCTGATTTTCAATTTTCAACACGGTTCTCTTCATTGAGTATGAGTTTTCATTACGAAAAGAAAGAAAATCTTGTGATAGTTTTAAAAATTTCTTTTTCAAATTCTTATACTCAATAGAGAGAGTGGCAGAGTCCTTAAGAAGATCATCAAAAGCAAGTTGAAGTTCAGAGTAGGAATCATATACTATTACCTCTTCAACTTCTTCTTCTGAGTCAATGTCAGTGTCTGCCATGAGGGCAATGTGAGCTTCTTCTTCTTTATCTTCCTCAGAGGAGGATAAGTCAAGATCTTCCCATGTTGCCATGAGACCTTTCTTCTTTTTCTTGAAGGAGCTTCTTGTGGACTTTTCTTTAAGATTAGGACACTCGGATTTGAAATGTCCAGGCTTCTTACATTCATAGCAAATGACTTGGGCCTTGTCCTTGTCTTTGCTCTCCTTCTTGTCCTTTGAATCTTTCTTCTGAAACCTCCTTCTGAAGTTCCTTTTCTTCCACATTCTCTGGATCTTCTTAGATATGAATGCTAGCTCATCATCTGATCCATCAGAATCTCCTTCTGAAGCTTCATCATCTGATTCTTCTTCTTCAGCCTGAAAAGCTTTAGAAGTACTAGGTTTATGTTGATTAACTTTTAAAGCAATAGACTTACTCTTCTTGGTAGGTTCTTCTTCATTTAGCTCAAGTTCATGAGCTTTCAAAGAACTCATAAGATCTTCAAGCCGAAGAACATTTAGATCTTTTGCTTCTTGAATGGCAGTGACTTTGGGTCTCCACTGCTTAGTCAAGCTTCTCAAGATCTTTCTCACATGATCAGGTGTAGTATAACTTTTTCCAAGGGCCTGCAACCCATGAACAAGTGTTTGGAACCTTCCAAACATAGTTTCAATGTTCTCTCCATCTTCCATTTTGAATAGCTCATACTGGCGTACCATCATGCTAGCCTTTGTTTCTCTTACTTGGGCAGAACCCTCATAAGACAAAACAAGAGAATCCCAGATTTCTTTTGCAGTATCAAACTTACCACATTTATCATATTCTCTTTCTGTCATAGCACAGATGAGAATAAATCTAGCCTTTTGATTGGTTTGATATCTCTTTTTCTAATCATCATTCCAGTTTGCCCTAGGTATTGCAACACCAAGAGCAGTAGCGGGAGAAATGTATCCACTTTCAACTATATCCTATAAATCAAGATTTTGTGCCTCAAGGAATGCTTTCATCTTATCTTTCCAGTAATCAAATTTTTCTCCATTAAATAGAGGAGGACGGTTCATATGACCACCTTCAGTAGACATGTTCACAAAATAGAATCTTTTCTCTTGACACTGTTAAGTGCTCAACCAAGAGGCCGAGCTCTGGTACCAACTGAACATGAACACAAGAAGGGGGATTTGAATTGTGCTGAAAACTTTTCACAAACTTTAAGTTAAAACCACTTAGAACACAAGTTTTTCAAAACTGTTTGTTTATCGGATGCTGGAAATAGCAGTTTGTGAAAACTTGTTTTTAACACAGCAAGATAGAAATGAAATGAAAGCAGTAAAGCAAAAGACACAGAGATTTATACTAGTTCACTACCAAACTGGTAGCTACGTCTAGTCCCTTCGTTCCTGAAGGATTTTCCACTATAATCAATCTGATTACAATTTCCTCAAGAGTATTCTACTGTCACAACTTGACAATACTCTCAACTTCTCAAACGACTCAAGATACAAGCCTTTGAGGACACAGCCTTAACTAGGCCATAACAAACTTTTACAAGTGAGTTGAAATACAGTTAAAAATAACTCTCACAGAGAGGATAAAAGATTAAGCTCAACTATAGAAAAACTTTCTTAAAGAAAGGGTCGGACGCTGAGTTCAGTTCTTGTTGTCCAGAGACTTAGCACGAGACTTGATTGCTCACAGAAGCAGTGCTTGTTCTCAGTAAATGAGGTAATATTTCAGCAGAATTTCAGCAAGCTTTTTCACAGTATCTCAGCTACTTCTTCAATGGATACCATGAGGTATATATAGGAGTTCCAAGGACATTACCGTTACGGTAAAAATGACTCCTTTCCATTGAGTGAGGTAAATTCAAAAAGCTATCTCTTTCTTCCTTTCCAGAGAATATCCCAGTAGTACATATTACCGTTTTCGTACTACCTTGCTTTTCATAATTGCTTGTACGATTTTTGTCTTCTAGCAAAAGGTGTCACCTTTGATACCTCGTACAACAATTTTAGCGCTCAGAATCAATTTTGAAATCCATTCCAGAAACTTCTGAGAGGAAGAGCAGCAACGTGACTAACACGTGATTTGAAATGAAGTTCAGACGCTCGCTCAGAATTGGAAGTTCGGATGCTTGTAGCAATTGGATAAGCCTAGTGTCATAAAGAGAAAATTCCAGACGCTCACAAGGATGAGCCGGATGCTGACACATGGAATGTATCCTTCTCTTGAGAATTACTATCTTCTTGCTTGAGTGGCTTAGAGTATATGTATTATTAGTATCTGCACACTTCAAGAAATGTTAGAACATAAATTGTTCTCTTGTGAATACTTTGTTATCATCAAAATTAATGAGGGTCTAAACTTCTCAATCGTTTAGGTTCCAACAAAGGAGGCTCTTCCACTTCACCATCCGATGAAGAAAAGCAGCCATGGAAAATTGCTATTGAAAAATTGGCTTTGCAATCTTCATCTTTTATGGAAGAGACAAGGACACGCTCCAGAAATCAAGAGGCCTCCATCAGAAATCTAGAGGCTCAAGTTGGGCAACTGATCAAGCAATTAGAAGAAAGGTCTCATGGTTATCTGCTGAGTGACATCATCCCAAAGGCTAATGGAGCTAAAGTCATTGAGTTAGAAGAGAAATATGCAAAAGAGGAACATGGCCCAAGAGAAGAGGAATTAGAGAAGAAAGAGGATGAAGGAAAAAGGATGCGTTTGGATGAATACTTAGTTTAGAGAGAAACAAAAATTCCCAAAATTTGGGAAGACGTGAAAGTCCAACAAGATATTCACCACCAAATCAATTTTCTTTCTCATCATTTGAGCATCAAGGAAGAGAGGGATGAAGAGTTTGATCAATTTTTAGATTCCCTCAATGCCTTATTCATCATCCTCCACCTTGAGAGGGCATGGAAGAAAAATCATTTATATCTCAAGTTCATGGAGTTCCTGCCTATGCAAAGAAAAAAGAAGAGTGATGTGTTCTTTGTGTCATACTATCCACCCTAACTTGGGTGTTGAAGCGTCAAGCTAATGACATTAAATAAGCGCTTCTTGGAAGGTAGCCCAAGCAATTTTCTGATTTCATGCTTTATTATGCTCAATTTGTTTTAGCTTTTGATTTTGTCTTCTTCTTGATTGAACTAAAAATAATTGGAGAGGCTGGACATAAATTCCTTTTTTAGGGTCACAAAAAGAGAAAGAGAAAGAGGCAAGAGGCATGTGTGTAGAAGCAGTGACTTCACCCTCCTGACTGCCAGCTCTGTTATGCTTCATGCAGTATTCTTCTTGCGGAGAAGTTTTCTGATCCCTATCTCTTTATTTGAGCTTTAATGCTTTAGGTTAGAAACATGGCATAATATTAAGTTTAGGGTGGCGGTCACCTAATTTTGAGTGGTTGCATTGTAGAAATTTCTGCTTGCATTTCTTGTCCATGCTCGAAAACTGTTAACAATTGGATGCAAGCTTCTGTATGATCCATAAGGCTTAAATTTTAAAAACAATGCATAATTATGGATCTTTCTTGCTTGTTTGATGTGACTAGACTGTTTGAGATTGAGGGCACATGATGCATCATTTTCATAACCTGTGAGTGTTTGAGCCTAAATAGTGATTTTTCATTCTCTTGAGCGTAATTCCATGTATTTCTCAGCAGAACTTGACTTGTTTCTTTCCACTTTTGCATGATTTTGTTGCACACACTTACACTTGAGGCACCATTTTTTTGTAGAAAGATTGAGCTAAATATGCCTACCCATGCATGTTATCCATTGTGTGAGCCCTTTGAGCCTGTAATCAACTTTTCTGGTTACTTGAACCACACTACAAGCCAATACCCTGAAAAAAAAAATGAGTCCCTTCTAGTTGGAGTTAGGAGATGTTTGGTCTTATCTTAAGTTTGGGGTTGCTTGAGGGCAAACAACATTCTAAATTTGGGGTGCGTATACATTTGGTATTTTTTTTTTTTAACTTTCTTTGTTCAAAAAAAAATTGAAAAAAAAAGTCAAGTACTGAAAAAGAAAAAGAAATAAAAAAAAGAAGAAAAAGCAAAAAAAAAAAATCGAAAAAAAAAGTGTGTGTAATTTGCCATTTTTCTTTCCTTTTTAGGGTTTATTTGTAAAAAAAAAAAAAGTGGAACATTAGTGATGAAAAAGTGTTTCTTAACTCCAACTATGTTAGCTAGTTCCCAAATTTTATCCTACCCTTACCCAAGCCTCATAACAACCAATAAAGTCCTCTTGTTGTGTGTGACATTGATCTTGCATTTGTGTGTCTAGAAGCTTGCCAAGCTTATGACAGGGATTGCATGTGAATGATGACGAGTGTGCTTCCTTAAACACTTGAGAGATGAGAGAAATACATAACCTTGTGAGGAGAATATTTGATTTGTGTTGCTCTTGGTTGAGAATGGTTTGAGTCACTAAACTTGCTTGATTGTGATGCATGAGTGTTGACGAAATGACTTTATCTTGTGGTGATTACATATGCCTTGTAGAAAATTTGAGATAGTGATTGAGTTACAGATGAGAGTGTAGAGTGGGGATAACTTTATGTTTTCCACTCCAACCCCTGGTTTTTGATTTATTTTGCTTAAGGACAAGCAGAAGATTAAGTTTGGGGTGGTGATAATCCTCTAGACTATCTAATTTTTCTGTTCTCTTTGAAGTGAAAATCACCATGTATTCCTAACTTATGCTTTGTTTATACCACAATTTAATGTTGATTAAGCATGCATCAATTGTTAATTCATTTTTGATATTTTGGTTGATTTGAATGGAAATCTTGAGCACAATGACCTCATTTGTGATGTTTTGATTGAAGGTGTTGAAAGAGACAAGAATGGTGCACAATTTGATAAGAATGTGGTTTCGAACACTGACAAAGAAGATTTCAAAAGTTATATCTTGAGCCAAACTAATCCAAATGAGATGATCTTAGTCTTGTTGGAAAGATAGAAGAATTATCTTCAACTTTGATGAAGAACTCGAGACCTAAATCAATCTATAAGTTGGGGTAATTTGTGCTATATGTTGACATGGTGATGCTGCCCCAACCTGACAACTGTTCGATGTTTCAATCATATCTGGAGTTTTTGTTGACCAAATGAGATGAAACTGGTGGCATTGGAAATCTAAGATCCATAACTTCAACTTTCATGAAGACACCTTGAGCTAATTCAGACTTTAAGGAGGTGAAAAAGGCAGCACAACATGTAAGAACGGGTGTAGAAGGGCGCCCTGCACCCAGGAGGGCGCCCTGCGCCTGTTGGGAGTCGTTTTGATCAATTTTGGGCGCACTGAACCCAATGCCCTGCATCTCGTCTTGGCTTGACACTTATTAAAACACACTTTTAACTCATTTTGGTCAATCCCTTTCATATGTTCTCACTCCCAAACCCTAGGGGAGCCAAGAGGCAACCCTAAATCCATCTCATCTCCATCTCCCTTGAAGATTCAAGCCTTGGAAGAGACCTTGGAGCTTCAATGGATCATCCACCACCTCTCCATCCATCTAGTTCTATCTTTCCTCTCTCTTTTATGCATTTCTAGTTTTTTCCATTTTGTTAGGAATGATGAACATTCGTTGGATTCTTGTGTAATATGACTTCTAATGCTTAATACTTGTTATATTTGTGTTGATTGAGCAATTTCTTCCATCCTTAATGCTTTTCATTGATTGACCATCTTTGAACTGATTGTAAGTGTGATTTCACAATTGGAAAATTGGTTGTTATGCTAGATATGAAGTTGATTGCCATATTTGTGATGATCCTAGGGATAGGACTTCATGCTTATGTGTTATTTTGAATTCTTACACTTACTGCTTAGTTGAATTAGGAAGGCCTAAGAAATTAGGGTTCTTGGTTTAATCTAGAGGGGCTTTTTCTCAAGGAATTAAGAGTAGTCTAACTAAGTGAATTTGAACTTCAATTGCATGAATTTGACTTGTATTGGGATTGAGTTTGATTGCATGAGAAGAGGAAAACAAAGGGGATTCAAATCCTAGCCACTTTTATCCGTATTATTTGTGCACACCAAGTGTTTGATATTTGGTCAATACAAGAAAAACCCAAAAATATTGTTTCTTACTTTCTTTAATTTCATTGTTAATCAATTCAGAACACTAAAATATATTGTTTCTTGCTCAAATAGTAATAAAAATAGTAAGTTGATATTTGACAGGCAATCCTTGAGGACAATATCTGGTACTTAACTGATTTTATTACTTGCAACGATCCGATATACTTGCCTGATCTCATCAAGAATCAATTGTTATTTTGGTTTGTGAAAAACGGGCTAATGTTATGATCCATTTGAAGATACTTAAGCCCAATAATATGGTGATCGATTTGTAATGGGCATTGGGCACTTAATTCAGGTCTATGTGGAAGACAGCGTAGGCCTGACCTGTAACACCCTAAATTTCTTAAGCCTAAGCATTAGAAATTATAGGGCTATGTATGCTTATTTTGTGTTTGAATATATGCTTTAAGGCTTATTTGGGAATGGAGACCCTTAGAAGGGATTATACGGACTTAGAATGGAAGAAAAACCCATTTATAGGCATGGCAATTCTAAGTTTGTGAAATGATTCACCCTTGGTATGAATCGATTCATTTCATTAAACAGTATTTTCAGGCAAAAATAGACACTGTGGATCAATTCACACACTGCATGAATCGATTCACAGTAGTTGACAGTGTTTTATAGTTAGCGGGTTGTCCTGTTTTAGCCTGTTTTGTCTCCAAACGTGATAAGACTTCTAGATCACGATTTAAACCTAATCCTACACTTATTAGGACTCTAAAACCTAATTTTAAACTTTGGTTAAGAGCTCTCAAGAACCCTAGAACTCCTTAGATCTCTATTGTTGCTGTTGCCACCGTTTTCACCGTTTATCTCTCATTTCTCAACCAAATTGAGTCCCGTACTTCGAGGATGTAATCGTAAGAGCATTCTCTTCTTTCCTCTAGATTTCTTTTATGTTTTTATGAATCAAAATTTGTGACCCTCACTATCCTATTGTTTTTGCCGTTTTAGAGTTCCTTTCTCTCTATTCTAGTTATTGAACTTGGAGTTGTTCGATACCACAAGACTTGGACTAGCGAAGAACTCAATCCTAGACCCTCTAGGACGCTTTTGGAAGGTTACAACTTCTATCTAAGGTATAGGGGTGGATGATATCTTGAAAAGAGGCATATGGCTTCAAATAACATGTTAGGGATGTCTCATGATTCCTATGCCTTGCGGGGCAAGCTAATATTGTTGTGTAATCCTTGCAAGAGCATGAATTTGAATGTCTATGATTTCTGTTTTAAATTAATTTTAGGCCCTTATATGAGTAACATGTTTATGTTAATTAACATGTTTATGTGGATTGAAGTATGTTTATTATTAGAAGGTTGACGCTTTATACGTTGTTGTTGGAAAAGACATGATTTAGGATAATTAGTATTGTTTGGATTGTTTAATGGCATAAGTTGTAACATAAAGTTGCTATTTTGAATATTGATTAAGTGTTCTTATACTTAGAATTAAATTAGAATTGATAAATAGCATGTTTTAGTAAATTGATGCATGTTTAAAAATAAAAGGTGGGTGCTTTATGTGTTTTGGAATGACTTTGGATCATTAGTGTTAGTTGGGTTGTTTTATAACATGAATTGTGGTATGAAGTTTCCGTTTCGACAAATTGAACTAAGGGTTCTTATGTGTAGAATTAATTTAGAATTGATAAATAACATGTTTTAGTAAACTGATGTATGTTTAATAACAAAGGATTGGTATTTTATGTGTACTTATTAGTATGAGCATGACCTATGACTATTGGTGCTATCTAATTTGTAAAGAAGCATGATTCATATGTTTTAATTGTTGTTTTAACGATTAGCTAAGTGTTCTCATATTTAAAATTAATTTGAAGTTGTTAACAAATGTTTTTATATGGCTAGAAGTACAGTTAGTGTTGGTTGATTGGTGTTGGAGGTGTTTATGTATTAAAAGCATGATTTAGGACTTAATATTATTATGATGATTGCGTAAAGGCATGGTATATGTGTTTTAATTGCTATTTGTTTGTTAAGTAAATGCTTATATGCGTAGGATTAATCTAGAGTTATTAAATGGTATGTTTGTAATGGTCTGTTAAATGAATGGTATTGATTATTGAGTTTGATGAATGATGACTAGAAGAAACATGTGTTTGTAAGGATTAGTGTGATTTGAAGTTGTCTAATGATGTGATTAATGATGTGTAGCCACTGTTTTCCATAGTAAGAATGAGTTGGAGTTTGTATCATTCAAATAGGAGAAGGTTAAATATGTTGATGATCTAGAAACAATTTAAGTAGTGAATTGGGCAGAGACTTGATGAACTAGATGATTCAAACTGAATAAAGAACCATAATGGACCAGAAGATTGATATAGGTACTGAGGCCATAAGTTATGGGTTATTTAGAATGGACTTAAGAGAGTAGTTATGGATTAAAACGGTAGAAGAAGGATAACAGGCAAGATTTGTTGTTAATTATGAGACTTGGATAAAAAGGTTAAAAATCATGGATTGAATCTAAGATCAATGATTAGAGACCTTAGGGACAATTTAGTAATTGACCCTGACCTTGGATTGGACGTGGAACCACTTAGGAGGAGTCCCCAATGCGCGAAGTGCAGAAAAACAATGTTACTGCACTTCTGCAGGCCTTGAATTCACACCTGCAGTGTTTCAGATTCTGTGAATTAAAGTTGTGAATCGATTCACAGCTGTGTACTTCGATTCACAGAATGTTGTTTTGACCCTGAATCGATTCACAGGACTCATGAATCGATTCATACCCTTGTTAACTGATAAAATGATGTTTAAAATGACTAGTAAGGGTAGTAACCACCTAGGCTTGATGTATGTTGATAATTTAACTTGTTTGTAGGGACTGCCGGTTAGTAACCCTGTGATTGAAGTTGCTCACGCTGTGACTAACCTTTAAGTGTGATTGTGGTGTGTTGTAATTATGGTTCATTTCCCACAAGTTTTTGACCAATTTTTTGATTGGTATTCAACAGATTTGTTGGATACCATGTATTTGAAAGTCGCATTATCGACTGTAAAACGTAGAAAACTCCATTGTTCATAGTCGTTCGGATGTAGACATCCGGTTTCGACGGCAGCACTCGTCGATATTGCACCAATGGTGGAACTACATGGCCCGTTGGTTTTAGTTGAAGTATGACGAGTTTTGATGATGGCACTCAGCAAAGTTGCACTGCTTGGGGGAACCCATGGCTCATTAGGATGTCGTTGTAAATGAGTTTCGATTGGGACACTCATCGAAGTTGCACTGACGGGAGAATCCCATGGCTCGACGACATTAATACGAATGTTGAGGATGCTCGCTTTCGCTCACTCGGACAAGGAAAAGGATCATGAAGTTGCATTGAATAGTTGTAGGTTCGTATTAGCTAGTTGCCGACGTTGGATTGCCGATTGAAACATTGTTTGGCTATTGACGCAACATGTTATTTTGCCTATGCCGTTGTCTTTACACTTGAGTATGATTTCTCACCCTTCTGTGTTTTGTGTCTACTTGTATACCCTGTGTGCGAGTAGACGGTGAGATTGTAGGTGATGACGTGGACATGGACGTTGAGGAGTAGACTATGTGTTGTTGCTTAGCTTAGGATTTATTTGTGTATTATGTTGATATTATTCACCAATGTAAAATTAAGGGTCAAGCTTTGAGACATGTGACATCGGGTTGTTGGGTTTTAAGTCTGCAATTTGTTTTTATTCCGTAAATGAGTTATGATGATGTGAAACTTCTATTCCACGAAAGATTTTTATAAAACCGAATTTTTATCTTATTTGCATCCGTTTCTATGCATTTCCTATATGACGGGGTAGAGGGTGTCACATGACCACTGGGCCCATGATGGGAGGGCCTAGGGTTAATATATAGTAAGGCTAGATTCCCTTTGCCTTCATGTTATTCAGTTACTCGCTATACAGTTTGGCCCATTGAGAACCGAGACCTGAGTGTGTGATCATGCAAAGGAAGACTTGACTTCTTGATTTCAGGAGTTGTACGAGACAAAAGCAATTCTCGATAACTGTAATCATGTCTTCAATAAATACGTGTTTCTATTGGTGTTCTAAATTCATATAGCATATCCTATATCTTCTTACAAATGATATAAAAGCCAATATTATATGATTTAAGACCCATTGTGGAACACTCCTTTTATTTGAATAATTTTAGATGTCAATTTTTTGTTGTTGGTAATTTTCGTTTTTCACTATGTGTGAAATTTCGAACTGTGATTTACAAGAAATCGGGACTTGAAACCATATGGGTTTTGTAAAGCATGATCATACGAATCTAATGTCACAAATTTCGTATTTTTTGTTAACCATAGAGGGAGTATTTCGAAGAAAACCATGACATTTTAGGTTCTATGTTTCACGATTTTGGGATTTTGATCGTTAAACATTTGAGCTTGATTGCAAATGGATTGGAAACATATTTCTGGAGATAACCCATCAAAAATCGTGAAAAACAGTGCCAAAAACGAGCTAGAATAGTGCCAGGAAATGCGACCCATCTCTGATTGTGGGTTAACTGCCAGAGGTTAGGGGTGATGAACAGTGTGCATCAAACAAGCCCACTCGCGGGAACGGGAAAGTGAGAAAGAGTGTGGCATGTACAAGGGTCCATTTTCAATGCCCTTTTTTGCGTTGCACTCTAATCATCTATTTGATTTTTCTCTCTAGTTTCCAAATTTTTCTGTTGCGTTGAATATTTTTATGAAGTATAATACTTTATATTGATTATTTAATTATTTTTTGGCTAAAATTAAATTGAAAAATATGTTAGCAAAATAATATGCTATAGTCTGGATTTTATGGTACTAATCACTCTCCCTACAAACTTGTGCATGATCATGTATTGTAATTTTTATAGGTTCTTTTAATAGGGTAAGTAACATGTTGAACTGTGTGTTGCTGCTAGACTGTTTGAGTACAAAACATGTTAGGAATGCTGATTGAAATTGATTAATGACCAGTATGGGTGCATTTTAAACAATGCATTTTTTATTGATTGTGTCATGATTTTAGCAAGAAAAATAAATGATTCATATGCAAGAGTTTTGTGCGTCACTATGAGCCGTTACCACCAAAGTGCAACTGCTTGTATTGATTCATGAGATTTTCTTTGTAGTTTGAGGAATTCTTTTAATCATTGCATGCAATTACCTCCCCAAAGGGGGTGGTTGTATGTCGTGGTTGAAAGTTGATTGGAGATGGAGTTATTGGAAAATGTATTGGGCTAAGGGATTGTCTTTCTAAAGGGGACAATTTTCTAAACTCAGTGAATGCTCACAGATTAACTCATTTGAGGTTTTGGTCCAAGTTACAACCTTGATAGATACATTCTACCTAAAGGTGAATGTGTCGTTATACTGACATCAATGTGATAGATTATTTTATTTTGAGTTATATCTTGTCATGTTACACATTCTAATGCATTCGTGTTTTGTCTTAGCAGTACACTTTTTCATGAACAACTATTTTTTGCTTTAATTGAAATTTTGTCTAGATCAAACTATAGCGTATGGAAACAAGCGTTATTTTGATTATTGCTAATTTGATAAATTTTGAATTATTGAAAAAAATTTCCTTCTAATTTATCAAACATATTTGGATTTATGCTAGAACACGTATGGTTTTATTTTGGGAAATCTAATTTATTTGTTGACAAGCAATACAATTTGTGTTTAATTATATAAATGTATTTCTATAATGACCTTCTTGTCATTGGTGGTTGCACGCCACATTGAAACTTGAAAATGTTAATGTTTGCATGCTCTTTTATTGGCATAATTTTTGAAAAACTATTTTCAATGCATGTCATATTATTTTCCATTGATGGTGATCATTGTCATCATAATTTTTATAAGTATTTGGAAATATAATATTTGATATATGTTGATTTGTGCTCTCTTTGAATGATACAAGTTGTATAAGTTTGGAGATATTTATTACATGATTAATTCGGCAAGTGAATTTATGTGACATCGCATATGGTGATGTTTCAAGTGCTTACTCTTTAATTGTGATGCATTGTCTCAAGAAATTGAACTAGATACAGAAATCATTTTGAAAGGAAATGAAAGAAATAATTGCATAAGAGAATTTGAATAATTGTGAGGAATTCTATATATTCAGAAAGCTTGAATTACAAGAGAACTATTCATATGTATTTATAGGAAACAAGTGGATGTACCAAAGGTAAACTAGATCCTATCTTATTCTATATTTCTGCTGCATTCAGTTAGAAATGGAGGGAATCACTGAATCGGTTCCAACAGCAGCTGATTGCTTATGTGGCAATCCGTGTGAATGTGTGGCACCTTGCTTCTTGTCCATTGGATTGATTATATTAGTAATGGTTGGATGTGGTATGTTTAACACCCCCTCACAAGCTGGAGCATGGTATAAGTCAAGCATGTCAAGCTTGGAAATGAAAGGAATGAAGTTGGAAGGAGTGAGAGCTTTGGTGAAGAAATCTGCCAGTTGTTCCTTAGAAGATATGGGCAGCAAGCGCAGAACCCCTTATTGGACTTTATCTCGAACGAAATGGCAATCAATCTCCAAGTGCTTTGTACGTTCATGGAATACTGGATTAGAGGCAATGTGAATTGCACTTCTATTGTCACAATACAAGACAGGTGGCCGAATGGTATGAACTTGTAAGTCTCTTAGTAAATAAAGTAACCACTGCAGTTCACAAGTGGCAGTGGACAATGCTCGGTACTCAGCTTCTGAGGAGGACCGTGACACGGTTTGTTGCTTCTTGGCACGCCAGGAAATCAAGAAGGAACCCAGAAAGAAGCAGTAGCCTGAAATTGATCGTCTAGTGTCAAGACATCCAGCCCAATCCGCATCAGAATAACCAAGAATCTGCAGCTCAGAGGATCTAGGAAACAGAATGCCAAGACCTGGATTACCTTTGAGATATCGAACAACTCTGCAGGCAGCATGGTAATGTGTCATTGTAGGTTTATTCAAGAATTGGCTAAGTTGTTGAATGGCAAATGTGATATCGGGCCGAGTGGTAGTAAGGTAGAGGAGCCTGCCTATTAATCTTCTATAAGAGGGCACATCTTCATATAATGCAGCAGTATCTTGATGCAGTTTCACAGAAACATCAAGAGGAGTTTTGGCAGGTTTGGAGCCGAGGAAACCTGAGTCATTTAGGAGGTCTAAGCAGTATTTTCGTTGACAAACAGAAATTCCCAGTTTGGAATGAGCCACTTCTAAGCCAAGGAAGTATTTTAGAACTCCCAAGTCCTTGATTTTGAAAGAAGTATCTAAGATAGATTTGATTCTGCTGAATTCTGTTAAAGAATTACCTGCCAAAATTATATCATCTACATAGACAAGGAGAACAGTAAAATCAGGTCCATTGGCAAGAGTAAACAATGAATAGTCAGCAGAGCTTTGTTTATATCCTTCCTTTAACAAGAGAGATGTCAATTTTTCATACCACTTGCGGCTAGCCTGTTTAAGGCCATATAGAGACTTCAACAACTTACACACTTGATTAGGCTTGGCACAATGAACACCTTGAGGAACTACCATATACACATATTCCTCTAATTCTCCATGAAGGAAAGCATTATTCACGTCCAATTGATGAAGATGCCACTGCTTAATAGAGGCAAGAGCAAGGAGTGTCCGAACTATAGTGAGTTTTGCTACAGGAGAAAATGTGTCAAAGAAATCCAATCCCTCTACTTGATTATACCCTTTAGCCACCAATCTAGCTTTATGCCTTTCTATAGTGCCATCAGCCTTATGCTTGATCTTGTAGACCCATTTGTTTCCAATTGGTTTCACATTGGGAGGTAAATCTACAAGAATCCAAGTACCATTCTTTGCTAAAGCTTCTAACTCAGATTTCATAGCATTGTTCCAGCATTCATGTCTGTTTGCCTCTTGATAGCTCTTAGGCTCAATGGTTTGAGAAATGGAAACAGAAAAAACAGAATGGGAAGGGGAGAGTTTTGAAAAGGAATGAAATGAAGATATTGGATAAGGTGTGCTAGATTTACCTGAAGAAGTTGCTTCACGAGATGGATGAAAGATTACACACATAGTGCAAGGTGGCTTGGTGATGCCTTTGTTGAGTAGAATGCCTCACAGGAGCGTAAACAGTCTTTGTTGGACCGTAAATGTGGATCTGTGGAAGATTTTGTGGGTGTAGGTGCTGTGAGAGGAATGATTGATGCAGGTATCTCTGCAGGTGCAGATTTATTGTTTTTGAAATTGGTGTTTGTGGATGAATCATGATGCAAAGGAGAATGATATTCCCAAGTGGAGATAGTTGTATTGGATTTATATGGCATGATATGCTCATGATGAATGACATTTCTAGAAATTAGAATTTCTTTGTTGTTAAGATCCAATAGAACAACACCTTTTACTCCATTCTTATAACCTAAGAAAATGCATTTTCTTGCTCTAGGTGATAATTTTGTTCTGTGATTTTGGAGAGTAGATGCATATGCAAGTGAACCAAAAACCTTTAACTCATGTAAATCAGCTAATGCATTGTTTAGAAGGAAATATGGGGATTTATTTTGCAAAATGGGGCTAGGAACCCGATTAATTATAAAGACTGCATGAAGCACAGCATAGGACCAATAAGATTTAGGTAACTTTGATTGAAACAAAAGAGCTCTTCCTACATTTAAAATGTGTTGATGTTTCCTTTCTACTCTTCCATTTTGCTGTGGAGTTTCCACACAACTTCTTTGATGAACTATGCCTTTTGATGCATAAAAATCTGGTATTAAGAACTCTGGACCATTGTCAGTTCTAACAACCTTGACTCTTGTATTTTTTTGATTTTCAATTAGTTCAATGAAGTTTTTTACATGCTGTCTTGCTTCTGCCTTAGACTTCATTAAAATGATCCAAGTGTACCTGCTGTAATCATCTACAGCAGTTAAAAAATAAGTGTATCCATGAATAGATTGAATTGCAATGGGTCCCCAAATGTCAAAATGAACAAGTTCAAAACACTGTTTAGTTTTATTAGAACTCAAACTATATGGTAGTCTTTTATGTTTTGCCAAATGGCATACATCACAGACTGCTTTTGGATCAACAACAACAAAAGGAAATTCTGAATTTAAAGAAATCATTCTAGAAATGGATAGGTGTCCTAGTCTAAAATGCCATAGAGCATTTTGAGGTAAGGTTTCAGCTCCAAAGAAGAATCGCTCCACATGTGAAGCATGACTATTCTTAGCCCCAATGACTAAGTGAAATAATCCTTCAAACTTCTCACCCGAACCAATCATCTTCAATGAATTACGATCCTGTATAAGAGTTAGAATCATTAAAGGATCTTGTGCAATTTAAAGAACCACACGCTTTAGAAAGTAAATCAAGTTCAATGAAAAATTAGGCACATAAAGTACATTAGTTATGCTAAAACCAGGAGAAAAAGTTACAGCTCCAAAGATACTTAGCAATTGTAGAATTTCCATTTGGTAACCTGATGTTTATAGGTTTTATTTCATTATAAGAATCAAAGCATTTCAAAGATCCACAAATATGATCACTAGTTCCTGAATCTATGATCCAGGAACCAACAGAGAAAGTATTAAAGGAAGTTGAAATGAAAATTCTACCTGTCCCGGAATTCTCTTTTGGTGTATGACCAAATTGAGCATAAGAGTCGACTGATTTGCAATGAATTTGATTCTTTGTTCAATGCTAGAACCCTGAATTAAACTCAGCAGTTTATCATACTGCTCTGTGTGAAATTAAGTGCAACAGCCTCGAGTCACCACTCATAGAGGCGGTGTCCTTTTGATCATAATCGCCAATCGCAAAGATTGTTTGTCGCAGAATTTGAACTCTTCTGCAAGTGAGGAGGAAAACCATGCTTCTTCCAGCATGTTTCAATCGTGTGTCCTGTTCTTCCACAATAAGTACAAACTCTATTTCCAGGTTTGAATCCAGATCCATAAGATCCAGAAGGTCCTGAAGATCCAGAGGCTTGTGCATATCCTTTTCCTCTACCTTGTGACTTTTTATACTCAACAACATTTACTAAAGCTTTGCCATCATCATTATTTACAAAATTTCATTGTCTTTCATGTTGAATAACCATAGAGAAAATTTTATTCATGCTAGGTAATGGCTCCATAAGTAGAATTTGTGACTTCACAACAGAAAAATTATCATTCAAATCGGTTAAAAACCGAATAGCATAATTCAGATCATGATTCTTCCTAGCATTTCTCATAGCAAAGACATGAACACTTAGTAGGACAACTACAAGTGGTATTGGCATGTAAATTTCTAATTCCTCCCATAGTATCTTCAATTGAATAAAATTCGAATGAGTTGAGTTACCTTGCTTAAGACCATAAATCTCCTGCTGTAGTTCTGAAATTCGAATCAAATCGCCTTGAGAGAAACGCTCCCTCAGATCATTCCACACATCAATTGCATTTTCTAGAAACACAATGCTTTGCCCGATTGAATCAGTAACTGAGTTCAATGATCCATGAATGAACCAGCATGTTGCACCTACTCCAAGCCCTGTAAGTAGGATCAAAAGTATCAACAGGAACAGGAATATTTCCATCTACAAACTCGAATTTATTTTTCGTGCCAAGAGCTCGTCTCATTGATCGAGCCCAGGCATGGTAATTGGATCCATTCAACGCAGGTGTGACTGTCACCGATGAAGGACCATCACCAGGATGAACGAAATATGGACTTGCTTGATTTAAGCAAGGATCTGTGGGTTGAACCACATTGTTAGTTGCATTGACATTGGAACCTCGTGCCATCAGAGTTGCAACGGATCAGAGCACTAACGCTCTGATACCATCTCAAGAAATTGAACTAGATACAGAAATCATTTTGAAAGGAAATGAAAGAAATAATTGCATAAGAGAATTTGAATAATTGTGAGGAATTCTATATATTCAGAAAGCTTGAATTACAAGAGAACTATTCATATGTATTTATAGGAAACAAGTGGATGTACCAAAGGTAAACTAGATCCTATCTTATTCTATATTTCTGCTGCATTCAGTTAGAAATGGAGGGAATCACTGAATCGGTTCCAACAGCAGCTGATTGCTTATGTGGCAATCCGTGTGAATGTGTGGCACCTTGCTTCTTGTCCATTGGATTGATTATATTAGTAATGGTTGGATGTGGTATGTTTAACACATTGTTTAAAAGTGTTTATGGTATATTGTTTGTGTTTTCCGCTGCACGAATATCTCTATTGGAAAACAATCCAAATATGTGTTATAAGTTATTTATTTTCTAGCTGATATTTTGTAAATAATATATTAGAAAGAGAATATATCATGGTTTAGATATGTGCATGATATATATGTGTTTGGCTGGTGTTATGAAAGTTAATACTATTAGCCTATATCATGTGTTTTAAAGTGCCAATTTACTTAATTGTGAGCTCTTGTTTCGATTATTGTAAGTGCAAAACTTGTATAATGTTAATGGATTTAAATTCATGATTAGTAGGGGTGTTTATTTCTTAATGCACCTTCTTATGGACTGTATCATGGTTAAGAGAAAGAGATATTGATTCCTGCGTAATAGCATTTCACTGATTATTGTGGGGGATCCCCACCAAAGTGGGATTACTTATTATTAATTTATGGAATTTCTATTTATCATTAGAGGAATGCTTCTGATTGTCACGTGCAATTTCCTACCCAAAATGGATTATTGTATGTCATGATTAGAAGCTGATTTGCAATGAAGTTATTGGAAGTATACTGGTCTAAGAGATTTATCTACCCAAAGGGGAAAGAGCTCTAAACCCAATATATACTCATTGAGTAACTTATTATCCACTACGTTGGGTGAAGTTAATGGAGATGCGTTAGTGTAGGGGATTTGTCTACCTAAAGGAGACAATTTTCTGAATCCAATGTATGCTCGTTGATTAACTCATCTGAGGTTCTGACTGTGGTTGCGACCTTGGTTGCACATTCTGCCTAAAGGGGAATATGTTGTTATGCTGGTTTCAAAATAGCTTGATTTAAGATGAAGTCATGTGTTGCTTTGTTGCATACTTTAACACATTTCAAGTTTTGCTCAACAAACATTTTTCAATAACAACTGTTTTGCTTAGTTTGCTATGGAGCACTACCTAATTTATTTCTCGAAAAAATTCTGATTTGCATTTAGATGTTCATGTTAATTTACTCTAAAATTTTGTAAATATAACATGGTTAGATCTTGACATCAGTAGGAGGTTTGGACTTTAGTCAATATTTAATGTCAAGAATGATTGTAAAATACCATTTGTTGAAATACATGGTTTTGGGAAATTTTTTATGTTTGTGGAATTGAAGATATTGTTGATCCAAAGAGCTATCATGAAACTAGATGGATTTCACGTTGGTTGATTTCTGTAACACCCCAATTTAAAAAAAATGTTTTAGCAATAAAAACCCAGTTACTTGAAAGTAAGTTGTAGAGACTGATCACCTCAATGATTTACTGAGAGTACGAGAAATTATTTTGACTTATTTTAAATAAATTATTTATTATAAAATAATTATTGTCTATGATGTCAATTCAAAATTAATAGACAGCATAGACGTATGTTGCTTTTAAGGTGAATTATCAATTAAACTTTATATAAGTTTTCTGTTTGACACGGTAACGCGTTATTTTTGTTGACTAAGAAAGTGATTGAATTAAATCAAGATGAACTTAAATTTAAGAATTAATATTTAATAATAATTCATAGTTCAAAAATTGTCGAAATATTTTAACGATGTTTCGTCGTGTTTTGAACCACCGGATAGTTTTTATCCGCGATAAAATTTTAGACGAATTCCAATTTTGATGAAAATCAAATTGTAACTTGTTATGATTATGATTGAGTGTTTTCAATTGTTTTTATTATTTGTGATAATTTATTTATCATGCGGTGAATTAATTTCTAAGTAAATTAATTTTCGCGATTTAATCGGCCAAAGAATTAATCAGTAACGCGATTACTCGACGCCGTAATTTGAGGACACTCAAGACTCTAGGACTAGGGGGTAATCATGAGAAGAGAGGGATTAGATGTTTAGACTTGGTAATTAGATTAGAATCTTGCTTTATGAAGTCTAGGTGTCATACTTTTGGCGGTTTATTAGGTGATTGTTTTCTTTATTCTTAACCAAGGATTAGGCTTGTTTTTAATTATTTTTCCCTCCCCTTTTTCCTACAATCAGCATGGCCTCACTTCTAATTCCTATCCACTCATTCTTTTACTTAGTTTCCAAGTCTAGATGTGTGAGATGTCATCTTTTCATTGTATTAAAACAAATATCTTGGTTAATATTACCTACTAAATTTTATTAGTTGATTAAATAAATTTTTTTAATCCTTACGTTCTCATTTTGGGACCAGCCGAAGCACCCTTGTCCATCATCACCGTCTTATTTTCATTTATTCTCAAGTTTCCAAGTGTGAGCAAAGCCCATCTCTCTTCTTTTCTTTATGTCAGGCCGTGAACCCCCCTTTTCAACCCTCTCATTCTTATTCATTTCTTCAAACTACTCGTGTGAGGATGTAAGAAAATAATCAAGTCCACTTCCTCTCCTCTTCTTCATCCAGCCGAAGCACCCCCATTTTCACTTATTTTGTCTCTTCCTTCTCTAATTACTAAATGATAGTTTTGATTAAAATCCTACCTTCCCCTTTTCATAAAACAGGCCGAAGCCTCCACCTCCACCTCCATTCCACCCCCTTATTCTTCATTTTTATCTTGCAAATGAAGTGTTGGTGAGGTGAATGGGAAGTCAAGTTTCCCTTTCCTCTTTTGTTCTCCCAAACCGTGAGGCCCTAAAGAAATTGGGTGAGACTCCTTTTGATTTTAGTTCTAATTTCTTGTTTAGTGTCTCTATGTTGCTTTGATTATGATCATGGAGCAAAAGGATCAATGTTCCCCCAAATTTTTGGAACCCCAGGTTGAATTGCCCTATGGGAAAAGGAGAAAATGTGATTGCTCATGTGAATCACCAAATTAGTTTGGGGCTTTTGCTATTTGATACTTGAATTAGTTATTGTTATTGTTAATTTGAGTTTGATCAAGGAAATTATGTTTTTGGGAAACCCTTGATGCTTGAATAAGCCATGATAGGGTAATGTATTATGTTAATGGTTTTGTTTTGGAAAATGGAATGTTTTGGAAAAGAATTAGTTGATTGAATGGTGTGATTTTGATTAATTATCAAGTTTTGCAAATTTTCTCTAGAAGAAGGGTCTGGCCAAGAGCCCTAGGGGCTTGGAGAGGAAAATTATTTTGTGTTCTTGGCTATAATTAATTGTATTGGATTGTTATCTAAATTTGGAAAATTTTAGGAAGATTTTAATTGGAATTTGGAAGTTGTTTGGGCTTTAAGGCAATGAGACATTTAGGTGAAAGGGATTCCTTGAGATCCTGAGGCCAAGTGGAGCCATAATCAAATATTGTTATGAAATGAATTTGGTTTTTATAACATCCCAATTTTTATGAAAATTATTTTATAGTTCCAACTACTTGAAAATAAATCATAGAGAGTCATGACCTCAATGGTTTGTTAAAAATACGAAGAACAACAAAGATTTATTGTAAACAATTCATTGTTTTAGTAATTAATTCAGATTAAGAGACAATGTAGCTGTATACTGTTTTTAATATGAATTAACCTTGAAAAATGTGAAAAATGGCCATTTGATTGAGGAAAATTATTTTATTGAATGGGAAATAATTTTCAGGATTTAATAAATATTTTTAAGTCATAGTTTGGATTTTTATTATCTAGTTGTTGTATTAATTGTCTGTTTTATGTCATATTTAATATGACTATGATTTTAAAGATTTTGTCTTGATAATTTTATTGTTTGAATAATATCAAGTTGATAAGAGAAATTGAAATTAGTGATCCTCTCTAATTTACAGTTTTTATTACGCTGCGAGAATTCTATCGAATTCTACCGTAACTAGGCTATTGTGTGTGTTTCTACCTGAAACATGCCAAACGTGATCCAAATTTTATAAAATTTGAGATCTTAGCATTATCTAATATTTATGATTTATTAGAAATTTTTCTGAAATTTTTGGGCATCAGAATAATATAGGGTGTTTTCTACGCCCAAAACTGCATTACGGTAGCGTTTTAGCTCGCAAATCGAGAAAGTGACATTCATAGAAATACATCTAATATTTTTAGGGAAATTTTGGTTGATTAATAATTTTTAGATTATAGAATAATTTATTAGATTTATATTTGGAGTTTTTGATACAAAAACCCTAATATACGCGTAACGCCGCGCACCCAATTGAGCGAGAACGCGACGAAACGAAATATCTAGATATTTTGAGGCAAGTGGCTGATGGGATAAGGGCTAGGGGAGCTGAACATCATCCTTTAGAACCTTCCTTTACAAGTGTTGCAAGATGATTGGTTAAGTGGTAATTGTAGTTAGTTAGTTTAGTTAGTTTGTAACTAGTTTGGTTAGTTTCCAACTAAATGAAGAAATTTCTTCCTTCCATGTCCCTAAAAATTTCGTGGCCTTCTTCCCCTAAGAAAAACTTAAGAAAAAAGCTTGAAGAGGAAAGCTTTGATTTTTGAAGTTTTGGTGACCAAAGTTGCATCTTTACTTCCTTACTACTCAATCCTTGTTCAACCATCACCTAATCTCTTGATAGTCTCCATGAACCTTCTTTCATCCCTCTTGAGTTCCATGTTATGGGTTTTGAAGTTTTTAGGAGCTATTTTTGAGTTATAGTGCTTGTCTTGGCTAGTATTGCATGACTAGTTTCATAACCCCTTATTCCCTTCCATGTATTAGCTTGTTCTTGATTTTATAAAACTTGGAAAACCCTAAATTTATTCTGGCGGAAACCTAGGGGCTGTTCTAAGCCTTGGTTTGTTTGATTTTTATTGTTTTAGAGTTGATTCTTGATGGGTTATACTTGCTAAGTTTGGAAACTAGTCTTATAATCATGTTTACAAAGTTTTGGAAAAAACCAATTTGTTGAAAAGGAGGGACCGAAACCGTGGCTTATAATATGATTTAGGGGGATGTTTTAAATTGATTTCAAAGTGTTTTAAGTGTTTAAGAAGTTGGCTTTTGGTTAAGGTTTTAGAACTATAAAGATTGCTAGGTTTAAACTTTGAAAAATTGTTTGAAATAAATCAAATTTAGGGCTGTTTTGGAGCTCTCAAAATAGTAACTTAATAGCATGATTTGGGTGAGTTTCAACTTGTTTTTAATTTTATTAAAGTGGTAAAGAAGTTTGGTTTCGGTAAGAGGTTTGATTAAATAAAGTTTGCATGATTTAGGAGTTAAAGGTTTAAAACCTTGAAGTTATTTTTGAACTTCCAAAATCGTGACCTTCAAGGGAGATTTCTAAGTTGTCCTTGACTTGTTTTATGCTTAAATATGTTGTAAAAAGTGGTTGTTGATTTGGTTTAGCAAAACAATTCAAAGAAGTTTGATTTTAGGAAATGGTTTGGTTTATGTTTAAAAGATTGTCTTAAACTTATACCTAACTTGTTTCTAAAATTTTTATGGCATGTTCTAGGGTTTTTAAATGTGGTTTAAGTTGGGTAAAACACTATTCAAAGTGGTAAAACACTATTCCAATTGGTAAATTTTGGCTTAGCTATTTTTCTAAGTGTGTAGCTTTTGTAAAAGCTTGAAAACATGCATGGTTTGAATTTGTTTCATGGCATATGATTAGGTGTGATCCAAATAGGTTAAGTTAGAAAGATTTTAGGCCCTTTTTAGGACTAAAATCGTGGCTGCCCTAGAGTCTTAGGAATTGGGTTTTTGGTTCTAACTGGATTAAGTTTGCATTGTTAAGGTTCGTGCATAAGGCTCGTGCGGGGAACGACTTGATGATAGTTCGAATTTACCTTGCTTGGATTGTTAAAGCACCCAAGGTAAGGGAAATTCTTACATAATGAGTTTGAGCTTTTCGCCTTGTGTGTTGTTTGCTTGATTGTTGATTGATTGTGTGGTAGCACTTGTAGTATTACTATGTGTTGTTGCGATGTTGTAGCATGAACTGCTGTGTATTGATTTGGCCCTGTGTGGCAAGACTGAATTGTATCATGTGACTTAAATCATACTTGATTGGTTTAATTGGACTTGAAATTGATGATAATATGTAGCATGTTCTTGGCCCTGCGTGGCATTATGGGTTGTATTGTTTTCCTTGAATCACCTTGGATTTCATTGGAACTTGGTATTGAATTGGAATATGAAAAATATTATTGTTGATAATGGATTAATTAACAACGTGTTGATCGACTGCTATTGGTTGACGATTTACATCGGTAAATCTAATGCGATTCCACAAGCTGAATTCTGATTTTGTATAAGGGCATTTTGATTTAAAAGTAAGCGGGAGGGTTTTAGTACAACTAGCCAAAGCTTGCAAGGACATTTCAATGGAATAATAGTAGAGAAAAGAACTAGAAATAAATAGTACAAATTGCGAAAACGGTTGAGTTAAATGATGCGCCTGGGAAAATTCTGGCTAGGAAAGACTTAGTAATAAGAGTGTTCGCACCACCTCCCTTTCCTGGGAATTATTCCAGTGTGTTAATTAGCACAATTAGGGTTTCAACGACCTAGTGTTAAATAGTATTTTCAGACACATAGGAGTGATACAAGAACTGAGAAAGAGATTTCATAGATCGGGATTTCGAAAGAATAAAACATAGGGAACCTAGTGTTCCTATTGAGCATATGGCCATGTGTCTTGTGCTGGGACTTAATGCCCTGCTTGCGTGCGCATATAATTGATTGAGGATTGGACCTAGTGTTCCGTATGGTGTGCCTAGTATCTCAACCTAAAAATTGAGCCTAGTGTTCCGCATTACATGCCTAGAGTTTCAATCTAAGATTGGGACTAGCGTTACGCAATTGAACATCCGGACTTTGTGTCCTGTGTTGAAATCTTAGTTAATTGAGATTTGGAAACCCACTAAGTTGAGTAAGTGAGGGTTTGTCGATCCGCATTGATTAATTAAAACATTACTCGGGCAGTCACTACGGTGAGCACGCCATATTGTTGAATTTGTTTGGATATCACTCAGGCGTTCACTACGGTGAGCATGCCACATTGTAGAATTTCATTGTTGAATTTGTTTGGATATCACTCAGGCGTTCACTACGGTGAGCATGCCACATTGTAGAATTTGTTTGGATATCACTCGGGTGTTCACTATAGTGAGCATGCCATATTGTAGAATTTGTTGGATATCACTTGGGCGTTCACTACGGTGAGCATGCCATATTGTAGAATTTGTTTGGATATCACTCGGGCACTCACTACGGTGAGCATGCCATATTGATAAATTTGTTTGGATGCGTACTAACCATTGAGCATCGACACTCGGAGCGTTTGATTGGTCTTAAAGACTTCAAAAGACGAGTTGTCATGTCACTCGGAGCGTTTGATTGGTCTTACAGACTTCAAAAGACGAGTTGACACTGCATTGCCTAAGTAGAGGCAAGCCAAAGTAGTGGCAAGCCTAAGTAGAGGCTATCTTGTTCGGGCGTTGGGAAAGTAGTCCCCGTCGTACTACTGACCTATTAAGGCTACAGGTGTATACACAACTTGTCATACTACATTGACATGCATAGCTAACCATATTTATGATGTGTGATGAATTATTTGATGAACTTGATATTGTGATGACTTGATCACTGATCTGTTGATAGATTTGTCTTCTCGCATGCAATAGTTTGATATTATGGTGACTTGATTGTTGATCTGTTGGTTGTTTTGTTTGCTCACATGCAATGCTTGATATACCATGATAATGCGTGCGGTCTATTAAGTATTATATGTATATAAAAGCATGTTCTTGTATTATATATGTATATATTGTTTGCATGCGACATAGCCTATGATAAACTCGTGGACAAAGGATTTACCTTTGCACTGTTGTTGGATTGGATATCCTTATGGATGTCACTTCCAAATGGAGTTCGGTAGCTGCTACAGTTTCGTCCTCCCAAGAGCATTGAAGATTGAGCCAACGAAGGAAGATTCCTCTAAGTGCTTCATGTTTTGGTCTTGCTGAGCTGTTTCTCAGTAAGAGTTATAGTTGTTGGCCAGCTTAGCTTAGGGTAATGTCGTTGTTATTTGTGTAATTACTCTTTTCAGAAAACCTCGCCTTAGTGCGAAATGATTATGTTATGTGAAGTATTATTTTGTGATGCATTATACTCTGATATTTGTAAAAGTATGAATTGGCATCATTTAGAAAACTGTAGTACTCTATGTCTCATTTTGAAAAGGGTTTCAAAGGAAAGAAAATGAAAAATAAATTACTCCTATTTTTCCATTGCGAAATACATAAGAGTACTCTTTAACTGAAAGCATACAAGCATTAAATGTTTTCAGCATTAGATTGGGTTACACTGTAGCGCTTCGGAAATGGGGTGTTACAATAATGGTATCAGAGCAGTTTCGTTCTAACCGGATCGCTTTGAGTTAAGCTGGCCTAGATTGTGGGGAATTATCGGGTATAAGTTTGTTATGCCTAGGTTATGTGAATCTTGTTTATGATTGTCTGTAATGTTTCCTAGTTGAAACATATTTGACATTGTGTGAAATTGTGTGCGATCATCTCTGATGATTGAATTTGTTGTAGGGATTTGATTAGTTTACTTTGTAGATATTCGATGCCTTCGGGGCGAACGAGTCTTTTTGCTAGAGCTAGTAACTTAGTTGTGAATCACGTAATTCGAGTGATAGTCTGGATAGCAACTACTGTTGCACAACAGATTGCCGCAGAGAATCAACACGATTGGCTCAGACAACGAACGGAGAGGCGAGCTATTGGATGGTCAGTTAAGCCAGATTATCAAGGCAAAAGACAAAGATGAAGACAACAACAAGGAACATCTTATTTCCATCCTCAGGGAAATGACCGCAGTCAGGATCATCTTATGGCATAGGCTATAAGGAATGACTAGGAGTTGAAGTGGAACTGTCACCAATATGGAAGCAAGGAACAGTTAGCTGATGAATGCTCATTGAAGGACCGACTATGCTATAACTGCAAGAAGTCAGGACATATTTCTAAGGACTATCAATTGCCAAAGGTGGATCAACTGCAGATGCTGCGAAGGTTGCATGCCCAGCTATTGGAAGATATGTCTACATGATAGGCAAAAAGGGAATCACAAACATCGATAGCCAAAGACACATTACTCTAACGGCGAAGATGTGGAGCACAATGTTAACAGTAACTAACCAAGGAAAGATTATGCTTTAACTGCAAGGAATTGGGATATCTGTCCAGAGACTGCAAAGTACCATGAGCTGAGTCTATTGTCAACAATGTTGAAACTACAAGACCAACCACTAAGGGACGTGTCTACACCCTAAGTAGAGCCGAGAACTCATCATCTGAAGACTTCATCGCAGGAAATGCGACACAATGGAGCTGAGCGGGCCGAGACTTACAAGCAAGATTATCCATAGGAGACGCTCTAATATTCGTAGTATATGTATTATTGTGTGTGCGTGGTTCCAAATATAGACTACATAAGTGTTTTAACTCTGTGACGTATTTTATTATTATACTAGATTCCAAAATCCAAATTTTCAATATACGTTTGGTATTACGATGTATGTTCTTGTAATTGGTGTATAATTATTTGTGATTTATGCTGTTGTTGATTTTGTGGTTAATGATTTTTAGAATTTTCCTTTCTTTTAATGTTATAAAATCGTGGGTTTTTGAAGAACTTGTGGGGGAGTATTTCAAATTACTTAAGCTTTTGATTTTGGGTTGTTTTAAATTGTTTTATTGATGGCTTTGGAAAATTTTTCCTTTCTTTTGTTGTGTGAAAACAATTATTTATGTGATTATTTTGTGAGCGTATTTCTTATACGCGAATATTTTAGAGCGCGTTGAATTAAGTTTCTCTTGATAATTTAATTTATGTGATTTGTCGCCAATCGAGCAATTGATTACGCGACTACCTTGACACAGCAAATTAAAGCAACGCCGAGACCGTGGGGCTAATTCAAGAGAGCATTTTTTAGTAGGTGAGAATTGTTAGTGGGAGTATGGCGTCATGATCATTGGTTAGACAATTTTGCAAAATCCTATTCCACCTTATCTTGTCTTTAGACACATAGATGGCTTAGTAAAATTTTTGGGGTGGGGGTCACTTTTCCTTTCACATTCTCCTTAGCCGATTCCTTTTAATAATAGAGGGGAGAATAAATTTTCTAGCGTGTTGGTGTTGGTGGAGAACTTCAACTTCCTTCCTTTTCTTCCCTTGTGAACCGTGAGGTATTTTGCTCCAGGACCTTCATTCTTCCTTCATCCTTCTCCTAACTCGTGCCCAATCGTGTGGTGGTGAGAGGTGTGAGAAAACCAAACCTTCATCTTCTTCTTTCTCCTGCAAACCGCGAGCCTTAGGATGATTTTTGTGATGGATCCTCTCACATTGCTGAATGTAATAATGTTGTTGGTGATTTTGTGGTTGTTAATCATCGCAATCCTCCTGTCTCTTCATATTTCCAAACCGCGAGTTCCAGGAAGGTTTTAGGTGAGTGTCATAGTTCTTTTGTTTTCCACTCTTGTGTCTTTGTTAATGATCTCGTTGAAGATGGTTTTAAGTTTTTAAATGGTATTTGTTAAAACTATGATTTAGTAGTAGAAGTTTGGAAAGATTTTGTTTTCTTTTGCTGTAAAAGATAATTCAAAATTTTTAGTCCATCTTGCCTTGTTGGGAAATGCTTTTGAACTTGTTTTCTTTTGGAAAACCAAGTTTTATATGTGTGAGGCTAGATTTCAAGTTTTAATAAAAGGTTTGTAGTAATTTTGTTGTTGTTGGTGTTTGATTTAAACTTTAGACTTTGAATTAAGTGTGTCTTGATGATTTTAAGGCAATGAAAAACCTAATCTCAAAAGAACCATAATGTTCTTGAGAAGGTCGAGTCTTGAAGAGATCAATCTGTGGTTTATGTAAATTAACTCGTGCTTTGTGTTATTTTTAGAAATTAGATGTTTTTAAAATTAAAGAGATTTGATGTTGGCTTTTGTGTTAGTAGAGTTTCGTTGGTGTTAGCATGTAGCCGTAACCCAGTGTCGTCATGGCTGTGTTCGTGATCGTGATGGAGTAGAGATCGTAGTTTGGAAAAAGTGTCATTCGCGAGGAATTCTTCAACATAGACGCGTAGTACTGTGTTTTGTAGACATTTAAGTTGATGTTGTAGTGTCTTACTTTAGTAAGGATATATGAATAAAATGTATGCTTTGTGTTTGATCGTTTGAGTGTAATAATTATTATGTTGTATTGAATTTCAAAGTTCATATTTATGACATGTTTAGTATTAAGTTATGATTTTTCATAATTTTGATTTTTGTTTTGGTTTACAAGTTAATTTTCAGGGACGAATTTTTTTTTTAAGGAGGGTGGTAGTGTAACATCCCAATTTTTATGAAAATTATTTTATAGTTCCAACTACTTGAAAATAAATCATAGAGAGTCATGACCTAAATGGTTTGTTAAAAGTACGAAGAACAACAAAGATTTATTGTGAACAATTCATTGTTTTAGTAATTAATTCAGATTAAGAGATATTGTAGACGTATACTGTTTTTAATATGAATTAACATTGGAAAATGTGAAAAATGACCATTTCATTGAGGAAAATTATTTTATTGAATGGGAAATAATTTTCAGGATTTAATAAATATTTTTAAGTCATAGTTTGGATTTTTATTGTCTAGTTATTGTATTAATTGTCTATTTTATGTCATATTTAATATGACTATGATTTTAAAGATTTTGTCTTGATAATTTTATTATTTGAATAATATCTAGTTGATAAGAGAAATTGAAATTAGTGATCCTCACTAATTTACAGTTTTTATTACGCTGCGAGAATTCTATCGAATTCTACCGTAACTAGGCTATTGTGTGTGTTTCTACCTGAAACATGCCCAAACGTGATCCAAATTTTATAAAATTTGAGATCTTAGCATTTTATAATATTTATGATTTATTGGAAATTTTTTTGAAATTTTTGGGCATCAGAATAATATAGGATATTTTTTACGCCCAGAACTGTATTACGGTAGCGTTTTAACTTGCAAATTGAGAAAGCGACAGTCATAGATATACTTCTAATATTTTTAGGGAAATTTTGTTTGATTAATAATTTTTTGATTACAGAATAACTTATTAGATTTATATTTGGAGTTTTTGATACAAAAACCCTAATATACACGAAACGCCGCACACCCGATTAAGCGAGAACGCGACGAAACGAAATATCTAGATATTTTGAGGCAAGTGGCTGACGGGATAAGGACTAGGGGAGCTGAACATCATCCTTTAGAACCTTCCTTGACAAGTGTTGCAAGATGATTGGTTAAGTGGTAATTGTAGTTAGTTAGTTTATTTAGTTTGTAACTAGTTTGGTTAGTTGCCAACTAAATGAAGAAATTTCTTCCTTCCATGTCCCTAAAAATTTCGTGGCCTTCTTCCCCTAAACACAATCAGCCCATTCACTCCTCCATTGTTGAAGAACTTAAGAAAAAAAACATGAAGAGGAAAGATTTGATTTTTGAAGTTTTGGTGACCAAAGTTGCATCTTTACTTCCTTACTACTCAATCCTTGTTCAACCATCACCTAATCTCTTGGTAATCTCCATGAACCTTCTTTCATCCCTCTTGAGTTCCGTGTTATGGGTTTTGAAGGTTTTAGGAGCTATTTTTGAGTTATAGTGCTTGTCTTGGCTAGTATTGCATGACTAGTTTCACAACCCCTTATTCCCTTCCATGTATTAGCTGGTTCTTGATTTTATAAAACTTGGAAAACCCTAAATCTATTCTATCCGAAACCTAGGGGCTGTTCTAATCCTTGGTTTGTTTGATTTTTGTTGTTTTAGAGTTGATTCTTGATGGGTTATACTTGCTAAGTTTGGAAACTAGTCTTATAATCATGTTTACAAAGTTTTGGAAAAAAACCAATTTGTTGAAAAGGGGGAACTGAAACCGTGGCTTACAATATGATTTAGGGGGATATTTTAAATTGATTTCAAAGAGTTTTAAGTGTTTAAGAAGTTGGCTTTTGGTTAAGGTTTTAGAACTATAAAGATTGCTAGGTTTAAACTTTGAAAAATTGTTTGAAATAAATCAAATTTGGGGCTGTTTTGGAGCTCTCAAAACAGTAACTTAATAGCATGATTTGGGTGAATTTCAACTTGTTTTTAATTGTATTAAAGTGGTAAAAAAGTTCGGTTTTGGTAAGAGGTTTGATTAAATAATGTTTGCATACTGCTGACCTATTAAGGCTGCAGGTGTATTCATAACTTGTCATACTGCATTGACATGCATAGCTAACCACATTGATGATATATGATGAAGTGTTTGATGAATTTGATATTGTGATGACTTGATCACTGATCTGTTGATAGATTTGTCTTCTCGCATGCAATAGTTTGATATTATGGTGACTTGATTGTTGATCTGTTGGTTGTTTTGTTTGCTCACATGCAATGCTTGATATACCATGATAATGCGTGCGGTCTATTAAGTATGTATATGTATATAAAAACATGTTCTTGTATTATATATGTATATAATGTTTACATGCGACATAGCCTATGATAAACTCGTGGACAAAGGATTTACCCTTGCACTATTGTTGGATTGGATATCCTTATGGATGTCACTTCCAGATGGAGTTTGGTAGCTGCTACAGTTTCGTCCTCCCAGGAGCATTGAAGATTGAGCCAATGGAGGAAGATTTCTCTGAGTGATTCGTGTTTTGGTCTTGCTGAGCTGTTTCTCAGTAAGAGTTATAGTTGTTGGCCAGCTTAGCTTAGAGTAATGCCGTTGTTATTTGTGTAATTACTCTTTTCAGAAAACCTTGCCTTAGTGCGAAATGATTATGTTATGTGAAGTATTATTTTGTGATGCATTATACTCTGATATTTGCAAAAGTCTGAATTGGCATCATTTAGAAAACTGTAGTACTCTATGTCTCATTTTGAAAAGGGTTTCAAAGGAAAGAAAATGAAAAAAAAAATTACACCTATTTTTCCATTGTGAAATACATAAGAGTACTCTTTAACTGAAAGCATACAAGCATTAAATGTTTTCAGCATTAGATTGGCTTGCACTATAGCGCTTCGGAAACGGGGTGTTACAGTTTTAGTATTGTTTCATGTTTCAAAAACAAAAGAAAAAGATTTTAGTCTTCAACATAGTTAATTTTCAAATTGTGTATTATTTCAAATATGTGTATTTTTATTAAAAAGATTTTGGCATTGAGTAGCCTAGGGGTTAGTGTAAAACCATACCTAGGGAATTATTTTTGGGTGAACTAGAATTGTACTAAGGTTTGGTGTGCTATTTAGGATCCTTAAGGATTTGTTCGTGCTGAGTAGGTTGTGACGTGCTTTGCCACGTGGACTGTTGACCTTTGGTAACGGCACTTCACATTCAATACATGTTAGTGTAATGGCTACTTCTAGACATATCTAGAGTTTGGATATTTAAATGCTAATAATTGGATTATGTTTTGTATGCTTATGTTTTATGAGTATTGATATGCGATTGTGAACTGTCGTGAGTCTGAATTGCTGGGTCGCTGAATTGATTATATGATATACGTGGAAATTTGTTTTTATCCTGTGGAGATGATATATAGTGGTGTGGTGATGGATAATTGAATATTTATTTGATTATGCCTTATTAAAATATCATATGCATGATATGTTCATTGGATTAGGCGAAATGCATTGTCATGCATGTGGCGTAACTTCGACCTGAATATCCTGGGGAAGTGGAAATGCCCCAAGGCCAAAGGAATTTAGAAACGTCGTTAATTAACCATCGCATGGAAAAGTATCGGCTCTGCTACATACAGAACGATTGTCCATAGTGTATGGAATTCCGGAATCATAAACAGTGGCATGTAGTGGCATTTGCAGAGCATTTATGCATTCTTGTTGAATTGTATATTATGTTATACTGTGTTATCTGCTTTTATTTAAGAAGTTGACCCTTGCCCGTGGTTCTTTCAATCAATGATTATAACCCAGATCACGAAGACTGCATAGTGTTCGAGGTTGCTGGCAAGCGTAGCTGAGGATAGTTCTATCTGGCTATTCGCCTTGTGTGTTAGTCTGAACTTACTAGAGGTCTAGTAAGTGTTATATCGTGTCGACCAGCTATAGGGTGTTTCATGTTTTTAATTACGATGTTGTAATAAGTATTCCATGATTTCAAGACTTTAGATTGTTTGTGTGAAATGAGTATTTAATATTATTTGCATGGTTACTGGAGTCTGTTTATGGTGTTTTATTTATTCCCCACTTTTCAAAAATGCTGCAATACTCTGATTGCTACTTTCTTAAGAGAAGTTTGAAAAGGAAAAAAATTGACTCACATTTTGAAAACCATGCAAGCAGCGTATTCTATTTACGAAAGAATATTGAACTGGCAAGAGCAATAGTTAGTTTAGTAGCGCTCCAAGAACGGGGTGTTACACAGGTGGTATCAGAGTGGTTCGGTTCTAACCAGACTGTGAGTTCGAAAACTATAGCTGGTTAAGTGTCGGGTTTTGTAGAGAACAGATTGTGAGGGGTCAAATTGTGCTTTTGTGTTTTACTTGTTCCTTAAGTGGAGTAACTCTACTTGTAATTGTTTGAAATTGTTTCTTAATTGAAGCAATGTGTGCTGAGACACAAGATTTTGTGGGGTTCTAATGAGGTTGTAAAACCATATGAGAATCTAATACCCCAAGACAAACAATTCCTTCTGAGAAGAATTAACAGCTGAAGAGATGGATTAGGGGATTCAGTCAGCCCAAGCTATAGCAAGGACAGTAGCTGCTGTTGCTCAATAGACTATTACAGAGATTCAATGGGAACTGCTGCTAGGACAACAGGGAGAGGAGCAAGCTACAGAGACCAAAGGACTGGTTGACTTTCATCACCAGGAAACTCTTAAGTCCTTGAGGGAAATGAGAGATTAGATTCAGGGGTTGTCCGTAGGAGATGCTATTACTATTATTATTTAGTATAATATTTGGGGTATTAGTGGTCCTAGATATAGATCATATAAATGTTTGATGTTTGAAGTATTTTGATATGTAATAGATTTGAAAATCAAAACTATTTCAAGATTTTCGGAGTGTGACATGTTTGCCACTAACATCTGTGTTTTCGCAGTAGCGTATTCTTGTACTGCTGTGAATATACGTGATTGATTATGTGATTGTTTATTATTGTGAGCGTATTCATATTTTCCAATGAAAATATTGCGCAATTATTTTCTAGCACGCATCAATTAAATGTCTTATGATATTTTAATTTATGCGAGACTCATTTGACTCAGTTAAATGGACTCTAGAGGTTTAATGGGGTAAGGTAGTGGTTTAGTGCATGACGAGTTGTCTAGCTAATGTTGGGTAGTACTTAAAGTTTTATCAAACCTTATCCTTATTTCTTTCAGTCATGGAAGATTTTCTTTAAAGGAAAGCCAAGTATAGTGGATGACTCATTTTTTCACTTTCCTTTCTTACTTGGCCGACCACTCACTTATAAAAGGGTGCAGAAGAAAATATTCCATTCTAGTCTTAGTATTAATAGGTGAAGAGGACTTGGGCTAAGATTTTTATGAGGATTTTTCTCTCCCGTCTTTTGGATTTGACCGACCATTTCTTCTAAAAAAAAGTGATTTTGAGTGGTTCTCTTACTACTTTGTCAGCCACGATTAAAAAGAAAGAGGGAGGGATAGTTGTTCTGTTGGGTATTGGTGTGAGTGGTGAGAAATTTAGATTCCCCTCTTTCTTTTCTTCTTCGGTGTATCGCGAACTAACTCATACTCCAAAGATCCCATTTTTCTTCCATCCTTCTTCTAGCTAAATCGGGTAGTAGTGGGTTGTGTGTGACAGTTTCATTTCCTTCTATTTCTCTCTTGAGAAGTTGTGAACATTAGGATGATTTTAGAGGAAGATTCCCTTTTATTTTATTGTTATTTGTTGATGTGGTTGTTGTTGTTAATGTTAATAATTTTGAGAGTTTTGATGTTCTTTTTCTGTTGATGTATTAAGACTGCGAGTTCTTGGAGTAGCTCCAGGTGAGTATTTTAATTCTTTTGCTTCCAATTCCGTTGTAGTGTTGTTAATAATCTTGTTGAAGTTGGTTTTAAGTTTTTAGATGATTTTGTTAAGTTATGATTTAGTAGTAAAAGTTTGGGAAGGCTTTGTTTCCTTTGTTGTAAAAGATAATTTCAAGGTTTCTAGTCAATCTTGGGTTCAAGAATTTTTTTTTTTATCTTGTCTTGTTCGAAAATGTTCTTGATCTTATTTTTTTCTGGAAAAAAAAAGTTCTTTAAAAAAAAATTTGAAAGTTAGTAGTTAAATTAAAGTATGAACCCGTGACCACATATATTATGTGTGAGGTTTGATTTCAAATTTTTCTAACTTAATCCTTGATGATTTTGTGTATAGTGTAAATTAGAAGTTGCAGAGAAAGGACTTATTGGTAATCCTTTTGTTAAATTGTTTATATGTGAATTGGAGTGGTTTGAGGAATAAAATTTTGGAGGGGGTATGTGAACTGTGAAGTTTTTGAGAAAATGAAAAGGAAATTTTTATATTCTTGGAATTGAATTATGTGCAACCGTGGTTGCATGTGAATAGGTTAGTACTATTTTCTTATTAATAGCGCGTAGTTGTAGTCGTGTTCGTGTTTGTGTCCGTGTTCGTGATCGTGATCGTGATCGTGATCGTGAATAAGCAGAGAGCGTGGCTCTGGAATAAAGCGTCAGTGGATCGTAAGGATTTCTTCGTCTACTAATTATGCTTGTATTATAGTGTGCTATATATACTTAGTGTTAATTGAGTTTGATTGTTGTTGTTGCATGATGTGTTGTGATATAGCTATAAATACAATAGTACTACCTATATTAATATGTATTGTGAATGCTTATGTGTTGCAAATTATTTTTATGGATTTGAGTAAAATAATTTTTCGTAATTTAATATACGCGTAGTTTCGAGGACGAAACTATTTTAAGGGGGTGGTAGTGTAACATCCCAATTTTTAAGAAAAATTGTTTTAACAATAAAATCCCAGTTACTTAAAAGTAAGTCGTACAGACTGATCACCTCAATGATTTACTGAGAGTACGAGGAATTATTTTGACTTATTTTAAATAAATTATTTATTATATATAATTATTATCTATGATGTCAATTCAAAATTAATAGGCAGTATAGACGTATGCTACTTTTAAAGTGAATTCATCAATTAAACTTTATATAAGTTTTCTGTTTGACGCGTAATTTTTGTTGACTAAGAAAGTGATTGAATTAAATCAAGATGAAATTAAATTTAAGAATTAATATTTAATATTAATTCATAGTTGAAAAATCGTCAAAATATTCTAACGAAGTTTCGCCGTGTTTTGAACAACCGGATAGTTTTTATCGCCGATAAAATTTTAGACGAACTCTGATTTTGATGAAAATCAAATCGTAACTTGTTGTGATTATGATTGAGTGTTTTCAATTGTTTTTATTATTTATGATAATTTATTTATCACGCGGTGAATTAATTTCTAAATAAATTAATTTTCGCGATTTAATCGGCCAAAGAATTAATCGGTAACGCGATTACTCGACGCCGTAATTTTAGGACACTCAAGACTATAGGACTAAGGAGTAATCATGAGAAGAGAGGGATTAGATGCTTAGATTTGGTAAATAGATTAAAATCTTGTTTTATGAAGTCTAGGTGTCACACTTTTACCGGTTTATTAAGTGACATTTTTTTAGTTTATTGTTAACCAAGGATTAGGCTTGTTTTTAATGATTTTTTCCTTCCCCTTTTTCCTACAATCAGCGTGGCCCCACTTCTATCTAATTCCTATCCACTCATTCTTTCACTTGGTCTCTAAGTCTAGATGTGTGAGATGTCATCTTTTCATTGTATTAAAACAAATATCTTGGTTAATATTACCTACCAACTTTTATTAGTTGATTAAATAAAATTTTTTAATCCATACCCTTCTCATTTTGGGACCAGCCAAAGCACCATTGTCCATCATCACCGTCTCATTTTCATTTATTCTCAAGTTTCCAAGTGTGAGCAAAGCCCATCTCTCTTCTTTTCTTTATGTTAGGCCGTGAACCCCCCCCCCCCTTTTTTTCAACCCTCTCATTCTTATTCATTTCTTCAACTACTCATGTGTGAGGAAGTAAGAAAAAAATCAATTCAACTTCCTCTCGTCTTCTTCATCCAGCCGAAGCATCCCCATTTCCACTTATTTTGTCTCTTCCTCCTCTAATTACTAAATGATAGTTTTGATTAAAATCCTTCCTTCCCCTTTTCATAAAACAGGCCGAAGCCTCCACCTCCATTCCACCCCCTTATTCTTCATTTTTATCTTGCAAATGAAGTGTTGGTGAGGTGAATGAGAAGCCAAGTTTCCCTTTCCTCTTTTGTTCTCCCAAACCGTGAGGCCCTAAAGAAATTGGGTGAGACTCCTTTTGATTTTAGTTCTAATTTTCTTGTTTAATGTCTCTATTTTGCTTTGATAATGATCATGGAGCAAAAGGATCAATGTTCCCTCAAATTTTTGGAACCCTAGATTGAATTGCCCTAAGGGAAAAGGAGAAAATGTGATTGCTCATGTGAATCACCTAATTAGTTTGGGGCTTTTGTAATTTAATACTTGAATTGGTTATTGTTATGTTTTTGGGGAAACCCTTGATGCGTTTTGTTTTGGAAAAATGGAATGTTTTAGAAAGGAATTAGTTGATTGAATGGTGCGGTTTTGATTAATTCGAAAGTTTTGCAAATTTTCTCTATAAGAAGGGTGTGGCCGAGAGCCCTAGGGTCTTGGAGAGGAAAATTATTTTGTGTTCTTGGCTATAATTAATTGTATTTGATTGTTGTCTAAGTTTGGAATATTTTAGGAAGAGTTTAATTGGATTTTGGAAGTTGTTTTGGGCTTTAAGGCAATGAGACATTTAGGTGAAAGGGATTCCTTGAGATCCTGAGGCCAAGTGGAGCCTTAATCAAATATTGTTATGAAATAAATTTGGTTTTAGTATTGTTTCATGTTTCAAAAACAAAAGAAAACGATTTTAGTCTTCAACATAGTTAATTTTCAAATTGTGTATTGTTTCAAATATGTGTATTTTTATTAAAAAGATTTTGGGGTTGAGTAACCTAGGGGTTAGAGTAAAACCATACCTAGGGAATTATTTTTGGGTGAACTAGAATTGTACTAAGGTTTAGTGTGCTATTTAGGATCCTTGAGGAGTTGTTCGTGCTGAGTAGGTTGTGACGTGCTTTGACACGTGGACTGTTGACCTTTGGTAATGGCATTTCACATTCAATACATGTTAGTGTAATGGCTACTTCTAGACATAGCTAGAGTTTGGATATTTAAATGCTAAGATGTGGATTATGTTTTGTATGCTTATGTTTTATAAGTATTGATATGCGATTGTGAACTGTCGAGAGTCTGAATTGCTGGGTCGCTGAATTGATTATATGATATATGTGGAAATATGTTTTTATCATGTGGAGATGATATGTAGTGGTGTGGTGCTGGATAATTGAATATTTATTTGATTATGCCTTATTGAAATATCATATGCATGATATGTTCATTGGAGTAGGCGAAATGCATTGTCATGCATGTGGCGTAACTTCAACCTGAATATCCTGGGGAAGTGGAAATGCCCCAAGGCCAAATAAATTCGGGAACGTCGTTAATTAACCATCTCATGGAAAAGTATCGGCTCTGCTACGTACAGAACGATTGTCCATAGTGTATGGAATTCCGGAATCATAAACAGTGGCATGTAGTGGCATTTGCAGAGCATTTATGCATTCTTGTTGAATTGTATATTATGTTATACTGTGTTATCTGCTTTTATTTAAGAAGTTGACCCTTGCCCATGGTTCTTTCAATCAATGATTGTAATCCAGATCATGAAGACTGCAGAGTGTTCGAGGTTACTGGCAAGCGTAGCTGAGGATAGTTCTATCTGGCTATCTGCCTTGTGTGTTAGTTTGAACTTACTAGAGGTTTCATAAGTGTTATATCGTGTCGACCAGCTGTAGGGTGTTTCATTTTTCAATTACGATGTTGTAATAAGTATTCCATGATTTCAAGACTTTGGATTGTTTATGTAAAATGAGTATTTAATATTATTTGCATGGTTGCTGGAGTCTGTTTATGGTGTTTTATTTATTCACCACTTTTCGAAAATATTGCAATACTCTGATAGCTACTTTCTTAAGAGAATTCTGAAAAAGAAAAAAAATTGACTCGCATTTTGAAAACCATGCAAGCAGCGTATTCCATTTACGAAAGAATATTGAACTGGCAAGAGCAATAGTTGGTTTAGTAGCGCTCCAGAAACGGGGTGTTACAATTCCTTAACTAAGGGACTCAGGCCCATAATTATTTATTAATCATTATTTGTTGTGAACATGGGCATTGAGTTTGCATAATATACTTGGTTAGTGGGAGCTTGTGCTTTAAGTTACGTAAGCTCTCATATTTTTAACACTTTTGGTGTTTTGATAACATTTTTCATTTGACTTGAGAAATTAATTATGAATTGAATTATGTTGTTATATAGTTTTGTATATGAAACTCAATGTCGTAGGGACCACTATGCCCATGGTCGACGTTGTGTCGAAGTTGTAGCATGATGGTTTAGGTAAACCATAAAACTTGACGTCCTTGGGACCATTGTGCCCATGGTCGATGTCATGTTGGAGCTGAGACATGATTGCTAAAGTTCATGAAGCTCGGTGTCGTTGGGACCACTGTGCCGGTGGCCGACACCGTGGTGGAGCTGAGACATTATGGTTTCATTGAACCATGTAGCTTAGTGTCATTGGGATCACTGTGTCGGTGGTGAATACCATGATGGAGCTAAGACATAATGGCTTCTTGATGAACCACGTAATTTCTCTGGCTTTCAGGTATTTGAGAGAAATTGAGGACTGATAAAGAAAATGACATTATGGCTATTAGATCACATTGGCAATCATTTTCCTGCTACACTCCACATAGTTGACTAGTCGACGAAGTTTATGATATTTGTAACCATGGAAGGTACTATATCAATATAGAATATAATTATCACCATGATTCGATATTGTTTGACTTTTGTTGGATGGAGTCTTAATTAAGTGTTGTATACTGGGATCATGTAGTCAGTGGCCACGTTAGGAAATCTGTTATTAGCCCGAGAGTCGTTTTCGAATATATTTTCTATAAATTAAAACTACACAATTGATTTTTCCCAAGTGGAAGAATGTTAGAATTTTTTCTAATAATTCTAGTGGGCTACAATCAATTGTTATTTTGGTTTGCGAAAAACAGGTTAATGTTATGATCCATTTGAAGATACTTAAGACCAATAATATGGTGATCGATTTGTAATGAGCTTTGGACACTTAATTCTGATCTATGTGGAAGACAGTGTAGGCCGACCATTGGGCCCGTGATGGGAGGGCCTAGGGTTAATATATAGTAAGGCTAAGTCCCTTTACCGTCACGTAATTCAGTTGCTCGCTCTACGGTTTGTCCTATTGAAAACCGATATCCCAAAGTGTGTGATGAAACAAAGGAAGACTTGGCTTCTTGATTTCAGGAGTTGTATTAGACAAAGGCAATTCTCAGTAATTATAATCATGTCTTTAACAAGTAAGTGTTTCTATCGGTATTCTAAATTCATATAATAAATCCTATATCTTCCTGCATTTTTTACCAAGTTTTTCCTATTTTTTAAAAGGTTCCTAAAACAATATTAAAAAATAATACGTTTTAAATTTCATTTTAATTAGGGGTGGCAAAATGGATAGATTGGATGGATTTCCTTATGAATCTTAACGATGAATTGAAAAAATCCATTTATCCATTTACAATTCACTAAAATTTCATCAAGAAAATCCAATCCATCCATCATCCATTTAAAAAAAAAAACACCATCAAATCCATCCATTAACAAATTTTTTATGGAGATATCCAATCCATCCACCAAAAATATTTTTAATCACAAAAAATTATTTTTAATCATAAAATATATTGTTAATCATAAAAAATATTTTAATTACAAAAAATATTTTTAATCATAAAAAAATATTTTTAATCATAAAATATATTTTTAATAATAAAAATTATTTTAATTACAAAAAAAATATTTTTAATCATAAAAAAATATTTTACTCCCCTCTTCTCTCTCTCTTCCCCTCCCTCTCCGTTCTCTCTCTCCCCTCTCCCCCTTTCTCCCTCTCTTTCTCACCCCTATCTCTCTCCTCTCTCTTGCCCCTCTCTCCCCCTCTGTTTTCTTAATTGCTTTAAGTAATAAAGGATAAGTTGTAAGTTCATTAATTTTTAACATATGCTACCAGCACTTGTTTTTGAGAATTAAACTACTAAACACACACCACATGAATAGAATTAAACTATCCAAAATCCAAACAACTTCTTTATCACAGAGGATCCGAGTCCCCATATTTCCCTCCACTCTGTAACACCCTAACTCTAATTAGGGGATTACTTACAATTAAACCCTAAATACTAGAATTTGGACGTAGAAAAAGTTTTTCAAACCGAATGATACAATGGACGACTCCTGTTTTACAATATTAACCATGCTTTAATTAATGAAAATCCCTGGATATTGACGCATTAACAAAATATGTTGTGAAAACCTTAATCATAACTCTGAGTTTCGAAAATGTGAAAGTTACTTAAATCAATACAATTTCTTTTTGGAAGAATAGTAAATTATAACAATTACAAATATACTTTATTTTAAAAGGAATACTAGGACATAACCTAAGACTTAGGACACGACTGGTAATCCGGTGACTCGGGTCTCGTAGTTAAGCGAGACCGAGCACGGTCCAATGCTCTGAACCTCTTCAACAGTCGTACATGAAAACAACGCCCCAAAGGTGAGTTTATAAAATTCAATAACATAGACTTGAAATCATAAATATCTTTACCGTTGTCTCTAGCCATATGTGGTGTGTGACATATGGAAAATCCTCCCCATAACATAAGTATAGTTATTTATACTATCCTAGCAATTCCCCAAACATGATAATTCAAGCATCAATTACATATGCAAACATATGTCACAGCAATCACATGAATGTTTCCCACTTGGTCTAGCTCAAGCACGAAATGAGTAAAATCCTGTTTAAAAGGATAAAACCAAGGGAGCCCCCAACGGCACAGGTGGTAGCTAACAACTTACGATGGGGTTGCAGAGTGAATTGCAAACATTCCACACACAAACAATTCCAAACACACAAGTTTCAATCATTAAGAAACAACAATCACAATATCAAATTCATCACATATCATAAATGTGGTTAGCTATGCATGTCAATACAGTATGGCAAGTTGTGTATACACCTGCAGCCTTAATAGGTCAACAGTATGACGGGGACTACTTTCCCAACGTCCGAACAAGATAGCCTCTGCTTAGGCTTGCCACTACTTTGGCTGGCCACTACTTTGGCATGCCTCTACTTAGGCAATGCAGTGTCAACTCGCCTTTTGAAGTCTGTACGACCAATCAAACGCTACGAGTTACATGACAACTCCTCTTTTGAAGTCTTTAAGACCAATCAAACGCTCTGAGTGTCGATGCTCAATGGTTAGTACACATTCAAACAAATGTAAATATATGTCATGCTCACCGTAGTGAACGCCCGAGTGAAATCCAACAAATTCTACAATATGGCATATTCACCGTAGTGAATACCCAAATGATATCCAACAAATTCAATAATATGGCATGTTCACCGTAGTGAATTCCCAAATGATATCCAACAAATTCAACAATATTATTTTTCATATTCCAATCCAATCCTAATCACAATGGAGTAGATCCAGGCAAATTCACACATATACATACTAAGAATCAAAGGCATATTAAGAATCAAAACAATAGAATTCCTAACATGCTTAGTCACAAGGTTATAATTCAACACTTCTAAGTTCAACAACAACACATCAATAACTCATTACCAATAACAACATTCATATGATTAGAATCAACAAATAGCATTTAAGCATGTGACTCAGCTCAATCACTTTTCACATTCCAATTCAAACCAAGATAATTTCAACAAGGGTTTCAAGGCAATTATATGCATACACCACTAGGAATTCAAGACATATCCAAAACCAAGACAAACATTGAACTTAGCATACATGAACCACAACCACACCAAGTGAACACATACATACATCATAGTGCGTACAATTTCACATTCAAGTAACTTAGAGCCCAAACTCATGCAAAAGGGCTAGCTCACATGCTGAGCCACTTCAAATCTGAAGCACACATATTTTCACACATAACAATAATTTGCATAATTCCGATTGGAGCTCAGTGGAACTCGCAATGGTCACAAACCACACACATTGGTTTGTGGGGGTTAGGGGCAGTAGCCAACCTTGTTTCTGTCAGACCCCATACACGACCATTTCAGATCAATTCAGAAACTAATTATAAAGCTAAAGAATTTAAATGACAAATCCTAGCACACCCTAAGGGAGGTTTTTGGGGAAGTCTATGTTACCTATTGCTCCTTAAAAGCTTTAGGATGAAAAATCCCCAAATCCTAGGTTTTTCCTCTATTGAAGCTACAACCAAGTTCTTCAAATCCATCTTCTTCTTCTTCAATCTTGTTGTTCATCTTCATCCATGCATCATCTTGAGCTCAGCTTCTTCTTCAGTCTCTCGATCTCTCTCTGTTCACGTCTCTCTCTCTCCCTACATCGCGTTCTGCTTCCCTCGGCCTCATCCTTCTCGGCCGTGTCTTCTCATTCCCTTCTTCGGCCAGGCACCGAGCTGGCGAGCCTCCAAGCCGCCGCGCCGTAGGCTCCTCTCTCTCGCGGTCTCCATCTCTCTCGCTCGTCTCTGCCTCTCTTATCCTCTCATCACGGCGCCACCGTGTGCCACCACCTCAGGGCAGTCTCGGCCAGCCCTTCTTCCTCCTCCATCGCCGTCGCATGCTCTCTCTCTTTTCCCTTTCTCTTCTTCTTCTTCCCCGTTTCCCTTCTTTCCTTTCTTTTCTTTCCCTTTTTTTTCCTTTCTTTCTCTATTCTGATTCACGATCAGAACCCCCCTTTTATTTCTTTTTTTTTAAACACTATTTACTCCTTACACCCCACCTTCTAAATAATACACCCCCCTTTTTTTTATTATTTCACACAACATAAGTGTTTAAAGGTTTGGGTCTATTCTTTTGGGTCTTCTAAAATTAGTCTCTTTAATACTAAATTAAACAACATTAGTCTACCTTAATCCTTGGGAGAAATTACCACTTTACCCCTTAGGCTTGACTTTGGGTCAATTTACTAGATTAAAGCTATTCGTCTAGATCATTATCCCCCTTTAATTCCTCAGGGTCTCTAATTACTAGGCTTAGAGATTTTGGGATGTTACATTACTCTCACCTTTTAGGAATTTTGTCCCCAAAATTCGCCTTACCTTCTATCCTTATCCTTATATAAGATTCGCTCTCTGTGCTTCCGCTGCGAACTCTAACCCTACTCTGCTCCTAATGAGTAAGTTCCTTACCTTATCGTTCTAAATCATCGAAATTCTGAAAAGGAATTAATAGCTACTATAGGTCAACTACACGGAGAATTCAATGTTTCAGTTAGCCGGTCACCAACTAAGCCTTATGTAACACCCTAACTCTAATTAGGGGATTACTTGCTAATTAAAGATTGAAAACTTCACCTGGAAAATTTTCTCAAATATAGCAACCTTAAGATATAAATAAAACCTTGTTTAAAAGACCTGTTTGACTTGGAAAGAAATATTTCAAAGACCCAAACATGACACATATATCTATCAGAGTTTCAAAAGCGGAATAACTTTATCATTTACATCTTTTTTTATAAAATGACCACAAGATAAAGCCAATATAACATATACATTATTTTCTAATTGCAAAGCACTCATCCTAGAGATAAGGACTCTGACTCGTGATCCGGTGACTCAAAGTCTTGCCGAGGGCGAGACCGAACACGCTTCGTGCTCTAAACCTCCTCCATCAAGTGTACCTGAAAACAACGCCCCAACGGTGAGTTTATAAAACTCAATAACATAGACTTAGAAGAAAAATGCTTTTACCGTTGTTTCCAGCCATACGCGTGTGCTACGTATGGAAAATCCTCCCTGACAACATATACTTAACATATACTAATACGATGGCCTAATCTTAACATCATCTTCATTCATTCAGTCAAACTCAAACATAACTTGCTTCAAGAGCATTCACTTGCAAGGTAACATAATTCATACACATAACATACAATCACATAATTCAAATCAAACATAATGGGCCTCTTTGTAAGTCTTTTATCGCAACACCCGGGTTACTGGACTTTATTGTCCAAACCCTGGCTTACCCCACTGGTGAGCCCGCCATGCCACATCACCCATCAGTGCCTATGCAAATCAGACAATTCCAAACACGTAATTCGTAATACATGACATCAAACCTTATTCGTCATACATCATAGCATAGGCATCCTCAATCTTTTAAGAAAACTCACTAGGTAGTTAAGTGTGAGAAACTTAACCACACCAGTTTAAAAATTTTGATACGGCAGTCAGAGCTCGGTGACCACGGTTAGACGTCTCTTTAAACCGCGAATACCGTATCCTAGCCTTTCAAATAGAAAGGACTTACCAAAACAGTTTGGGTCTCACCCACATATATGTGGCCCATGATAGCTAGCCTTTAACGGGAAACATGGTATTTCTCCAGACATAGACTATCCTAAGATTTGGATGCTATGTTATAATGTAAGTGATTCCTTCATCCTCACAAATGGTTAGGAGAATCAAATCATAATTTCAAGACCATAGAAAAATCAAAGTCAAGCCAAAGAATAGACAAGCACATCATAACTAAGCACTCATAAGCACTCAAATTGACTGAGAAACGATATGACTCCAAGGGTCACAAGTGGCAGGTTGAATAAAGTTAGCCCACCAGAACCCCTGTTATTAAAATTGTGCATAACTCAATGTGTATTTACTGAAATTGAGTGATTCTTGTGGCCACTTAAACTAGACAAAATTCTCTAAATTTTAGCCAGTGGGACCACTTGAATCCATGTAAAATCAAACTCTAGAGCTCTGTTTAAATTCCGGACAGAATCGTACCTAGATTGAATATGGATAAGTTGTAATTAAAATTATGTGCGAAATAGGCACGGCCGTGCTCCTCCAATTCCCTATTTTCCTTCACAAAAAGAACAAAACACGGCCAGGCCGTGCTTCCTAGCACGGCCGTGGTGGCCTGTCAGTCCAAAAATCCTGCATTTCTAACTTTGTTCCTCATTCTAAATCCTTTCCAAACCAATCCTAACACCAACGGAATAGTTTCAAGACAAAATTACATATAAATGCACCATGAATCAAAGGCACAACAAGGGACCAAACTAATAGAACTTTTAACATGTTATTTCACAAATTCAGGAAATCAAACTCTTCTAGGTTCAACAGCAACATCAACAATAATCATCACACCTAGGACAACACTCACAAGATTAAATTCATCATATGTCATTCATTGCACCTAAAATAAGTGTCTTGGAGCCCAAACTCATACAAATAGGCTAGCTCGGGTGCCGAGCCATTTCAGAATCGAATTCATACATTTCAGCAAACATAGTAATCACATGAATAATCCGAGTGAGGCTCGATGGAGCTCACAACAGAACAAACATCAAACATTGGTTTAGGGGGTTGGGGGCAGCCGTCCAACCCTATTTCAGTCAAACACCATACAAGACTATTTAGTATGACTAATAAGCTAATTATTGAACTAATAAAATTAATAATAAAACCTAGCACACTCTAAGGGAGGTTTTGGGGGAAGTCTATGTTACCTGAGCAACCCCAAGTTAGGGATTTCAATTCCAAACTCCTCTTTCTCCTTCTTCCTTCACTTTGTGTTCAGAATCATCATCCTTGACGCTTAGGAGCCACATGCAAGCCTCTTTTCTTCTTGATTTCGTCCTCCATGGAAGCTTAAAATGAAGCTTCCTCTTCCAATCCATCTTCTCCTTTGAGTCTTGGTTCATCTTCTTCCTCTCCTTCCTCCTCCATTTTCGAGTTCCCTTCTTCTTCCCTCTCTCTCGATCTCTCTTGACTTCTCTCTCTCTCGGTTCCTCTCTCTCACTCTCGGCCCTCTTCTCTCGCCGTCCTCGCTGCCTCCTCTACTTCCTCGTGACTCCAAGGCCACCGGTACCACCACCACTGTGGTCGCTGTGTCTTCGTCCCCTTCCTCTTCTCTCGATCGCTCGCTCCCTCTTTCTTCCCTTCTCTTTCTTTTTTTCTTTCTGTTTTTTTTTTGTTTCCTCCCTTCTTCTGCTTAATATTCACGCTGAGAGGGAGTAAGTGAGGAGGAGGGAGTGAGATGTGGTGGAATTTAGGAGATAGTGGTGTATGGTGGGGCTACAACCTATATTTATTAAAAATAGCCAATAAGTCCCTATTTTATTATAATAATTTATTCTTTGGTTCTCACAGGAACCTCAGATAAATTATTTAATTAAATACTACTCACGAATAAGTAGTCCCACACTTCCTTAATTCTAGGGTAAAATTACCATTTTACCCCTAAGTTCCAAATTTACTTTAAATTACTAAATTAAGGCTATGAACTATTTTTAATCCTTAGGGATTAAATCTCGTTTTCACTTAGGATTTCCTAATAATTAGGCTTGGGGAATTTGGGATGTTACATTACTCTCCACCTTTTAGGAATTTTGCCCCCCAAAATTCTCCTTATTATCTAACATGATCCTCACGCAGGTTCTACTTCCTGTGCTTCCGCTGCGAACTCTAATCCTACTATACTTCAAATAAGTAGTTTCGTTTCCTGATTATTCTAAATAGTCGAAATCTCGAAAAGAAATTAATGGCTACTATAGGTCGAATATACGGATAATTCGGTGATTTAGTTATGACTAATACCTTTCCTTAGGCTAGGTATCCGGCTAAGGTCCCTATGCCTAGGCGGCTTAAAGTTTCTTAACAAACTAGGGCTTACCCAACTTCAAGGTTCCCTAATTATAACTGAGGTATTTACAAGTCTGGTTTTACGTCATCCCTTTATTGCTTCGGAAGTTACTAAGGTGTTCTGACACGAAAGTGCTATAGGTTCTCTAGAGGCTTCGAGGTTCCCAATCAACCTAGGATCCATCCATAATGGTTAGATCCAACAATCTTGATTAATTAACAAGTGTTGGAACCTAAACGATTACGAACACCCATCCCGAATTGATTGAAACCGCACAGCTAAGAGTTCTTACTTATCAATTCTAGATGCTATTGTAATAGACGGTCACAATAATTCAAACAAAGGTGGTCATAGGTTCTAAGGCAACTACGTCAAGCTACCACAAGATTTAAGCTCACTATATCCAAAGTGACCTTCGCATTTCCTGCTTCAGAATCGTCTCTCTTCTCAGGTTCATAACATTCTAGGTAACTCTAGCAACTTCCTAACATAAGCCCTGGTCGCTAACACAGTATGGAGGGTTAAGACTCTCAGTACATCTGCGGGATATAGGTGAACTAAAATCAATTACACAAGAAATCTCACCAGTCCAACACAAATGCACATGCCCAATGGCACATGAACATTTCCTCACAAGGTATGGTTAGCTACATGAGTCCGACAACACCATTGTGTTCACTCTTTTTATATCCAAGCTTGGAATCAATTATGTAATGATTGGCAGCAAAGCAAAGCATAGTCAGAGTTGCACATCAGCATAAGCACAAATATTTTCTTCTTTCAAAACACTCAACCTTAAGTTCAAAGCTTATACTATGGATCATAAACAACAAAATGAATCATAGGCATGAACTCAAATGGTATCTATAGCGAATTTGAGGCATTATGATTTATGAAGTTAGATGCCTAGTTGAGTGGAACTGAAAACTTACATAGTCTTCAGATTCTCGATTACATAACCAGTGGTACATTACTTTAAAAAAAAAACATTCATGCAAGTTTCAAATAACTCAACAGTAGCTTATGCAAAAGAACTTATCATATATCCTTAAAACTGATTTATTTTAAAATTAGCTTGAGAAAATAAGCTAAAAGCATACTCTTTAAACAACGGAATGGAAATAATAGGTCCAGACTCCATATGCAAGAATCTAGAAGAAATACTTGAAAAAGGAGAAGCTTAAGATCATTGATAAGCCAAACGTGAGAAACCGACTGTAACAAGAGAATGCCCTTAATCAACGTAAAGAAAACAGGAGAAATTAAAATTAACAAGGCCACTCCGTGCCTTCATTCTCATACATCACTGACTTTTTTTTTTTTTTTACTTTCTGTTCCCCTAACAAAGGCTTAATGTTTCTGTCAAATATTACTTGGCATTCCAAACTAATGGTTGCCTGAGAAACCAGAGTAAACATTTCTATACCTTCAAGTTTATCAGAAAAATGTTAAAGAATATAAATCTGATCTACATCACATGCCTTTGTTGTGAGAAGCAGTAAGATTAAATATTTATTAGAAACTTAGATAACAAATTAACTGTGTTCATTTAAAAGTGGAAATCAGTATTCAACAAATTAAAGTATGCATTCATCACAAAGATCAGATCTGAATAACTAACTATTTTGGAAACATGTAATAGATCCACGAACAACAGCAGATCCTACCACATTTAACTCCATTACATATACATATCCATATGTATTTAAACAAACATTCTAAATTTCCTTTTAACCATTATCTTATCTTAATATTCAAGTGCGAGCATCAATCCATGTAAAGGCATACATATACATATACACATATACACATTTATCATGCTTAGAAACACAATGCATGCTTGGTTCTCGAATTGATGAGCATAAAAGGTCTATGCAAGTTGAACATTAAGGAAGCATACATTCTAACTCAAGCATCATGACAAATATCGGTGGATGCTTCTAAAACCTCCATCTTTCATGTAAGTATGTAATCTATTCATGGATGGAGTTGAAATCAATCACATGAAAAACCAAGCGAGAGAAATTAGTTCACGGCTACTAAATCATAAATCTCAAACTTATCCAAAAATTACAAAATTTAATATGGAAGATCCTAACACACATATAAATCATCTCCAAGTGGTCCCATGTGAAAATCGCAATTCGATAATTCCCAGTAATTCCAAACAGAAACAAACTTTTCATTGAAGATATCTAATCACCCAATCCTTCATCTCTTAACAATTTAACCCAACATACATTATCAAATCATCTAACAAACTCCAAATCAGCCAAGCAAGGGAACTCACAATATCCTGATTATGGGTCTTTCATGTAATAGCCACTCGGGATTCCAAATTTATGGACATATAATGTCACGAGACTTGCAAAGACTTAAGATTAAGATGTTGAAAGTAAATGCGTTCTCTATATTGGAGTCAAGCCAATGTAAAATTAGCACGCACAATTAGGCTAATGCATTCTTAACAAGCAACCAATTCCCTCATGCAATAAGAAGATTGAACATCAAGAAAAGTCAAATTCTCACGTACAGTTATAAAGCCAACACATTCGAGCATAACTATCCAAATTGAACATAAAGGAAATGCGAATCTTAACTCAAGTCATCAATGCCTCAAGTTTAGACATAATCAATATTCAGGCAAGAAATTGAAAACAACCAAATGAAAAATCAAAGCGGAAGAAGTTCGTTCATGTTTACTAAGTTATATCTTTCTAACCTTCAAACCTTGGGTTTTCAAAGCTTAAACTTTCACATTATATAAAAAGATTTTTCCAAGACTTGAACCATGAGTATTCATCAAATATCAAAACATTTTGTGTTTCACAAAAGTCGCGGTTTCTCCAAGAGTATCCCATAATACTCTCGTTGCCCCGCAGCTACTTTGATCATCAACCTCGTCATACCAAAACTTTTGTAATGATCTTCCAGTGGTAGCAGAGTTTAACGTGGCCACTAAGCTCAACTGCGGCCAGGTATGCATCCCGTGGACTTAGGCAGGCCAGAGTGGCTGAAATCCTTCACGACCTGAACTACTACTAGATGATCATTACGGAATCTGAAACTGTATTTAGGAGTAATTACATATATGAGAATGTCTCACGAAAGAGTACATGCCTCTAGTATTCCCTGCAAATCTTCATCCTCCTCATTCCTTTAATGAATCCTTGAGGTGGCCTACCTCAATAATTCACCAAAAGAACTTCAGAAAACTTCGGACTTACAGACCACAGTGACTCTTTCCTAAACCGGATCACCTCTAGACACATAACTCACGGTCAGAGAGGTCGAATCGCTCGATACCATAATGTAACACCCTAACTCTAATTAGGGGATTACTTACTAATTAAAGATTGAAAACTTCACGTGGAAAATTTTCTCAAATATAGCAACCTTAAGATATAAATAAAACCTTGTTTAAAAGACCTGTTTGACTTGGAAAGAAATATTTCAAAGACCCAAACATGACACATATATCTATCAGAGTTTCAAAAGCGGAATAACTTTATCATTTACATCTCTTTTTATAAAATGACCACAAGATAAAGCCAATATAACATATACATTATTTTCTAATTGCAAAGGACTCATCCTAGAGATAAGGACTCTGACTCGTGATCCGGTGACTCAAAGTCTTGCCGAGGGCGAGACCGAACACGCTTCGTGCTCTAAACCTCCTCCATCAAGTGTACCTGAAAACAACGCCTAGCGGTGATTTTATAAAACTCAGTAACATAGACTTAGAAGAAAAATGCTTTTACCGTTGTTTCCAGCCATACGCGTGTGCTACGTATGGAAAATCCTCCCTGACAACATATACTTAACATATACTAATACGATGGCCTAATCTTAACATCATCTTCATTCATTCAGTCAAACTCAAACATAACTTGCTTCAAGAGCATTCACTTGCAAGGTAACATAATTCATACACATAACATACAATCACATAATTCAAATCAAACATAATGGGCCTCTTTGTAAGGCTTTTATCGCAACACCGGTTCTTGGACTTTATTGTTCTACCGCTGGCTTCCCCCCCTGGTGAGCCCCCCATGCCACATCACCCATCAGTGCCTATGCAAATCAGACAATTCCAAACACGTAATTCGTAATACATGACATCAAACCTTATTCGTCATACATCATAGCATAGGCATCCTCAATCTTTTAAGAAAACTCACTAGGTAGTTAAGTGTGAGAAACTTAACCACACCAGCTTTAAAAATTTTGATACTGGCAATCGAGCTCGGTGACCACGGTTAGACGTCTCTTTAAACCGCGAATACCGTATCCTAGCCTTTCAAATAGAAAGGACTTACCAAAACAGTTTGGGTCTCACCCACATATATGTGGCCCATGATAGCTAGCCTTTAACGGGAAACATGGTATTTCTCCAGACATAGACTATCTAAGATTTGGATGCTATGTTATAATGTAAGTGATTCCTTCATCCTTCACAAATGGTTAGGAGAATCAAATCATAATTTCAAGACCATAGAAAAATCAAAGTCAAGCCAAGGAATAGACAAGCACATCATAACTAAGCACTCATAAGCACTCAAATTGACTGAGAAACGATATGACTCCAAGGGTCACAAGTGGCAGGTTGAATAAAGTTAGCCCACCTGAACCCCTGTTATTAAAATTGTGCATAACTCAATGTGTATTTACTGGAATTGAGTGATTCTTGTGGCCACTTAAACTAGACAAAATTCTCTAAATTTTAGCCACTGGGACCACTTGAATCCATGTAAAATCAAACTCTAGAGCTCTGTTTAAATTCCGGATAGAATCGTACTTAGATTGAATATGGATAAGTTGTAATTAAAATTATGTGCGAAATAGGCACGGCCGTGCTCCTCCAATTCCCTATTTTCCTTCACAAAAAGAACAAAACACGGCCAGGCCGTGCTTCCTGGCACGGCCGTGGTGGCCTGTCAGTCCAAAAATCCTGCATTTCTAACTTTGTTCCTCATTCTAAATCCTTTCCAAACCAATCCTAACACTAACGGAATAGTTTCAAGACAAAATTACATATAAATGCACCATGAATCAAAGGCAAAACAAGGGACCAAACTAATAGAACTTTTAACATGTTATTTCATAAATTCAGGAAATCAAACTCTTCTAGGTTCAACAGCAACATCAACAATAATCCTCACACCTAGGACAACACTCACAAGATTAAATTCATCATATGTCATTCATTGCACCTAAAATAAGTGTCTTGGAGAGCCCAAACTCATACAAATAGGCTAGCTCGGGTGCCGAGCCATTTCAGAATCGAATTCATACATTTCAGCAAACATAGCAATCACATGAATAATCCGAGTGAGGCTCGACGGAGCTCACATCAGAACAAACATCAAACATTGGTTTAGGGGGGTTGGGGGCAGCCGTCCAACCCTATTTCAGTCAAACCCCATACAAGACTATTCAATATGACTAATAAGCTAATTATTGAACTAATAAAATTAATAATAAAACCTAGCACACTCTAAGGGAGGTTTTGGGGGAAGTCTATGTTACCTGAGCAACCCCAAGTTAGGGATTTCAATTCCAAAATCCTCTTTCTCCTTCTTCCTTCACTTTGTGTTCAGAATCATCATCTTTGACGCTTAGGAGCCACATGCAAGCCTCTTTTCTTCTTGATTTCGTCCTCCATGGAAGCTTAAAATGAAGCTTCCTCTTCCAATCCATCTTCTCCTTTGAGTCTTGGTTCATCTTCTTCCTCTCCTTCCTCCTCCATTTTCGAGTTCCCTTCTTCTTCCCTGTCTCTCGATCTCTCTCGACTTCTCTCTCTGTCTCGGTTCCTCTCTCTCACTCTCGGCCCTCTTCTCTCTCGTCCTCGCTGCCTCCTCTACTTCCTGTGACCGGCGCGCCACCGCGCCACCACCACCAGGGCCGCCGCGCCCTTCGTCCCCTTCCCTCTTCTCTCGATCGCTCGCTCCCTCTTTCTTCCCTTCTCTTTCTTTTTTTCTTTCTGTTTTTTTTTTGTTTCCTCCCTTCTTCTGCTTAATATTCACGCTGAGAGGGAGTAAGTGAGGAGGAGGGAGTGAGATGTGGTGGAATCTAGGAGATAGTGGTGTATGGTGGGGCTACAACCTATATTTATTAAAAATAGCCAATAAGTCCCTATTTTATTATAATAATTTATTCTTTGGTCCTCACAGGAACCTCAGATAAATTATTTAATTAAATACTACTCACGAATAAGTAGTCCCACACTTCCTTAATTCTAGGGTAAAATTACCATTTTACCCCTAAGTTCCAAATTTACTTTAAATTACTAAATTAAGGCTATGAACTATTTTTAATCCTTAGGGATTAAATCTCGTTTTCACTTAGGATTTCCTAATAATTAGGCTTGGGGAATTTGGGATGTTACACCTTAGTCCTAATAAGAGACTTATTAAGTCAAGACAGAGTTTGTGATTGGTCAATAAGATCACTTCATACACCGGCTATTGAATCTAGCGTAGACATTAATTTTTCTTAATTTCCGCTGATATAGCTATACTAAGACCCTTGTAGTCCTAAGACTATGGTCTAACACTCTTCCTCAGGCTAGTTATTCTACCAAAGTAACAATGCCTAGAAAGCTTAGGGCTTGAATACCATTCCAGGTTCCCTAATTACAACTTAGGTATTAGGAAGTCTAGCTCATCACTACCCCTTTTGTCTTAGAAAACACTAAAGTATTTCGAATCAGAAGTACTATAGATTCTTTAGGAGGCTTTGGGGTTCCCAATCAATTTAAGATCCATCCACATTGGTTAGGCCCAACAAACCTAATTAATTAACAAGCGTTGGAAACCTATGTTGGAACCTAAACGATTGAGAAAGTTTAGACCCTCATTAATTTTGATGATAACAAAGTATTCACAAGAGAACAATTTATGTTCTAACATTTCTTGAAGTGTGCAGATACTTATAATACATATATTCTAAGCCACTCAAGCAAGAAGAAAGTAATTCTCAAGAGAAGGATACATTCCATGTGTCAAAGATCCGCCATCCTTGTGGACTGCCTGGAATTTTATGACACGGCTTACACAATTGCTACGAGCGTCCGAACTTCAGATTCTGAGCGAGCGTCTGAACTTCATTTCAAATCACGTGTTAGTCACGTTGCTGCTCTTCCTCTCAGAAGTTTCTGGAACGGATTTCAAAATTGATTCTGAGCGCTAAAATTGTTGTACGAGGTATCAAAGTTGACACCTTTAGCTAGAAGACAAAAATCGTACAAGCAATCGTGAAAAGCAAGGTAGTACAAAAACGGTAATATGTACTACTGGGATATTCTCTGGAAAGGGAAGAAAGAGACAGCTTTTTGAATTTACCTCACTCAATGGAAAGGAGCCATTTTTACCGTAACGGTAATGTCCTTGGAACTCCTATATATACCTCATGGTATCCATTGAAGAAGCAACGGACATACTGTGAAAAAGCTTGCTGAAATTCTGCTGAAATATTTACTGAGAACAAGCACTGCTTTTGTGAGCAATCAAGTCTCGTGCTAAGTCTCTGGACTACAAGAACTGAACTCAACGTCCGACCCTTTCTTTAAGAAAGTTTTTCTATAGTTGAGCTTAAACTTTTATCCTCTCTGTGAGAGTTATTTTTAACTGTATTTCAACTCACTTGTAAAAGTTTGTTTTGGCCTAGTTAAGGCTGTATCCTCAAAGGCTCGACTGTACTGAGTCGTTTTGAGAAGTTGAGAGTATTGTCAAGTTGTGACAGTAGAATACTCTTGAGGAAATTGTAATCAGATTGATTATAGTGGAAAATCCTTCAGGAACGAAGGGACTAGACGTAGCTACCAGTTTGGTAGTGAACTAGTATAAATTCGTGTCTCTCGCCATCGCTTTCTATTCATTTCTATCTTGGTGTGTTAAAAACAAGTTTTCACAAACTGATTTTCAGCGTCCGGTTTATTTTCATCGTCCGATTAACAAACAGTTTTGAGAAACTTTTATTCTAATTGTTTTTAACATAAAGTTTGCGAAAAGTTTTCAACACAATTCAATCCCCCTTCTTGTGTTCACGTTCAGTTGGTACCAGAGCTCGGCCTCTTGGTTGAGCACTTAACAGTGTCAAGAGAAAAGATTCTATATTGTGAACATGTCTACTGAAGGTGGTCATATGAATCGTCCTCCTCTATTTAATGGAGAAAAATTTGATTACTGGAAAGATAAGATGAAAGCATTCCTTGAGGCACAAAATCTTGATTTATGGGACATAGTTGAAAGTGGATACATTTCTCCAGCTACTGCTCTTGGTGTTGCAATACCTAGGGAAAACTGGAATGATGATCAGAAAAAGAGATATCAAACCAATCAAAAGGCTAGATTTATTCTCATCTGTGCTATGACAGAAAGAGAATATGATAAATGTGGTAAGTTTGATACTGCAAAAGAAATCTGGGATTCTCTTGTTTTGTCTTATGAGGGTTCTGCCCAAGTAAGAGTGACAAAGGCCAGCATAATGGTTCGCCAGTATGAGCTATTCAAAATGGAAGATGGAGAAAACATTGAAACTATGTTTGGAAGATTCCAAACACTGGTTCATGGGTTGCAGGCCCTTGGAAAAAGTTATACTACACCTGATCATGTGAGAAAGATCTTGAGAAGCTTAACTAAGCAGTGGAGACCCAAAGTCACTGCTATTCAAGAAGCAAAAGATCTTAATGTTCTTCGGCTCGAAGATCTTATGAGTTCTTTGAAAGCTCATGAACTTGAGCTAAATGAAGAAGAACCTACCAAGAAGAGTAAGTCTATCACTTTAAAAGTTAATCAACATAAACCTAGTACTTCTAAAGCTTTTCAGGCTGAAGAAGAAGAATCAGATGATGAAGCTTCAGAAGGAGACTCTGATGGATCAGATGATGAGCTAGCGTTCATATCTAAGAAGATCCAGAGAATGTGGAAGAAAAGAAACTTCAGAAGGAGGTTTCAGAAGAAAGATTCAAAGGACAAGAAGGAGAGCAAAGATAAGGACAAAGCCCAAGTCATTTGCTATGAATGTAAGAAACCTGGACATTTCAAATCCGAGTGTCCTAGTCTTAAAGAAAAGTCCACAAGAAACTCCTTCAAGAAAAAGAAGAAAGGTCTCATGGCAACATGGGAAGATCTTGACTTATCCTCCTCTGAGGAAGATAAAGAAGAAGCTCACATTGCTCTCATGGCAGACACTGACATTGAGTCAGAAGAAGATGTTAAAGAGGTAATAGTATATGATTCCTACTCTGAACTTCAACTTGCTTTTGATGATCTTCTTAAGGACTCTGCCACTCTCTCCACTGAGTATAAGAATTTGAAAAAGAAATTTTTAAAACTATCACAAGATTTTCATTCTTTACACAATGAAAACTCTGTATTCAATGAAGAGAACCAGAAGCTGAAAACTGAAAATCAGCGTCTGGTGGATAACCAGCGTCTGGAAGCTAGCAAGCAACCAAAAGCTGAGAGCTCTCAAGCTAAGAGTTCTGTAGTTACAGGCAATCCTATTTGCAAATCAAATGACTATGAACAAGCATTTCAAAAGTTTCTTGCAGAGAGTGTAATTCGTAGCAAGCAAGCTTCAATGATCTGGGGTGTCAGTAAAACGACAACTCATGGTCTTGGCTATATACCAGATGAAACCCTTTTTGAAAATAATTCAGCATCTGATAAATCCCATAGTCATAGTAAATGCTTACATTGTACTTACTGCAATAAATCTGGTCATTTGAAAAGTGCATGTAATGTTTTTAAAACTAAGAAGGATAAGCCTCCTTCAAGAACTAACAAGAAAGGACCCAAAAAGATATGGGTACCTAAAGATAAAATAGTCTATGTTGCAGACATGCTTAGCAACAAAGTCAACACACCAGTCTTGGTACTTAGACAGTGGATGCTCGCGTCACATGACGGGAGAAAAGCATATGTTCCAAGAACTAAGACCTAGAGAAGCTGGATTCGTTGGTTTCGGAGGAAACCAGAAAGGTAAAATAGTTGGAATTGGTCGCATAGGTAAAGACTCCCTTCCTTCTATTGATAATGTCTTATATGTTGAAGGACTAAAGCATAATCTATTGAGCATAAGTCAATTATGTGACAATGGTTATGAGGTCATCTTTACAGAAACTGGATGTTTAGTAAAGAGCAAAAATGATGGATCTATATTCTTTACAGCAAAGAGGAAACAAAATGTTTATAAAGTTGATCTTTCTGAACTTGAAAAACAAGATGTCAAGTGTCTTATATCTGTTGAAGATGAGCAATGGATTTGGCACAAAAGATTAGGTCATGCCAACTTGAGGTTAATCTCAAAGTTAAACAAGCACAATCTTGTTAAAGGCTTACCAAATCTTAAGTACCAATCTGATGCCCTTTGTGAGGCGTGTCAAAAAGGAAAACAAGTTAAAACTTCCTTTCATTTAAAAAATGTTGTTTCAACTTCTAGACCACTTGAACTTTTACATCTTGATCTTTTTGGTCCCACAAGGACAACCTCTTTAGCTGGAAAGAAATACGGTTTAGTCATTGTTGATGATTTTACTAGATAGACATGGGTTAAATTCCTTGCCCACAAGGATGAGTCTTATAAGGTATTTACTGTTTTCTGCAAATCAGTTCAAAATGAAAAAGGCATTTGTATTTCTTCTATTAGAAGTGATCATGGGGGAGAATTTGAAAATGAAAACTTTCAAAAATTTTGTGAAGAAAATGGCATTTCCCACAATTTCTCCTCTCCTAGAACACCACAACAAAATGGTGTTGTAGAAAGGAAAAATAGGTCCCTCCAGGAAATGGCCAGGACCATGATCAATGAAGCTGATATTGCGAAACATTTTTGGGCAGAAGCAGTAAACACAGCTTGTTATATTTAAAATAGAATTTATATAAGACCTATTTTGAATAAGACTCCTTATGAATTGTGGAAAGGAAGAAAACCAAACATTTCTTACTTTCATTCCTTTGGTTGTATTTGTTATATCTTGAATACTAAAGATCAGCTTGGTAAGTTTGATTCCAAGGCTGACAAAGGAATCTTTTTGGGATATTCTGAAAGATCTAAAGCTTTTAGAATATACAACAAAGAAACTTTGACAGTTGAAGAGTCCATTCATGTCAAGTTTGATGATAAGAAGCCTGACACTGCAATGTCAGAGCTAGATGAGTTATTTTCAGATTTAAACCTCAGTGACAAGCCAGACGGTGAACATGCATCTTCATCATCCGGTGGTGACAAGACGAAGAATTCTACCCAAGCGGAAGCTGAATCAAGAAAAAGCTGGAAGTACAAAACAAATCATCCAAAAGATCAAATCTTAGGAGAACCTGGTGACAAAGTACGAACCAGATCCTCTTTCAAGGAGCATGCTGACTTTGCACTTCTCTCTGAGATGGAACCTAAGACGATTGATCAAGCCTTAGAAGATGAAGGGTGAATTCTAGCAATGCAAGATGAGCTAAATCAGTTCCAAAGAAATGATGTATGGAAGCTAGTCACTCTACCAGAAGATAAGCAAGCTATTGGCACTAAATGGGTATTTAGAAATAAGCTTGATGAAGACGGTAAGGTTGTGAGAAATAAAGCAAGGTTAGTTGCTCAAGGCTACTCACAAGAAGAAGGTATTGATTTCACTGAAACTTTTGCACCTGTTGCAAGATTAGAAGCAATTCGCATTTTACTTTCATTTGCAGCACATCATGAGATAACTTTATATCAAATGGATGTGAAAAGTGCTTTTCTAAATGGTTTTATAACTGAAGAAGTTTATGTCAAACAACCTCCTGTTTTGAAGATATTGAATTTCCAGAACACGTTTTTAAACTTAAAAAGGCACTATATGGTCTTAACCAAGCTCCCAGATCATGGTATGATAGACTAAGTTCCTTTTTAATGGAAAATGGATTTACTAGAGGTTTAGTTGACACTACACTTTTCAGAAAAACCTCAAACAAGCATTTCATACTTGTCCAAATATATGTTGATGATATTATTTTTGGAGCCACTAATGAAAGCCTTTGCAAAGAATTTTCTAAGCTTATGCAGGCTGAGTTTGAGATGAGCATGATGGGAGAATTAAAGTTCTTCCTTGGAATTCAAATCAAGCAATGCAGTGATGGTATTTATATTCATCAAAGCAAATATATCAAGGAATTACTAAAGAAATTCAAGATGCTGGACTGCAAGCCAATGTGCACACCTATGCATCCTACCTGCACTCTGAGTAAAGATGAAATTGGTAAGAAGGTAGATCAGAAAATGTACAGAGGTATGATTGGATCTCTACTTTACCTTATGGCTTCAAGACCTGATATTATGTTCAGCGTCTGCCTGTGTGCTAGGTTTCAATCAGATCCTAGAGAATCACACCTAAGTGCTGTTAAAAGAATATTTAGATATTTGCAAGGAACTACTAATCTTGGTTTGCTTTATAAGAAATCAAAAGATTACCAATTAGTAGGTTTCTGTGATGCTGACTTTGCTGGAGATCGAATTGAAAGAAAAAGCACAAGTGGAGGCTGCCAATTCCTTGGAGCTAATCTTGTGTCTTGGTCAAGCAAAAGGCAAAGCACAATAGCACTCTCAACAGCAGGTGAATACATCTCAAGAAGAAGTTGCGCTTCTCAACTTCTGTGGATGAAGTATCAACTTGAAGACTACCTGATAAAAGAGAGTAACATTCCTATCTTCTGTGATAATACATCTGCCATATGTCTGACTAAAAATCCTATATTGCATTCTAGAGCAAAGAACATTGGGATTAAGCATCATTTTATAAAAGACTATGTTCAGAAGGGTATTTTAGAAATAAAATTTGTAGACACTGACCATCAGTGGGCTGACATATTTACAAAACCCCTTACTGAAGATAGATTCAATTTTATAAGAAGAAATTTAAACTTTCATCTTATAAAAGAATGATTAATTTCAGCGTCTGATGATGAACTAAATCTCAGCATCTGACATGACATAAGCATGTATGTACATGAGCATCTTATTTGTCATATGCATCATAACTCATCATCCGGTAAGTCGATTGCGTACGCCCGAGTACACTCACACGTGTCACACGTGTTAAGGACTCAAGCGTCTCATCATATCTACTGAGTCATGATTATTTGTGTTTTCAATAAAATCTTTTACTTTTATTTTGGCGTCTTCATTTAATAAAAAGTGAATCTTTATTTTCTTTTCCTTTTGATTTAATTTTTATGTGGAAATACGTAGCGGTTTTTGAAAAAGAACTGTACCATTCTCTATAACTTTCCCACTACTCCACATTTTTCGCTTCACTCTGCGTTTTCTGTAAACCGTACTCTTTCTCTTTTTTCTCTATCTCTCTGTGTGTGCGTTTAAACCCTAAAACCTCCATCACCTCCATCTCTCAACTGCTATCATGGCTGGAGTAACAACTTCTGAATATACAGCTATCTATGATACCATGACTGAAGGAAAAGTCTTGATGGAAAATCGAGTTGATTTGGAAAGCTTCAAACTCTACGGCTTCGACTTCTACAATGGGTTCAAGGCAATGGGCTGGGAACAGTATTTCTTCTGGAACCCTGTTGAGGTTCTGGTGACAGCGATTAAAGAATTTTGGGGTAATGTTCGGTTACATAAAGGTGGCATCCTTGAAGGAACAGTGAAAGGATTCAAGTTTGTTTTTACCATCAAAAATATTTCTGAAGTTACTGGGTGTCCGTGTAAAGGCATCGTCTTCTATTCAGAATGGGCTGACGCATTTCATGGGATTGAGAAGGTCAACAATGATCTGTTTGAGAACTACCAGCAGCTGAAAGAATCTGGTGAAACACCTACTGCCAAGAATCTGAAAAGTCATTTCAGAGTTCTTCATAAGATAATCACCAAGAGCGTCTTGTTGAAGGCGGGCTCTAGTGACATTGTCAACTACGAGCAAAAGTTCATCATGAGACACTTCATAGCGGGCAACAAGGTGAACCTGCCAAGGTTAATCTACAACAACCTGCTCAATGCACTTGTCAACTCAAGAAAAGGTGTTGCTGATAAGAAGAACACCTACAAGTTCATTCCGTATGGTGTCTTGCTCACCAAAATGATGGACAAGAATCTGGTCATAAACAAGCTGACTGCTTTACCAGATCAAGAGAAGGCAAAGTATTTTGGTGCTGATAATATTGTGATTCCTGACACTTTTGGAGTCAACAGTCTGGTCAGAATGTAACTGATCACGGGGACCATGATCAAGAAGGTGAAGGTTGAGCAACAGGAAGAGGAAACTAAAAAGAAAACCACCAGAAGCTCAAAGCCTGGTATGAAAAGATCTGCTGAGTCTCCTTCAAAAGAGACCAGAAGAACAAAACAGAAGGTGGCTCCTGCACCTACTGTTGAAGAACTAGAAGATGAGGACCGAGTTCCCATCAGTCAAGTTCTAAGAAAAAGGAGCAAGCCAGAAGCTGAGAAGCAAGTCTCAGCATCCGGTCATCAGAAGAAGGATATTCAGCATCCGCCTCCAGCATCTGCCCCCAGACAGAAGCTCAAAAGATCGGTCAGGCAATCTGACCCTGAACCAAAGGTACTGAATTCTCCTGATGAGTCTGTATCTGTTTTTGCACCTGTTGATACTATTCTTGCTCCACCACTATCCGTTGCACTACCACCAAACACTCAAACCCGTACACAGAAAACCTCCATAGTCCCTAAACAACTTATCCAACCATCATCCACTACACTCAATCTTAACCTATCACAAATTTCTCCAAACACTTCACTCACTACATACATTTCCAAACTTCATTCTCATCCGTTTAACCTCCTTTTCAAAACACCTCCCATAAATCCCTTCAAACCCCACTCACCAAAAGCCTACAAAATCACCAAAGCCACTCCCACCTTACTTACCCTTACCATAAAACCTACAGACGCTGGCAGAAAGAAAAATATCTCATACAAACCACGGTTTGTAAAGTATGAGATATATAACAGCATCTACAACCGTCCTTCCACCTGGCACTTAAAAACCTTCACTTCTGGAGCTGCCAGATTGGAGATTGCCGATCCAATAAGTGCAACCTTCAAGGATGGAGATGACCACGTCCAAATGTCTTTCAAAGGAAGGTTGAGACCAGCCTCCGGAAGCAGAGCAATTCCCTTCTCTGTCGATCTTCCTAGATCCCTACCACAGTCTGAACCGCTTACATTGGAAGAATGTGGAAGGTGGATCACAGATGATGAAGCTGCTTTCATGGCACATTGCCTTGAGCAGAAAAGGCTTGAAGTTATAAGGCAATATCGAGACCCATCATCTGTCTCTGTCAAGATAGTACCAGATAGACAAAGGTGGCTACCTTGGTCTATTCCTGGGAAAAGGAAGGAACCCGCTCCGAGGAAGCAGCCTTTCAGCAAGATCGGGCTAAAGGAATATGAGAAGGCACCTGCAAAGTTCAATCTTAAGGAATTTCCTCAGCTTCCGATTGCCAAGATCTCTGAGGATCACGCCAGAAGGTACTACCTGACTTCTCTGAAGAAAGATGAATGGAGAACTGGCTCCTCAAGCTGCTGCAATGCTGAAAAGGCTACTATTCCTACTGTTGGGACAATCAGCAGGGTTACTGACATCAACCTCAGAACAATGTACTTTGATGACATGTTCAGATGCTCAGTAATCAGACCCCTGGACTGCATGAGGATTTATGATCAATGGGCTGCTGTGTCTAAACACTTCGATATTGGGTTTACGTGGAGTCAATGGTCTGAATCGTGGACAGCCAAAGCCTTATTACCACGCCTCGACCCCCTTGTACTAGAATAAGATGACAGGGAAAATCTGAGAAGAATTTACCTGGCAGAAAATGAAGCACTCTCCTTCACCAGTGAAGCTTTGAGTGTCTTTATCAGAAATTTATGGGAAGAAGACGCTGGGAATAGGTTTGATTCCTACACAGCTGATGTTGTTCTACATAGAGAAACCATCTTCATGCATATGCTGTATCCAGAAGATGTGGAGCATCAATGGAAGATTCAGACAGAATCAGAGCTCAGAAGATTCGGAAATTTCATCAAATGGGTTATACCAAATGATGCATTCTTTTTAAGAGCTCAAAGGAAGAAGGATTTGAGACTGAAGATATCCAACTGGGTGCTAGCAGAGCATCAGAAGATGAAGTCTGCATCTGTACCAGAAGCTGGACCTTCTACTTCTGCAGTTGAGATGGTCACCATTCCAAAAGCAGAATTTGAAGAAATGAAGGCTACAAACTTGAAGGTTACTCAGCTGGAGACTGCACTGAAACTCCTCTATGAACGTCTCAATATCCCACCTCCACCTCTTCCAAACCCTTAAATTTTTTTTTACTTGTGTGTGATTTAAAATCTGTTTTATTTGGTTGATACAATTATATATATAACTGTTTTTGATCTAATTATCTGTCGTTTATTCAAATTTTTCTAAGTCTTATTTTGACTATGATGTGTTTTTACACTCTTTTTGTCTGATGACAAAAGGGGGAGTAAAAGAGGTATGATGAACACGTGAGAATCCGATTATCCACCATCCGATGGATACACTAGAACTAAAGTATCATGCATAGCATTTCATACATAGCATTTGTGTATGCTAATATTCATTGATCTAGTGCCCGTATAATATTTAATAAATTTTGGTAAAATGAAATATATTTTGATTAAATCAATCTATTTGGTATATAATCAAAATCCGATCTCACCTTATTAAATACATGCTCTGATACATTTACGAATTTTTCGTAATCACTTAAATGAATTTGTTTATCAACAATTGTCTTAATACCTGAATTGTTCATATATATCTAAACTGTTAAATTCAGGGGGAGACCCTTAATGTCTTTTTGAAACTAAATTGTTCATCAACCTTAGATATTTGTCATCATCAAAAAGGGGGAGATTGTTGGAACCTAAACGATTGAGAAAGTTTAGACCCTCATTAATTTTGATGATAACAAAGTATTCACAAGAGAACAATTTATGTTCTAACATTTCTTGAAGTATGCAGATACTTATAATACATATATTCTAAGCCACTCAAGCAAGAAGAAAGTAATTCTCAAGAGAAGGATACATTCCATGTGTCAGCATCCGGCTCATCCTTGTGACCGTCTGGAATTTTATGACACGGCTTACACAATTGCTACGAGCGTCCGAACTTCAGATTCTGAGCGAGCGTCTGAACTTCATTTCAAATCACGTGTTAGTCACGTTGCTGCTCTTCCTCTCATAAGTTTCTGGAACGGATTTCAAAATTGATTCTGAGCGCTAAAATTGTTGTACGAGGTATCAAAGGTGACACCTTTAGCTAGAAGACAAAAATCGTACAAGCAATCGTGAAAAGCAAGGTAGTACAAAAACGGTAATATGTACTACTGGGATATTCTCCGGAAAGGGAAGAAAGAGACAGCTTTTTGAATTTACCTCACTCAATGGAAAGGAGTCATTTTTACCGTAACGGTAATGTCCTTGGAACTCCTATATATACCTCATGGTATCCATTGAAGAAGCAACGGACATACTGTGAAAAAGCTTGCTGAAATTCTGCTGAAATATTTACTGAGAACAAGCACTGCTTTTGTGAGCAATCAAGTCTCGTGCTAAGTCTCTGGACTACAAGAACTGAACTCAGCGTCCGACCCTTTCAATAAGAAAGTTTTTCTATAGTTGAGCTTAAACTTTTATCCTCTCTGTGAGAGTTATTTTTAACTGTATTTCAACTCACTTGTAAAAGTTTGTTTTGGCCTAGTTAAGGTTGTATCCTCAAAGGCTCGACTGTACTGAGTCGTTTTGAGAAGTTGAGAGTATTGTCAAGTTGTGACAGTAGATTACTCTTGAGGAAATTGTAATCAGATTGATTATAGTGGAAAATCCTTCAGGAACGAAGGGACTAGACGTAGCTACCAGTTTGGTAGTGAACTAGTATAAATTTATGTGTCTCCTGCTTTACTGCTTTCTATTCATTTCTATCTTGGTGTGTTAAAAACAAGTTTTCACAAACTGATTTTCAGCGTCCGGTTTATTTTCATCGTCCGATTAACAAACAGTTTTGAGAAACTTTTATTCTAAGTGTTTTTAACATAAAGTTTGCGAAAAGTTTTCAACACAATTCAACCCCCCTTCTTGTGTTCACGTTCAACCTAAGCGATTATGAATGCCTATCCTAAATTGATTAAAACCGCCCTGCTAAGAATCCTTACTTTTAACACAAAGGGTATTAAAGCAATACTTGGCTAAAACAAAAGTCCTCATTCAGTATTACACGTCCTTCTAATCAAGTACGCAAAGTATCAAACACATACACCAATCTCATATAGACATCTATCATAGTGGCATAGATATACATATCTAGCAGCAAATTTAACGAATTTATGAAAACTCCAAGGCCAGAAAATTATAAATAAATTATAGGTCATCAAAATACATGTTAAGAGCCTAGAAGTAATTTTTCTTACTCAGAAACAACTTACTCATCCCTCCAACAAAATTCAAAACCAATACATGTTCAAAACGTGCAAAATTTGAGAATTTTTACGCAATTTATAATAACAATTTTTCTATCATATCAAACGAACTTCGTTTCTTAAGAAAAGTTTAATGTAAGTTCTTGACATACATATATTCATCGACATATTTTTATTTGGTCAAAAATCATTACCGATAAGTGCAAAAAAATCATTAAATTTTTGGATTCTGCTTGATCTTTATTAGTGACACCTTTTTTGAATACATGGTATCATAAAAATATCAAAACTCATCCAAAAATTACCAAATTTAATAGGAAGAGTCCTAATGTAGATATAAATCATCTCCAAGTGGTCCCATGTCAAAATCTTAACCCAATAATTCTCAGTAAAATCAAACAGAAACTGGTTTTTCAAGGAAGGTACCAAATTATACAAAATGTATTTATCAAGTCATCCATCAAAAATCACAAACAACCAACAAAGGAACTCAGAAAAGTTAAGTTTATGAACATCTACAATCAAATCAAACACATGCAGAGTAAGGTTGTGTATTGGCTCATGCATCTCATGCTCATTTTAATATTTTCCTAAAACCTCAAATCTGAAACAAGGTTTCATGCATCATGAAATAAGAAGGAAAATAAGCTAATGTGGGACTTATTGGTGCCCAACACTCTAAGAAGAGAATAACTCACTATCAATGATTAAGCAAGTTTGGATGATGTATCTAGCACTTAGCACAAGTTATAGTTGCATGTAAGCCAAAACATGTGTCAGATTTCCAAGACTCTACTCAACCATACCAATAAGTCAAGACACAATAAAATCAAGATTCAAACGTAAAAGAATGGAGGAAACTTGCATGTGATCCACAAACATCAACATATTTTTTTTTTCCAATTTCATTTTCATGCTTCTCCATAAATCACATTTAACCCGATTTCATGATCAAGTGTACTTATGACATATTCGAATCAACACAAAGCAAGATTACACACGTCATAACATACATCAAATGTTCATTTATTCATGGGTTCCAACCCCTTTTCATGCATTTACCTAACCCATCTTGAATTAAGCAAACACACAACAACACAAAGGAATTGAAAATCCTAAACTCAATTCAACCCATGACAAATCCACAACAATTAAGGATTAAAAAACCAGATTACAAACATGGTGAATTACAAGGAATATTCATCCAATATCACCTCATGGCAATATCATGCTTTAAGCATTTCAACTAATTCATAAACTCATCAAATAGAGCATACTCTCAAGAAATCCAAACAAGGATCAGACATAAACATCCAAGTATATTGCATATGAACTACTACAAAATACATATTTTTCATGTCATCAATGCAGTCAAAATATGAACATAACATTTTTGTAAGATTGTCACTCACTTACACTTAAGCTTAATCTCAATGAGCTACACACCATAAAAATTAAGTATCATATCACACATTAAGCAGATGCTTCTAAATTTCCCAGTTCGCAAGCAAGCCTATAATTAGTTCATCGAAGGAATTGAAAACGACCAGATGAAAAATCAAGGTGAATAAAATTCGTTCACGTTACTAAATTATATCTTTCAAATTTTCAACTTTTGTGTTTCCAAAGCTTACACATATATATCATGTAAAAGATTTTCCGATATTTGAATCATAAGTGGTTATCGGATAACCGAAATCATTTACAAGCAAGATCAAAACAAACCAAGCAAACAAGACACACAAGCTAGAATTTCCTATACGCATCCAATAGACAATTATCCAGCACAAGTCAATCAGAAAAACAACAAAGATCTTAACATGTACATAATTCAACATACATCACACAATTAAGATAGTTCTTCATCCAAGGAATTCCAAGAATGTATATACTATCACGTGTAAGTATATACCTACATTTAGAAATCCTGTAAAAACAAGAAAACACCAAACTACCTGCTCATCTTCTTTCTCCCCATTCTCCAGACGAATCCTTGAGGTGACCTACCTCAATAATTAGTCGAAAGATCTTAGAGAATTCAGATTCGCAGTCACAACCGACACTTTCCTAAACCGGATCACCTCTAGACACACAACTCACAGTCCGATAGAATCGCACTGCTCTGATACCATAATGTAACACCCTAACTCTAATTAGGGGATTACTTACAATTAAGCCCTAAATACTAGAATTTGGACGTAGAAAAAGTTTCGCAAACCGAATGATACGATGGACGACTCCTGTTTTACAATATTAACCATGCTTTAATTAATGAAGATCCCTGGATATTGACGCACTAACAAAATACGATGTGAAAACCTTAATCATAACTCAGAGTTTCGAAAATGCGAAAGTTACTTAAATCATTACAATTTCTTTTTGGAAGAATAGTAAATTATAACAATTACAAATATGCTTTATTTTAAAAGGAATACTAGACACAACCTAAGACTTAGGACGCAACTGGTAATTCGGTGACTCGGGTCTCGTAGATAAGCGAGACCGAGCACGATCCAATGCTCTGAACCTCTTCAACAGTCGTACCTAAAAACAACGCCCCAAAGGTGAGTTTATAAAACTCGATAACATAGACTTGAAATCATAAATATCTTTACCGTTGTCTCCAACCATACGTGGTGTGCGACGTATGGAAAAAAATCCTCCCCATAACATAAGTATAGTTATTTGTACTATACTAGCAGTTCCCCAAACATGATAATTCAAGAATCAATTACATATGCAGATATATGTCACAGCAATCACATGAATGTTCCCCACTTGGTCCAGCTCAAGCACGAAATGAGTAAAATCCTATTTAAAAGGATAAAACCAAGGGAGCCCCCAACGTCACAGGTGGTAGCTAATCACTTATGATGGGGTTGTAGAGCGAATTGCAAACATTCCACACACAAACAATTCCAAACACACAAGTTTCGATCATTAAGAAACAACAATCACAATATCAAATTCATCACATATCATAAATGTGGTTAGCTATGCATGTTAATGCAATATGGCAAGTTGTGTATACACCTGCAGCCTTAATAGGTCAGCAGTATGACGGGGACTACTTTCCCAACGTCCGAACAAGATAGCCTCTGCTTAGGCGTGCCACTACTTTGGCTGGCCACTACTTTGGCGTGCCTCTATTTAGGCAATGCAGTGTCAACTCGCCTTTTGAAGTCTGTATGACCAATTAAGCGCTACGAGTGACATGACAACTCGTCTTTTGAAGTCTTTAAGACCAATCAAACGCTCCGAGTATCGATGATCAATGATTAGTACACATTCAAACAAATGCAACTATATGGCATGCTCACCGTAGTGAACGCCTGAGTGATATCTTTCTACAATATGGCATGTTCACCATAGTGAACGCCCAAATGATATCCAACAAATTCAACAATATGGCATGTTCACCGTAGTGAATGCCTAAATGATATCCAACAAATTCAACTGATATCCAACAAATTCAACAATATGGCATGTTCACCGTAATTAACGCCCAAATGATATCCAACAAATTCAACAATATTATTTTTCATATTCCAATCAAATCCTGATCACAATGGAGTAGATCCAGGCAAATTCACACATATACATACTAAGAATCAAAGGCATATTAAGAATCAAAACAATAGAATTCTTAACATGCTTAGTCACAAGGTTATAGTTCAACACTTCTAAGTTCAACAACAACACATCAATAACTCATTACCAATAACAACATTCATATGGTTAGAATCAACAAATAGCATTCAAGCATGTGACTCAGCTCAATCACTTTTCACATTCCAATTCAAACCAAGATAATTTCAATAAGGGTTTCAAGGCAATTATATGCATACACCACTAGGAATTCAAGACATATCCAAAACCAAGACAAACATTTAACTTAGCATACATGAACCACAACCACACCAAGTGAACACATACATACATCATAGTGCGTACAATTTCACATTCAAGTAACTTAGAGCCCAAACTCATGCAAAAGGGCTAGCTCACATGCTGAGCCACTTCAAATCTGAATCACACATATTTTCACACATAACAACAATTTGCATAATTCCGATTGGAGCTCAGTGGAACTCGCAATGGTCACAAACCACACATATTGGTTTAGGGGGGTTGGGGGCAGTAGCCAACCTTATTTCAATCAGACCCCATACACGACCATTTCAGATCAATTCAGAAACTAATTATAAAGCTAAAGAATTTAAATGACAAATCCTAGCACACCTAAGGGAGGTTTTTGGGGAAGTCTATGTTACCTATTGCTCCTTAAAAGCTTTAGGATGAAAAATCCCCAAATCCTAGGTTTTTCCTCTATTGAAGCTCCAACCAAGTTCTTCAAATCCATCTTCTTCTTCTTCTTCTTCAATCTTGTTGTTCATCTTCATCCATGCATCATCTTGAGCTCAGCTTCTTCTTCAGTCTCTCGATCTCTCTCTGTTCTCGTCTTTCTCTCTCCCTACATCGCGTTCTACTTCTCTCGGCCTCATCCTTCTCGGCCGCGTCTTCTCCTTCCCTTCTCCGGCCAGGTGCCACGCTGGCGAGCCTTCAGGCCGCCGCGCCGTGGGCTCCTCTCTCTCGCCATCTCTTTCTCTCTCGCAGTGTCTATCTCTCTCGCTCGTCTCTACCTCTCTTCTCCTCTCATCACGACGCCACCGTGCGCCACCACCTCAGGGCAGTCTCGGCCAGCCTTTCTTCCTCCTCCATCGCCGTCGCATGCTCTCTCTCTTTTCCCTTTCTCTTCTCCTTCTTCCTCGTTTCCCTTCTTTCATTTCATTTCTTTCCCTTTTTTTTCCTTTCTTTCTCTGTTCTGATTCACGATCAGAACCCCCCTTTTGTTTCTTTTTTTTTTAAACACTATTTACTCCTTACACCCCACCTTCTAAATAATACACCCCTTTTTTTTATTATTTCACACAACATAAGTGTTTAAAGGTTTGGGTCTATTCTTTTGGGTCTTCTAAAATTAGTCTCTTTAATACTAAATTAAACAACATTAGTCTACCTTAATCCTTGGGAGAAATTACCACTTTACCCCTTAGGCTTGACTTTGGGTCAATTTACTAGATTAAAACTATTCTTCTAGATCATTATCCCCCTTTAATTCCTCAGAGTCTCTAATTACTAGGCTTAGGGATTTTGAGATGTTACACACTCCCTCTCACCCCCGCTCTCTTCCTTGCAGCCACTCCTCCCCCCTCCTTTTCCCTTATAGCTTTTAAAAAAAAAAATTAAAACTGGTTTTTATTTCCCTCCACGCACTTTAGAAACTCATCAACAAAAACTAGTGTGGCTATTTTCGAATGCCTCATTTCATCAAACAAGTTGTATGCAGCTGAAACATTCCATAACTTAACGAAACCACTGATGAGAGTTGTATACACTACACTATATTGTTAGGAAAAACACAATGGTTTGTCATGTCCCTTCTGTTTCAACTACTTCACCAGTCTTACAAATCAGTGACTTATAGTTAAAAATGTAGGCTGAAGAATTGAAATCAAACCGATACATGCCTGATATTTTTTTCAGCAGATGCCTGAGATTTTATTTTATTTTTTTGATATGAAGATGCCTGAGATTGTTAAAATGGGGGTATCCACTCCTCGAAGTAATCAATCATCCATGAGCTCCTCAATGGTTTAACTACGTTGAACATCTCGCTGGCATTGAAGGAGAGCTAGCTTATAGATAATTTCATGTGCAATTTCTGCATTTCCTTTTCAGTGATGATTTCTTATGATGGTGATGCATGCCTTAATAAAAAGAGAAAGAGAGGAGAGAATGGGGAGAGAGAGAGAGAGGAGAGAGAAGGGGAGAGAGTAAAAAAATTTTAATTATAAATTTTTTTATGATTAAAATTATTTTTAATTAAAATATTTTTTTGTAATTAAAAATATATTTTATGGTCAATTAATAAAATTATCCATTAGACACCCCCTAGTGTAATCCAATAGATTTAGAAAAATAATGAATAGATGACTAACTATCCATTAAATTAAATGGATGGATTGGATCCAATCCATTTAGTTTTTTTTGTTTGTAATGGATGGATTGGATGGATTTCTTTATGGATTGATTGGATGAATGATTAATAAATTGATCACTTTGCCACTTCTAATTTTAATATATACTATCCTTAAGTTTATTAGTAAAGTAAATTATCAAGTATTTTAATTTCTCTATTAAAATTATACCTAACTATTCCCTTTTCATTGGGATGAGAGATTATTTTCCCTTGATTCAATTAAATAATTTTGAGGCATTAGACTAAAATAAAATCAATGGTGCTCGTGTGTGTGAGCTTCATGCAAAAGGTGAGAATCAAGCCCAGATGCCATCCTCTAGTCAGCCACGGCTTGGGTCGGTTAAGGCCCACATGGAACACCTTCAGGCTTCAGCGAATATGGGTTCTAATAAAAACGTGAAATCAAGCAAGGATTCGAGAGGAGTCAACCCTCAAGCACGCTTGATTCTGGTTAAAAATGAAATTAATTAAGAAACAACAAGGAATTCGCTTGGAGAGGGTTCTGAAAACATCTACTTCAACAGTCAGTAGTGAGGACGGATATCAACACACATATATACCAGCCTGATGAAGGACCTTCGACGAGAATATGATGCTAGTGTCTCTGCTCTTCTTGTTGGAAATTCATTCGAGAAGGCAAAAGAGCGGAACGTTTGGTGAAGAAAATCGGTTTTTCCGACAACTTCATAGTAGATGCAAAGGGTCAGTCGGGGGGCATATGGTTCCTCTGGGACTCAAGGAATTTGAAGTGTGAGATTATTGAAACTTTGACTCAAGTGATCCATCATCGGGTTTCTTGGAGAAGTCAATAAAGTTGGTTGATTACGGGGGTTTACGGCGGTTTACGCGACTACTAGCTATGTTCGTTGGTAGTAATTATGGGACGACTTGCGAAGGATATCCGCGGATCATGATGAATTGTGGGTGGTGTTGGGTGATTTCAACACTATCATCGCAGACCGTGAGAGAAAGGGTGGTGCGACATTCCATTCGACTTGTGGTACCAAATTAAGCCTTTAGAGAGATGGTGCAAGAATGTGAATTGCTGGACTGAGGATTTCAAGATTTCCCGTTTGCATGGAGGCAAGATAATCTTTTTCAAAGGATGGATATGGTTTAATATGCATGTTGTGAGGAATCTCTTTCAAGGATGTAGCTGTGTTTGTGCACAGTAGGTTATGGCGAGCGTATGAGCAGGTGCTCTTTCAAGAAGAGCTATTGTGATTTCGAAAGTCGCGTTCAAAGTGGTTATGCTACGGGGGACTGAAATTCCAAGTTCTATCACATCGTTACCATTATACACAGAAGAAAAATACTTTTGATATTCTGCATGATGAAGAGGGTAATTGGATTAGTGATCCAAAGACTCTTCAGCAAATGGTGACACACTATTGCCGTGACCTTTTCACTGACGAGGGTAACTATGAGCCATCAAGCATTATGGAGGCTTTCCTTCCTTGTCTGAAGACCAACTCAGGTTGCTGGACCAAAAGGTGATGAAAGGACATATTTTTAGAGTCACTGGACACATGGGAGCCTTCAAAGCCCCGGGTAAAGATGGACTCCAACCGTTTTCTACCGAAGTCAGTGGAACATTATTGGTGAGACCACTACAACATATTTGTAGAAACACAAGCTTTGGCCAACTAAATAGCTAGCGCTTTTCCAGGAAAACGCTGGTGATTGTGTGATGGCATCTTCGCTAGCGCTTCACCAGAAAAGCGCTGTCTATGTTTATTCTTCGCTAGCACTTTACCAGGAAAGCACTGTCTTTGTTTCTTCATCGCTAGTACTTTTCCAAAAAAGCGCTACCTATGCTCTGAATTAAATTATGTATATCCTCCCGTTACAATTTATTTCTCTTACACGCGATATGTCTTCCCTCTCTTTCGTTTAAAGAACAGTGCCTCCGTCATCTCTGTCTCGCCTCTGTCTCTGTCTAGCCTCCGTTGCTGTGTCGCGCCTCCGTCTTAGCCGCTCTCTCCCTTTCGACCCGTCGTGCTAGTTCATCTGCCTCCTCCTCTCCACCATGCTGTTGCTGCTTCTTCGTCGTCATGGTGGCACTTTAAGGTTCTCCGAGCGCTGATTTCACCTTACCGTCACCACTGTTCCGGTCGCATCCCATCTCTTCTTCCTCGTTAAGCTGCAGCTCAGGTAAATCTTTTTCCCACTTTGCTCTCTCTACCCTAACTTTATTGCTTCCCTTGCTTATTCGTTTTGCTACTGGAGTTTTCAGTTTTTACTGCTAAATACCTAAATGCTAACGCATATATGGGATTGAGTTCCTAGTCTAGTTTGTGCATTGACTTTCTTGGTTTTAGTTTTGGGGTAGAACTTGTTAGATTGAGTAGAGATTGTTAGATTGAGCAGAGATTGTGATGGTTAGAACTTGTTAGATTGTTAGTTTTGGTTTGTTGCTCAATCCTAGTTAATTTTGGTACTTGTTTCCTTGTTTCCTTCCTACTCTCAATCCTAGTTTTGGATTGTGACAACTTGCTGCTACTGGATTGTGCATTTTCATTGTGAATGACTGGATGACATTTTATTTCTTTCTTTCCTTTTTTTTTGAGGTGTCACTATGTTGATTTAGTGCTTAGGAAGAATTGACTTTCTGCTTAGTTTTGTAATTGTGATACTTCTTATTTACTTTGCCTTTGGAGCAAGTGTTTTCTGCTTTTTTTTTATTCTTGGGAGAATGCTTCAGAAATGGTTGAAATTTTTGCATATTTTGAAGTATGATTTGATTGCTAGTTGCTGCCCCTTTTGCACTGTGTGGCTTGTTGTGATCCTGATAGCACTGTGTTTAGCTTGTGTAACTGGTTATTGGATTAGTTTGTGATCCATAGATATTGACACTGATGATAAAAACCAAGTGCGTCTCAACTCAAGCATGCTCTGTTTCTCCGCAAATCCTAAGCCTAAAAAAATTGTTTTTTCATTGCCATTAATTATTAAGCTTTTTTTAGATGATACTAGTTTTTGATAATGTTGATGCTGGAATTGGTAGGTGTTGATGCCGGAATTGACGAGGTTCTCTTCCTCCTCGGGATTGGGCGTTTTCTCCTTCAGGGTCCGACGACCCGGGTGGTGGTACCTGCAAAACACTCCGACGCCTAAGTTAGATAGGGATTTGGAGGGGAAGCGGCGCAGGATGTATTAGGGTTTAGGGTAAGTCGAGCGTATCAAACCTGGGGGGTCTAGCCCCCTTTATATAGTGGAGTTGCTTGGAAGGAAGGAAACCTCCGATCCGATTTCTGCGCCCGGTAATCCCTCCCTGATAATTCGGGATTTAGCTGATCTCTTCCTGATATTTCGGCGACCTGGTGCAGATGAGCTCGGTTCCTTCTTACCCGAGCTCGACAAATTGCCTTCGACCTGAGACCCGCCAGACCCGACTTCTGGTATAATTTTAACGATGATGACGTCGAGCTAAGGAAGGGGCGAGCTAATCTGCACAAGGTCGGCAAGCGTACTAGGACTCGGCTCGGGACCGGTCCATAACAGATAAAATATGTAAAAATTGCAGATGGCTAATTTCGGACATGATAGTGATGTTCATGATAGTGATGCTCCAACGGCCTAAAATGTGAAGCGCTGTCCCCGTGGATCAACATACAAAAAGAATATCATCCGAGCTAGGAGTAGGGGAGAGATACAAGTGGTAAGATAGATATGAATTAATATAATTAGTTGTTTTTATTTATTTAGTATCTAATGTTGTACACTTAATTTTTTTTTTTAGGTTTCACGGAATGTTAAAGGTCAACCCATAGGCAAAGGCGGCAGAGGTTTGAAAAGTTTCATTGGAACTCAAGTGCGAATGACGATTCCATGTACGTTTAGTCATTGGTTATAAAAAGATAATGTAGTTTTGGATAGATGCAAAGAAGAGCTTTGGGCTGAGATAAAAGTATATAAATTAATTAATATTGATCATTTGTATTTCTTCTCAGTTGTGTAAATATACTTACCCTACCATTTTGTTTATAATGTATTTGCAGAAAATATTGAATGTTGACGACACCCGTAAGGACATCATAATGAAGATTGCCGGAAAATCTCATCGGACATTCCGAGCATGGTTGTCTAAATGGTTGAGAGATAAAAATGGGAATATTAGACCTAATCCTTCATCATTGTATGCATCAGTCATAGCAGTGGATGCCTGGACTGATTTTGTAGCAAAACACACCGGAGATCCTGAATTTCTAGTATATTATACATGTTCCTACTTGTATACCTATATATGTGTGTCAATACTTGTATATTTAATTGTTGTCGCTCCTAATCACATTTATATGTTTTTCTATATAGAGAATAAGTAACGCAAATCGGCAGAGAGCATCAAATCCCCCTTACCCATACAGAGGAAGGGTTAAGGGGTATTCGGGCATTGAGCAAGATCTGGTATACAGAGTGACCTTAAATTATATGTACAACTGGTGAATTTGAGCATGTCTGTAGAGTAACGTAATTAACACTGATGAATTTCACTTTTTTTTTAATATGTATAAATGAAGCAAGCAGGAGAAGAGGAATATGCATCCTCAAAATCAATCGATCGCCATGTCTTGTGGATAGAAGCCCGCCAAAACAAGAATGGTGAGATTGAAGACCCCCAAATGCGGAAGTGTATGAAAGAATTGTAAGTATGATAGAGTAAATAACATTTTCATTTGCAATTTTCTTATGAAAGTGATAATACTTAACAATCTTTGTGAGTAATATTTGTGTCTCAGGATGCCCTATCACAGGAGGTTATGTCACAGGGGGTTGACATAGACATCCTTTCTCAGGATGCCCTATCAGGACGTGTAAAGGGTGTGGGATTTGGGGTCCCATAGAAAGCTATCTTTAGTCCACCGAAGCGTGCAAGAAAAGATGAAAATGAAGACTTGAAGCGGACGGTAGCCAAACTCTATCAGGAGGTCCAGGAACTGAAAAGGGGCAACATCAGGACAAGGGACTGGTAGGGGAGCATCAGGACAAGGGACCGGTAGGGGAGCAAGAGGATGGTAGCGCCAAAGATAGTTGCACTCTAAAGTCACACAAGGTAAAAACTCAAATTACTTCAAAGGCAAAGTTTAGTAGATTAATTAGTATTTGTGAATTGAAACTTGTGTCATGCATGCAGAACTTTTACTTAACTAATTTGGTGTTGGAGTAGATCTTGACTTGTATAGTGACTCATGCTGGCTGGTATATGGTAATTTTTTGTTGTTACAGGTATTAGATAAATTTTGGAATGTTCATATTTTAAGGGAGACTCTGCCAAAATTTTGTTAGAAATTCAAATTGAAGTATTCAATTATTCTAATTTAATATTATTGTAGATCTTGATTACTTAAGGAACCGGTGGAGGTAATGGAACCAGTGGAGGTGCAAGAGCCTAGTTTACCCATGGTTGGATGCACTCTTAAGTCACCCGAGGTAATAAATCATTAGAAATTGTCGTTACTTGTATGTATTGCATCAATGGTTTATCATATTAATATTTTATTGGCAAAATTACTCTTGCGGTTAGGGGTGTAAATGAGCCGAGCTATTCATGAATTATTCGATTTCGGCTCGTTAAATACTCAGTCAAGCTTGTTTCTCTATTTAAATAAACAAACTCAAGCTTGATATTAAGCTCGACTATTTAAATGAGCCAAGTCCAAGCTTTAAAGGCTCGACCTTAACTACTCGTGAGTAGCTCATTTGAGGGTAAACTGTCCTTTTGAATTTATATTTTATTTTTCGTTATATTTTTATGATGTAATTCATTGATATATGAAAATTTGCTATAGTGGGATGTTGCATTTAGGTTAACCCATTTTTCTAAGGACCGTGTGAAGAGACACATTTCAACTTTCGCCTGTGTACATTGTACATCGTTTAAGAATTCTTATCGTTACCATGGTTCAAAGAAATTTTATTAACTATATATGTGCTAATTGGGAATGAGTACCTCTCTTCCTTCATCGAATCTATCCCCCCATTCGTAAATCTCCAATAGTATTTGTAGATTTGTTTCTCCATGTTTCGCTTTCCTTACTCAATTCGTAAGTTAGTAGTCACCTTCACTCGACCAACACCACATTAGTAAGGAAATGTAAATTTTTAGAAGAATTTTAAACATGTTCAATTAAAATGCAGGGTTTGAATATTTACTAACTATAATTTCAATATTCTTCAGTAATGAAAACACTATTTTAGGACATTAAAATTAAATAATTTTTAAATTTCACATACCACATGTTAAATACATTTTTATTTATAGATTGTCACATAATATTAAAATTTTTATTAACTAAATAAATATTAAAATAATTTAAGAAAATTTTTCACAAATACAAAATTATTTAAGCTATAAATGAGCTTCACAAGCCAAGCCAAGCTCTACTTTTTTCTAGCAAGCCAAACTCAAGCTTTTAGTTTGGCTCGATTATATAAATGAGACAAGTCCAAACTTTATATTTTCTTCACAAGTCAATCTCAAGCTTTAAGTGCTCGGCTCAACTCAACTCGTTTATAGCCCTACCCGCGGTCCTTTAAGTTAATTTAAATTTTCGATTTCGTCCTTTATTTTTTTTTCCCACTTAAGTCCTTTAAGTTTTAAAACGGTTGTATCGTTAATCTTTTTAACTGTTCCCATTACATCCCGTTAAAGAACGAACTATATGTCTGTTACGGTGCTTATTTGGCCGTTATACTGCTTCCGTGGAGATAGACACTTGTTTATGTGCCCACCGAGTCATATGAGTCATTATTTTTATTTAAAAAATTAGAGTTATTCAACAAACCCAGAAATGATGAAATTCAAAAAAAAAAAAAATAGAAAGAGGGGAAAGGGGAAGGACCGGAAAGGGAAAGAGAAAGGGTAATACACAAAGCCAGAACCTTAATTTCATCGTCGTGTTCAAATGGCTTGAAAAATTGAAAGAAAGTGACAAACTTGAAATGCAGAATTTTTAGCATCTCTCTCTACATATCCGACAGTGTTCTTCTTTGAGGGTGTGATTTTAATGCCTGCGATAGTTATCTTTGGGTTGGTGCAGCAGTCTTCCTCTTTCAATTGTTAGCTTGTTTTCAAAAAGAGTCATTAGAAAGAAGACCAAGAGGAAAAGGGGACCAAGCCCAGCCACACAACATCCCTCCCCCGTCCCTGTTCTTCACTGACGGTCAGGTGGTGGTAGGGAGGTGGTGATGCCCTTTCTCCCCTCCCCTTCCATCTTGGCCTCTTCCTATCATCTCCACTTTAACCTCTCTTCTCTTCAACACCCAGATGTACCTCCCAACCCAGATCCACCTCCCCTTCCCTCTCTCTGTTCTTTCCTGTTTCTCTCTGACCCAAATTTGATTTTCTTAATTTTTTAATAAAAATTAAATTAAAGCTATGACTCATATTGTGACTAGATTGACATGTAGCCATGTTAACAGCCACACAAGCATTGTTATGTCCAAATCAGCACCATAATAGACACATCATATTTTTTTAACAGTGTTAGACATAAACTCAAAAAAGGAAAACGGTGTAACATTTTTAATACTTAAAAGACCAATTCAGGAAAAAAAAATTAAATGACGAATCTAAAACTTTAAATTAAGTTAAGGGACCACAAGAGTAATTTTTCCTATTTTGTTTATCATTGGTTTAGGACTTCAAAGAGTATACGCTATATTTGTCAGGCTCGTCTCAAGTGGTTGGTAAGGGGATTTGCTTCACTGATTTAACTACCACATTGCACAATCGTCCATTACCTATCCATCATAGCAAGGTTAGAGTTGACTTTGCAACTGAAGCGGATGCACCATTGCCTGTACCACTTGAGGGGGCAAATATCATGAAAGTGGGACATGCAATAGGTATTTATGTGGCATGGCCAGTAAAACTCGTTGTAAGTGATGTGCTATTCTTTAATAAACATGATTCATTATCATAATCATAATCTATTTATAAAATTACATGGTCACTAACTAATGCAAAATATATAGAAACCCATAAAATCCAAGCCAATGACAAGGACAAGGGAAAGGGTAAACAGCAAACAGTTGGGTCTTGTACATCCCCGGTAAAGCCTGTGGACAAATCTCAGCATTCCCCTCTTGAAGCAAGATTCTTTAATTATCTTAAAGTTCATGCTGAAACAAAGATGACATTGACCGAAGAACAAATCTAAATACCAATGGGTAAAAATATTTTCGATTATGAATCTGATTTGTATATCGGTGCTAAGGGTGAACTAGCAGAAGTTTTTATTCATGGAGCGTGGATCAGTCAAACTGTAGTTAGTGTATATATGAGGTACAACATCCAACTTTAAAGTATACGTTTTTTTTATTCTTTCACCTAATATTGAAGTTATTGTTAATCCATTAATTTGTATACGTTTTAATTATATTCAAGGTACTTGTATACTGAGATACTGATCCAGAAGAATGGACCGAGAGGTTTGTGTTCTTATGCCCAGAGAAAACAAATTTTCAATTTAAATCTGGGAATATGGTGGACTATATATCTGAATGTTTGGCATTAGCGAAGCCAGGGGTTGACACCTTGTTTTTGTCACTGATTAACCTAGGGTGAGTCATTTATTTAATTTATACATATACATACATATATATGACTTAATTAATGATACTAAATTTTGTGAAATGTGATTACCTGCTAATTAGGATATCCTTATTCAACATTTTTTTGGGCTCATTAGGTATTATTAGCGATCAATCCCCGAGAAGACACGGTGTACTATTTTTGTTCTTTGTGTTCTCCTTTGAGCAACCGCAAAGAAATGAGGGATACGTTCAATCAGTAAGTATATATATGCATGTATTGCAACAAGTTTTGAATGTGAAATTGAGGTTGAAAATTTCTGCACTAATTAATATATCTAATTGTATGTTATAACTCAGGGCTTTGGCAATTCATTAAGGACATCGGACACTAAACAAGTCCAAATTTTCTAAATCATCCAAGACAACGACTAAGTGGATAACTATAGAGATATTATCAAAATTGTTATGCAATTATTTAGTTTAAACAATTAAAATTATTTATTTCTAATATTTCTGGTTTTTAAGTTCCCCCGCCAACCAAACTCCAATGATTGTGGCTATTACTCTATCAAGTTTATGAAGGATATTGTTGTTCATAACTAAATGCAAATCCCAAAGGAGGTATGTAATTTCTATTCTAATTTATATAAAATACTTACTCTTTCATTTGACCATTTGCATACTTAAACTTTAATGTGATTTATTTATCATTTCGCATTATATTCGTGAATGTAAATACGATTCATATTCTGATGTTCAAATTGCTCAATTCAACGAAGAGTGGTGTCGTTATGTGGCTGAGAAGTTTGTTTTAAGATTATGATCATTGTGTATACACATTATAGTATTAGTTAGATTTATGTTGTTGGCCCATGTGAGTCATTAATTTTGGCTGGCATTGTTCGTTGTATTGTTTGTTGTCATTGCTATATTGTTTATTTTGGTTTGCATCATTATAAAAAACTACAACTGTAAAAATAAAAAAATAAAAAAAAGACAATAGCTAGCGCTTTCTTGAGCAAGCGCTATCAATTGTTGCTAATAGATGGCGCTTTTTCAAGGAAGTGCTATCTACTCTACTGATAATAGATAGTGCTTCCTTAAAAAAGCGCTATCTATTTTCCACAATAGATAGCGCTTTCTCAAAAAAGTGCTAGCGATTCTAGTTTTTACTAGCGCTTTTAAAACGATGTCTTTAAGAACCCGGATCACTAACAGCTAAATAGGTAGCGCTTTTAAGCACTAGCGAAGGCAAAAAATAAGCGCTATCTATTTCATTTTATGTTGTAATGGACCATCTATAATTTGGTCTCTGATATATTTAGGGAACCTTCTATAGTGTCATACATCAATGAAACATTGATCGCATTAATTCCCAAAGTCGATCCTATGTGCATTATTCAGAATTTTTGCCTCATCAACTTGTGTAATGTGTCATCCCAATCATTTTTCGATTAATTCTGATATTATTAAGTGAGACTACCCAATGATCCCCATTCAATTGTAATCATTTTTTTAATTTATTTTTTATAAGAAAATACTCTGATACCATCATAATATTCGCTATAGCGGAATAGTGTAAAATACTCTATTACAACTTACATATGAACGTGACAAAAATACAAGAAAGGGGGGTTTGAATTGGGTTTTAGAAATCTTTTCAAGTTACTTGTGATTTTGAAAACATTTTTCAAAACAACTCTTAAGCAAAAAATAACTTTAAGAAACAGTAAAGATAAGAGAAGAAGTAAGACATAGCAATTTAAACTAGTTCACTACCACCTAGTAGCTACGTCTAGTACCTTCACCACACTGAAGGATTTTTCCACTATAATCAACTGATTACAAACTAAAGAGTATACTACTGCCAAACTGTCTATACTCTCAACTTCTTAAAACGATTAAAAGCTAATCATCCACTCTAGATTACTAATAACTACCTAGCTTGTAATAGTCTAACTCCTAACTAATTACTCCGTCTGGTCCAAGAACGTAATTAAAGGAAAGAGCATTAAGAACAGGTGGGTATATTAATCTAATAACTGATTAGAAATAAGCAGTAACCTATCTGGCGTATAAAGCGAGTTCATTTATTCTTAGAGATCCGTTAACTAATTATGATTCTGTTACCACAATTAAGCTAACTAATTAAAGGTTGATCAAACCTTATAGGATTAAGCACACAAGGGATAAAACAATCAATCACTTAATAGAAACACATAGAATTAAATAGAATAATAACAAAAGTATTGTAAAGGATCCCTGATCGCCCCTAGTGATGGGTTTATCTACTCATAATCAATGATAATAACATGAACACAGTCATAAAACCATATAAATCCATAACAAAGAGAATACATCTAAACTGAGACATCCTTGATGTATGGTGACAGTCCTCAAGCACGTTCTTCGCATCCTCGCAATCTCCAGTAGCAATTCTGGATTGGCACCAAGCTCCAAGGAAACACAAACTAAATAGGAAAGCAAAGAATTGATGTAAAACTCTCAAAAGGGGGGCTCTTGACTTGAGAATTCATCAAAAGGTTCTCAGCATAGGCTAAGAGGGTCTACTTATAGTTTTGGATACAGATTAGGTCGTTAGGCTTTCAAATCTGCACAATCTGGGACAGATTACGGCTATACCGGATATACACACGGTTGTACCGGACTTTGCTTGCGACGTTGGCCCGTACTTGGCCTTTGGCACAGCCGTACTGGACTTTTTCATCGGCGCCAGGTGGTACTGACCAATAGGGTATGCCCCTACTGAAATTCTGATATAGGTACGCCGTACTAAAGGATTGTTAAGCCGTACCGCTCGTCCAATAGTGCTAAAACTCTCCAAAACTTGTCAGTTTTTGGTCCATTCTCGCATCTTTGGCTCTCAGTAGTGTCTTTATGATAATTCTGTAAATTAGGACATAAATGAGTACCTTTGTGCTTTGAATAGTGCAAAATAATATGTTTAGGTGCTAAAAATGTCCTATGAAAGTAAACAAATTGGTGTGTTAATACATCCTCACACTTGAGCTTTGCTTGCCCTCAAGGAAATTACTTAGGTAATTATAGTAAGAGAAACTATTTTCACTGGATAGGGGCAAAAGCAAAAGTATGACACCAAAACAATATCATAAAATATGCCAATAAATAGAATACCCAATTAGAGGTGTAAGTCCAAATAAATCAACAATATGTGGTTTTCAAGTCACAGTCTCACCAATCTTAAAGTGTTTATAGGCATAGTCATTAACGCTCTGATTTTTCAAATGAAGTGACATTATCATAGGCTTGTACATTGACCAAAACTCTACTATTAGACAAGTGCACCTAAACGTAACTCGTAATAATAGTGGAGTATATTTATGACTCCGAATGTTGAACCCACAGGGAATGTACAAGTACCAATGACTTAAAGGATTCTATTCTATTAGGATAACGAAAGTTGTAATGGGGCCAAGGTGATAATGTCAGGTATCATAAAAGAAAGAAAAGGTCATGCAAAAGGTCAGAAACAAATCAACCAAAACAACCAACCTATTTCTTTTTCACTTTAAAGAGCAGGCAAGAATCCCCAATTTTCGATCAATATAATTTTTCTTTGCAATTTTTGAAGGCATTAGCATGATAAAAAATTATAAATTTCTTCTTTTCAATGCTTCGTCTTTTCTTTTTCCTTTTCTCCTTTCATGTATTTATGCATCAGTTAAACAACTTTTAGAACTAGGAGGGGAATTAAATACTAAACCTTCTTTTTTACGCTCAGAAAAAGGATTCAAGACATTATTCTTTTGATATTTATCACTAATTGCTCTTAAAGAGAATTTTCAAAGGTTGCCTTCACAGAATATAATCAATAGTAACAAGAGGGGTACCAAAGAAATTAAATAAGTACTTTTAGGCACAAAAGTGGGCAACTAGTAATACAATGTATTCAAGATAGCAGTGACCTGAAAAATTCATAAAATCGCCTTTTCCAAATTCACATGAAAACAAACTAATATTCGCTTTGTAATGGTCTCAGCACAAGTACTAGAATACACATTCATAGAAAAATATCACTCAAACAAAGAAAAGAGGCAAAACGTATGATGTGGCCTCTTGTTTCAGGCTCAAATCTCACATTTAGTAGCTTACACAGAAAGTTAAAACTCACAGAACTTCAATGCTAATTTTTCAATAGATTCCAGTACTAGCAAAGAATTAGTTCAATCACATGTTGTCTGGGGAAAAAAATTTGTAGCCCCTAAATCAGCAAAAATTTAAAGTTCTTCTATAGTTATAAGTAGTAAGTAGTAAGCATAGCCAAGTAATGAGCATAATATAAAATCCCTTCCCACACTTATTTCTCGCAGTGCACTCACTGCGACTAAGTTAAAGCAAATACAAAAAGATAAAAGAAAATAAAATAAATGCAAAAGTAAAAGAAGGTAAAAAGAAACTCCCCTTTGATAAATATCATGAGCCAAAAAGATGGGGATATGGGCAAAATATGTTAGTTTCCTTCTTAATACCGATGAAGCTGGTAAGCGGGCAGAAGAACTGTGCATCATAAAACACAAAAGTTTACAAATAAAATAATAATAATAAAAATAAAATAAAATAACCAGATAAAATTGAAAAGAAAAAGAAAAATAGAATGTATCCTGCGAGCATGCTAGTATATGTGCATCTCTTTTTAATACAGAAGCAAAAGCCTAAGTACTAAAAGAGAAAAAAAAATGTAGTCTCGCATCATTCGGCAGGAGGGTAAGGCTAGAGAAGCTGTAGGTGCTCCAAAATAGATGCCAATTGCTAGTCCACATGGGTCTATGCTACAAAAAGCTAGACTACATCTCGCCAAGACACATCATGATGTCCTCGTAGGAGTGGCCCTGTGCTGCTGGCTGTGGTTGTGGTGGTGGTGCTGGTAAATGCTCCTTCGGTCTGATGACATCATATTCTCCATGCCCCAGTCTTCGTAGAACACCGATGTTGCAGAGAGTAGAGAGTCCAATGGGCTCCATCTCAATGCAAGTGGCCCCCGCTCCAGCGTGAACTCCAAGGTGGGCTGCCAGATGTGAGATGAAGGAACCAAGGACTATATGTCCGGTGTTCTGGGTCTGAAGATGAATGCCCAGGTGGGTGTGCGTCTGCAAAAAAAAAAAAATCCCGGCATCGCAGCGGCGTCCCTGGGTCATGGCCCACAGTAAAAAAAAATCCAGTCTGATGATTGTGTCGTCGCTCAAGGCTCTCTCGTTAATGGAATGGGCAATCCATCTGTCCACTATCCGCACAGCTGGGTCTCCGATCTTACTGGCCTTGACATGGCTGGGAATGTAGTGGGCATCCCTAGTGAGAGTGTTGCAGCTCAGACAAATGCAGCTGATCGTAACTCGTAATAAAAGTGGAGTATAATTATGACTCCGAATGTCGAACCCACAGAGAATGAGTGAGTACCAGTAAATTAGTATGATTCTATTCTATTAGGCGAGCAAAGATTGTAATTAAGCGAGTAGAATAAGTAATCGAAATTAAAGCAATAACAGATTGAATGCAAGAACGGTTTAACAATGTTATGGGAAACCTAGGGGGAGCCAGGTTCACCAATACTCAACCCTCGAGTTCATTAATCAATTGATATGAGTTATCTATCATGAAAGAACACTAACCACCCACTTTAAATTACTTGAGGCTATCCTCACGTACAATAGCCTTCATCCCAACTAATTACTCTGTTTGGTCCAGGAAGGTAACTAAAGGAAAGAGCATTAAGTTCAGGTGGATTTGTTAATCTAATAACTGATTAGAAACAAGTTCTAACCTATCCGGCGTATAAGGCAAGTTATTTTATCCTATAGTTCCGTTAACTAATCATGATCTTGTTACCACAATTAAGCCAACTAGATAAAGGTTGATCAGGCCTTATTGGATTAAGCACAATAGGAATAAAATACTTAAACAATGAATAGAAACTCATATAATTAAATAACAAAACGTCAAGAATATTGTAAAGGATCCCCCATCACCCCTAGTGATGGGCTTAGTTACTTATTACTAATGATAATAACATAAAATTAGATATGAAATCAGAACAATCCATAACAAGAGAATAAATTCTAAACCAGGACACCCTTTCGGTATGACGACGGTCCTTAAGCATATTCTTCGCGTCCTCACAAGCTCCAGTAGCGATTCGAGATGGTACCAAGCTTCAAGGAGACAAGAATTTGATGGAATGGGCAAAGGTTTGCTATTAGATCTCAATTGGGGGCTCTTGACTCTGAAATTCATCAAAAGATCTTTGTAACATATTAAGAGCCCCTATTTATAGACTAGGCTGCGAATTAGGTTATCTGGCTTCAAATCTGCACTGATCAAGGACGGGGTACGACCGTATCGCATATATACACAGCCGTACCGAGCTTCGTTTATGACGCTGGACCGTACCCATGCGTGTTGTTGCCCTGACATCACTTGTGTATGGCCGTACTGCCTTTAGCACGGCCGTACTAGACTATTTTATCGGCATCAGGTGGTACAGACTAAGGGGGTATGCCCCTACTAAGGTTCTGCTCTAGGTACGACTGTACCGTTGGTAGGTCAGGCCGTACTGCTTGTCCAGTAGTGCTAAAACTCTCCAAAACTAGCTAGTTTTTGGTCTTTTTTCGCATCTTTTGATCCGAGTGGTGTTTTCATGATAATTCTGCATAATAAGAAATGAATGAGTACTTTTGTGCATTAATTGGTGCAAAATGGTAAAATTTGATACTAAACACATCTCCACACTTGAGCTTTGCTTGCCCTCAAGCAAACTACTTGGTTAACTATAGTAAGAAAAACTATTTCTACTAAATAGGGGCAGAAAAATAAGTGAGACAACAATATGATATCACAAACATGTTAGTAAATAGAATGCCCAATTAGAGGTGTAAGTTCAAGTAAGCTAACAATCTGCGATTTTCAAGTCACACTCTCACCAATCTCAAAGTGTTTGTAGGTATAGTCATTAATACTCATATTTTTCAAATGAAATGGCATTACCATAGGCTTGTACATTGACCAAAAACTCTACTATTAGAATCTATAAGACATGCAAAAGAGGAATGGGGGACTTTCATTGGTTGTAATGAGGTCAAGGTAATAATGTTTGGTATGATAAAAGAAAGAAAATGTCATGTAAAGGGTCAGAAACAAATCAACCAAAACAAGCAACTCAATTCTTTTTCACTTTCAAGAGTAGGCAAGAATCCCAATTTTTCAATCAATATTATTTTTTTTTGTAAATTATGAAGGCATGAGCATGATCACAATTTTTTTTTTCTCTTTCTTTTCTTTTTCAACGCTCTTTCTTTTCTTTTTTATCTTTTTCCTTTCCTCCTTTCATGCATTTATGCAGCAGTTAATCATTTGTAAGAACTAGGAGGGGAATAAATTTTTAAGCCTTCTCTTTTGTAAACATATAAAAGGGATTTTGCAACATTATTCTTTTGATTTTGCCACTAATTGCTCTCAAATAAACTTTTCGAGGTTGCTTTCACAGAAAATAATCAAAAGTAACAAGAAGGGTACCAAAGAAATTAAACATAATACTTTTTGGGCACAAAAGTGGGCAACTAGTAGGATAATGCATTCAAAATGGTAGCGGCCTGAATAATTCCTAAAAATTGCCCTTTTCAAATTCACATGTTATTCGCTTCGTAATGGTTTCAGCACAAGTTCTAGAATGCACATTCCAAGAAAAATATCACTCAACAAAGAAAAGAGGTAAAAGCATGATGTGACCTCTTATTTCAGGCTCAAAACTTACATTTAATAGCTTACACAGAAAGTCAAACTCACAAAACTTCAATACTAATTTTCAGCAAATTCCAATACTAGCAACGAATTGATTCAATCAAAATTTGTCACAAAGAATATATTTTTTGTATAGCCCCTAAATCAGCAAAAATTTAAAGTTCTTCTATAATTATAAGCAGTTATAAGTACAGTCAAGTAATAAGCATAATGTAAAACTCCCTCCCCACACTTATTTTTAGCAGTGTCTTCACTGCGTCTAAGTTAAAGCAAGCACAAAAAGATAAAATAAAAGAGAAATAAGTGCTATAAAGGAATGTGGAAAAAGACTCCCCTCTGAAAAATATCATGAGCAAATTGGATGGGGATATTGGCAAAATATTATGTTTCCTTGTCGCAATACCGATGGAGCTGGTAAGTGGTAGAAGAACTGTGCAATACAAAACTAAAAAGTTTAGAAACATAATAAAAAGAAATACAGTAAAAGATAATAACAAAAAAAATAAAATAAAAGGAAAAACAATAAAATAAAATGTATCCTGCTTGTGTGCCCCAAAATATGTGCATCTCTTTTTAATACAAAAGCGAAGCCTAAGTATTAAAAGAGAAAAATAAATGAAGGTCTCGCATCACTCGGCAGGAAAGAAAGGCTGGATGCGCTGTAGGTGCTCCAAAATCAGTGCCAGCTACTGGACCACATGGGTCCTATGCACTACAAAGCTAGACTACATCTGGTCAAGACGCATCATGACATCCTCATAGGAGTGGCCCTGTGCTGCTGGCTGAGGTTGTGGCAGTCGTGGTGGTGGATGCTCCTCTGCTAGTGGGACAAAATATGAAGCCTCGTCCTGCTGCTGCTGCTCTTCTGGTCTGACGACCTCTAAGTCTCTGTGCCCCAATCTCCGCAGAACACTAATGTTAAGAAGGTTCTGAATGCCAATGGGCTCCATCTCAATCATCGTGGCTCCAGCTCCGGCTTGAACTCCGAAGTGATGGGCTAGATGGAAGATGAAAGAACCCAAGACGATGTGCCCGGTGTTCTGAATCTGAAGATGAACGCCCAACTGGGTGTACGTCTGTAAGAAAAATATCCCGGCGTCGCAGCGGCGTCCCTCTGTCATGGCCCACAGCAAAAATAAGTATGGCCTCATGACCGTGCCGTCGCTCAAGGCTCTCCCGTTTATGGAACGGGCAATCCATCTGTGCACTGTCCGCACAGCTGCGTCTCTAATCCTGCTGGCCTTGGCCCGACTAGGAATGTAGTGGCCATCCCCAATGAGAGCTCTCCAACTCTCTGAATCCTGCCATCCCTCTGGGATCTCCAGGTGGGCTTCTAAATACTCTGGCATCTAAACTGACTGCACCTTCTCAAATTGAAGTCCAATGTTGAACTCAACTAAAGTGATATCGTGGGGGTTCCCATAGACCTAAAATGTAACTACAATCTCCTGCTTCGGCTCATCCTCCCCGTCTGCACACTGGGGCTCTCTGTCTCTTGTATAATAGCCACAAGTGGCTAAGAAATCTATAACTGCCTCCACAAAGAAAGGTTGTCTGACAGAGGCTGCCTGGAGGCATCCTATCCTCTGCAGCAGGGTCTCCACCTCTCCTTGCAGGCCAACCTACTGAAGGGAATCAAAGCCTAAGTATCTCTGGGTATGGGTGTGGAAATCCCGCAGCTGCCTGTAACGATCTCTGAACTGCCCTGGCATATAGTGAGGCACGGCTCTAGAGCCACGTGCTGCTGCAGCAAAAAAAGAAGAATCGTCGATCTTTTGGCGCTTAGGCATTTTCCTACAAAATAAAATAGAAAAAATTAAATTTCAAGTAAAACCTGTGTTAGGTACGACCGTGCTTCGTGTGGTACGGCCGTATTGATGCTCTAAGTACGCCCTAATTTAATAGGTCAGTACGACCTGACTTAAGGTCTATGTACGGTCGTACTCTGCCATAGGTATGCTTGTATCTATGGTCAGTCTTCAACCCTAAGGCCGTCAGTACGACTTTCAGTACGGCCTGTTCTTGATAGGTACGGCCGTACTGCGCTACGGTTTTGTGAAAAATCTACCCTATGATCAGATTTTCTCAATTTTAAAATTTCAAGTCTCTAATCATTCCTAGGGTCTCTAAGCATACAAAACCAAGCAAAAACTACTCCTAATCACCTAAAGCTAGAATTAAACAAAACCAAAAACCAAAACTAAGTAAAAACTTAAAATAACCAGTAAAACAACCAATCAATCCACAAATTGAGTTTAGAATCAGTACCTGGATGATCTTGTGAGTGGAAATGCAGAATGAGAGAAAAGGGTGCTCGAATGGAGAGGTTTTGGGCATACGAGGGTGACGTACGCCCTTACATCTCACTGTTTACCTTATATTCAGCCTCTGGACACGGGTACGGCCGTACATGGTTTATGTCTGGTCGTACCTATCTGTTTCTCCGTGTTTTGAAAGTGAAGCCATGTGGTACGACCGTACATGGTGCAAGGTGCGCCCATACCTACTGGTTTTCTGGAAAAAATTTGATTTTTCAATTTTGTAATTTTTTTGTATTTTTAAATATTCCTAAAATGAATAAAAATAGAATAAAATAAAATAAGAATAGAAATAAAACAAACAGGTAAGAGATAAAAATGTTAGCAACCATGGTTGCCTCCTAGTAAGTGCTTGTCTAACGTCCCGAGCCTGACGGGTCGGAGGACTTAAGAATTAGTCCTCAGCGGGCAATGGCCCATCCTTAACATTACCTTTTGTCTTTTCACCATTGGGAAATACAACAAAGTAATCACTTTTTTCTGAGTGGTCCATCCATGCAGGACCTGAGCACTTTTTTGGTGGGTTCATTGTGTACCCACAGTCTTCACAGATGTAAATTGGCTTCTCAAAGTTGGGTGCAAAAGTCCTAATGAATTTCTTCACCAAGTTATTCCATGTTTTTACTTCCTCAACTGGCAGAAGATAAAGCCAAATCTTGACTTCCTCATCTAATGAGAAAAATTATTAGCTTTGCTTCATCTAGAGACAAGCTTCAAACTTTGTATTCCTCATCTTCTTAGAAAACTGTCTCATGTACTCAATAGGATTTTGTCCTATGGTTCCCTTGAATTGCAATTTTAACACCTCTGAGATCAAGGATGGGTCTAATTTAAAACCTGTATATTCCTCTTAAGTGTCCTTCTTGAATCCTTGGAAAAATTGAAATAAATCCATTCTTTCTTCTAGTGTGGATTTGAAAACTCTTAAAAACTCTTCTTCTAATTCTTCCCAACTTGAAAAGTGGTGCTTGGGATATATTGAGAACAATTCTTTTGCTATTCCTCCTAGAGAAAGGGGAAATAATTTGAGCTTTATCTTTCCTGCTTTGGCTTCTGCAAGATTGTTAGATTTTTCCAAGCCATAAAAGTGTAATAAATGACAAGAAGGTTCATCACTATCAAGTCCTTTAAATTTAGGCAAACACAGTGCCTCCAAAATCAAAGAAGGTGTTATGTCCTTATCCTGCTCTAAAGAGTCACTATCTTGTTCTTCAACTTGTACTTCTTTCCCTTTTTCAACTTTTATATCCTGCAAAAAATAATAATGCAAGAAACAACAAGAAGCACTAGAGGGAGAATTTTGTTAGAATTATATATGTTAAATACTTCATCCTTATCCTCAATTGTTAGAGTCATGGTTTCTCTCTTTACTTGAATGGTAGCATCTCCTATTGCCAAGAATGGTCTTCCTAAAATAATAGGAACATCTTTGTCTTCCTTTATATCTAAGACTTCAAAATCCACAAGGAAAATAAATTTTCCTACCTTAACTAGCATATCTTCTATTATTCCTCTTGGGTAAACAAGAGTTCTGTCAGCTAACTGCAAAGACATGAAAGTAGGTTGTGGTTCCTGCAAATTCAGTTTCTTCCAAACAGACAAAGGCATTAAATTTATACTTGAGCCTAAATCACATAGTGCCTTAAATGTGTTATTACCAATTGAATAAGAAACAGCAAAGGTTCCTGAATCTTTAATCTTAGATGGTAATTTTTTTAAAAGAATAGCAGAGCAATCCTCATTCAACTTAACAGTCTCATCTTCTATCCTATTTTTGTTAGAAATTATTTCTTTCAAAAAGTTAACATATTTAGGGACTTCAGAGACAATTTTAGTCAGAGGGATATTGACAGGCAACTTTCTAAGTTTTTCTAATAACCTCTTATCTTCCCTATCCATATAAGAATTTTTAGAACCTTGGGAAGAGTTATTTACCTGCTGAGACTCAGTTTGGGTCTTCTCCTCTTTTGGTTCCTCCTTTTCCAAGAAGATTGTATTTCACTTTTCACTGGGATTTGTCTTCACTTGACTTGGGAGTGTTCATTTTTCTCTTTGAGTCACTGCTTTTAACATAATTGCCATTTGCTCGCTTAATGTTTTCTAGCCTGCTGCGTTCTCAGTGACTATTTTTTTCAAGTTGTTACACCTTTCATTCATCTGTCCCATAAAGTTATTAATATCATTTTCTCCGGGACTTCTATCGTTCTATGCACGATTTTGTAAATGTTGGGGCTTATAAGTATTTTGATTTTGGCCTTGGGATCTCTGTTGATCTCTCCATGAGAAATTTGGGTGATACCTCCATCCACGATTGTAGGTGCTTGAGTATGGGTCATTCTGTTGCTTATGCCCAACAAAATTCACCTCCTCAGTGCAGTCCTTTGAATCATGAGTTGTTACTCCACAGAAGTTGCAAGATGCCTTAATTGTCTTGTTTTCTATAGCATTTAATCTTTCTTCAGTTTTCTCCATGAAACTGGCTAGAACTCCCATACACGGATGCCCGTGTCTTTGCATATACTTCAACATAGCCTCTTGCATCCTCGATTTTGAGTCAAAATCCTTCTGGCCTATAGCATTGACTTCCTCTAATTGACCTTCAATTGCCATACAACCCCAATCATTATTAGAATTGGACAGGGTTTGCACTGCCATCTAAGTCTCTAATTTCTTAGCCATTGCCTCTAATTTTGCTTCCAAAGCTGTGTTAGCTTCTACTTTGTAAATACCTGCCTGCTGGTCCTTTCTTCCGGACTGTCTATCATTAGCTGACCATTGAGCATTATTCTGAGCCATTTCAGTTATAATATCAAAAGCCTCAGTGGGTGTTTTCTTTTCGAAAGATCCCCCACAAGCAGCGTCAATAGCTCCTCTACTTTGCATATTGAAACCATTGTATAAAATCTAAAGCTGCTGCCACTTAGTGAAACCATGATGAGGACATCTTATCAATAAATCTTGAAATCTTTCCCAAGCCTCATGCATTGATTCTCCTTCATTCTGGGTAAATCCAGACATGTCAGCTCTCAACTTTGCAGATTTTGCGGGAGGAAAGTACTTATTCAAGAACTTAGTTTTCAGGTCCTCCCAAGTAGTAATAGAGTTAGGTGGGAATGAATCCAACCATTGTTGTGCTTTCCCTTGCAGTGAGAAAGAGAACAGTCCTAATTTGATGGCCTTCGATGTCACTCCTTCACATTTGACAGTATTAGCAACCTTCTGAAATCTCTTAAGATGAACAATTGGGTCTTCAGAAGATAAGCCAAAGAATTACATTGCAGATACCATAGAAATCAATGTTGGCTTCAGTTCAAAATTATTGGCCTTAATTGCCGAATAGTTAACACTGTCTGCCACATCCGTAGTTGGTGTGAACTACTCGTTCAATGTTAATTCTTCAGTCATTGCTTGATGCTGTCTTGTCAACAATCTGAGTGTTCTTTCAATTTCGGGATCAAAAATCAATTCAGGATGTCGAGATCTTGTTTATATACACCAAAGAAAACCAAATTAAAGTGTCTTAGAACCAAATAAAAATAACAGAAAAATAAATAACTAAATAAAATTATGCCTAATGAGAATAAAATCTATAATTCGATTAATATCGCAATCATTCCCTAGTAACGGTACCAAAAACTTGTTGTGGCTTAGGCAAGTGCACCTGATCGTAACTCGTAATAAAAGTGGAGTATAATTAGGACTCCGAATATCGAACCCACAGAGAATGAGCGAGTACTAGTGAATTAGTATGATTCAATTCTATTAGGTGAGCAAAGATTGTAATTAAGCGGGTAGAATAAGCAATCGAAATTAAAGCAATAACAGATTGAATGCAAGAACGGTTTAACAATGTTATGGGAAACCTAGGGGGAACCGGGTTCACCAATACTCTACCCTCGAGTTTATTAATCAATTGAAATGAGTTATCTATCATGAAAGAGCACTAACCACCCACTCTAAATTACTAGAGGCTGTCCTCGCGTACAATAGTCTTCCTCCCAACTAATTACTCCGTTTGGTCCAGGAAGATAACTAAGGGAAAGAGCATTAGTTCAGGTGGATTTGTTAATCTAATAACGGGTTAGAAACAAGTTCTAACCTATCCGGCGTATAAAGCGAGTTCTTTTATCATATAGTTCCGTTAACTAATCATGATCCTGTTACCATAATTAAGCCAACTAGATAAAGGTTGATCAGGCCTTATTGGGTTAAGCACGATAGAAATAAAATACTCAAACAATCAATAGAAACTCATATAATTAAATAACAAAACATCAAGAGTATTGTAAAGGATCTCCCATCACCCCTAGTGATGGGTTTAGCTACTCATTACTAATGATAATAACATAAACTTAGATATTAAATCAGTATAATCTATAACAAGAGAATAAATTCTAAACCGGGACACCCTTTTGGTATGACGACGGTCCTTAAGCACGTTCTTCGCGTCCTCACAAGCTCTAATAGCGATTTGAGATGGTACTAAGCTTAAAGGAGACAAGAACTCAACAGAATGGGCAAGGGTTTGCTATTAGATCTCAATTGGGGGCCTTGACTCCGAAATTCGTCAAAAGGTCTTTGTACATTTTAAGAACCCCTATTTATAGACAAGGCTGCGTTAGGTTATCTGGCTTCAAATCTGCACTGATCAGGGATGGGGTACGGCCATACTGCATATATACATGGTCGTACCGAACTTCGTTAATGACGCTGGATCGTACCCATGCGTGCTGTTGCCCTTACATCACTTGTGTACGGCCGTACTGCCTTTGGCACGGCCGTACTGGACTATTTTATCAGCGTCAGGTGGTACAGGCGAAGTGCGCCATGAGGTTACGCTCTAAATGCGGTAGTACCATTGGTAGGTCAGGTCGTACCGCTTGTCCAATAGTGCTAAAACTCTCCAAAACTAGCCAGTTTTTGGTCCTTTTTCATATCTTTTGCTCCGAGTGGTGTCTTCATGATAATTCTGGTTAATAAGACATAAATGAGTACCTTTTGCATTAATTAGTGCAAAATGGTATAATTAGATACTAAAAATACCCTATAAATATAGACAAATTGGTGTGTTAATATAGAGCTCTCCAACTCTCTGAATCCTGCCACCCCACTGGATCTCTAGAAGTGCCTCCAAATAATCGGGCGTCTGCACTGTCTCCGCCATCTCGAATCCTAGTCCAATGTTAAAATCAGCTAAGGTCATCTCGTGGTGTGTCCCACGGAGCCAAAAAGTGACCACCAGATCCTGCTCTGGCTCATCCTCCAAATATGGGTGTTGGGGCTCCCTGTCCCTCGAATGGTAGCCACAAGTGGCTAGAAAGTCCAAGACAACCTCCGCATGAGTGGGCTATCTGACTGAAGCTACTTGAAGCCATCCTATCCTCTGCTGGAAAGCCTCCACCTCCTCTCGCAGACCAACTTGCTGGAGGGCTTCGAAGTCTAAGAACCTTTGGGTGTGAGTGTGGAAGTCCTTCAGCTGTTTGTATCTCTCCTTATGCTGCTGTGGGATATAATTAGGCACGGCCTTAGAGGCATGTACTGCTGTAGATGAAGAGCCTTTGCTTCTCTGGCGCTTAGACATTTTCCTGCAAAAAATAAAATAGGAAAAATTAAATTTTTAAGCAGAAAATACATTAGGTACAGCCGTGATTCGTGAGGTACGGTCGTACTATATCTCTATGTACGCCCTAATTTAAAAGGTCAGTACGGCCTAACTTAATGCATATGTATGACCGTACACGTACCTATGGTCAGTCTTCAACTCTAAGGCCGCCAGTACGGTCTTCAGTACGGCCTGTTCTTGATAGGTACGACCGTACTGTGCTATAGTTTTATGAAAAATCTAACTTATGATCAGATTTTCTCATTTTAAGCCTAGATTGTAAGTTTCTAATGATTCCTACGATCTCTAAGCATGCAAAACCAAGCCAAAACTACTCCTAAATTTCTAAACTTAGAATTAAAAAAAAAAATCTAAAAACCTAAGCTAACTAAAAACTCAAAATAACCAGTGAAACAGGTAATCAATCCAAGAAATAGGGTTAGAATCAGTACCTGGATGATCTTGTGGTGAAAAATGAGAAGAAATTAAGAGAACAGGGTGCTTGAGTGGAGAGGGTTTGGCCGTATGAGGATATAGTATACCCTTACCTCTAACTGTTTACCTTAAATAATCTGCCTCTAGACACGCGGTACGACCGTACCTGTCTGCTCTCTACATTTCTCAAGATGAAGTCGTGTGGTATGGTCATGCCTGATGTAAAGTACGCCCGTACCTACTGGTTTTCCATAAAATCTTTGATTTTTTAGAATATTTCTTTTTTTTGTATCTTTAATAATAATAAACATAAGAATAAAAATAAAATTCATAAACAAAATAAACAAATAAGAGAAAAATAATAATAAAAATAAAAGTGTTAGTAGACACAGGTTGCCTCCTAGTAAGTGCTTGTTTAACGTCTCGAGCTTGACGGTTCGGAGGACTTAGAATTAGTCCTTAGAGGGCAATGGCCCTTCTTTGGCCTTACCTTTTGTTTTCTCACCATTGAGACTGCAATGTAATTACCTTCCTCAGAGTGGTCCATCCAAGCAGGTCCTGAGCACTTTTTTGGTGGGTTCATTGTGTACATACAATCTTTATAGATGTAAATTGGCTTATGATAGGTGAAAATGTCCTAATAAATTTTTTTACCAAGTCATTCCACGTTTCTATTTCTTCAACTGGTAGAAGATATAGCCATAACTTGATTTCCTCATCTAACGAGAATCTATAAATCATCAATTTTGCTTCATCTGGAGACAAGTTCTCATATTTTGCTTTTCTCGTCTTCTTGCAGAACTGTCTTAAATGCTCAATAGGATCTTGGCCTGTTGTTCCCTTAAATTGTGACTGTGACACCTTTGAGATAATGGACGGGTCTAATTCAACACCAGTAAATTCTTCATGAGTGTCATCCTTTAATTGTTGGAATCATTAGATATGATCCACTTTTTCCTCCACTATAAGTTGGAAAGCTCTTATAAACTCTTCCATCAATTCTTCCTAAGTTGAAAAGTGAAGCTTTGGGTATATTGAGAACCATTGCTTAGCTAATCCTCTCAGAGAAACGGGAAATAACTTAAGTCTTATTCTACTTGTGGTGGTTCCTGCAAAATTGTTAGTTTTAACCAAGTCATAAAAATTTAATATATGAGGAATATGATCCTCTCCATACAGTCCTTTGAACTTAGGCAAACAAAGTGCTTTCAATATCAAGGAAGGGGTTATATTTTTATCCTGCTCCAAAGAGTTGCTATCTTGCTTCTCAACTTGCTCTTCTTTTTCTTTTTCCTGTTTAACTTCCACATCCTGCAAGAAACAAGAAGAAGCACTAGAGGAAGAAGTTTTATTATTATAAATATTAAAAGTTTCCTCTTCATCCTCAATTCTCAAGGTCATGGTTCCATTTTTCACTTGAATGGTAGCATCTCTAGTTGCCAAAAATGGTCTTCCCAAAATAACAGGGACATCTCTGTCTTCCACCATATCCAGAACTACAAAGTCAACTGCGAAAATAAATTTCCCTACCTTAACTAGCATATCCTCTATTATCCCTCTTGGGTAAACAAGAGTTCTGTCAGCTAACTGCAAGGAAATGTTAGAAGGTTGTGGTTCCTGCAAATTTAATTTTCTAAAAATAGACAGAGGCATCAGATTAACTCTTGAACCCAAATCACAAAGTGCTTTAAAAGAGTTATTACCAATTGAGCAAGAAATAACAAAGGTCCCTAGATCTTTAAGCTTAGGTGGTAGTTTATTTAATAACATAGCGGTGCAATCTTCAGTTAATTTAACAGTCTCAACCTCTTCCAATTCATTTTTGTTAAAAATTATTTCTTTTAAGAACTTAACATATTTAGGCACTTCAGAGACAATTTCAGCAAAGGGAATATTGACATACAATTTCCTAAGTTTTTCTAACAATTACATTTCTTGCCTATCCTTATAAAAAAATTTAGAACATTGGGAAGAAGAGTTACTTACCTGCTGAGGCTCAGTTTGAGCCTTCTCCTCTCTCGGTTCCTCCTATGCCATAAAGACTGCATTGCACTTCTCATTTGGATTTTGTTCCACTTTACTTGGAATTGCTCCTTTTTCTCTTTGAGTCACCATATTCAATAAGGTTGCCATTTGTTCTCTCAACGATTTTTGCTCTATTGCCTTAGTAGTTACTATCTTTTCTAAGTTGTTGAATTTTTCGGTTATTTGTCCCATATAGTTGTTGATATTATTTTCACCGGGACTTCTATCATTCTGAGCACGATTTTGCAAATGTGGAGGTTTGTAAGTATTCTGATTTTGACCTTGTGATCTCTATTGACCTCCCCATGAGAAATTAGGGTGGTTCTTCTATCCGAGATTATAGGTGCTTGAGTAGGGATCATTATGTTGCTTATTTCCAGCAAAATTCACCTCCTTAATGTAATCCTTAGAGTCATGACTTGCTACTCCACAGAAATTACAAGATGCCTTAGTTTCTATAGCCTTAAGTCTTTCTTCAGTCTTCTCTATGAAACCTGCTAAAACTCCTATACACGAATGTCTGTGCCTTTGCATAAATTTTAACATAGCTTCTTGCATCCCTGTCTTTGGGTTTGTCCCACAGCATTGACTTCTTCCAATTAGCCTTCAATTGCCATGCATCCCTAGTCATTATTAGTTGAAGTTGCATTGGACTGGGTTTGCACTGCCATTAAAGTCTCTAATTTTTTTTATCATTGCCTTCGATTTTACTTCAAGAGCTGTGTTGGCTTCCACTTTATAAATTTCTGCTTGATGGTTCTTTCTTCCGGTTTGTCAGCCACTTGCTGACCACTGGCATTATTCTGAGCCATTTCAGTCATTATATCATAAGCCTCAGTGGGTGTCTTCTGTTCGAAAGATCCTCCACAAGGCGTCGGCAACACCTCTAGTCTGCATGGTAAAACCATTGTATAAAATCTGAACTAGCTACCATTTGGTGAAACCATGATGAGGGCAACTTCATTAAATCATGGAATCATTCCCATTCCTCATGCATTGATTCTCCTTAATTCTGAGCGAACCCAGATATATCATCTCTCAGCTTTGCAGATTTTGCGGGAGGAAAGTATTTATTTAAGAACTTGGTTTTCAGGTTCTCCCAAGTGGTAATAGAATTTGGTGGAAGCGAATCCAACCATAGTCCTACTAAGAACTACTGATATCAGCCTCAAGTAGAGCGTGAGACTCTACTTTATTCTATACTAGTAGTTGTTGCGGCTCAGGCAAATGCACCTGATCGTAACTCGTAATAATAGTGAAGAACATTTAAGACTCTGAAGGTCAAACCCACAGGGAATGCGCGAGTACCAATGACTTAAAAGATTCTATTCTAGTAGGCTAACAAAAGTAATGAAAGTAGTAAAAGTTGTCACGCAATTATAGCAATAAACAAGCTAAATGCAAGAACGGATTAACTATGTCATGGGAGGTCTAGGAGAACTGGGTTCACCAATACTCTACTCTTGAATTCACTAAAAAATTACTACGAGTTTTCTATTAAGATGGAAAGCTAATCACCCACTCTAGATTACTAATAACTACTTAGCTTGTAATAGCCTTCTTCCTAACTAATTACTCCATCTGGTCCAAGAACATAATTAAAGAAAAGAGCATTAAGAACAAGTGGGTTTGTTAATCTAATAACTAATTAGAAACAAGCAATAACATATCCGGCGTGTAAAGCAAATTCTTTTATTCCTAGAGATCCATTAACTAATTATGATCCTGTTACCACAATTAAACTGACTAAATAAAGGTTGATCAGGCCTTATAGGATTAAGCACACTAAGGATAAAACAATCAATCACTTAATAGAAACACATAGAATTAAATAGAATAATAACAAAAGTATTGTAAAGGATCCCCCATCACCCCTAGTGATGAGTTTAGCTACTCATAATCAATGATAATAACATAAACTCAGTCATAAAACCATATAATTCCATAACAAAAAGAATAAATCTAAGTCAGGACACCCTTGCAGTATGGCGATGGTCCTTAAGCACGTTCTTCGTGTCCTCACAAGCTCAGGTAGCAATTCCGGATTGACACCAAACTCCAAGGAAACACAAACTGAATATGAAGGCAAATAATTGATGTAAAACTCTCAAAAGGGGGCTCTTGACTTGAGAATTCGTCAAAAGGTTCTCAGCACAGGCTAAGAGGGTCTATTTATAGTTTTGGATGCGGATTAAGTCATCTGGCTTTCAAATCTCACATTATGGGATGGGGTACGGCCGTACCGGATATATACACGGCCGTACTGGAGTTTTCTCGTGGCGTTGGCCAGTACATGTGCATATTGCACTCCCTGACATGATCTGTGTGCGGCCGTACTGCCTTTGGCACAGCCGTACTGGATTTTTTCGTCGGCTCTAGGTGGTACTGACTAAGGGGGTATGCCTCTACTGAAATTCTGATATAGGTATGGCCGTACTGAAGGACTGTCAGGCCGTACCGTTCGTCCAGTAGTGCTAAAACTCTCCAAAACTTGCCAGTTTTTGGTCCATTCTTGCATCTTTTGCTCTGAGTAGTGTCTTTATGAGAATTCTGCAAAATATGACATAAATGAGTACCTTTGTGCTTTGAATAGTGCAAAATGATATGTTTAGGTGCTAAAAATGTCCTATAAAAATAGATAAATTAGTGTGTTAACTGTAGTCTAACTACTATTCTAGTATATAGGTTTCTCTCTCCCACATACCTGGTATCCACAGTTGCAGGTATGACCTTCCTTGCTCTTCTTGATATCTCCAGATGTCGTTACGACACGGGTAATCCTAACGTCCAAGAGCATGACCGGACTGTGCATTGGGTATGCCATTGACCTAGGATTATTACTGAAAGAATAATGCATATATTATTATAATCACACTATTAACAATATCCTAGTATCGCTACGCAAACCCTATGGAATAAACCTAAGGAATAGTTCAGGATTATACCTAAGGTCGGAAGGACGACATAGGTAACCTCTGAACTGGAACCCCGACCTCCTCATGTAGCACCCCCTCTGCACACAGGGATGGACATAGAAACTCTAAGTAGTGGGGGCAATACTAAACCATTTGCTCAAGAGACTTTACATATAACATTTTATAAGAATAGTCTTTAGAAAACCCATGTTTTAACTAACATACACAAATTTTAGATAATTTTAACATAAGTAGTGAACTATTGAAATTGAAACTAACATTGAAGCACTATATATAAAAAGTGGCGGCATAAAGGGATTGTGTGCCATGTTTTGAGATTTACATATAATTAACTAAGATAACTTATGCTGAGCTCGGGTGGAGAAAAAAATTGAATCTAATGTAGTTAAGTTTTTTGTTGTAAAATATTTTTTTGGCAAAAAAATAGATGAATGAGTTTTTGCCACTTGTAAATAGATAATAGATAATAAATATAAAAAATTATCCAAATTATTTAAAAATGAAATGTCAATTAAAAAAAACAAAGTAAATTATGTGCCCCATCCTATATATATTATTATTATTATTATTATTATTATTATTATGAAATGCAAAGCAATTAACCTGATAAATTGTGCAAGTAAGTTTCGTTGATGACCCGCTCAAATGGAGTATATCACTTGTTACCTATATAGTTACAAATGAAATGCAAATAATATATATATATATATATATATATATATATATATATATATATTTAACTCACAAAGTTACAAGTAAGTGGGGGCAAATGCCCCCAAATCTTTCAACATGGGTCCGTCTTTGTCTGCACATAGAGAATAATACATTATTAGTACAGGTTAAGAATAAATCTATCATTATAGCCTAAGGAGTAGGGTAGTACCACAACTCCCGTAGCCTCAGGATAGCTCCAGACCCTCGCTATTGCACTGGTATTCAGGTATTTGGCTGGGGTAACCAAAATACCCTTTTTAGGCTGAGAAACGGATAGAGAGGGAGGAAATAGAAGCTATATACGAGTTGGGGTGTCTCCCAAATGAAGAGGAGAGGCCTATTTATAGGTTTGGGAATGGACCTCGTCGCGTTGCGAGGAACACTTGGTTGCGTCGCAAGAGTATCAGTTCCTGACACGTGTTATGTAACATCCCAATTTTTAAGAAAAGTGATTCTAGCAATAAAATCCTGAATAATCGAAAAATAAGTCATAGAGATTGATCACTTCAATGATTTACTGAAAGTACGGGAACTTATTTTGAGTTATTTTGAATAATTTATTTCTTATAAATAATTATTATCCATGATGTCAATTCGAATTAATTGATAGCATAGACGTATGCTACTTTTAAAGAGAATTTATCAATTATACTTATTATAAGTTTTCTGCGTGACGCGGTAACGCGTAGTTTTGTTGGCTAAGAAATTGATTGAATTAAAGCAAGATGAAATTAAATTTAAGAATTAATATTTAATATTAATTCATGGTTCGAAAATCGTCGAAAAACTCTAACGAAGTTTCGTCGCGTTTCGAATCGCCGGGTAAATTTTGTCTGCATTAAAATTCAAAACGAACTCCGATTTCCATGAAAATCGAATCGCAACTTGTCGTGATTATTTTTTATTGTTTGATATTGTTTTTATTATTTGTGATAATATTTTATCGAGCGGTGAATTAATTTCTCGATAAATTAATTTTTGCGAATAAATCGACATAGAATTAATCGGTATCGCGATTATTCGACGCCGTGTTTTTAGTACGCCGTAGACTCTAGGATTAGAGGGTAATCATGAGAGGTGAGAGATTAGAGAGATTGGACTAATTGATGGGATTAGCATCTCACTTTATTTCTAGGTGTCACTTAGGTGGTGGTTTTTTTTTTTTTTTTATACTTACTCATTAGTTAAAATTTTACCAAGTTTTTAACTTAATAATTTTTTTTTATTTCCTCCTATTTGGGGCAGCTAGAGGCCGAACCCCACCCCCACCCTCTACCCCTCATCCTCTTCATCTTCCTCACTTAGAGAGAGAAGCTCAAGAAACCTCCATTCATGGCTTCCATGCTTTCTTTCTTGGCTTGATTTCACCTACAACTTGCAACCATTCTTGATCCTAACTCATTCTCCTACTCAATCACCTTCTTCCAACCTTCTAGGTGAGCTTGAAAATCAAATCTTCCTCCCCTCTTAACAGCCCCAAAACCGTGGGGTACATATGTGTGCCTAGGATGAGTTTTCTTGCTTCATTTCTTGTTTTTATGCTTATATGCTGGTTGATTATGATCATAGAAAACATGAACTCATTTCCCCCAAATTTTTTTGGAACCCTAAGTGCAAAAACCTAAGGGAAAAGGGAATGAGTGATTTTCACCTTGAATCATCAAATTGATACTTGTTTCTAGCTTCATATGAATTGTTTTGTTGTTGTAGTGGTTAGAATTTGAGTTGAAACATTTCATGAGAAATTTTAGGGGGATTTTTTATTCTTGAGGAACATAATTTGAGCATTTCTATGGATTAATGGTTTTGTTTTGTAGTTGTTTGTGTTTATGAAAGAAAATAAAATGATTTGGAATGATGTGGTCTATTTAGTTTAGAAGTTGCAAATCTTTGTGGGAAAAAAAAAGATTGAGGGCTGCGAGCTCCATATGTTTTTGGGTCTTGAAATTTATAAAAATTTGTTGATATTAGTTGGATAGCATTGTTGCTAAATTTAGAAAAAAAATGTTGGGAAAGATTTGATTGAAAAGTGAAGTTGTTTTGGATCCTTGTGGCTATGAAACACAATAGGTAAATTGGACTCTTTGAGATCCTAAGAACCTAGTGGAGCCTTAACTTAAGCTTTTGGATAAAATGAAGTTAATTTTGGCATTGTTTTCAAGTTTTTGAAGGACTTGAGTTTAGTAGTAGAACCTTATTTTCCAACTTGTACATATTTCAAGAAAGATTTAGGTTTTGAAAATATATGAACTCCAAATGTGTAAATCTTTAAGTGTAGGATGTGATTTTCTTGTTCTCTCTTGTTCTTTCTTGTTTAAATACTTCATATTTTAGGTTTGACTAAAGGAATTGGGAACTTTGGAAAGCTTGTAATGTTGGATTGAATTTGGTAGATAATTTAATTGTGCCAGTGGGTTGTTTGGAAAAATTGATTATGTTAGAAAGAAAAATTAAGTAATTAAATGATACGGTTTTAAATAATCGAAAACTTTGCAATTTGTTCCCTAATTTTGTGTGGTGGCCAAGAGCCCTATAGGTTGGGAGAAATTATTGTTGTGTTCTCTTAGTTTTTATTAGTTGTTTTGAAGTGTGTTTAAATATTGCTAAGTTTCTGATAGTAGTTTGATTTAACTAGGAGTTGTTTAAAATTCAAAGACAATGAAACGCTCAAGGCAAAGGGATTCCTTGTGATCCAATAGCCAAGTGGAGTCTCATTTAAATTAAGATGGAAGTACTAAATTTAATATTGATTTATATCCCAAGTTTTGGAGAAGTAAGCTTAGTATTTGAAGACCTTGTTTTTCCAACTTAGTGTATTCCTTCAAAATGAGTCTTATGTTTTAAAAACTTTATTTTTTTATTAAGTTATTGCTAATTTTCAAGTGTAAGTGATTTGGGTTGTTAAGAGCTTTTGGGTTTGGGGATCTAGGAAGTTAGAGCTAGTAGGTGCTTAGGGTTATGCTAAGTTTGCTTCCTGTGTTAGGCTTTGAGTGATCTAGACCGTGTAGCGTAGAATCGAGGAATATGTGGACGCGTGGCTTGGAGTTCGGTAAGGGAACTTCACATTCTCGGTGTTTACGTATGTATAGTATGTGTAAAGGCACCTTGTAGATATGGATAGATTTTAAATTTCTATTTTAAAGCGAAGAAGTTTGAGAACCTCAGAGTTCGAAGTGAGGGTCTCGTACCCCTTCGATTTTTAGTTCTTAAAACATTAATTATGATTATTTAGTGGGCTTATCTACAAGTGGTTGGCAGCTGTCACCAACCCCCCCCACTTGTTTGATTTCCTCTCTGTCAACTCCACTGAGCTGTAGAGGGATGAATTGTATTCCGACTATTGTGATGACTCGATTGCTTCATACTGTTGAATTGGGTTGTCTTGTATTGAGCTTTGCGTGAATATATATTTAATATGCGATTGAATAATTATTCAAGTTTGCTTCCTTGAATTATCATATGAGTTGATTTATTCATCATGCTTCCTTGAATCATCGTATGCGTCGATTTATTCATTGGGGCGGAGAAAGTGTCGTCGTGGCGTTTTTGAACTATATCCCGAATAAACTTAGGGTGCTAGGACCCCCTTATTTTTCGGCAGCTTAGTTAGACGTCTTAACTTCAAGGAACTCGTCCTGAATAACCTAGGGTGGTCGTGGAGCCTAAAGCCTATGGCTGGATTTCAGCAGCTTGTTTGGCGTTATTTCCGAAAAATTGTAGAGGGTGTCAAGGAGTTGCATTTTGGGGCATTGGTGCATAATTGCTAATTCCTGTATTTATGATGTGTTATATGCCTTGTTGCCGAATATGTTGTCGTATGTGCACCTGTCTCTTTATTTTAAGAAGTTGACCCTTGTCAGTAGTTCTTTCAATTAATGAATGTAACCCAGATGGCGGAGCAAGCGAAGGACTCGAAACTGCGGAGAAGAGTAGCTGAGGATAGCCGTCCGGCTTCTTACTTGAACTTCTGGGGTAACTTACTAGAAGTTTAGTAAGGGATGTAGCATATCGACCAGCTATATAATATTCATAGTTTATTTCAGTGTTGTAATTAAAGGCCTATTATGTTTCCGGACATGTGTTGTCGTATATGAATTGATGGAATAGATGAGTATGGTTAATGTGGTTTATTTGGTGTTTTTAATTATTCACTGTCGTGTTTTTAAAATCGCTGTAACACTCTGACTACCCTTTTAAAGAAGTTTAAAAAAATATATATATAGAACCATATTTTCGGAAAACGTAAAATGCAGGGTATTTCGCCTTTCAGAAATATGTCAACTTTTGTCAGAATATCTGCTTTAGTAGCGCTCCGAAAACGGGGTGTTACATGTTAACGCTAAGACGCATGCATGAAGACACATGTTGTCGCATCGCGACAGTCACTACAAGAAAAGTGAAAATTACAGACGGAACATTACCGACGGCCACGATTTCGTCGCTAAATTTTTAATTACCGATGGCTAAACCGTCGGTAAACCGTCGCAAAAAAAACGTGGTCGCGAAATTTTTGTTTGCAAATTTTCGACGGCTAAGCCGTCGGTAATTACAGACGGTTTATCGGCCGTCTGTAATTACCGACGGCTAAGCCGTCGGTAACTAGTTAGGTTGGGCGCCAAAATTTTTTGTTATTTATATCGACGGATGGTTTAGCCTTACCGACGGCTAAGCCGTCGGTAATGTTCACACAGATTTTCGCTAACTTTTATTCCCCCTCCTCCTAATTCTCACAACCCTACAGATCTGCATCCCTTCCTCCTCCCCTTCGTAAAACTCCACGCCTTCCCTCACACACTTTTCCTTCTTCTTCTTCGTCGTTGTCGTCGAACCACTGAACCGGTTTCGCCTGAGTCTTGGAAAAACAGATCCGCTTCACATTCCCGTCCCACGAGTGTTTGAGGAGCGAAACGGCGTGGTTGATGAGGCCTTTGTTTTTGGACGCGAAGTAGAGCGCCACGGCGTTGAAAATCAGTGCCAGCAACACGTTCTCGGAGGTGGGAATCTCGTCGCTCCCGAGGCAGGAGAAGTAGAAGAACAGCGAACACGCGCCGAGGAAAACCAGCGAGGCAACCGCCACAACCGGGGCGGTTATTCGGGTCGACCCGGTCCGCGGGATTGAATTACAGAACCCTTCCTGTTCCCCCTTGCACCTCAGATCCCTCAACCCCTCCAACCATCCCACTATCCACAGACGAATCAGACGCGCGAATCTAATCGAAGAGGAGGAGGAGAGTCTGCCGCCACCAACTCTTAACTCTCAAGTTGGTACGGTGTTCAAAGCTAAGAATCTTGAACTACAAGGGTCTTCTCCATCTCGAATCTCTCGAATCTCTATCGATACAAGACTGCCCTTGTCTTGAGCGCTTACTGCAGGAGGGTCTACCCAACTCCACTTTCTACTTTGGACATATTATGGTGTTCGTTGCTTGAGCAGCAGTACCAAAAGGAGGAAGGAGAGCGTTGGAATACAAAACAACACATCCCTCCCGTAAGCTCTCTTCTTCCTTCCTCCCTATGTGTTAGTTACTCTATGTTTTTTGGCTCTATGTGTTGGTGTTATGCATAATGTAAGAGCTTTTCATTAGGAGGTTTCTTATTTTATGCTTTTAAATAGCTCTGATTGACACATCATTATGTTTGTCATTTGTCTTTGTTCTGTACTTAGCTGTGCTTCATGATTTCTTAATGTGAGATTTTTCTTGCCTATGTGTTGGTATTATGCGTAAAACAGAAGAGCACACAAAATGTATGTTTCCTGGTGATGTGGCGGTACAAAAATCTATATTAGAAGGTTACATGGCCATGATTTTATTTATAATAGTTCATTCATGAATTTAGGCTTAGTGTCTTCATAGGCAAATAGGTGAATATCATTCCTAATCGGGTATTAGATACATAATCTTAATCAGATTTAGATACATAAAATCCTAATCAGATACCAAAAGATAATAAAAATCCCTAATTAGAGACATAATCAGCTACTGAGCTACATAATCTTAGGATTTAATTAGGATCATAATTTTATGAGATAATCAGATACATTTCTACCAAACTGTATCATGCTCATTTTCCTACATGAGAATTTTAGGATCATAATTATAAAGGGGAAAGAAAAAGAGGAGGGAATTATAATCTAACAAGTCTTCCAGTTTTTCTTGAATCTAAATGCATAAGACTTGACATTCCAAACTAGAAACGATTCAGTCAAATTATATTTAATGAACAAATATTATAAGATATGTTTTTTTTTGGGATTCTGTTGGGAAGTGCCACTTGGAGTTTTAACTATAAAAAAATATAAGTGTAAAGTGTAGAAACAGTCTTGCCACATGGTTCTTATTTTTGAACCAGGATTGGGAGGGTGTTTAAATGGTTAAACATGATTCTGTATCATTTCTTTTGAATCATTATTAGGATAAGAAACTATTGGTCGCTAGCATGATGATGAAAATGAGGTAAATATGGTTTCTAATCCTGAAACCAACAAGGTCGAATCTATATCAAATATTTATGTAAGCTAATGCTCTTGGTGAATGACAAATTTAATTTGTCATCTCTACTGTCTTTATGCATTCTATTTTTAAACAATAGAATGATACTTTTTAGTTTTCTATGCATTCTATTTCTAATGCAATCGTGATTGGTGTCTTTGTTGCTTCATCCGCTAGGTGAGACTTCTCTGCAGCTTTGTTTAGGTGACGGTGTTTTGTATCCTGTCATAAAATTCTTCTTATATAACTTGTCAAGCATTTGCAATTTTTCTTTTATAGAAATAAAATGAAATGTCATAAAATTCTACATTTCATTTCATTTCATTGCTGCAATATTTTTTTTATGGAAAACAATATAGTTTACTCGTGGTGTTCATTTCCATGACTCAGCTAAATGATAGGAAGATTGGTATATGCATCTACCTTGTAAATATAGATTTGAACTATTATTTCCTTTCATGGTCTTGTATATGTTCACCCTAGTTTTTCCAAGTATTGCTTGAAAGCTTGGTTTTCTCTAAAGTGCGCAAAGGAAAAACAAACATTGAAAGATGAAATAAAGTGAGAGAAAAAAGACTAAAATTTAACCATTTTTATGCTGTTTCAATTAAGTGTATACCTGCAACTTATGATTCTTTAGTAGAGGATGGTCAAAGGCTGGTTGCTTATAAATATCAATGCAGTCAACAATGTATCCAGACTTTGTCTATAGAAATCGGAATTCAACAAAAAAAAGAAAAACATTAAATCATGCAACCAGATGGATGAATTAATACAAAGAAAATAAGCATATGGTTACACATGTGAAGGGTATAGAATACATGAATACTCTTGACTGGAGAAGAATTGTTGATGAGTTTTTTCGACTGCAAATCTTTTTTAATTCGTATACCATCGTCAACGTTATGGCTAGCACTCGTATTCACCAAACACAGCACAAACAATAATATATTGATCATTTTCGAAATTCACTTTTTTTAAGGGGTTTTCGAAATTCACTTGCCAAATATAATTCACTTGGTTATTGATTAATCATCATTACATATTGTCTCTTTTTATACTAATGGTAATGAAGTAATACCAACTAGATTCTAAGTTTCATTCATATCTTCAAAGATTATCCATAAAAGTATCATATCGTCTTGTGTCATGTCTTTAGTGTTTGATATTATTGTTCTTTGTTCTACCATCTAATTTACTCCGCATTTCAAATATCTATTGTTTTTGGTTTGAAAATATTGTTAACATGTTATCAAGCTAATGGATATCTGAGGCTATTATTAGGTTCTGGAATTACATTGTACTTTCTCCCAATCAATGTAATGTATCTATATACTCTATATATGTAATTCTTGGTGCAAGTATACTTTGTGTTGTGTTGTGTGTAAAGGCCACCATATGTATCTATATACTCTATATATATACTTTCTCCCAATCAATGTAATGTATCTATATACTCTATATATGTAATATAATTAGATTTTATTATTCTTCTAGATATGAACATGATTGGATGTTGTTGAATGTTTTCAGTAGCTTAGATGCATGATTGGTTTAACAGCAATAGTAGTATAGTGCTGAATTATCTTCTTTGGAAGATGAGTACAAGGAGAGGTCTGTTGTTTATTTATTTAATTTAAATTGATGTAGTATATTGTTTGTAACATTATAAGCAGAATTTTTTGGTCGCCTTACTAAAAGTGACACATTTCAGAAATGGATGGTTACCCTCCAGATCGGAGTTGGGTATATGATAGGCTTTATCCTGGTAGAGGAGGGGTGAAACCAGGCTTTGCAAAAGGTGTTGAAGAGTTTATACTGAAAGCTAGAGTACAACCTGAAGTTGCAAGTAATGGTGGAATCAGATGTCCTTGTGACATTTGCAAGTTTAGGAGCATATTGTCTGAAGGAGAAGTCAAGGTCCATCTGTATCGTGTTGGGTTCAAACCAAATTATTGGTATTGGACTGAGCACGGTGAAGAAGCGCCACATGTTCACCCAGTAAATGTGCCTAGTAGTAGTGGACAAATGGATAATGATGATCCGTTCACGCTAATGCAACATATGGTCGACGATGCGTTTAGGCCTAGGTATGACTTCCAAAGTATGGGTGATGTGGGTAATGAGGAAGACGTGGAAGATATTCATGAAGTCGAGGAAGATATTCATGAAGAGCCCCCAAATGCTGACGCTCAAGACTTTTATGATTTGCTAACTGCTGCAAACGAGCCCATATATGAGGGTGCTTCTGAGTCAAAGCTTTCAGTGTGCGTGAAATTGTTGGCATGCAAGACAAATTGGAACATTCCTCAAAAGTGTCTTGATTTCATTGCAAGTATGTTGGGAGACGTGTGTCCTTCAAAGGAGAAATTGCCAAAAAAAATTTACCAAGCAAAAAGATTGGTGTCGATGCTAGGTTTGGAATCTCAAAAAATTGATTGTTGTGTTAATGGGTGTATGTTGTACTACAAGGATTACAGTGCAGAACGACAATGTAAGTTTTGTCAAGAACCACGGTATGTTCCCCGTAAGACTGGGATGGGTAAGTACAACGATGTTCCAGCAAAGAGGATGTTCTATTTGCCAATCACTCCTAGGTTGAAAAGATGTATGCATCAACGAGACTGCAAATTTGAAATGAGATGGCATTCTCACAATAGATCCGGTCGGACATTTTACGTCATCCATCCGATGGTGAAGCTTGGAAGCATTTTGATGCGGTGTATCCAGACCATAAAATGAACCAAGAAATGTAAGGCTCGGTTTATGTTCGATGGGTTCACACCATACATTCAGCATCTACAACCCCATATTCATGTTGGCGGTTGTTGTGACCCCATATAATCTCCCTCGAAATGTGTATGACTAAACCATTTATGTTTTTGACTTGCCTCGCATCTGCAGGACCATCAAATCCGAAAGAAAAAATAGATGTGTTCTTACAACCTTTAATAGACGAGCTGCAACAGTTGTGGAGTGAGGGTGTTTTGACTTATGATATCTCTAAAAAGCAAAACTTTCAAATGAGAGCATCCTTGATGTGGACAATTAATGATTTTCCCGCATATGGTATGCTGTCTGGGTGGGGTACACAAGGTAAATTGGCTTGTCCCGTATGTATGGATGATACAAAGTCGTTTAGACTAAAATATGGGGGAAAAAACTCTTGGTTCGATTGCCACCGTCGATTTTTACCACGTGAACACAAATTCAGAAGAAGTAAAAAGAGGTTTACAAAAAACAGGGTTGAGAAACATGGGCCTCCTGTAATACTGACAGGTGATATCATATGGAATTGGGTCAGTGGGGTTCCAAGTGTGGTAGAAGATGGAAAAGTTGATAAGTTACCTGAGTATGGACGTAGTCACAATTGGACAAAGCGAAGCATATTCTGGGATCTTCCATACTGGAAAGACAATTTACTAAGGCACAATCTAGATGTCATGCACATAGAGAAAAATGTATTTGATAATGTGTTTAATACAGTCATGAATATTAAGGGCAGAACAAAGGATAATGAAAAAGCAAGAATGGACTTGGCCCTCATATGCCAACGTAGTGACTTGGAGTTGATTCCAAAAGCCAATGGAAAAATGACAAAACCAAAGGCAAATTATTGTCTTTCTTCAAATGAGACAAAGAATGTGATGAAGTGGGTGAAGGAGGTTAAGATGCCAGATGGGTATGCTTCAAATTTGGCAAGATGTGCAGATGTTAATAGAGGGCAAATGTACGGGATGAAGAGTCATGACTGTCACGTATTTATGGAGTGTTTGCTCCCATGTGCAGTAATAATTTGAGCCAAAATGATTTGATCAAATTGAATGAAAACATTCCATTAATCTTATGCAAACTTGAAAGAATCTTCCCACCAGGATTCTTTGATTCAATGGAGCATCTTCCAATTCACCTCCCACAGGAGGCAATGCTTGGTGGTCCAGTTCAATACCGATGGATGTATCCATTTGAAAGGTATTCGTTGATATCTGCAATTATCTCCGTCTATATTGTCATATCTTTATTATAAGCCATTTTATTCTCATTTCTTTGTAGAATGATGGGTGATTTTAAGCGGACAATGAAAAACAAGGCTAGAGTAGAAGGCTCAATATGTATGTCTTACTTACAACGGGAGACAACATATTTTTGTTCACATTATTTCAAAACGATTGACTTGTATGCTAAAAGTCAACGTAATGAAGCAGCAAGATTGAATGACGATGTCACATCAACACTGTCAATTAGCAATGGACTAGGACGTCCTAGTGGGCAATCCAAAGCTCACTGGTTGACTGATGCTGAATGGAGGTCTGCACATGTACACATCCTCATCAATTGCATCGAGGTTAAGCCATATATTGAGTAAGTAATACACCATTAAACCCACACTCAATGTATTTACTAGTATATACTTACAACAATTCTGTCTTTGTTGGCAGTAACTTTTTGCAATATAACTCCATCAATGAAGGTGATCCTTCGGCTCAAACTCGTATTTTTGCTGAATTCCCAGAATGGTTTCGGTCCTATGTAAGCATTTGACCAAAAGCCTATTGCAAATAAATTGTCTTCCTATCCTCATTGTGGATGTCTTGTTTGTATAGGTTACTAATGAAGCAAATGGTGTGACTGACACAAACTTGATATCATTAGCTTGGGGTCCAGAGTCAAAGGCCATAAGTTGGCACAAATACTTCATTAATGGGTACAAATACCACACACAAGCATGGGCTCAGGGTAAAAAGACCATAAACATTGGGGTTTATGTCAAAGGGGTTACAGAAGGAGGAGAAGATGATTTCTATGGTATCATACAACATATCTACGAGTTAACATATCACATGTTGTCTCACAGGGTTGCCATGTTTTATTGTCAATGGTTTGATCCAAGACGGAATAGAGGAACCAAAGTTCATCCGCAATATGGCATTGTAGATATCAAGATGAACAGGCATTATGATCGTTCACGATCCATTCATAATTGCACAAAAGGCTAGACAAGTGTATTATGTACCTTACCCGGATATGAGGAGAGACAAACGCGGTTGGTGTGCATTGATAAAAACAAAGCCCAGAGGCCGATAGAGGTGAATGAAATTGACGATGACATTCCTTATCAAGATGAAGAGATGACACACATAGAGCGGATAAGCGAAATTGAAGAAATGGATTGCTTGCGTGATCAAACACATAGTGATGAAGAGGTTGATGTTACGTCAATTCCAAACATTGATATTGATAATGAAGTTGACATGGATGTCGACGATGATGATAATTGTGAGTCTGAGCTTGACTCTAATGAGGGAGATGCTGATATGTATGTGGATGATCAAGATGATGACATTGACTAAAGTTAGTGTACTTGTTTATTTTAAAAGTTAGTGAAGTCATCGTGTTTCAGTTTTTGGTGGTACTTATTTGTAGCCACTAGTTTACTATATGTATTGTATCTATTTAATTTCACACTGGTCTACTGCATTTGCTATGTAAATGGCACTACTTATAAGATTGTTAGGTTGGAGGAAAAATTTCAGAGACAATTATATTGTGCCTCGTTTTCTGTAATTGACATTGCAGGCTATCAATTTCAGCTCATTGACTTGTAGTCACGTTGTATAGTGCAGCTGGCCTCCTATATGTGAATTTCAGAATTTTATGGTTTTTTATTCCTTCAAATGTTCCAGTATAGAAATCATTATGGTAACATATATGTGAATCATTTTTTTTTTTGACAGATGCCTCCTAAAGAGAAAGAGCATCGTAGGTCTAAGCTGCCTACGAAGAAGGCTAAAACGATTTTGCCACAGCGATTGGCACAGTCACCACTAGAGGACGACGCTAGCACACCACTCCGTGAGGCTATTCAGCAACCTCGTGCTCAGCAGACTGCTGGAGTGATACCACCTCCCCTGCCCCCTATAGTGATGATCCCTAATCCGGGATTTGTATCTCCTCCTATACAGGTATGTATTTAACTAGTTGTTGGATTTTTTTTTATTGCTTTCCCTTTGTTGTAACAAATTGATTTGTATTGTAGGAGCATGTTTCCCCTCTACCACAGGCAACATCCATTTCTGAGCAGGACACTCCTCTGAGGCAAGATGATGCAGGTGCAGGACCTTCGCAAACTGCACGTAGTGGTCCGACAGTGCAGGGGTCACGACACTCCCATGTGGTCGGGACTGAGGTGACACCTGATGGGAAACCCATCATTAGGGTTCTTGGCAATTCGTACGTCACTTTATAGTCTCATTTTTGGATTTGAAACTTCTGTATACTTAAAAATATACAATCTCGTTTGATATTGTGTTTATAACTTATTTATAGGTTCATCCCGGGTAAAGTAGCCTCTAAGGCCATCACCGCGGTCATTCAATCACAGTTCCGGGAACCATATCATACTTGGGGAGAGATTCCAGAAAAGACGGTGGAGAAATGGCTTAAGAAATTTCAAGTTAGATTATGTTACTTTTCTTATTTAAGAGTTTTCGTTATTGTGTGTTGATATTAATAATGGATGTTTGGAATTGTACGTTACATAATATTGCAGGAGCATGTTTCGTGGGATCCTAAAGACCATTATCTGGTTGAGAAACTCTTCAAAAGCAAAGGCTCAAAGCGTCTTTCTGAGATGCTTATGGAGGTGAGGAAGAACGGTAAATGCCCAACCTGGATAGGCGAGGCGGCTTATGCAGAACTTACTGCCAAGTGGAAGGCTCCAGACTATAAGGAGAAATGCACCAAGGCCAAGCAGAATCGCGCTTCTTCTAAGGGTGGTTCTATGCATACTGGTGGATCTATATCCATCACTGAGCATGCCTGGTGCCTGGTATGTTTTTTAAACACAGTATATGAGTAGGTTATATTTACTTTGTTGTGAAGGCCATATCTTGCTTTTGTCAAATCTGATTTCACATTCTACAAAACAATAATATATAGAAGTTAATAAATATGAAGTTAGATAAACGTTGGTATGATATTTATAGTGACCCACGTTCTACGATTAACAAGAAACCTTCGGTGGTGAAGATGACCTAACTAGCTATGGAGGTCCTAGTTGATTGATGGTTAAAACGGAGTTTGAATTTACGAAAGTGACTTTAACATTTCATCATAAATTCACGGAACCAAACAAGTTTGCACGATATGTGATTGGGTGATAAATGTTTAAAGGAGGTATATCCTAGGTTATTCTCTTTGTCTAAAGACAAACTGCCCATTTTATTTGAGATGGGTTCTTAGAGTGGAGAGGTGCAGGTTGACAATGGACTTGCAGAAGACTTTTTTTGTTTGGGAGGATGAGTGGAGATCTTCCCACAACAGTCCAACTAGTGCTTGCCGTCAAGACCATTGCCTATCTCAGAGGGGGAGTGGAGGAGGTTCCCGTCAAAGGTGGGAAAATTAAATATCCAGCTTGCGCTTTAGTGCCTCACATGGAAGAGGATGAGAATATGCCTCTGTTTTTGGGAAGACCATCCACAGGCACAAGTGGAGCAATCATTGATGTCCGAAAAGGGAATTGAAGTTGCATCTAGAGGATTGAACAAGCTATTTTCAACATTTTTAATTCTTCAAAAATTATCTCTTCTCCTACAACTTGTTGTTTTATTTAGGATGTCACTGACATAAATTCTAAGAAATTGAAGGGCTCAAAGAAAGAGAAACCTGAAGGTCCAAAGAAAAATGGGAGCTGGCAGGCAAAGAAGAGATTATCTAAACTTTTTAAGTGCAAGTCTCAGAATTTTCATGTCAATTAACATTAAATCAATGCAAGCTGATATTTGGGATTAAAATATAGAGAAAATATGCAAGTATGTTTTGAGGGAAAACGAAAAATGTTTGCTATTACATACTACTTCAATCAAAAAAAGTAACAAAAAAAAAGACTACTACTATACGTCCGATTACTGTAAAGAAAAAGAAAAAACTAGTCTATGCAAGTGGTATGCAGAATACGTCATTCAGCATCGCCAACTTAAAAACCAAAGAACTGAGCTTTGAAAAACCTTCATAACATGCACAGGATCATCACAATGATTTTGATAATGGTCATTATAACATGCTAGAAGTTTGCATCTCCTAGAAGATTGGCAGTGTTTGATTAACTCATTTCTGTTGGAGGATGATGCATTAGGCCTAGGAGCACCAGCAAATGAAAACAAATAAGGCCTTTTCACTCTTCTCATTTTTTTTTGCCACTGAAAAATCTGTTCATCATTAGAAGGATGAAAATAAGTAGGATATTTACATGGTGTCTATAAGATAATGCCTGCTCTCCTTCAACTGCTTAGATTAGTCTAGAGTTCGTGTGCAAGCTAACTTTATGATTAAAGATCTAAGTGGATCTGTTTAATAACTGAGTAATGCACACTAGTATTTCCATAGATGGCATATTGGTCTGTTTATACTACTGAGTTTCACCATACTTACATATATATGTTCTTAACGTTTTTAATTATGTTTCAGTCTGATGAGTTGGGTAGAGAGCCCATGGTGGATGAGATCTTCTTGAAGACTCACACAAAAAAAAAGGACAAGTCTTGGGTGGACAACAGATCCAGAGAGACATATGTAAGTCAGATCATTGCATTTTTTATTTAACTAATTTTATTTTGTTTCATAAACAATACTGTAATGAGTGTCTTTACTCTGTTTTGTTTTGAGCAGGAAGCCTATCAAGAGAAGGTGCAGCAAGCCGCCTCCTCTCAGCCTTCTGATGGAGGAGGCAGCTGGCGATGTTGACCCCTCGACTTCGATTGCGATTATGGGCCCAATCTGCTGGGAGTAGGACTCGGGGACGGCTGTACGGTGTCGGAGGCTTGTCTGGACGTTTTAGGCCTGGTGTCTCCTCTTTGACCCAGGAGTCTCATGCATCTGGCACGATGCCAGTCCCAGGCTTCAAGATCACTCGAGGTGGCTCGCACGCATTGCGGCTTTTGAGGAGCGCACAAGAAAAGCAGAGGAAGAGGCTCGGGAGGCACGAGAGGAAGCACGGGAGGCAAGGAGAAAGGCAGAGGAGGAGGCTCAGGAGGCACGAGAGCAATTTCAGCAAAGTTAGCCGAGGGAGTTGTCGCCGTTGTTGCCGCCATTCAGCCCGTAAATCCCGCTGCCGCCATCGGGACTATGACGAGTCAGAGGAGGATGATTAGTGTTGTCGTTAGGCTAGGGATTTGACTTTTTTTTATTGACTTGTTTTGACATGGATTTCTGGGTTATGACATTATGGATTTGTGGTCTTTTACATTATGTATTGTTATTGATTTGCTTAGAACTTGTTGTAACTTGATTTGTTCATTATGGATTTGTTGTTGTGATTATTAAAAATGTATGTTGATTGTTTTTTTTGTTAATGTATGTTGATGGTCATTGAAGCCGCTGCATTGCAGGTACTGTACAATTTTGGGGCTGTTTAAAAACAAAATTTACATTGAAATTTTTTTTGACATTACCGACGGCTAAGCCGCCGGTAACTAATCTTCAGACGGCTTATAAATTTGACATTACCGACGGCCACATTTTAAATTACCGACGGCTTAGCCGTCGGTAATATTCACGTGAATTACCGATGGCTAAGCCGTCTGTAATTTACCGACGGCTTAGCCGTCGGTAATATTCACGTGAGCCGTCGGTAAATTACAGACGGCTTAGCCATCGGTAATTCACGTGAATATTACCGACGGCTAATTACAGACGGCTTAGCCATCGGTAATTCACGTGAATATTACCGACGGCTAAGCCGTCAGACTTATCGACGGCTTAGCCGTCGGTAATATTCACGTGAATTAAGCGGCTAAGCCGTCGATAAGTCTGACGGCTTAGCCGTCGGTAAAATTTATGATAATTCAGTGAGATTTTACCGACGGAAAAGCCGTCGGTAATACGCCACCGTGCCGCGGCGTATTCGACGGCTTTTCCGTCGGTAAAATCTCACCGATTTTTAAAACTCTGACGGATTACGACGACTTTTTAAATATTACCGACGGCAGCCGTGTAATATCGGCAGTTCAATTGGCCGTCGGTAATACATTTCCAACGAGGCATTGTCCAACGGCCCCGAGGCCGTCGGTAATCCGTCGGTAATCATTATTTACCGACGGCCTTATTGTATTACCGATGGAAAATGGCCGTCGGTAATGACGATTTTTCTTGTAGTGAGTGTTGATACACAATTCACATATTTTTTTCCTTTTTATCGCTCCTGGCCGATTCCAAGTCTCATTCTCAGATCCTTTGAGCTTATTTAAAGCTTTTAACACTACAAGTGCGTTAGGGTCCGATTAGGGTTTCCAAATTAAGAAATTTGGGATATCATGGGATATCATGTGTAATGTATCCTATATGGTTATTACAAAATTTCTAGCGTAACACCTTTGTATGGCGATGGAGCATCTTGTTAACCCATGTAATATTAACTTCATTTGACTTGATTTCCAACTGTGAGAGTAGAGATAATATAATTGTAGCCCAAGAAGTTTTTCATACTATGAGGAAAAAGAAAGGTAAGAAGACCATCAAATTAGACCTTGAAAAGGCTTATGACATGCTAAAATGACTTTTCATAAAGGAAAACCTTGGAGGATATTGGACTTTAAAGAAGATTATTGAGCATGTGCGACATTGCATCTCCACTCCACGTATGAGGATGTTTTGGAATAGGGAATCCTTGGAAGAGTTTAGCCCATCTGGACGCATTTGGAAGGGGGACCTTATATCCCCTACCTCTTTGTCCTTTTGTATAGAAATACTGTTTTAGGTGAATCTGACTTTGGATCATAAGTATTGGCGTCCCATCAAGCTTAATAGAGGAGGTCCTTGTCTCCCACATTTGGATTTTGTAGACGATGTACTTATATTTACAGAAGCTATAGTGGATTAAACTCATCTTATCAAGCACATCCTGGAGCTTTTCTTCAAGTTAGAAGGTGAGTAAAGACTTGGGGAAATATTTAGAGGTTCCTTCATTGTACCATAGAGTCAACCATAACTCATTCCAATTTATTTTGGACAAAGTTGATCAATATTTTAGCAACACTAAAGCGAAATCTTTATCATTTGCTGGGAGGGTGACTTTAGCAAAGTCAATTATTCAACCTCTCCCTAGATATGTGATGCAATCAACCTATGTTTCGAGGTTCATTTGCAAAGATATTGACAAGAGAGTAAGGGGTTTCATATGGGGTGATTCAGCTAATGAAATACATGTGCACCTGGTTGTGTGGGACTAATTGTGTAGTCCAGAAGCTTGGGGAGGTCTTGGGCTTCGCTCAACAAGACATATATATATATATATATATATATATATATATATATATATATATATATATATATATGAACCAAAGATGTTTAGTGAAGGGATGGCAATTGGGGTGTTATTATTACCATCCCCACACTTATTACCCCATCCCCACAAACCCAAAATATTGACGAAAATATCCTTGCAATGTGTTCCGTAAACTTTCAATTTACGGAACCTTTTTTTACAAGGAAAATGCTACTAAGTGCTCTAAGGGCATTTTTTAAGATGTCTAAAGAAGTAAGTTTTTATGAAAAGTTGTGTATTTAATACATTCGAAAGATATTAACTTAGTTTTTAAATGAGTATTTACCTTATTTGCAATCCTTAAACAATGTCTTTAAAGCATTTGTTAGCATGATCCTTTTTAAAATAAACTCTATGTTTACAAAACACATATTCCAAAAGAATGTGTTCCGTAAAATTGGTGGTTGTACAGTACATTTTTTAAAAAACGAGTACCGTAAACACCAAATTTATGAAACACGTTTTTTGCAATACACGTTCCACAAACATAGTGTTTACGATACACTTTCTTTTTTACGTGAGCCGTAAATACTAAATTTATAGAATTTATTTGTCCAAAAAATACGTTTCATAAACTTGGTGTTTCAATTTAGTAAAAAATAACTATTGTGAAGTGTTCTTTCAGGTAAAAACAAGATGATTGGAGAATGAGTGAGTGGAGAAGATGGGTATCTTTTTTGTCATTTCAAAAATATGTGGGGTGGTAATAATAACACCCAGACAAGTGATTTCGAAGCCCAAAGATCTGTTGGTTGAAGTAATAAGGCCCAAGTATAATTGTGGTGTGGACCTCATTCCTCGTACAATGCTGGATAGGCCTGACTCGAACATGGAAAATGATTTTTGTACATCACATTTGCGACACCCCACTGCGACACCGTATGTCCATACGGTCCGTACAGATTTTTTTTTTCAGATTTTTTAACTGGTTAACGCAGTTCATGTAAGTGGTTAACGCAGTCCAATAACTGGTTAATACACACATATTTTTTTAACTGGTTAACACAGTTCATCTAAGTGGTTAGCACAGTTCATTTAAGTGGTTAATACAGTCTACTAACAGGTTAATACAGACACATATTTTTTTAATTGGTTACGCATTTCATATAAGTAGTTAACGCAGTTCATGTAAGTGGTTAACGCAATACGTTATCTGGTTAATAGACACAGAGTAATCGTTAACCAATTAGTGAAGTGGTTTAACCACTTATTTGTAATGCGTTAAGCACTTTTATAATAATTTTTTTTTGGAAAAAAATATTTTTCTGAAGAAATTTTATTTTTAAAAAAATATATTTTTTGAAAAAAATAATATCCGTACACATACGGGGACATACTGTGTCTCGTAAGGTGTGACCTAAAGTGGTATGCAAATAGCGCGACGGCTCAAACATATAAAGAGGCCTTTGCAAAAGCTGGTCTCACATATCGGACAACATAATTTGGCGAATATGCAATGGGTCTTCCATTAGCTTCTGGAATGATGAATGAATATCCAACACCGGTCCATTACGAAAGCCTCCAATCAGTTTTAAAGTTGGGTGTGGAGCAGGATTCTCCCAAATTTAGCAGTATGCATGGATGGAAGTTCCCTAACCCAGGTTGGTGTAAATTAGAGTGTTATTGTACAGTGGTGGATCTTGGGGCAAGAGCTGCACTAAGAAACGATAGGGGTGATTTCCTTTGTGGTTTTGCAGCGGGTTTAGGGTCCTGCTCAATAACTGGGGCTGAGCTTTGGGAATTCTTCTTGAATTGAAACTAGCCAATGATAGAGGTCATCACAAATTGGTGATAGAGTCAGATTCGAGGAAAACAATGGGATTGATTAATAATAGGGGTGACAAAGTAATCCATTTATCCATCATTCACCCATAAAGAAATTCATCCAATCCATTCATTACAAACAAAAAAAACTAAATGGATTGGATCCAATCCATCCATTTAATTTAATGGATGGTTAGTCATCCATCCATTATTTTTCAAAATCTATTGGATTACACTAAGAGTGGCAAATGAATGGAGTGGATAATTCATAAAATATATTTTTAATCATAAAAAATATTTTAATTACTAAAAATATTTTTAATCATAAAAAATATTTTTATTAAAAAAAATTTACTCTCTCTCCCTCTCTCTCCCCCCTCTTCTCCGCTCTCTCTCTCCCATTTCTCTCACTTTCTCCTCTCTCAGTCCTCTCTCTTCCTCCCCTCTCTCCTCTCTCTCTCTCTCTCTAGTTCACGGTTTGCTAGTTTTGGGAATCCTAGGCCTGTACACACGATTTTGGTTTGGCCATGTAATTCAAGGGAATTTAATTTGGAGCAACATTCTCGTTTTTTTGTGGAATTATCAAGCTGGGGAAATATCACATCCTGGATAAGAATTAATTGGTGACTCTCACTGAATGCCATTGCACCGTGATTTCAACTAGTACTACAGGGCCAATGATCTAGGAAATTCTCTCACGAACCTGCGGGCTTGCAATTGTAAGGGGTTCATGGGTTTTTAGCTTAACAGCTCACAGGAGGGGGGAGAGAGAGAGAGGAAAGAGAGAGGGGGATAGAGAAAGGGGGAGGGAGAGGAGAGAGAGGAGGGAGAAGGAGAGAGGGACAGGGAGTGTAATACTCGTAATTTTACGATACGTTATTTAGTGTTATTATAGTGTAATTTTTGTCGTAATTATGCTATAATAAGCAATTCCTTGTTCTCTAAATAAGTGATTTAAATAAATCAAGATTAAATTGAATTTGAGAATTAATGTTTTATGTTAATTCATGGTTCAAATATCGTCGAAAAATTCTAACGAAGTTTCTTCGCGTTTCGAATCGCCGGACAGTTTTGCCTCAGATAAAATTTTAAACGAATTCCGATTTCGATGAAAATCGAATCGTGACTTGTTGTGATTAATTGTGAGTATTTTAAATTGTTTTTATTATTTATGATAATTTATTTTCATGTGGTGAATTAATTTCTCGATAAATTAATTTTCGCGAATTTATCAGCGAGAAATTAATCGGTAACGCGATTACTCGACGCCGTGTTTTAGTACACTAAGACTCTAGAATTAGAGGGTAATCATGAGAGATGTGAGATTAGATAGGATATATTAATTGATGGGATTAACATCTCACTTTATTGCTAGGTGTCACATTATGTGTGATTAATTTGAAAATTACCTTTATTAACTCATTTTTTTGCCTAGTTTTATTTTTAAGTGTCAAAAAAAGAAATGAGACCCCTATAATCAGCCCCTCCCATCGTGACCCCTCTCCCTCTACCTCATTTCAACTTCTTCTTCTTCCTTTTCTAGAGCAAGAAAGAGCTTGAAGCTCCATGGTCACCAACCACCATTTTCTTTGAGTTTTCAACCTGCAACCTTCATCATTCTTGCACCTAGGCTCAACCTCTACTTGAATCATCACTTCTCAACCATCTAAGTAAGGAGAAAACAGAATTTCTTCCTCCTTTTTACTGCACAAAATCGCGCCCCCTTCCTCTTTGACTAGGTTTAATTTTCTTGCTTCTCTAATCTTGTTTCATGCTTGTTTTGGTGTTGTATTGTTGTTTGATCATGATTAAATGATGGAGATGAGCACATAAATCCCTAACCTTGAAATCCTAGGCGAAAGCCCTAAGGGGAAAAGAAGGGCAGTGTGATCTTGAGGATTAATCTTGCAATTAGTTGATGATTCTATCTTAATTAGTGTTATTCTTGTTGTTGTAGTTGAAAGTTTTGAGTTAGAACCATGATTTGGTAGTTTATTTGGAATTTGGGATTCTTGAAAATGTTATGGATTGTTTTTAAGACTTGATAATGTTTTGTTTTGGGTAACAAATTGTTGTTTGATGAAGGAAAGGCATTGATCAAATGGTGTTGTAGGTGTTGTTGGGTGGAGTTTTGCAATTTTTTTTGAAAAAAGGAGATGGGGCCGTGAGCCCTAGGAGTTGAAAGGGGAAGCAAAAATTGTTTTGAATTCTTCTTTTAGCTTATATTAGTAGATTGGTCTTGCATTGGATTTGGTTTGGTGAAATGATTTGGATTAAAGAATTTATTGAAAACCCTTGTTTATAGGTATTGTGAAATTGGTTTTGATGCTTGATTAAGTTTTTGTTATGTGTACTAGTTGGTTATATGATGTTGTTGGAGTGTAGGGAATAAGTATGGAAGTGGTTTACTAATTTAAAATAAAGTTTTGCAATTTTTTTTTTATAGAAAATGGGTGGTGGCCGAGAGGCCATAGGGGTGTAGGGAATGAGAACTTTGCATAGCTAGAAAAAGATAAAATATTGACGAATTTTAGTGACGGAAAAATCATTTTTCGTCGTTAGTTCTTTGGTCGCAAAGTTTTGTGACGAATTTAATTTTAATTTCTTAATTCTCGTAATTCCTGTTCATATTGACATAAAATATTTTGGAACCTTGTAAGCGATCTAGTTATTCTCTCTATTTCTTCATTATCCTTTTTTGTTATAAAATAATCTAACCTTTTACATAATAATTCTACAATATTTCTATTTTCTTTAATTAATTCCATAAGCTCATTAATTCGTAATTCTTTTCTAGATCTGGTTGAACTCATTTTCTAATCTATTTATTTTCTGTTCTTGTGCTAAAATTCTATTTCTAATTTCTTGCCAATTTATTCTATTAGGCTCCCTAACAAAATTATCTATAGATCTATAAAGTCTCTCTACTTCTATCTTTTCTTGTCTTATTTTTTCTCTAATTATAGTCCTTTTATATTCTTTTATTTCTTCTAATGTTATTCCATACTCATCCATAAAACCAGAATATATCATCAAAGAATCTCAATAAATCAACCACTTTGCCTATATAAACTAATTCCTGACCTAACAGATATCCATATTTCTCTATTATTCTCATTTTAACATCTTTGGATAATTTTATTTTCTGAATTTTTCTTAACTTCTTGCAGAAAAATTCATCTATATAATAAATTCCCATATTATTATTTATTTCCATTACTACGTGTAATCCTCTATTAGTTTTAATAAGTCTAGATGAATTTCTCATTTTTCATTTCATTTTTTTTTATTTCTTTTTTTTTATTTCTGCAGGCTAGTTACCTACTCTGATACCAAAATTAAATTCAACACACTGATATATCAATACAGCCAAAGCATGCATAAATAATTCAGTAACATGCATTAATTTGATTGTACTACCAACACATGCATAGTTCAACCTAACCATAAATGCATAACATAAATGTAGCAACGTAATAAATTTTTAACCAAAGCATATATGAAACATGCATATATATTTCTAAACAATTTCGAAGTAAATTGAAAGTATTATAAATCTTAAAATTTTTAATCATCATCTAGGAACCAATCGTCTATGTCAAAATCTTCTAATGGTCCATCTAAATATATTTCTGGATAATTATTATCAGGTAACATAAATTCTTCCCACCATATAGCATCCATAATTTCATTATTATATACTATCCACTGTGCACATAGTTTTCCATAATCTTTGCATATTATTCTTTTTATTTCGTTTGGTAAATTTAACTGCCATATGCATCTTATTTTTTCATAAAAATCCCTATCTTCATCTTCAATCCTACTTGAGTATATAATGCTAGATCTTTCATTTAACTTCACTTCTATTTCCATAATTCCCTGATTTACGGAAAAAGTAGTTGTATTCATATTCTATTTTTTAGATACAACGCTAAATCTTTCACTTGATTTGCTAACTTATTTATTTCACTATCTTCATTTCCAACCTTTTCTGGTTCTGAAAGCATAATTGGTCTTTCTATTTTTGTACTATATTTCTCTATCATATTTTTATAATCCTTATTTTCAACTGAATCAATATCGATATATTTCAGTTGTAATTTTTCTGGTAAATCTTCTATATTATTTTTTCTTGGCATATATATTCTTCCTATATCCATAAATAATTCAGGTAAATTTATTTTATCATTATGTCTAAATTCTATACTATGATGAGAATTGCTAAGTGCAAAACTAACACAATAAGTAATTGAAAATACTTTTTCTCCTGGTCTCATTAAATCTTTTCTAGCAAACTTATATGTAAGAGCTAAAGTTCTATCTAATCTTTTGGTATTTAGTGGGACTCTTATATTTGGAAAAACTTCAAACTTTACTTTTGTATATGCTAAATTTGCGTCCATAATTCCTAAAATAGAATCATATTTATCTGTGATCCTATCATCCATCAGAATAATTTTAATTGGTGAATTAGTTCCATCAGCATAAGTTGCTTTTAGCAAAATTTGTACTGCTCCTATATGGATATATCCTATTTTCTTTCTATGCTCCTTATTTTTAATTGTTCTCATGACACTATTAATATCTCTAGCAGTGATTAACTGTAAACTTGTATTTCCTTCAGTATCTTCAATATTAATAGTTGTCTCTACAGCTGATTTACCAAAATAAAGAATATTTTCTCTTTTATTAAAAACATTTATTGCTGATTTTAATTTCTCCTTTTTTGTAGACCCATTAATATTATATCCTTCAGGAAGATCTATATTTTCTTTTTGTATTTCTTTAAATTTATCTCTATTTAAGACTATAGTAGATGAATAATTTCCTGCTTCTTCATGAACTTCTAAGTTTTCTATATCCTTATATTTAATTATATCTAAATTTTTTGACGTAAAAGCCATATTTAGAAATAATATAATTTTTTAAGATAAATACTAAACAGTATAATTAATTCTAAGCTTAAACAGATATTTGACATATTTAGAGGCATGGTTTCGAATATACCTGAAGTGGATTCATACTTTTGTGGTTACCGCCCACTTTGCTTCCGCTTGATGATTAGCGATATGTTGGATGTTATATAATGAATATTTTGGAAGAGAAAAGAAAATAATTCTGGAGATATATGTAAGAAACTGGATATTTTTATTGATATATCACAACAGTAAAATACAAGGGTTTTGCTGCTACTCTCAAAGCAGCGACTCAGTTCCACAAGGAACGAGCACACTTCCTATTCGGAGATGGAAGTAACACTTCCTGGAGAAGGAAGATACAAGACTCGTAAAGATACTTTGCCACAGAATTTCCTCTCCCCGAACTACAAACTTCAAACTTCTATTTATAATACAAATTCTACTCCTCCAGACTAAAGAAGCTACTACACACCTATACGTGGCCTCTTTATTTCCTTCTGCCACTATCTTGTTGCACCTAGCAATTAATGCTAGTCTAGTCTTTTCATTTTGTCTTTTTGCTAACATATTTATCTTTTTACACCCACGTAGCACCTAACAGTTAATATGCTACTGCCAAACTTACAACACTTACTAATTATACATGACACGTAATACTAGACACGTAAACTATTTACATGATGTTTTGGGCCTTTTTTGCCCTTACATATTTGTCCTTATGACCTCATATCTTACATCATTCCTCTATTATTGCTTCACATGATCCTTCCGAGAAGGCTTGGTCAAAGAACTCCTCAAGATTGGCTTATCTTCAATTTTGTCTTCTTACGGCTTTATTTTTCTTTTTCATTATAGCATAATTCACAGGCGTGATCTGATAAACTTTGATAATTTCACACAGCTTCTTTTTGACAACTGGCGAATAGTTGATATTTGGTCCCAGTAGAGTAAAAAATGGGGCTTCAAAATTTATTATTCTGTCAAACTCTTCCTTCTTAATCGGGCGCCTAATTTTGGATGTGATTATTGTGCTGGGTCCTTTGTAATTAACCTTCAGAGGCGTATCTCCACGAACCTTTTGGGTTTGCTCAAATATATAGGATAGCTGATTTGCGATAATTGTTGTATACTCTTCCTCATTGTATGGTATTTCTGGCGGCTTATCCATGTATGGGAATGTACCATTGCAAATTCCCATGCTGATAAAATGTTTGGCGACCTGCATTGTTTCGAACTCTGGATAACTTGAATACATCTTCATAAATATTGGCCGATCTCGAGCAACTGTTTGCTTGTAGAACTTCACGGCTTCTTTAATTCCTGTTGGGAAAAACTGTAATTCTTGAAGATCATTAGATAGATAAATGCATTCAATTAATCCGAACTGGAAATAATTGAACACTCTAATGGCTGGGTATCCCGGGGTAATTACTGCTTTTACTCCATATTTTCCTCTGTTCAGAACGTAGAAGTTATATATCTTTGTTTCCTCATTCCAATTGAATAATTCAGAGATAGACTTGCTGAAATTTTCCTGAGAGAAACGAACCATTGATTCGTGTTCCTCCCTTGTTATAATTGGAAGTGAATTGAGGCTCTGCTTATTTGGAATAAAAGCTCCGGCATCCTTCATTAAACCTGTTTTAGGTTTGGTATTTCTTAGTCCAGTGATCTTGGTCCAAGAAAACTTGTATTTGGTCGAAAACCAATATTTTTCGGCTTTTTGTTTTAGGGCTTCCCTTTTGTTAAATTCATCCAGGTTGGCCTTTGCTTCTTCATATGTCTTGAATGATTCTTGAAGTACATTAGGGATTCCATTTATATGAACAGCTGCTTTATGCCATGCATCATAAATTCCCGGCATTGGGCCATTGAATACAACCCAATATTTCTTTGGCTGAACTTCTTGAAGCTCTTCTTCTTCTTCTCCAAGTTGAAGGCTGAGTAATTTGAGATCTGCTTTTAATAATTCCAGCTCCTTTTCTTTCTCCTTTATTTGGGCCTGCTTTATTGCTTTCTCTTTTTTCAGCTGCTCGCGTTCCATTTTCTGCTTAGAATGTCTGCTAGCACGTTCTTATTTCCTGCAATATGGACTACTTTATAATCGTAGTGATTTAGCTCTATCTGCCATCTGATAAGTCTTCTTTGCTTGTGGCTTTCCTTAATGTTTAAATTTTTGAATCCTGCAACATAAGTAGAGTCAGTTCTTACCAAGAATTCTTGGTGCATTAGGTATATCTGATGCTTTCTTAGCATTCTTATTAATGCTAAGGTTTCCTTTTCATGAATTGGATAATTTAGCTCATGATCATGAAATGAGCCTGACATATATCTACAGAGTAACTCTGTTTTTGGTTTATTTACTGGTTTGGCTTTCATACAGCCTCCCCAAGTTATATCGGACGCATTAGTCTCGATAATTATATAATCCTCTTCACGAGGGTGGTATAATTCGGGCAGATTTTTGCACAACTGCTTTAGTCTTTCAACTATTGCAGTGTCTTCCTCTGTCCATTTCCACTCTGCATCTTTCTTGAGTTTAAGCTGCAAAAGTCTTCTTTCTTCTGCAAGATCTTTAATAAATCCTTCATTTGAAATATATGTTAGTAATCCAAGAAACCTTTGTAATTCCTTAACATTCTTTATTTCAGAAGGCAATTCATGTAATTTTGTTAGGACATGTTTCTGCATAACAATATTTCCTCCATCTATTTCAAGACCAAGATAATCTATTCTTTTTTGTCCAAGAACAGCTTTTTCCTTACTTAAGATAACTCCTTGTTCTAAACATCTTTCTAAAACTTTCTTAACATATTTAAAATGATCCAATAAATCATCCTTATCAGTAAAAATAAGAATGTCATCAATATAAATAACACAAAAGTCTTTAAAATCTCTTAATACATTGTCCATTCTTCGTTGGAAAATACCTGGTGCTTGCTTTAAACCCATTGGTAATACATTCCATTCATATTGTCCATGAGGACAACTAAATGTCATTAAGGGTTTACTATCCTCATCAAGTCTTAATTGATAGAAACCAGATTTACAATCAAGACTACTAAATAATTTCTTTCCACGAACTAATTCAATTATATGATCCTTTCTAGGAATGAAATATGCATCACCTTCTAAAGCTTTATTCATAGCTTTATAATTGATCACCATTCTTCTCTTACCTCTTTTCTGCTCATTATGATTATCTACATAAAAGGCTGGTGCAGAATGCTTACTTTTTGATGGTCGAATTAATCCTAAATCTAACCATTTCTTTATATCTTCTTCAAATACATCTCTATCTTGTTTAGTATAAAACATAGGCTTACACTTAATTTCCTTGCTAGGATCTTTTAACCTAAGAGAAATTAACTCCTGGTTTTTATTATTGATTTTAGGATCAAGCGGATTCTCACTACATACTTTATCTAAAAGCTCTTCTATTTCCTGGGGAATTGGAAATTCTTTTTGGCCTAATACATATATTTTATTCTCAAAAAGTTCTAAAATTTTTGTCATTTTATTATATATATCACCACGTTTTTGCGCGTGAAACTCTGATTTATATTTTGTAGCTTTATTTTGAGATTCATGAACTATAGGAATCGATATAAGATGTCTCTTTTGTTTTCCTGCTATATAGGGTGTCTTTATTTGAATAAATCTCTTATATTGACAAAAGGGTACATATAATCGTAAGAAATTATTTCCTAATATTAGATCTAAACCTGATTCTTGTTGATATATAGTAGGTATAACAAATATATAATTTTCTATATATGCTATAGCTTTTCTAACAACCTTGCTAATTACCTTAGTAGAACCATCAGCAATCTGAACCTTCAAAGGATTATCTAAATCAATCCATTTATCTTTAGGAAACAAATATTTTGTTGCTAAACAAATACTTGCTCCACTATCTATATAGGCTTCCGTAGCATACCTAATCTTATTTATTTCTATTTCTATTCTAATATATGTGCTATTCAGATTCACTTTCTGAAGTTGCTCCATTATCACTAGATTCCGTACTATACTCATATATTTCCTCATCTTCATATCCTAAGATGACTTCTTCTAAATCATTTTCTTCCTGATCATTATTTATTTTATATATTTTTGTGCTACTAATCTCATCCTTTAATATTTTTAATTCAATCATAAGTCTACTTATTTCTTCTATTTACATTTGCATTTTTATATCCTCTTGTTATTCTCTAACTAATTCCTCCATAATCCTGGTGGATAAACTAAAGTTCCGCTCTCTTTCTTTACTAATTTTCTATCACCAAGAAATTCCTCTAAATCCTGTATAGTTATATATCTATTATTTTCTTCTTTTTCTAAAAGATTTTCTAATTGCTGAAGAACCTCTCTAATTCTATTAATGTCTCGATTATCATCAATATTTATATTTTCTAATGTATCCTGTATATTATTTATAGTATTTCTACCATTTTGGAAATTATTTAAAGTATAATTTACAATTTTATTAATTTTTTCTAACAATAAAAATATATTTCTATTGATTTCTTCTAGTGTTTTATTTAATTCCCTGTATTTTAATTCCATTTCTTCAGATATTGTCATTTTATTATTTTTCCTTATATTTCTGAAGAAATGGAATTAAAATACAGGGAATTAAATAAAACACTAGAAGAAATCAATAGAAATATATTTTTATTGTTAGAAAAAATTAATAAAATTGTAAATTATACTTTAAATAATTTCCAAAATGGTAGAAATACTATAAATAATATACAGGATACATTAGAAAATATAAATATTGATGATAATCGAGACATTAATAGAATTAGAGAGGTTCTTCAGCAATTAGAAAATCTTTTAGAAAAAGAAGAAAATAATAGATATATAACTATACAGGATTTAGAGGAATTTCTTGGTGATAGAAAATTAGTAAAGAAAGAGAGCGGAACTTTAGTTTATCCACCAGGATTATGGAAGAATTAGTTAGAGAATATCAAGAGGATATAAAAAATGCAACAGAAATAGAAGAAATAAGTAGACTTATGAATGAATTAAAAATATTAAAGGATGAGATTAGTAGCACAAAAATATATAAAATAAATAATGATCAGGAAGAAAATGATTTAGAAGAAGTCATCTTAGGATATGAAGATGAGGAAATATATGAGTATAGTACGGAATCTAGTGATAATGGAGCAACTTCAGAAAGTGAATCTGAATAGCACATATATTAGAATAGAAATAGAAATAAATAAGATTAGGTATGCTACGGAAGCCTATATAGATAGTGGAGCAAGTATTTGTTTAGCAACAAAATATTTGTTTCCTAAAGATAAATGGATTGATTTAGATAATCCTTTGAAGGTTCAGATTGCTGATGGTTCTACTAAGGTAATTAGCAAGGTTGTTAGAAAAGCTATAGCATATATAGAAAATTATATATTTGTTATACCTACTATATATCAACAAGAATCAGGTTTAGATCTAATATTAGGAAATAATTTCTTACGATTATATGTACCCTTTTGTCAATATAAGAGATTTATTCAAATAAAGACACCCTATATAGCAGGAAAACAAAAGAGACATCTTATATCGATTCCTATAGTTCATGAATCTCAAAATAAAGCTACAAAATATAAATCAGAGTTTCACGCGCAAAAACGTGGTGATATATATAATAAAATGACAAAAATTTTAGAACTTTTTGAGAATAAAATATATGTATTAGGCCAAAAAGAATTTCCAATTCCCCAGGAAATAGAAGAGCTTTTAGATAAAGTATGTAGTGAGAATCCGCTTGATCCTAAAATCAATAATAAAAACCAGGAGTTAATTTCTCTTAGGTTAAAAGATCCTAGCAAGGAAATTAAGTGTAAGCCTATGTTTTATACTAAACAAGATAGAGATGTATTTGAAGAAGATATAAAGAAATGGTTAGATTTAGGATTAATTCGACCATCAAAAAGTAAGTATTCTCGCACCTTTTTTATGTAGATAATCATAATGAGCAGAAAAGAGGTAAGAGAAGAATGGTGATCAATTATAAAGCTATGAATAAAGCTTTAGAAGGTAATGCATATTTCATTCCTAGAAAGGATCATATAATTGAATTAGTTCGTGAAAAGAAATTATTTAGTAGTCTTGATTGTAACTGGTTTCTATCAATTAAGACTTGATGAGGATAGTAAACCCTTAACAAAGATTTAGTTGTCCTCATGGACAATATGAATGGAATGTATTACCAATGGGTTTAAAGCAAGCACCGGTATTTTCCAACGAAGAATGGACAATGTATTAAGAGATTTTAAAGACTTTTGTGTTATTTATATTGATGACATTCTTATTTTTTGATAAGGATGATTTATTGGATCATTTTAAATATGTTAAGAAAGTTTTAGAAAGATGTTTAGAACAAGGAGTTATCTTAAGTAGGAAAAAGGCTGTTCTTGGACAAAAAAGAATAGTTTTTCTTGTTGTTGAAATAGATGTAGGATATATTGTTATGCAGAAACATGTCCTAACAAAATTACATGAATTGCCTTCTGAAATAAAGAATGTTAAGGAATTACAAAGGTTTCTTGGATTACTAACATATATTTCAAATGAAGGATTTATTAAAGATCTTGCAGAAGAAAGAAGACTTTTGCAGCTTAAACTCAAGAAAGATGCAGAGTGGAAATGGACAGAGGAAGACACTGCAATAGTTGAAAGACTAAAGGCCAGTGCAAAAATCTGCTCAATTATACCACCCTCGTGAAGAGGATTATATAATTATCGAGACTAATGCGTCCGATATAACTTGGGAGGCTGTATGAAAGCCAAACCAAGAATAAACCAAAACAGAGTTACTCAGAGATATATGTCTGCTCATTTCATGATCATGAGCTAAATTATCCAATTCATGAAAAGGAAACCTTAGCATTAATAAGAATGCTAAGAAAGCATCAGATATACCTAATGCACCAAGAATTCTTGGTAAGAACTGACTCTACTTATGTTGCAGGATTCAAAAATTTAAACATTAAGGAAAGCCACAAGCAAAGAAGACTTATCAGATGGCAGATAGAGCTAAATCACTACGATTATAAAGTAGTCCATATTGCAGGAAATAAGAACGTGCTAGCAGACATTCTAAGCAGAAAATGGAACGCAAGCAGCTGAAAAAAGAGAAAGCAATAAAGCAGGCCCAAATAAAGGAGAAAGAAAAGGAGCTGGAATTATTAAAAGCAGATCTCAAATTACTCAGCCTTCAACTTGGAGAAGAAGAAGAAGAGCTTCAAGAAGTTTAGCCAAAGAAATATTGGGTTGTATTCAATGGCCCAATGCCGGGAATTTATGATGCATGGCATAAAGCAGCTGTTCATATAAATGGAATCCCTAATGTACTTCAAGAATCATTCAAGACATATGAAGAAGCAAAGGCCAACCTGGATGAATTTAACAAAAGGGAAGCCCTAAAACAAAAAAGCCAGAAAAATATTGGTTTTCGACCAAATACAAGTTTTCTTGGACCAGTACCAGCCGGACCAGTAAATACCAAACCTAAAACAGGTTTAATGAAGGATGCCGGAGCTTTTATTCCAAATAAGCAGAGCCTCAATTCACTTCCAATTATAACAAGGGAGGAACACGAATCAATGGTTCGTTTCTCTCAGGAAAATTTCAGCAAGTCTATCTCTGAATTATTCAATTGGAATGAGGAAACAAAGATATATAACTTCTACGTTCTGAACAGAGGAAAATATGGAGTAAAAGCGAATTACCAGGATACCCAACCATTAGAGTGTTCAATTATTTCCAGTCGGGATTAATTGATTGCATTTATCTATCTAATGATCTTCAAGAATTACAGTTTTTCCCAACAGGAATTAAAGAAGCCGTGAAGTTCTACAAGCAAACAGTTGCTCGAGATCGGCCAATATTTATGAAGATGTATTCAAGTTATCCAGAGTTCGAAACAATGCAGGTCGCCAAACATTTTATCAGCATGGGAATTTGCAATGGTACATTCCCATACATGGATAAGCCGCCAGAAATACCATACAATGAGGAAGAGTATACAACAATTATCGCAAATCAGCTATCCTATATATTTGAGCAAACCCAAAAGGTTCGTGGAGATACGCCTCTGAAGGTTAATTACAAAGGACCCAGCACAATAATCACATCCAAAATTAGGCGCCCGATTAAGAAGGAAGAGTTTGACAGAATAATAAATTTTGAAGCCCCATTTTTTACTCTACTGGGACCAAATATCAACTATTCGCCAGTTGTCAAAAAGAAGCTGTGTGAAATTATCAAAGTTTATCAGGATCACGCCTGTGAATTATGCTATAATGAAAAAGAAAAAATAAAGCCAGAAGAAGACAAAATTGAAGATAAGCCAGAATCTTCAGGAGTTGCTGACCAAGCCTTCTCGGAAGGATCATGTGAAGCAATAATAGAGGAATGATGTAAGATATGAGGTCATAAGGACAAATATGTAAGGGCAAAAAAGGCCCAAAACATCATGTAAATAGTTTACGTGTCTAGTATTACGTGTCATGTATAATTAGTAAGTGTTGTAAGTTTGGCAGTAGCATATTAACTGTTAGGTGCTACGTGGGTGTAAAAAGATAAATATGTTAGCAAAAAGACAAAATGAAAAGACTAGACTAGCATTAATTGCTAGGTGCAACAAGATAGTGGCAGAAGGAAATAAAGAGGCCACGTATAGGTGTGTAGTAGCTTCTTTAGTCTGGAGGAGTAGAATTTGTATTATAAATAGAAGTTTGAAGTTTGTAGTTCGGGGAGAGGAAATTCTGTGGCAAAGTATCTTTACGAGTCTTGTATCTTCCTTCTCCAGGAAGTGTTACTTCCATCTCCGAATAGGAAGTGTGCTCGTTCCTTGTGAACCGAGTCATTGCTTTGAGAGTAGCAAAGAAACCCTTGTATTTTCTTGTTGTGATATATCAATAAAAATATCCAGTTCTTACATATATCTCGAATTATTTTCTTTTCTCTTCCAAAATATTCATTATATAACATCCAACATATCGCTAATCATCAAGCGGAAGCAAAGTGGGCGGTAACCACAAAAGTATGAATCCACTTGGTATATTCAAACCATGCCTCTAAATATGTCAAATATCTGTTTAAGCTTAGAATTAATTATACTGCTTTAGTATTTATCTTAAAAATTATATTATTTCTAAATATGGCTTTTACGTCAAAAATTTAGATATAATTAAATATAAGGATATAGAAAACTTAGAAGTTCATGAAGAAGGTGAAATTATTCATCTACTATAGTCTTAAATAGAGATAAATTTAAAGAAATACAAAAAGAAAATATAGATCTTCCTGAAGGATATAATATTAATGGGTCTACAAAAAAGGAGAAATTAAAATCAGCAATAAATGTTTTTAATAAAAGAGAAAATATTCTTTATTTTGGTAAATCAGCTGTAGAGACAACTATTAATATTGAAGATACTGAAGGAAATACAAGTTTACAGTTAATCACTGCTAGAGATATTAATAGTGTCATGAGAACAATTAAAATAAGGAGCATAGAAAGAAAATAGGATATATCCATATAGGAGCAGTACAAATTTTGCTAAAAGCAACTTATGCTGATGGAACTAATTCACCAATTAAAATTATTCTGATGGATGATAGGATCACAGATAAATATGATTCTATTTTAGGAATTATGGACGCAAATTTAGCATATACAAAAGTAAAGTTTGAAGTTTTTCCAAATATAAGAGTCCCACTAAATACCAAAAGATTAGATAGAACTTTAGCTCTTACATATAAGTTTGCTAGAAAAGATTTAATGAGACCAGGAGAAAAAGTATTTTCAATTACTTATTGTGTTAGTTTTGCTCTTCGCAATTCTCATCATAGTATAGAATTTAGACATAATGATAAAATAAATTTACCTGAATTATTTATGGATATAGGAAGAATATATATGCCAAGAAAAAATAATATAGAAGATTTACTAGAAAATTACAACTGAAATATATCGATATTGATTCAGTTGAAAATAAGGATTATAAAAATATGATAGAGAAATATAGTACAAAAATAGAAAGACCAATTATGCTTTCAGAACCAGAAAAGGTTGGAAATGAAGATAATGAAATAAATAAGTTAGCAAATCAAGTGAAAGATTTAGCGTTGTATCTAAAAAATAGAATATGAATACAACTACTTTTTCCGTAAATCAGGGAATTATGGAAATAGAAGTGAAGTTAAATGAAAGATCTAGCATTATATACTCAAGTAGGATTGAAGATGAAGATAGGGATTTTTATGAAAAAATAAGATGCATATGGCAGTTAAATTTACCAAACGAAATAAAAAGAATAATATGCAAAGATTATGGAAAACTATGTGCACAAAGTGGATAGTATATAATAATGAAATTATGGATGCTATATGGTGGGAAGAATTTATGTTACCTGATAATAATTATCCAGAAATATATTTAGATGGACCATTAGAAGATTTTGACATAGACGATTGGTTCCTAGATGATGATTAAAAATTTTAAGATTTATAATACTTTCAATTTACTTCGAAATTGTTTAGAAATATATATGCATGTTTCATATATGCTTTGGTTAAAAATTTATTACGTTGCTACATTTATGTTATGCATTTATGGTTAGGTTGAACTATGCATGTGTTGGTAGTACAATCAAATTAATGCATGTTACTGAATTATTTATGCATGCTTTGGTGTATTGATATATCGTGTGTTGAATTTAATTTTGGTATCGAGTAGGTAACTAGCACAAAATAAAAAAAAAAAAAAAGAAATAAAAAAAATGAAATGAAAAATGAGAAATTCATCTAGACTTATTAAAACTAATAGAGGATTACACGTAGTAATGGAAATAAATAATAATATGGGAATTTATTATATAGATGAATTTTTCTGCAAGAAGTTAAGAAAAATTCAGAAAATAAAATTACCCAAAGATGTTAAAATGAGAATAATAGAGAAATATGGATATCTGTTAGGTCAGGAATTAGTATATATAGGCAAAGTGGTTGATTTATTGAGATTCTTTGATGATATATTCTGGTTTTATGGATGAGTATGGAATAACATTAGAAGAAATAAAAGAATATAAAAGGACTATAATTAGAGAAAAAATAAGACAAGAAAAGATAGAAGTAGAGAGACTTTATAGATCTATAGATAATTTTGTTAGGGAGCCTAATAGAATAAATTGGCAAGAAATTAGAAATAGAATTTTAGCACAAGAACAGAAAATAAATAGATTAGAAAATGAGTTCAACCAGATCTAGAAAAGAATTACGAATTAATGAGCTTATGGAATTAATTAAAGAAAATAGAAATATTGTAGAATTTTTATGTAAAATGTTAGATTATTTTATAACAAAAAAGGATAATGAAGAAATAGAGAGAATAACTAGATCGCTTACAAGGTTCCAAAATATTTTATGTCAATATGAACAGGAATTACAAGAATTAAGAAATTAAAATTATATTCGTCACAAAACTTTGCGACCAAAGAACTAGCGACGAAAAATGATTTTTCCGTCACTAAAATTCGTCAATATTTTATCTTTTTCTAGCTATGTTGGTTGTAAATTTGGGTATAATGATTGAATGAATGTGTTTCTAGGCTTTAAAAAATTATGAAAGAGTGGTTGATTGAAGTTGTTTTCACTTTAAAGCTTTCAAGAAAATTGATATTGTACTATGTTTAGCTTCTCAAGAAATGATCTTAGTTCTAAAACCTTATCTTTTCAAATAGTTAGTAATTAAATGTCTTAGTGGAAATGCTTTAGTTAGAAGAGGGTTAGGTTTTGAGAATCTAAGGTTTTAAGTTAAGTTTATAGAATTGTGCTAAGCTTACCTTGTGATGATAGGACTTGTAGATTCCAAATTCGTGCGACGTGGAATCGACGCGTGCGGGATCACGCTAGCAGACGACTTAAACAGTATCAAGCAATCAAGTCATATCACAACAGTCGGAATACAATTCATCCCTCTACAGCTCAACGGAGTTGACATAGAGGAAATCAAACAAGTGTGGGGGGTTGGGGACAACTGCGAACCACTTGCAGACAATCCCACTAAATAATCATAATGAAAGTTTTAAGAACTAAAAATCGAAAGGGTACGAGACCCTCCCTTCGAACCCTGATCATGCTTCCTTGAATCAACGTATGCGTCGATTTATTCATTAGGGTGGAGAAAGTGTCGTCGTGGCGTTTTGAACTATATCTAGAATAAACTTAGGGTGCTAGGACCCCCTTATTTTTCGGCAGCTTAGTTAGACGTCTTAACGTCAAAGAACTCGTCCTGAATATCCTAGGGTGGTCGTGGAGTCTAAAGCCTATGGCTGGATTTCAGCAGCTTGTTCGGTGTTACTTCCGGAAATTTGTCGAAAGTGTCTTAAGAGATGTGTCGAGAGTTGCATTATGGGCACTTGTGCATCTTATTGTCTCTTGTTTTATGTTTGTTGTTTCTATGTTTATTCGAGAAGTTGACCCTTTCCCGTGGTTCCTTCGACCCATGATGGTAACCCAGGCGATGATGAAGACCCTGGTGATACCGGAGATCGTGTTTGATTTTCCAGATATCGAGATACCCGCGATGATGGAGTTCGACCCTATCTCCCGCCGTGTTGTATATACAGGTGACATTGTACAGACTTTTCGAGTTGATGGACTAGTGCTGAGACAGGAGACATCTAGGCGTACAGTTAGTTTTCCGATCAGGACCATGCAGGTGGTGGATGCTTGGCGCAACATTCAAAGAGAGCAAGCGATGCCAGTATCATCTTCTTCGCTGGAGGGATCTTTGGAGATTCTGAGGCGTATTACTACTCGTTATGCACCTCTGCCTAGGAGAGCGAGATTTCGGATGACCGCTCGAAAGAGCGTGATCAGGCGTGGGACTGCTGGAGCTTTTACATCTCAAGCGGCAGCTACCCCGAGTTCTTTGGCAGAGCCTGAGCTTGAGACAGAGTTGGCTTCCCCCATGATTGTCAGGACACCTACTCCACCGGGACATCTTTCATCGGTATGTCGAGAGTGCAGTGAGGCAGGATGTAGCGGCACAGGATTCATTGAGGAGGTGCTGGTAGAGGAGGACGTGTCAGAGGGTATACCTGCTACGGTTCCTTTCATAGACTTGACTGGAGAGGATGCGGCGGACCCGATGGAGGATGATGCCGAGGAGGATCCGTCTGAGGATTCAGATAGTATCTGTAGTTGTTGTGATTGTCTGACTGGTTGTTTTGTATTTTGGATGACTGTAGTATTTCATTTATAGTGTACAATTTGTTTTGGTGACCAGTCGAGCTTGGTGGATGTCTTTTGTGTACTACAGGGTAGACTGGTGGCATACTTTTAGAGCAGCCCCCTGTGTAGGTGTCTGCCGGGAGTACCCCTGGGGTATGATCACTCTCACGAGGGTCTTCATATCGTAAGTTTATTCTCCTTTACATGTTTATGCACTTTCTATTTTGTACGTACTGCTTATGACTACTTGCTTATATATGTGTATGTATTTTCAGTGCATGTGTCTTGTGTCTTAGATTGCACCATGTTTCTAAACGCTGTGACAACTCTGTGTGTGCTTGCTGATGTAGTTGTTTTTTTTAAAAAAAAAAAAAGAGACCGTATTTTTCAAAGGATACAAGAGTACTATTTTAAAAGTGTGTCGCATATAGGGTTGTTTTTAGTTAGTAGCGGTCCGGAAACGGGTCGTTACAGGGAGGGAGGGAGAGTAAAATATTTTTAATTAAAATATTTTTTATGATTAAAAATAATTTTTTGTAATTAAAATATTTTTTGTGATTAAAAATAATTTTTGCGGATAGATTGAATATCCATGCAAAAAAAATTTGTTAATGGATGGAATTGATGGTTTTTTTTAAATGGATAATGGATGAATTGAATTTTCTTGATGAAATTTTAGTGGATGGTAAATGGATAACTGGATTTTTTCAATCCATCCATTAGGATCCATAAGAAAATTCATTCAATCTATCTATTTTGCCACCCCTAATTAATAAGGGCTGCTCAACTTTAATTTAACTAGTGCTTGTGCTCGTTGACAAATTATTTTTCTGAAGTAATATTTTTTATTATCTTAATTAATAGATAATTATATTTGAAACATAAAAATGATACGACAAAAAACAATTATTAAAAATTCAATATTTTGGCTATCATTGAAGCAAAAGTATACATTTCAATAAGTCATTTTATTTATATTTATAGGTTCATAGCATAGACAATAAGCAATAGCAAAATGGAAATTCAAATTGCTACACTCTTCGACTTATACAGGGACTTTAAAATAATAAAAAGACTAATAGCTAGATATTTTATTATAAATAAAGCATAAACATAGAGAAATTAATATCTTTCCATATATTCAACAATGTTAATGTTGAGATTCGAACAAGAAATAATGGAACAAAATTCAACGGCAACCAATAATTAAAATAAACGGCAACCAACCAATCAACAAGGTGTAATGAACTAACAAACAAAGGAGTAGAGGGTAGAGAAGAAAACACCGCAATTTGATTACGCAGTTCGGCCCCAACAAAATGACCTACGTCTGCGGGAGATAGCAGCCCTCCGTTTCACTATCAAAGAGTCTTTTACAATGAGAATACAATTGTTCTAAACCCTCTTCCAAAAGTTCAAGAAGAACAATCCCAAAGGTTCCCACAATCCCAACTCTCAAACCCTCAATGAAACTCTCAAGAAAGACAATAGGAGAAGCTTTCAATCCTCCCTCTATGATTCCCTAAGATCCCAAGGTGTTTGAATGTGTTTCCCAGCCCCTAAAACCTCACAAAGGACGCTCAAGAACGGCTGCACACAACCCTAGAAAACTGCTCGCACTTACGAATGAAAAACAGCATTCTGGTTTAAAAACCAGCAGTAGTGAATCGATTCACCAGTAAGTGTGAATCGATTCACACGTACAATTCCTACGCGTTTTGTGATCCTAAGTGAGTGAATCGATTCCTACTCCTTCAATTCGATTCACAGTAAGTCTAAAACTTCTCCAAGGCTCCAAGGCACATCATGAATCGATTCCAGAGATCCATGATTCGATTCACACCAGTTGAAAACTCATTTCTATGACTTCCAATGATCTCCAACATGATTTTAAGGCACACCAATCTCCACAATTCTCCACCTTGACTTCAAATCAGTGGTGATGTTCAACATTTAGCCATCAACCACTTACTGCTCTTTCCATTACTGGAATTACGTTTCAGGGAAATTCATTAAGTCCAAACAATGCTTGAACCTTGACTTAGGTAGTGACTTGGTGAAAACATCCGCCAGGTTGTCCTCCGATGCAACCCTCTCAACCACAATTTCCATAGATTCAATGACGTCTCTAATGAAATGCAAGCGGATGTCGATGTGCTTTGTCCTTTCATGATACACTTAGTGATTTGCTAAGTGGATAGCACTTTGGCTATCACAATGTACCTTCACACACCCTTGTATAATTCCTAGCTCCCCAATCACTTTCAACCATATGGCCTCCTTCACCCCTTCAACTAGGGCGATATACTCCACCTGAGTAGTAGATAGCGCCACAACGGACTGTTAATTTGCCTTCCAACTTATTGCCGTTCCAAACAATGTAAACACAAAACCAGACAATGATTTCCTTGTATCCACATTTCCCGCATAATCCGCATCTACATAACCCTCCAAAGCGTCTTCTCCTTGAGTTGCTCTTGTGTACCTCAAACCACCTTTGAGTGACCGGTTCAAATACCTCAAAACCCACTTCAGAGCTTCCCAATGTGCTTGGCCCGAATTTTCCATAAACCGACTCACTATGCTAACCGCATATGCTAAGTCTGGTCTACAACAAACCATGCCGTACATGATGCTTCCTACCCCACTAGCATATGGAGTAGTATACATCTTCCTCACCTCCTCTTCGGACTTAGGAGCTTGTGTCACCGAGAGCTTTGTGTGATGACCCAAAGGAGTGCTAACCGGCTTAGCTTCATGCATCCTAAACTGCTCCACCACTTTCTTCAAGTACCCATGCTGAGATAAGAACAATTCACCCTTATTCCGGTCCCTCACGATATCTATCCCAAGTATCCTCTTTGCAGCCCCAAGATCCTTCATCTCAAATTCCGAATTTAGTTTCTCCTTGAGCTTGCTGATCTCCTCTTTACTAGAATTTGCCATCAGGATATCATCAACATAGAGAAGTAGGTAGAGAACAACTTCCTCACCCCTCTTCAATATGTAAACACAACTATCGTACCCACTTCTCACAAATCCCATCTTCAGAAGAAAATCGTCAAAACGAAGATATCATTGCCTAGGGCTTTGTTTCAACCTATACAAAGATTTCTTCAAAAGACACACCTTAGACTTGTCCTCTACAAAACTTTCCGATTGTTGCATGTAGATTGTCTCTTCTAGATCTCTATGTAAGAATGCGATCTTCACGTCCATTTGCAGATCTCTATGTAAGAATGCGATCTTCACGTCCATTTGTTCCAACTCAAGATCGTATTGATTCACGATTGCCATAAGAACCCTTATGGAACAATGTTTCACCACAGGTGAGAAAATCTCGTTGTAATCAATTCCCTCAACCTGTGTAAAATCCTTGGCCACAAGTCTTGCTTTATATCTTAGTTCTTTAATTTCCGGAATGCCTTCCTTCTTCTTAAAGATCCACTTGCATCAACCACCCTCTGTTTCTTAGGTAGATTCACAAGTTTCCAGGTCTGGTTCTTCTCCAATGAATTCATTTCCTCATTCACTGCCTTTAACCACTTCTGACCTTCTTTGCTCTCAACTGCCTTCCTGAATGTCTTTGGTTCTGAGCCTTGCATCTGTTCAGCCGCATTTAGAGCATAACAAATTAAGTCTTCATAGTCGTACCTCTTAGGTGCCACAGTTTCCCTCCTTTCCCTATCTCTTGCCAACTGATAGCCAGGATCCACTATTGGTTGTCTTCCTCTAGAACCTGATGGTGGAGGACTGTCCTCCCTGTCATCCCTGGTCTCACTAGTGGAAGGCACAAGATAGTGGCACTTTTTGCCTTATCTATCATCTCCTTCTTCTTCGCTTGTGATAGGGTGGTCGGCATTCTTGCCTCACCCTTTAAAGCATCCATGCATTTTTGTTGAATTAGGATTGCTTCCATCTTCACTTTCCATAGACCGAAGTCATTGTTACCGAAAAATTTCTCGATGTCCCACTTAGTACCCATGGTGCACACTTGAATGATTTGTTCCTTCCCACAGACGACGCCACTTGTTGAGATTCGAACAAGAAATAATGGAACAAAATTCAACGGCAACCAATAACTAAAATAAACAGCAACCAACCAATCAATAAGGTGCAATGAACTAACAAACAAAGGAGTAGAGGGTAGATAAGAAAACAACGCAATTTGATTACGCAGTTCGGCCCCAACAAGATTACCTACGTCTGCAGGAGAGAGAAGCACTCCGTTTCACTATCAAAGAGTCTTTTACAATGAAAATACAATTGTTCTAAACCCTCTTCCAAAAGTTCAAGAAGAACAATCCCAAAGGTTCCCACTATCCCAACTCTCAAACCCTCAATGAAGCTCTCAAGAAAGACAATAGAAGAAGCCTTCAATCCTCCCTCTATGATTCCCTAAGATCCCAAGGTGTTTGAATGTGTTTCCCAGCCCCTAAAATCTCACAAAGGACGCTCAAGAATGGCTGCACACAACCCTAGAAAACTGCTCACACTTACGAACGAAAAATAGAATTCTGGTTTAAAAACCAGTAGTGGTGAATCGATTTACCAGTAAGTGTGAATCGATTCACACGTACAATTCCTACGCGTTTTGTGATCCTAAGTGAGTGAATCGATTCCCACTCCTTCAATTTGATTCACAGTAAGTCCAAAACTTCTCCAAGGCTCCAAGGCACATCATGAATCGATTCCAGAGATCCATGATTCGATTTACACCTGTTGAAAACTCATTTCTATGAAATGACTTCCAATGTTCTCCAACATGATTTTAAGGCACACCAATCTCCGCAGTTAATTAATTGAGAATGGTTACCACGTAGATATATACTAAAACATTGTTCCATGTAGCTATAGAAGTAGAGAAATTAAACCAAATATTTTAAAAAGTAATTAACACGTAAATAAAAAACAATGTTATGTTGATTGCATTACTTAAACATAAATTGTGCTCCCTGTGACGCACGGAGAAAAAATGTTCGTAAGGTATTATCTTTCATTATTTTTAATAGATAATTATATCTAAAACATAAAAATGATGATAAAATTACTAAGATTCAAAGCAAAAAGTATAAAAAAAATCTATTTATTCATATATTGAAATTGCAAAGTGCTTACACTTCATTTTAATACCCCTTTTTATTAAGAATTCACATTTTTGCTGTGTTTATCTGTTGTAAATAATAACATAATAAAAAAATACTACAATAAAGATAATGTTGCTTATGTGGCATAACATCCAAGTGGCTAATTGCTGATGTGGCATCTCAATTAGTAACTAACAGAAATTGTTTATCAGTTGGTATTCTGTTAGGTTTGTTACTACTTTCTGTTACTTAGTTTTTCGGTTTCATTCTCATTGTATTGGTTGATATAGCTCTAGTATATAAGGGGCTATTCTTCCTAGTGTCAGTGTAATTTCTGAGAACATTCATTCTTGTGAGCATTACTTGTAAACAGATAGAGAGAAATCTTTCTGGGTGTAATCAGAAACAAGGGAATGTGAGCAACTTGAGTTCTAGAAGTGGTGTAACACATTGTATACTCTTCACTGTTTCATTGAATAAGATTGGACTTGAGCTGTGCTAAGTCCCACAGACGTAGGTCATCATCTTGGCCGAACTGCATGAACAAATTCTGGTTGTGTTGATTCCTTATACTCTCTTTAATTTTGTTTGTGATTTCTTTAAGTTTCAATTCGAGTTATTACTATTGTTCTTGTTACTGGGTATAGTTCATTGTTTCTTTCGGGAACATTAAAGTATAACAAACTGGTATCAAAAGCATTCAGGTGAAGGAAAGAAAGATCAATGGAAGTCGCGAAATTCAATATTGAGAAGTTCAATGGCAAAAACGATTTTGCTCTATGGAGGATGAAGATGTGAGCCTTGTTAGTGCAACAAGGGTTAGAGGAGGCTTTAGAAAGGGTGAAGAAGCTACCTGGCATGATGACAGACAAGGATAAGAAAGATCTTCTGAATAAGGCTCATAGCGCCGTTATTCTATGCTTAGGTGACAGGGTCCTTCGTGAAGTCTCAAAAGAGAATTATGTTGCTGCCTTATGGTTGAAGCATGAGCATCTTTACATGACCAAGACATTGGCAAATCGGCTTTATCTCAAACAGAGGTTGTACACTCTCAAGATGTAACCAAATACTTCCATCGAAGACCATATCGATGAATTCAACAAGTTAATTTTGGATCTTGAAAATATTGATGTCAAGATAGAAGATGAGGATCAAGCTCTACTCTTGATCCGTTATTTAACTAACTCATATGACAATCTTGCGGATACTCTTATCAATGGGAGGGAAGCAATTTCTCTTGAAGAGGTGCAAGCGGCATTGATGGCTAAGGAATTATCCAGAAAATCGGAGAACAAAGAATCTGATATGGGGGGAGAATCTCTCAGCAAGAGGCAGAAGTAAGAAAAGGGATTACAAGGGGAAGAACAAATCCAGGTCAAATTCCAAAGGAAAATTCAAATGCTTTATATGTCACAAGGAAGGCCATTTTAAAAAGAATTGCCCTGAGAAGAGATCCAAGAAGAAGCATTCAAGTGATGATGCAGGGGATATTTCTGTTGCATCCGATGATTATGACAGTTCTGCTGTTCTTGTGGCTACAAACAATCAAGGTGAATCAGCATGGGTGATGGATTCAGGGTGTTCATATCACATATACCCAAATAAGGATTGGTTTTTCGATTACCAAACTTATTCTGGAGGCCAAGTGGTCATGGGCAATAATGCAACTTGTAATGTGGCTGGAATTAGGTTAATTAGGATCAAACTAATTGATGGTTCAGAGAAAGTCTTGACTCGGTTGAGGCATGTTCTAGATTTGAAAAGAAGTTTGATTTCTTTGGGAACTCTTGAAGATGTTGGGTTAAGTTTCAAGGCTGAAAATTCTGTTATGAAGGTGATGAAAGGTTCAAGGGTTGTTATGAAGGGAGATCGAAAGAAAAACTGTTTGTATGTGCTCAAAAGTGATGTGGTTACGGGTACTCTTGTTGTGGCAGTGAAATCAGGCAGAAATAAAACAGCAATGTGGCATCAAAGACTCGGGCATACCAGTGAAAAAAGGCTGCAAGAATTGGAAAAACAAGGTTTATTGTGTGGAGACAAGTTGGAAGCTTTAGAATTCTGTGGCCACTGCATCTATGGGAAACAAACCAGAGTGAAATTCAACAGTGGCATACACAAGACTCAGGCAAGCTAGACTACATTTATTCAGATTTGTAGGGACCTTCAAAGACTCCTACTCATGGAGGTAACAAGTATTTCATATCATTTATTGATGACTTTAATAGGAAGGTTTGGATATACTTGTTAAAGAATAAAGATAAGGCTTTTAAAACCTTTGTGCAATGGAAGACTAGAGTTAAAAATCAGTGTGATAGGAAGGTAAAGGCTTTAAGGACTGATAATGGTTTAGAATTCTATGGAAATGAGTTTAATAATGTTTGCAAAGAACATGGAATTTATAGGAACCATACGGCTAGGCATACACCTCAACAAAATGGCCTTGCAGAGAGAATGAATAGAACTCTCTTAGAAAGGGTTAGGTGCATGCTTTCTAATGCTAAATTGTCTAAGAACGTTTGGGGAAAGGCAGTGCACACTGCATGCTTTCTCATTAACCGAAGTCCTTCATCAGTCCTTAAATTTAAGACACCACAAGAAGCTTGGAATGGCACCCTAGCTGACTATAGAAAACTGAGAGTATTTGGTTGTCCTGCTTACTATCATGTGAGTGAAGGTAAGCTAGATCCAGGGGCTAAAAAGGGTTTGTTTATGGGAAACCCTGATGGTGTGAAAGGTTATAGGATATGGTCTATTGAAGACAAGAAATGCATTACTAGCAGGGATGTAAAATTCGATAAAGATTAACTGATCAAGGTCAGGGACATTGCTGAAGTTGTTGGTAATTCTAACAGCAAGGATGGATCTCAGCTTGAGGTGGAGCTTGGGCAGAAAGTAACTGATAAACAGGTCACTACAGAAACTGATATGCAGGGAAGTGCAGTAGAAGTAGAAGCTGGAACAGATTCTGAAAGTGATATAGAACAAGACTACTTGCTGTGTAGGGACAGAGAAAGGATGGAAATAAGGCCTCCTAATAGATATGGATATGCAGATGTCATTGCCTATGCTCTCAGTACTGTAGAGTTAATTTTCAGTGAAGAACCAAGGAATTTTAAGGAAGCTATGAAGGGAAAGAACTGTGATAAATGGTAACTTCCTATGGAAGAGGAAATGGAGTCTATGAACAAGAATCAGACTTGGAAATTAATTCAGAAACCAAAAGATGCTAAGCTTGTTGGATGCAAATGGATCTATAAGAAAAATGAAGGATGCTCTACCAATGATCCCCTTCGCTACAAAGCAAGGTTAGTAGCAAAGGGGTTCACATATAGAGAAGGATTAGACTTCCATGAAATCTTTTCCCTGTGGTAAAGCAAAGCTCCATAAGAATCCTTCTTGCTATGGTTGCTCAATTTGATCTCTTCCTAGAGCAAATGGATGTTAAGACAGCATTCTTGCATGGCAACCTTGAGGAGAAGATATTCATGAGGCATCCTGAAGGCTTTGAAGTTAAACGCAAGGAGAATTGGATGTGTCTACTTCAAAGGTCTCTTTATGGGTTGAAACAATCACCTAGACGGTGGTACAAACGATTTGACAGCTTTATCCTAAGCATCAAATATAAAAGAAGCAACCATGACAATTGTGTGTACTACAAGTAGCTGGGAAATCATGAGTATATCTACCTCCTACTCTATGTTGATGACATGCTCATAGCTAGCAAAGACATGGCAGAAATTAAGAGACTTAAGGGCTTGCTGAATTCTGAGTTTGAGTTGAAAGATCTTGGGCCAGCCAAGAGAATTTTAGGCATGGAGATAACTAGGCAACAGGATTTGGGAATTTTGATGTGTTACCCAGGAAGGCTACCTCAAGAAGGTCTTGAGTAGGTTCAATATGACAGAAACCAAGTCTACTAGTGTGCCTATTGCAGCTCACTTCAAACTGTCTACTGAGAACAGTCCTAAGACAATGCAGGAGCAGAAGGACATGGAGAAAATACCATATGCAAGTGATGTGGGAAGCCTGATGTATGTCATGGTTTGTTCTAGCCCAAATCTAGCTTATGCAGTAAGCCTTGTCAGCAGGTATATGGGTAATCCGGGCAGTGAACATTGGTCAGCAGTGAAGCATATTCTGAGGTATATTAAGGGGTCAGTGGATACTAGTTTGAAGTATGGAAGATCTGATGGGATTTTAGGTGGAGCTCAAGGGTATGTGGACACTGATTTTGCAGGTGACAAAGATAAGAGAAGGTCTCTCACTGGTTTTGTATTCACCTTGTTTGGTAACACTGTCAGTTGGAAGGCATCATTGCAACCGATTTTTGCTTTATCAACTACAGAGGCAGAGTACATAGGGATTACTGAAGCTGTTAAGGAAGCATTTTGGCCGAAGGGATTGATCAGTGAATTAGGAATTAATCAAAAGGATATCAATGTGTTTTGTGATAACCAAAGTGCCATACAGATTTGTAAGAATCACTCTTACCATGAAAGAACAAAGCATATTGACATCAGGAGGCATTGGATCTGTGATATTATATCAGATGGTTTAGTCCAAATCATGAAGATTCACACTTCAAAAAATCCTTCAGACTTTATTACTAAAGTGGTACCTCTCAGCAAGTTTAGTTTCTGCCAGAAACTACTGAGAGTGGACACTGGTTGATATATCAGTTGTTTTGGATTGTAGCACAACCTTGTTCGAGTCTTTGAAGAGTAGATTGGATATGCCAAGGTGGAGATTGTTGCTTATGTGGCATACCATCCAAGTGACCAATTACTGATGTGGCATCTCAATTAGTAACTAACAGAATCTGTTTATCAGTTAGTATTCTGTTAGGCTTGTTACTACTTTCTATTACTTAGTTTTTGGATTTCATTCTCATTGTATTAGTTGATATAGCTCTAGTATATAAGGGGCTATTCTTCCTAGTGTGAGAGTAAGTTCTGAGAACATTCATTCTTGTAAGCATTACTTGTAAACAGATAGAGAGAAATCATTCTGGGTGTAATCAGGAACAAGGGAATGTGAGCAACTTGAGTTCTAGAGACTGGTGTAACACATTGTATACTCTTCACTGTTTCATTGAATATGATTGGACTTGAGCTGTGCTAAGTCCCACAGGCGTAGGTCATCATCTTGGCCGAACTGCGTGAACAAATTCTGGTTGTGTTGATTCCTTATACTTTCTTTAATTCTGTTTGTGATTTCTTTAAGTTTCGATTCGAGTTATTGCTATTGTTGTTGTTACTGGGCATGGTTCATTGTTTCTTTCAAGAACATTGAAGTATAACAGATAAGTTATAACCAAAAGTTGAAAATAGTAATCAAAAGTCCAATTATAAGTGAGCAATTAATGTAAATTAGTTTTAAGTTATCCAAAGCTCCATATTATTATTTTTTTGGGAGTTAACCCATACTTTTGTGTATCTCCCATCTCCAATGATACAAGACAAAAGTTCATTCTCGTGAATTTTAAGGGCTTTGACCAAAGATCTGCTTAGGCTGGGATGTGACACTTAATAAGTAGAATTCATGATGCATGTATTACTTGTATGCTAAGTCAGATGACAATGCTTTTAATAGAATTAAAATAAGTTTTAAAGTGATAGATTTTAATTTATCATGTATGTGATTTACATGTTTGATCCAACTTAGTTTATTAAAGATATTTTATGATCTTAACATAGATGACTGAACTAGTTGTTTTTATGTATATTTAATGTATTCAATGTATGATATCTGAAATAAATTAAGATAGCTAAAATAAAATTAGAATTTCTTATTGAAATGTGTATTGAATGATTTAGTAGCAACAAAGTAAGTTATCTAAAAATTTGTTGTATGATATATTAATTTAGTCAAAACCAATGGCACAAGTATACATACAATGTGATTGTCAATACAATCAAAGCATATATCTAAGTAGATAAAGAAAATTCAATGAGACAACTAGTAAATTTTTTGTGATAGTTATTCGATACAATCAAGAGTATATTAACTAATGAATAGTAAAATGTCACGAGACGTTGGACTAAGGCATAACTATGTGAAGAAGTGACATTCAAAATTTTATAAGAAAGAAAAGTATCTTGCAATCCTTTGACGAAAGGATTGACAAGGGATATGATATTTTAAAACATCAATGGGGATGAGTTTTAAGTCCAGATCTAAATAATTACCAATAGTGAAAACCCAACTCACACTTAAATAACATTAAGTCTTGAGTTCAAAGGTGAAAGTACACTATTAGAGTAATTGTAAGTACTTGATAATAGATACATCCCAAGGTTTATAAGTACTTGGACCATATGTATAAAGTTGGAAGGTTGAGTTTTTGCTCTTAATGTACCAATAGTATGTATGTGCTGAAATGCTTACTATGAGAGCATTTTCGATAGAGTCTACCTATATGAGAGTGAAGCGGGGCCGCTTCTTGGAGACTAAGGGCTTGACTCTTAAAACTCTCATGAAAAGGATACAAGGCCTTATCAAATGTGTTAATTTACAATTCGTTCAATGGTAGCGAGATCTCACATGTAAGTTAATTTATGCTTGTTCTAATGAATAATTGGTTTAAAGCTTGTCTACCAATTTATTCAGGATGAGTGAAACAATAACTTACTAAGTAAAGGTTCAAATCGCAGGACACCTTTAGCTGAAAACATGTGATTTCCATAGTAGTGGGATTTGGATTTGTTTTGAAAATGGTGGGGGATTGTTGGGGGTTTCCAAAATAATAGGAATCCAAGAACACCAAAGTGAAAGAGAAACACAATCTTTCATGTTCTAAAGAGTGTGTCCTTTTGTGGCTTTCGCTAATGGTTGTATTCTTCTATGAACCTTTGTATCTGTTCGTTTAAAGACATTTGAATGAAGAGATGCACTCATTCATGGATGGTTGAGATAATTCACAATGGGTTGTGACTCCATATGAAGAGATGTTTCTCTTCACCCAAAGGTATGAGTTGGTCTATAAATAGAGTCATTCTACATGTAGAAGGGACAATGAATTGATCACCATTCAATCCATTCCAAATCATCTCTTTCATCTCTTATGCGCAAATTAAAGTTAGGGATAAGCTTGAATTGGAAGTGCAAAGTAATTGGAAGTTATTGATCACCATTCAATCCATTCCAAATCCATTCAATCCATTCCAAATCATCTCTTTCATCTCTACCATAGACGATAAGCTTGAATTGGAAGTGCAAAGCCAATTCAAGGAACTCCATTGTATCCTAAAGGGGATTCGCTAGTTACCCTATTGCATTCAATTTAAAGTGATTGGTAGGGGTGAATCGAACCTAAAACTTAGTGTTTCACACACGTCTTGGAGTTATTTGTGTTTTCATCTTCTTCTTTTTTCTAGTTGCTGCAACATTTTCTGCATCATATCATCATCACATTATTTTGCAACTTCTGTTTGTTTGTTCTTATTAGTTATAGCATTCCCATATAAAATATCACCAACATTTCCCCAGCCAAGTTAGAGTCATACATATAGAAGACCTTCAATTTATTCAACTTGGTCCAATTCTTGGGCAACCTAGATTAAGTAGAAGCTTGATCTAAGTAAAATCATTGGTTGCAAAGCAAAATTTAAGCAGATTCGCAAATTGAAAACAACATTAGTATCTCAAACTGAATTGAAAGTGTAATGTGAAAAAAGCAATAAAAGAGTTGATAATGATAACAAGTGGTATTAAAATATTAGAGAATGTGATTCCTAAATATTCATTCAATAAGATATAGAAATTTATATGGCAGCTCCTCTACTCCTAGACTCACAGTCCAGATTTAGATACCAAAATCCAATATACAAACAATTATTTCATTAAGCTTTTGGCCCCATCCTTTACAAAAGATCTAGAAATTGTTATTGTTTAAATTTTTATCGCATGTGCCATACTTTGAATTTTGAAGCCTATGGCTAGCTAGAGCTCTTCTGGTTGAGATCTACTGTCTATTGAGATCTAGTATCTTGTTTTAATTTGCTTTATATTTTACTTGATTTATTTTAGAGGCTAGTATCTTAGTATCCAACTCTCTATAAAAATTATCTAAATGCATGGTTATGAACAAAATTTTTGTCAATTAGTCATCTTAAAGATTCTCCAATGGAGATTAGGGTTTGGAGGTTGAAGATGACCCAAACTTAAAGATGAAGCTTAGAGACTAATAAGTCTCAAATGAGACAGGGACCAAAATGACCCAAAATAGTTTTATACCAAGGGATTTGAAATAGGGATTAAAATGTCCCAAAATAATGCCACATGTTTAATTACATGGTGGAAATACTAAACGGACCACATTAGCATTTAACAGTACACGCCCGCACATTAACTGTCATTTAACAGTACATTTAACAGTACATGGTGGGTCGTGCATTTGCTCCCAGGGACCAAAATGTGTCTTTATTCTAAAAGATAAATTTCCTAACGGGTGTGCCTAGTTGAAATAATCAGATTCATATTGCAGAGTTTGTGGTTCGTCATAGTGTGACACGACATTAAGATTTTTTTGGTCTAGTACATATGGTAAAGTTGGAAGGGGAAGTGGAATAGTATAGGGACACACGACATCAAGATGTTTGCACTTCAATCAATTTTCAATTTTATGCCTCTATTTTTCGAGGTGAGTTTCTGATCTCTCGCTCGCCTCATCTCGGGAAACTGTAAAGGATGTAAAGGAGCTTAGATAGGGGAGGGGGGAAGAGGTTTTTTGAACACTTGTAATTTGAAAGCTTGTAGATTTATTTATATTGTGTCATAGGCGCTCCTCATGATGACCATAGTGAAGTAGTCCTTTGACTTGAAGTCACTGGGATTCCTACATGTGGAGTTGTAGGCTTCAAAGCTATCAAACATCATCCGTAACAGGACGATCATAAAGGTAGTACTTGGTCCTTCAATGAATCATGTTGAAGGGTGTGAGTTATGCAGACAAGATTCGCTCCTCCTACATAACAGGAGTAATGTCTTGGGCCTCTCGATAGTGTGAGACATGAAATATTCATAGCCACACCAAAATAGGCCAATATGTGATATTGGGCCCGTTTGTGATTGCACGTCCATTCAGGTATCGAGGGATAGATGATTGGATTTAAAGAGGATGACACATTTATGTCATATGTTTAATCAGGACACATGGACGAAGGGACATCAGCTTCACAGAAATCTTGGTTGTAGAAAGGTTGAAATCGGACCACTGATTTTCTCATGGGCTTGGTAACAGTGATGCATTGCTAGATACCAATAACTATCTATGACATTTAATATTATAGTTAATATTTGATATTAATATAATATTTAATATTATTATCAGCTCAGTGAAAACATATAGGGTCAAACACAAAGAGCGAATTAATCGAAGCAGTTAATTAATTAAATAGGATTTAATTAATTGACTGTTGATTTAATTAAATATAGTTTAATTAAATTAATGAGGATTGGTCCCCTAGCGTACGAGCCCATTAGGGTTAAGGTAATTAAGAAGAGGAAGACTAACGACTTAAATTTAAGTGTGTGCCTCCCTCACTTGAGACTCTAGAGAATTGCGCCCATTGTGCCGTCAACTAGCACTGACGCTCCTTCGACGTCTTTTGCTCATGTGGACAAAGTAAAGGTGTTGTCATTTTCACAGTGCTGGAGATCAAAGCACGCTACAAGAGGTAAACACATGTTTGTATGGAAAATTGCATTTTTTATACTATATCAAAGACACGACTTGTTGAGGATTTAAGTGGTGGATGCATGTTGAAGATCTATTTAAGTTGATAATTGGTGCAAGTTTTGACAGATGTCAGGCATAGAATAGGCAAGTTATTAAATAAGACACGTGTCAATATCTGTGTCATAGTAATTTTCTTTACTTATATATACTTGTAACATCATTGTAAAAAAGGTTTGAATTTGTAAGCATCCTACATATCCCAAGCCCCCGACATCCACAGATTGACGGGTCACTTCAATGTCCCCAGCCATGTCAATTCCAATCATTTATTTCATGTTCTTACTCCTCTTTTCTTTATTTTTTCTATCATTTACCTTTCCGACAATCATTCTTTCATTTATAAGCCTTCTTTTAAATTCGTGTTCTTTAAATGCTTTCATTTATTTTGCTATGTTTTACAAGCTTCTCTTTGATTTTCAATCATTTAAATGTTTTTTTTTATATTTCTACATTCATCTCCTTCTCTAAATCAAGTGGTCTGTTAGACCATTTGGGTTCTCTATAGTTTTAAATTCGTGATTAGATTTACCTATTTACTAGGGTGTCTCATTTTCATTTGATCTTAATTGTTTATTGTCAGAGTGGATTTTTACCAAAATTCACCGTTAACAACACAATAACTTTTTTTGTGATTCATGAGTAATGTGTGAACCGTGGTTGCGATGATCTTTCCGCTTGAGAGCATTTTGAAAAGAAATTTTAAAATGTCGGTCTCTCAAATCCCTAACAGTGGTATCAAGGCATTGGTCGTTTACTACCTTGAATTCATTTTGATGATTATATCAGTAGCTTTTTTCCATTGGGATAGAGTAAAAATTCATTATTCTAAAGGCACATCATATAGTGGGGACAATCAACGAGCCTCTCAAATTTTTTATTAATTAATTAGCTCTTGGTCATTTATAGACCTACTAATAGTAGTTTCGCTTATATTTTCCAAATTTCTTCTACTGAATAATATTCTGCTCTTGATTATGCAGGGTTTGTTTGGTGCATTAGTTTTTAAAGCTTTCATCTTTTTGCTTTCCATTCTATATGTTATATTTAGTGCCATGTACCATTCTCTATTTTGATTTTGGTTAAGGAGTTGGAATTCATCCACAAGAGTAGCTACAAACCCCCCAAAGTCTTCTTCAACACTCTCTTCCATGAAAGAAAGGTTGACTTAATTGTGTAGTTGATCTTTTTTTAAAGTTTCACGAGAAAAAGGTTGAGAAGTAAGTCACGTGTCAATCATATTTATGTGTTTGACTTTGATAAGTTCTCATCTATTGTGACTCTTTGTCTTTCACATTTTCAATCATTTTCCCTTGTCAAGAACTTTAACTAGGAAAGCAAGTCAATGGACATTTTAATGGAGCTTATGTTGCTAGGGTGTTCCATCTCTTGATCAATTCATGCAGAATTTTAGAAAGATTCGGACTAATCAATTCACAAAGAACTTATATTAGCGTTGATGGTAAGTTTTTTTGCATTTGATTTCCTTCAATTAATTGAAAGTATTCATGCTTCCTCATTTGATTCCCTTTTGCATCCCCTTATGTCTCTATTTTCCGGTTTCCATTGCATATGCACTCTATATTTCTTCTTGCAATGGTCAAGAATTTTTGGTATGCCTTATAGATGTTCCTTTTCCAATGGCTTTTTAATTTGAACAAGATTAAGAAAAACTAATATTCTCCTGCCAACTTTTTTTTCCTGTTATGCTCTTTTCTGATTTCAATATATTTTTCTTTAAGTTGTGAGGATATATTTTCATTTTCATTTTCATTTTCATTTTCATTTTCAAGCTATTGCTCTTTCTCATCCTTATTGATTTGTAAATAATTTATATATAACAAAATGGTGGTATGATAGAGTGGGTATGCAGTACCTAAATCAATTTCCACTTCACCAATAATTTAAGTTTGTTATTTTTGTAGTTCAGGAAAAGAATAACTCTGTCCATTGTTTGAATTGACAATATGTCTAATATGAGCTATCATTTATCTTTCATGTATTGTCGTTATTAGAGACGTATGTTAATGCATGGGTTACTATGTGTCATGCAACCAGCCATTTTTTTAGAAAAATATAACTAAAATAATTAGAAGAAAGTTCTGATGTTAAGAGTATACTTTAAGAACGTATATTTTTCAAAATATATATATATATATATATATATATATATATAATGTTATTATGCCTAATGTTAAGCGTTCTTTTGTCTAGTCTTACTTCTTCTTAGCATTGCAATTAATAAGAGTTGAAGCTATTTTGATGTCTTCTTTTTTAATTGCAATGATTAGCTGCTTTGAAAGTGTAACTTTAGGTTGTTATTTTCTTTCCATGTTTGATTAGCTTTTAGGTGTTGAATCATATGAAGCTTCCCTATCTTCCTATGCTTGTTAATGACTAACTGTTATTTTTATCGTTGTACACTTTATTTTTTGTATATTTATTTATTTGTACATAGGCCTTTTGAATGAAAAGTATGTATTCTGATTTCTATAGCATAGTTTTCTTGGGACTAAGTAAGGTTGAGCTTAATTTGGTTCTTTGTTCTTTTTGCTCAATGAGCTTAAGGATAAGAGAAGAACTTAGACATGGAGAAGAGTGTTAATTAGGCTGTTGAAGAAAAGCTCTGTTGACCATTAGATTAATACCAGGCACTTTGGCCAAGCATTCATAAACAAGGTAAAGAACTATTTGTTTCACCATGAAATTTAGCAAGAGATACAACTTGCACTCACTTCATTTAGAGTTTCACTCACTACAGGAAGTAGTGTTAATTTATAGAGAAATTACTCTAATGTTATTTGAGATAATAGTGGATTATCAATTTATTGGGGAAATTGCAGTCTATATTTATTTACGCTTAAATTAAAGGATAAAAATTTTCCTTTGCAAACACATAGGTTGCCTTTATGATGCAGGATTTTTATTGCTTGGATGCTAATGGTGCTTTTTCTAATGTTGCCTTCTTTCATGTTTTTCTACTGTAACTATATGTATTAAAGGATTCTTATGGAATCTTGAAAAATAAAAAATTCTGATGTGAATTGCGTTTTCTATGGTTTAGTGCTATGCATGAGCACGATGCTTAAATGAATTAGTTAATCTACTATCCACAAGCAAATTAATGGATTAGATTTATTCATATTTATTACTTTGGTTCCAAAATCTAATGTAAGGATGTACTTTTCATTGTCAACCTTAGATTCTTTTCTCCTGCTGTTTACATTCTAATGGAGCAAATATATTGGCAAGATAAACCTATAAGCCTTGATCTGCTTAGGAAAAATGTAGGAAATTATGCTCATCTGCAAGAAAAAATTGTTTTATATTAGATAACTGCAGGAAAAAATTATGAGATATAGAACTTGAAATATTATATAATTTTATATGAACTTATTCAAATGAAAAGTATGATAGATAAAAGATTATTGTGCATTTGGCTGGCTGATTTAAAGTGTATCTGCTGGACTCGAACCCGTGACCTCATGGCTAAGAGTGGCAATGCTTAACCACCAAACCAACACGTTGGTTGTAGTATGATAGATAAAAGGTATGTCTGAATATGAATGATATTATATTCTAATTCTACTTTGTAGTTTCAATGCCAAATTAAAGAAAATTTTTAGACTGCCAAACAATCAACTATTTTCTTAATTTGTAGCAACTAATTGCTAATTGCTGACATTTTCTTAATGTTCCTGAGTTGAACATTTAACGGTGTGATCTTTGCTCCAGTTTTGGAAGCAGAAAAAAGTCTGGGCCTCCCAATAGTTCTTGAACGTAGGTTAGGTGAAGTACCTACTCAAACCTCTAGAAATATATTTCAAATTTGTTAGGTTATTGGTGATAGTGGCATACATCATATGACATGCAAATTAAGGAGAGATATATGAATATTTGATTTTCTAAAATTAGCATACATATATGCATGTTGTATAAAGTATTAAATAATTTGTTTAATACATGATACTGATTCAGTGTATGTTTATGTTGAAACTTGAAATCGTGCTACTGATTTTCCTGTTCATAATTGGTACAAGTGTTACTATGATAATTTTTTCCTTCTGTTTTTCTATTAACTAGATATTAGTCTTCCAACGGAGCATGTGTACCTTGGTGCTTCAAGCAATGTTGCAAAAGTGATAACTTGGAAAAATTATGTGTCTTCGGGATAACATTATTAATCTATAGGGGTACTGCTATATTTGTAGTTGTACTTACTATATATAGGCATTTACTTGGAAGAGTCCATGTTATCCAATTGGACGTGTAACACTCCGTAGTCCTATTCATGTTTTATTCTACATAATTAACCTAACTCGCGTAATTAGCAGGAATAAATATACTAAGGAATTAAAACTAAGACATAAATAAGACTACGACGCATTACAGTGAAGTAAACTAGTGTCACACGTGCATACATACATACATACATACATATATACATACATATATATATATAATATCGTCAGTGTGCGTAGTGTATATAGTGTGGTTACAGTCATCCAAAATATAAGAAACCTGTGAGGCTAACCTGCTGCCTCCTCTAAGCAAAACAACAAAACATAAACATCATAATAGACTCCTGGCCAACAAAAACCATACACCTCAGCGCGGGGGATACTGAGAGCTCCCACTCAGTGACCCCCCCCCCCGCCTAGGAAACAAACGCCTGTAGTCATGTGCGGTCATGTGACGAGAAAGACCAGATGTTGCTCCTCTCCCACGTCTCTGACTCCCTCGGTGACTGGACTCAGTATGATGGCTGGCAGGTGGCATTGGCCTCATAACCAAAGCCAGACGAAAAACCCCCATAACCAAAGCCAGACGAAAAACCCAGAGCCTGCCATATCTGAGGAAAGGGAAGTCTCTGAGATATACGAAAGTCTCCAGAAAAGCTAGCAATCGAAAGACCTGGAATCCTGAAGTAGATGGAGATGGTGTCTATGTAGATCACTGCCTAACGTGCATGGTCTATCTCCCACCCCATGCCGTCAAAATTATGGTACTGTATCTCAAAATCCCCCACACGGGGATCCTCGGGGCCTGAAGCATCGATGGATGCATCAGTAGGAATTGCCTCAAGGGGTGAGGCTACTGCTGTATCGTCCTCAACACAGTCTATCACAAAGATAATATATACACACAAGTATGCAAACATAGGGAGGTAAGAACAACACATCCATCAAAAAGCGGGAAATGCATAAGTAGAATGAGAGTAAGACAACCCACACAGATAATCACATATATACAAATAGGATCTAGCTACCCTCTTCCACTTACCCCATGTCTCTCAATAAGTTTGTGCATCATGGCATCTTTTCTTTACTATTGCCACTGTACACCCCGTTTCCGATAGGAATACTCATTGGCGAACCCCCCTTTCTGTTAGGGTTGTCGTCCGTTTTTCCCGATAGGGACTCCCGCATCCCTTTTCCGATAGAGACGGGGTGACACTAGCCTAGTCGCTGAGGTATTCCACTTTCCCGATAGGAATCCTCCTCCCCCTTTCCCGATTGGAACGTCCGTTTCCCCCTAGTTCGATAAGGAACGGAGTGGATCTAACCTGCTAGGCAAGGTATCCCCTTTCCCATTAGGGATCCTCTCCACATCACATTCCCGTTAAGAATGGAGTGGTTACTAATGCAATATCATGTTCATACATCCAACACCTCTTAATCATATGCCTCACATCACGTTATGCTCACATACCCCAAACTTATATCATGTTATGCATTATACCATACTTAAGTGCTACAGCATTTTACACGACATTTATAGTCATTCAATTTCGCATGTTATCACAATTAGCACACATCACATAATTCATAGGCATGCCATAGAACAATCCTAAGCATGTTTCTACCCTCATATGACATGTACAACACAATACACAAATAAGCATATTTATCAAGCAATCATATTTAATAATAAAATAATCCTAAGTTGGCTAGTGGGTCTACCATGCCTATCCTTAGATGTGGCATACCGTAACCCCTATCTTTAGGTGTTACTGACATCAACCCCTCGTAGGGCTTAGCTCACCCTACACATGCCAAACAATCATATCTACTCATATAACCCAATGGAAGTATATTCTTTCTCCCACCTGGAATACGAAGTACTCGAAACCACAGATGGACACTGAACGACATCCACGAACTCACGAACTAATAATCAAATACTCCCCACACTATGTTCAGATTCGGCGAACATCAAATAGCAAGCCAAGGTCTCCCAAAAATTCCACCAAGCACGCCAGAACGACCCGTAATTTACTGGAAACACAAAAACGCACTCGTATTAGAATTAGGGCAAACTATCAAATTACTGAAAATCAAAGAGAGTCATGGCCAAAGGCTGATCAAAGGGTCCAGGGACTTAAACTTACCCAAAAGTAACTCTGGACAAAGTTTCACGAACAACCGGTACCCATACTAGCACCAAAACCCAAAAATAAGAAGAACAGTTAATTAGGGACAATCCAAACCATTAGGTTTACCTCGACGAAACGGCGATCGAAAATAAGCCCTAACAAGCCCGAATAGAAACAAATGGGTTTGCACCGTTGAATTAACGAACCGGTATCAGAGGTTGCTTAGATATGGATCACAAACCTTGGGAATGCAGAAAAACGGTTGTTTCTAGTTAAAAACACTCCTCAGGTCGTGCTTAGGGAAAAGGATTGGGAAAAATAGAATTAAGGGAAATATTAGGCTTAAATAGGTGAAAAGAGTTCCCTTACGCGCGTCCCACGCGCGATCCACGCGTACCTTGCACTACCTCTCTGGTACAGCTCACTCCACGCTCGCTTACGCGCGTCCCACGCGTGTCTGTGTGTCCTTTCTTCAGGTTGAAGGAGTTGCTCGCATGTGCACCATGTGTCATTATTACAGCGCGCCACGTGGTGCAAAGGATCAGGAGACGCTGGTGCACCATACACCAGCGCGCGCCACGCATGCCTCAAGCGCTTCTCATGCGCTTTTGCGCTGCCTTGTCGAGTTTCACACAATTTCTTCGATTCTGACTTCCATGCGATCCAGAACTCGATACTCTAACACTTAAATATGATTCTAAACACAAGAGGAAATCAAATGGACTAAAGAACAAAGATTCTAAGTCTTATATACTCGTCCGAAAACTCGTACTCGCTTAAGGATACGAACACACAAAACCCTAATTCCAACTCCGATCATTCTTAAACTTTTTCAAGCTTCTAAGACTCATAACAAGGCTCTATCAAACACTATTCCAACCTCAAATAACTTACCAAACCTCACAACATACCCTCTAGCAAACACTTGATCACACCGAAAACGAACGCACAACCGAAAAGTCAAACACACGGTCAAATACACACAAAGCCCACCTAGGGCACACAAGTACACTTAATCACACATAAACACACATTAAGCAAGATTAGAAAAATGAGGATGTTATAGGACGTGTGCCTAGAATAAATCCTGGCTATTATTATCTTAAAACATTATTAAAATATAAAGTTAAATAAGGATGCATCTTGTTTCAAATCCTTTTTTTATACAATCTTTTTTCGAATCCTATTAAGACAAGCTGTCACAATATGATATTCTAAAACTAAATCAAGAATAAATAGATTTTTCTGTGTTTTTTGTAGACAAATTCACCTCAAAGACCAACTTATTAAATTGCAAGAACTTTTTTTTTCATAAATAAATTGCAACCATTTCTGTGCACTTAACACGAGTCCTATTTAAAATCCTACGTATTATTAAAATACTAGATGCAAAAGTTTTTTTTTGACAGAAACAAACTTATCTCATTTCATCCAAAATAACGTCCACAATACAGGGAGGCATATAATCAAAATCTTGGTGACTAGCATACAACCGAGACGCCCTGGCTAGCGCATGAGTAACTTGGTTAGCTTGTCGCCTGACATAACTTATCCCAAAGTTGGTAGATAAATTAAGAAGCAGTTTACGTCTAGTAATAAGGCTATCAAACTCAGTGTGAATACTCATGTTGCCTTTAACTCCCTCCACCACTGTCATGTTATCCAGCTCAATGGAGATATTAGCAACATTCATGCTCTTTAGACAAGTTATAGCTTTGAGGAGGCCTACTACTTCAACTTCCAACACTGACGAAGATCCCACCAAACAAAGTGTGCGAGCTTTCATAAGTTCCCTGCGGTTGTTTCTCAAACACATGCCAACGCCATACCGATTTTGATCTGAGAACATTGCTGCGTCAACATTGCAAGAGAAGTACCCCTCTCACGGTTTCCTCCACCGGGTCTACTGACTAACTTGTGGCACCCTAAGTTTATCATGTTTGGCCCGAGCCTGAGACCAGTCTTCAAGAGTGCCCACTGTTTTCCTTGCCACCTAAAACACGCTTAGCGTGATATTGTCCCAGACATTTTTTTTACGCTGCCCCCATATAATCCATAATGTCATGGCCATGAGGCTTTTCTGCTGTGAAGACATGTAGGAGTGCATGGAGAAAACCAGCTCATGGAACCCCTCTGTACCAAGAAATAAAGGCTCAATCACACTCCAAAGCCCTATCTCTCGCCACACCTCCTGCGCAACAATGCAACCAAAAAATGCATGCCACTCGTTCTCATCTGTGGATGCACAATGAGCACAAGTTGAGTCGCACGCCACTCCTTTTTGCTGTAAATGCTCCCCAGTTGGTAGCACTCCATTAGTTACTCACCACAAGAACACCCTGACACGGTTTGGGATCTTCAGTCGCTATAGTTTCTTCCACCGGCCTGGGATGCATAGATGTTGAGAATGAATGATATTCTCCATAAGATAGTAATACGCCAACCTTGCTGAGAAAGCTCCATCCTTGGTTAACTGCCACATCAATTTATCTGACCCATGAGCATGAGTGATGGGTATCTTGAAGATTTCTTGCACATCCTATAGGAGAAACACTTGTTGCATAATCTCCGAATGCCATTCTCTTGTTCCCTCGTTTATAAGATCTGCTACTCTTAGCTCTTCATAAACCGGGGGGTATGTGAAGAGACAAAAGCATTGCCATCACTTCGAAGCCAAGGCTATGACCACACATTAACACTCCTACCGTCACCTGTCCGCCATCTCACGCCCCTCTTAACCACCACCTGGGAAGAGTGGATACTATGCCATACATAGCTTGGATTATGGCCCAAGCGTGCCTCAAGGAACCCCGTGTTTGGGTAGTATTTAGCTTTGAAGACTTGAGAAATAATAGCATCTTGGTTGGTCAACAATTTCCAACCCTGCTTCCCTAGCATGGTTAAGTTGAAGCCATAGAAATGTCTGAAGCCCATTCCACCATACTCCTTTCTTATGGATAGTTTCTTCTATCCCTACCAGTTGATACCTCTACCTGTGCCTCTATTAGAGCCCCACAAGAACGAGTTAATCATCCTCTATAACTCTTCACTCAAAGATGTGGGCAGGAGAAACATGCTCATATAGTATGTGGGGATAGCTTGTGCTACCGCCTTCACAACATTTCGTGGCTTGCTCTAGATAGATGCTTACCCGACCAATTCAGAATCCTCTTCCATACTCTATCTTTCAGAAAATTAAAGAGTGATTTCTTCTTTCTTCCAACCATGAAAGGCATGCCTAGATACTTGGCAATGCCAAGACACTCCGTCACACCAATAATGTTTGTAATTCTCTCTCTCATATCTTGTGGCGTGTTCTTGCTATATAATATTTCGGACTTCAGTAAGTTCACTGCTTGGCCTGAGGCTTTTTCATAGACTGACAGGATCTCCTTCACACATGTTGCTTCCTTATCATTGGCCTTGAAAAACAAGAAACAATCGTCAGCAAATAAAAGGTGTGAGAGGGTATGAGCCTCTCTGCACACACTGATGCCATGAATGTCTCCTCTAGCTTCCCTCACCTGATTAGTGCAGTGAGACCCTCTGTACAAATAATGAATAACTAGGGGGACAAAGGATCCCCTTGTCTTAGACCTCTCCCAGGGACCATATGCCTAGCTCTCTCCCCATTCCTAAGAACATCATACTGAACAGATTCCAGGTACATAAGCATCCACTCCACCCATTTATTGTAGAAGCCCATCTTAACCAGAACACCTTTAAGGAAACCCCAGTCAACTTTGTTATAAGCTTTGCTAATATCAATTTTTAACGCCACCTCACCTACCTTTCCACTCACTTTACATTTCATGTGATGTATGGTCTCTATAGCAACTAGAACATTATCAAGAATGTAGCTATCTTTAATGAAAGCAGATTGTTCTAGAGAGATATACATGGAGAGGAAAGGCATCAGTTTGTTGGCTAGCACCTTGGCCATGATCTTGTAAACCACATTACATAGGGAGATTGGTCTAAGATCTTTCATGGAGGTGGGATTTTCTTTCTTAGGAATGAGGACAATATTGGTATCGTTGAGACTAGGTGGAAGGCACCCCTGATCCAGCCAAGATACACAAGCATGAAAAGTTTCCTCCCCACAGAGATCGCAGAACCGCTTATAAAAAGCTGGGTTCAAGCCATCAGGGCCTGGTGCCTTATCTGAATGCATAGAAAACAAAGCCTGCTTGAACTCTTCCATGCTAAAAGGCTCCACAAGGTTCATATTGTCTTCAACTGTGACCTGCTGCGTGATGTAGCATAAAACATTATCATAATCTGCGGCCCCATTAGTGAATAGGTGCCCAAAGTAGGTTCTGGCTGCTTGACACAAACCAGCTTGGTCCGAAACCATAGTGTCGTCCTCTCTAGTTGGACACATGGTTAACTTTTTTTCTAGTTGAGGCAACTGCATGGAAGAACTTTGAGTTTGAGTCACCATCTTTGAGCCAGTGTGCTTTGGCTAGTTGTCTCCAAAATAAGTCCTCTTGTTTCAATAGATTACTAAACTGCTTTCTCAACTCATTGTACCTAGCAACCGCGAAACCATCTCTACCATCCCATAACACCTCAATCTCCTTCTTGCAATTTTCTATGGACTCTTTGAACCGGGTCCTCACCCTCCTCCCCCAGTCATCCAACTCTTTTGTGGAATCTTTCGCCCACCATCTTTCCTCAACATCCTCCAACTCAGCTTCTTCTAACCAAGCATTCACGAATCTAAACACACGGATACCCAAATGCCGCTCTAGATCATAAAAATGCAAGAGGATAGGAGAGTGGTCTCAATAATCCACAATAGCATTTTGGAACCTGTGATTTGGAAAAGCCTCTAACATGGTTGTGTAGCTAGAGCACGGTCTAAACACTCCTCAATAGGATTCAGAGCATTCCTACTCTTAATGCAAATACACTGGTATCCCTCCATGGGGAGGTCAATAAGCTCACTATCTTGAACTGCTTCTCTATCATCCAGGCCCGGCCTCTTTTATATTCATTAGAGAGCAGATCATTGAAATCGCCCATAGTGCACCATGGAAGGGAATTATCCCGGGCAAGAGTCCTAAGGAGATCCCAAGATTCCCTACGCCTTTTAGATTCTGGGTAACCATAAAAACCTATGAACCTCCAATGAGGACGACCTTGCTGACTAACTTCAACATTTATAAAGTTCTGAGCATAGCTAATGACTCGACAATCAAAAGGGTGGTGCCAAAGAAGCGCTAGGCCCCTACTTCTACCACTTTTATCAACAGTGAAAGCAAAATCAAAACCTAGACGTGTTCGAATCTCTTCAATCTTCGTAGCTTGTACCAAAGTTTCGCAACGAAAAATAATGTTCGGATGGTACAACCGAACAAGGTCCCAGAGCGAGGGACTGCACTCGGATTGCCCAGGCCCCGACAGTTCCAGTTAAGAATACTCATGATCCCTGGTAGGCCTTTTTTCCAGGGCCCGCCATTAAAAAATTAACAATGTCAGGTTTCACAGTGCCTTCCATGGTAGTATTATTTTTAGAAGTTTCCCTCACGTGTGCCTCACGGGCTGCTTTTTCCTCCTGGCTTCTCGTCCTCATTTTTTTCTTGTCACCTTCCACATTTAACTCTTCCTCAATAGTTGCCTCAGTCATCATTGCGTCATTATTTGTATGATTCTTTGAGAGAATATCGCGTTGACCATCTTGACTAGGGGAGAATAAAAGTGAATTCCTGTAGTAATTAGCCAATGAAATCTTGGTCGTTTGAATTTTTGAGCCAGATCCTTCTTCCTTATCTTGTGCACTAGGATTAAATATGCCATTAATACTCTCCCCTTGATTGGATTGTGGTACCGAATTTGGTGCCCGCCAATCATGCTGGTCCTCATCACGGATCCATCGGGATGCACCAGTGTCCATCCTCCTCCTTGGCTCAACCCTAATCTCCGGCCTGCAGCCTTGTTTTCCGTCGTCCGCCGCCATGTCAAAAAGCTTTTCACACTAAGAATCGAGGTGTCCAAGTAGACCACAGAGGTAGCAAAATGTGCCGAGGCGCTCATACTTGAAAGTAACCATCTTAGCCTTATGCCCAGTCTAATCCGCATATAATTCCTCCAGAAACTTGAGTTGTTCTTGGCATCATATTCCAAAAACTCCCCCATATAGTTTGCTATCTGCTCCCCGACTGCCATTGACATGAAGTCGGATGGTACATTATGTACCTGAATCTAGAACGGGATCGTAAATAGCGGGATGTGGCGCAGGTTTTCACCCTCATGGAGGGCACTTAAGATGAGTAGGTGGTTATCGAAGGTCCAGGGCCCAAGCTTCATAACCTTCTGGATGTCCAGTTGATGATAAAACTTGAAGATAAACAAGCCTGTATCTACTTGTTTGATGGAGACTCCTCTACCCGGTTGCCATATGTCCCCTATACGATCGATCATCATCCTAGATGCAAAAGTTTGTGCTCTGGGTTTATTAAAATCCTCATATAGTATGATATACATTTTTTCTTTGTGTCTGCTTAAACATTACGATTAATTTTATCTATTTGTAATTTAAGTATCTATTTGCATTTTTTTAATAATTTAAACACTAAAATAGTTATTTCTTATATAATATTAATATTCTTTCATGTAATTAATTTACTGAAGTTACTTATATGTTGTAATATTCAATCTAATCTATCTGAAGTTTAATTTTTTTCAGACGCAACTATAATTGTCTTTGTGAATGAACATCATTGCATTTTTTAATTTTTCCTCATTCGTAATTTACAAGCATATTGACCCTATTTTGTATTTTAAATTATAGGTATAATGAGCTTTTTAACCAACTTTTTACAAAATGTAATATTACTTGATAACTTAAAAATTGCTACACTTGCTAACCTACAAATTAAATATAACAATTATTTTAAGATTTTGCATACATATGGTCCATACCATTGTTTTAGACCAGCAATGAGAAAAAATTGCTATACCTAAATGATGATATGATGATGTGCAATATCAGTCAGCCATAAACCTCCCCTTAGGGGTATCAAATAAATGACTACTAGAATCGAGGTTTGAGCATAAAGATTCCACTGACCCATAAAAAGTGGACCTAATACTTGAGGTTGTGGCAATACACTTAAGAAATTATTCCATCAAACGTATTCTTACAAATTATGAATAATTAAAATAAATATTCAAAGATAAACATATACAATGTGCATGACACGAATTATACCCCGTGCATTATAATATGAATCAATGAACAGAGTAAATTTTAACTATGAGTGAATATTTATATTAGCTGAATATCGATATCGACTGTCCCATTTCATTTCTTTTTTTTGGATATTAGACGAGACTAAAATCCCAAGACAATACAACTATCAAGGAAAAAAAAACCCCACTTACATCACAAAGGAGAAATCCACTAAGCTCAGATGGGGAGACTCTAATCCTTACACCCGAATGGCCAACTCAAACTCCAATTAGCTAACTCAAAATATCATTTCATTTCTACTCCCATTATTCATATGAATATATTTGTTTCTCACCCTTCATTTGATTATTCACTAATGTTTAAGTTATGGAAGTAAATATAAATAAAATATGATAGTCAAGAATTAAAAATTTATACGTAAAAAGAATTAAAAATTTATCACATAAATATAAATATTTTACATAAAAGCATATTAATATCTTCATAAAAATATATGAATACTTAGATTATAGAGTATACAATAAAAAATACAAAGTAAAAATATATTATAAGATTGGACATTTTATATGAAATAACATTATTATTTGAATTTCTATTGATGGATATTGTAATTAAAAGCATATTGATTTATACACCGTGCGTAGCATGGACCATACTACTATTGACATATTGTTATTAATACTTAATCTAATATAAATTATTGAATAAAATTTTTGTTATAAATTATTTTTTATCTTTTATTCTTAGGTCCTACAAAGGCACACTAATGTCAAAGTCATAGAAGTAAATATAAATAAAACAAGATAACTTAGAGTGAAATCTATATCTACTACTCTATTACAATATATAAGCAAATTTGACCACTTTCATATTTATTAAGAAAAGTAGTTATTCATAATAAATATTGTTAATCTCATTTAAAATTTCCAATTGATTGCCTAAATTATCCCTCGTTAATTGTATAGAAACTTAGGATCATTGGAAGTAAAATTCAAAATAAATGAGGGGCATTCTGGGGATATCATCATAAAATGCTGTGAAAAGAGATTTGTTTTGCTTATATTTTATAATATGTTATATGAGTTGACTTTTGCTTATACTCCCTCCGGAACCGTTTATAAGACAAAAAGTCATTTTCAGATTCGTTAAAAAATGTATGTATCTGGTCTAATTTTTGGACCAGATACATACATTTTTTAACGAATCTAGAAATGACTTTTTGTCTTATAAATAATTCCGGAGTGAGTATATTGTAACAGAGGTAGTATATCTATATCTATATAATATATAATACAAAATGTTTTAAAATAGGAAAGTTCCAAATGGCATCACATAAGAACAATTACTAATGCAGCTAGGCTCCAAATGGCATGCTTAAATGATTTCCCTCCAAATAAATGCCAAGCTGGCGTGTACTCTACAATTGCAGACCCAAAAGCCACGTTTTTAGTATTTATTATCCAAGGAAATCAGTCAACACGATTTCAAAAAAAAAATCACAAAAAAGAAACAATTTGACTTGATTCGGTCTTTAAAAACAAAACAATAAAGGAATGTTTTAATTGTCCAAAACCAGCCTATTAAATACCATCGGATCCTAATCAAGAAAACCTGCCTAAAATATTTTTAGTATCCAAGGAAATAAATCATCACGATTTCAAAAATAAATAAACATATAAATATTTGACTTGATTCGATAATTAAAAACAACGAAAAAGGAATGTTTTAATTGTCCATCAGCAACCTAATAAATACCTTCTAATGAATGATGCCAATAAAGGACAATTATTTTTTCTGCAAATTGTCTAATGAATTCATTGCTAATTGGAATAAAATTGATGAATCAAATCCGGCTTCGTAATAATATTTGGCCAGACTAATGTCTAAGTCATAATTTTTTTGGTGAAGAATGTCTAAGTCATATAAGTATAAATAAATCACGATAAACTATGAGTAAAATCATATCATATTGAAATGAATATTTTATATGAAAATATATATTAATATCTTTGTACAATTCTATTAATACTTTAATTATATAATAAAACTTTATTAAAAAGATATTGAACATTTTACATGAAAAAAATACTATTATCTTATTTACTAAGAATGGACAATTTAATAGAAATAACGCATTAATATACTTTTTTAATATAAAACTTATAATTTTTAAGTATATACTGTGAGCAGCATGGGCCTATAGATATACTGTAAAAAAATAATATCAAACATTTTTTTATTTAAGACAATTTCAATTTCCTTTTAGTGTAGTATATATAGCATGAGACACAAGGATTTATATTTTACAAGAAAGCACAGGAAAATTACATTCAACAAAATATTTTACATGAAAAAATATTAATATGTAAATGTAAATTGATTAATATAGAAATCGTAGACAAAACATTAAACAACATATTTTACTTGAAATCAATACGGGATTTACACTTAAAGATAAAGTTTAGTTTATTCACGAGGAATTACACTTACAAATTATTGTTCTTTTCTTTATTGATAATAGCATTTATTAATTTTAATCATTTATTTTTCACATTAAATTTCCTTATTTTAACAACATCATTTACCCCATGCTTGGCACGAGTTAGTTACACAAGATCAGGGAAGCTCTATCTATTTTATATTTAGTTTTCAGAGTTACTTTAAATATGATAACTATAAACAGATTCATCCATCTGTTTCACTAAGTATATAATAGTAATTATTAACTTTAAAATGGTTATAATTTGTAATCAATGATTGAAATAAGCCAAATATTATATAAATTTTTGTAATGAAGGTCCTTTTACATATGTTTAGAAAAAATGCATATATATAATGTTTTAATTATTTTATAGAATTTTTTATAAGTCACATATACCCGTACATGGCACGGGATACCATACCAAATGGTGATGTATTTTGGTGACTTGAGGAAAATTAAGAATTTTCTTTTGCAATGTCCAGTTATTGTCTACAAAGTGGGCAGTTATACACACGTAACTCATATTTTGACACGAGGTCCATGAGTCAGTTGTGAGGCACACAATTCGGCAATAGGAAAGAAAGTACTTCAATTTATCCTTTCTGTATGCCACAACAACAAAGTGTCACGTGCTATTGTACTGCGGGAGATAGGAGCAAATTTCGGCTGTAAAACACTCATACATTCAAGGAAGGCTATATGCTCCACATGTTGATAAGGAAGCTCCATGGCCATAACCATCTTCACCACTGCCTTCCGACATTTCTCCATGGCCACAACCATATCTATGATTTGTAGACCAGTATGCAATCCGTTGATTTCAAAGATCCACGAGCTCAACTTCAGTGCCTTGAAATATGGTGCACGAATGACGGCGGTGAAACCCTATGACTGTGTTGCAGAGAAGAAACGCGAAGAACCCTAAGTTTCAATATGGGCTCTTGAACCCGAATGGTTCAGGAAATATGAGCCCATGTTCTCATTTCTTTGCTTTGTTTCAAAATCGATTTGTAAACTAAAATTAAAAAGCGTCAAATAAAAATATTAGGTATTAAAAAAATTTAATATGTGTATACCTTATATGTAATAATGTTTTAAAAATAATATGTAGCATATATGTATGACAAAATATAATTATAATAACGCATGACCTTATGAGATATGGTCATATATTTCCCTATTTAACAAACTTACAATGTTTGAAATAAATAATATTCCCTCTGTCCCAAATTATAAGAGCCTTTTGACAAAATCTATACCAACAATAAATGTAATTAATGTAGTTGAAAACAATAAATTAAAATTTTCCATTTTTAATAGTTTACTTAAATTACCCTTGAATTCATTGGTAAGCTAACTTTAGATTACAATTCTTTGAAGTTATTGATTAAAACAAAGGTAAATTCAATAAGGGTAATTCAAAAGGGTCTTATAGAATTAGACAACTAAAAAAACTAAGAGGCTCTTATATTCTGGGACGAAGGGAGTACATATTATGATTAATATATACATAGGAATAATATAATATTAAAATTTATAATCCAACATGTCATAATTTAACATATGTCAACATAATATGATATACAATTTTAAACAAACCATTCATCAAATGATAATGTATACACTACAAGAAATAGTTCAGATACCGACGCACATTTACCGACGGCTTGAGTCCGTCGCTAAAAAAGCGGGATTTCCGACGGTCTTACCCGTCGGAAAACGCGACCCGTCGTATTCTGGATATTACCGACGGTTTAAGCCGTCGGAAATCCCGCGTTTTTAGCGACGGACTCAAGCCGTCGGTGGCTGTCCGTCGGTAGACCGTGACTTTTGGAAAATTCCCGCTTGTTTTTGAATACCGACGTCCATTGACCATCTTTACCGACGGGTTAGCCCGTCGCTAATCCCGTGTCGTTTACCGACGGGTTTAACCGTCGGTAAGTTTAAAATGGCCGTCAGTAAGCTCTTTATTTGGCCAGAACACAATCCTTCTTCTTCTTCTTCATTCTCCGTTCGTCGTTCATCTACCTTCATCGCCGCATCTCCGTTCGCCCCCTTCATCTCCGTTCGCCGTTCATCTCCCTCGTTCGCCCTTCATCGCCGCATCTCCGTTCGCCGTTCGCCCTTCATCTCCCTCGGTCGCCCTTCATCGCCGCCGCCTCCCTCCGCCGCACTGCCGGCCAAACCCAAGCACGGTGACAGGTTCAGTTGCTAATTGTCTGTGTTTCTTTCCATTTTCTTCAACTCTTTCCATGCGACATATGCCTTATTTTCTCCTTGCTTAGAATGCATGCGTGAAGCCCTGTAAATTTAATAAAATCAGTTGGTGAATAGCTAATGAAAAAATGATGTCTCGGTCGCTTTATCGATGCTTCTATGGATGGTTAATGTCTAAGCAATATCGGTTGAAAGACTTGCCTTTGTGAAATAATTTTACAGATGTATCTATGTGGTGGTTTTGTCTATATTTAATTTCAACCAAGTCCGGTGTGTTCCTCCCTGTGGCTTTATCTTTGCTTGATTATCATTTGAAATTGGACTTTAAGTCGAAGCATGTGCCTCTTTGTATGCCACATTTTGCAATTTCTACCTTTTTATGATGCTACTATTTCTATTTGCAAGACAGAAACACAAAACTCTTCCCAAAATTTTCAAATTGAGCCAATTTATGTCAGGTAGTTTGTGAGATGTAATGTGTTTGTTCCTGCTATAGCTGAGGAGTGAGGAGTTTGTTCTGCTACCATCGTTTATTTCTTTAGTAATATTCTTTCTATTTGCAAATTAAGAACAGTGAAGGACAATACTAATTTCCTCCTCAAAGTTTCAAATTGAACTGGAATGTGTTGCAGGACAGTATTGTAAATTTTGAGGTGAATTCTCCTGTTATACATGGGGACTGTTGCAATGTGTAATATTCTTTTGGAATGTGTAATTGAATGGGGTGCTTAATTGTCATCTTCCTTCATAGGATTGTTGTCCAGTATATGTTTATAAAGTGCCATGTTTTACGGCTTCTTTAAATAAAAGCCATTGTCATTTGTGAAATATTTTTCTGCATGTGCCAAATTTGTTATATCATATGTTTGGTGTTTGGTTTTCTGTTAAGGTTAGTGTATTGGAGAAAGTAAGCATTATAAGAATTGGATGAGTTGTGCTTCAATTTTGTATCTGCGCCAAAAGGGCTGAAAGTAGGGAATGGTGACACCCACGTGATATGGTTTAGGCTTAGGGAATCGTTTATGCTTCGTAAGTCTTCCCAAAATTCAAGTTATTTATTCCCACATAAACTTGATGGTGATATGGTTTGTTGTTTGATGGGATAAGTATAGAACATACCTACATTCAACATCTAATTTCCTTCAAAGGAAGCATTTAGGGTTATTACAGGTTACAGGTTAGAAAGCATAAACTTTTTTAAGGTAAACAAAGCCTTTCTTAAAAGAAATATTTATAACAAATTGTAAAAGGAAAAATAAATTTCTTGGGTCTCTGTGTCACAATGATGAAGCTAATTATTATCATACTATCAGGCTACTTTTAAGGGAAAAGAATGACCAAGGCGTGCGTTTTACCATGATTCTGCATGCCCAGGGACATCCACTTCCGCCATCACATTTATGCCTGTGATAAATCATGCAATTACTCATTAAATAGATGACAATTGATATATTAATAGCCATAAGAAATAGCCTCATAAAACTATGCAGATTCACTTGTATTCTTATAATTAACCTATTTTGCATGATACCAATACGATGAAAAAGACAAAAAGAAAAGAATAACAAAAAAATCTGAAATCATGATCAACTGCAAAATGCTGAGGATATTATGTAGCAGAAACTTCAAAAGGAATTTGAAAACAACTCACCTCTCATTTTGGCAAAGCTTTATATCAACGCAATGCGAAACATGAAAAGAAAACACAATATTTGTCAATGATGGATTAAGAAAGCCAACTCAAAGATAGTAAGTTAGTAACTAGAAAGTAGCAATTTAATAATAGGAAAATATCATCCATGGATCAATTGAGCAGGACATTATAATATCATTTTGGGATCATAACAAGATATTCCCAGATAATACTTCTTTTCCACTCTCTTCAGTTTTAATACAATTTTACAGATACCAATTTCCAGTTCAAAATCGCTTTGACAAATAAAAATTAGGGAGATATTTACAATATAGAATAGATGTAGTAGCAGAATTATTTACAGCTGGACAGTTTGAAGCAAAGATGACTTGGATAAGGTGTGCCTTACTCGACAATTTCATATGCATCCTCTACTGTGTAACGTTCCCACTTTGTATATGAACCTTTCCATAAATTTGGATATGTAGGTACCTCGAGAGGAAATGACTGCTCATCTATGATGTGCCAATGTAGAACATTCTATGGAGTATAATTTTTTATATTCAGCATTACATGAAACAAAACATCAGGATATACTAGTTAGACGACACGTCTTTGGTTTCCAAGTGTCACAAACAGCATGGAAAGAAAACAAAAGAAGCTTATGACATTTATCTTACGAGTTTGGCATAGGACATAGATTCAATAATCTGCTTCATTACATTAATTGGTAAATAGTGCCTCGAATAAAAAAGCAGAATTTTTAAGAACAATAGAATAAAAAAGCAGATTTTAAAAAAGAAAGAAGAGAATAACAAAACGAAATTAGATAGAATTGAAAAATAACATAATTAAAAAATTAGAAGGATTCAAAAAACAGAATTGAAAAAATAATTAAGAGATGAGCAGAATTAAAAAAAGAGAAACAAGGGATACAATCGTTAAAAAATATGATATAACAAAAATGAAAAAAGATCTGAAGAAGAGAAGAATTAAAAATTTCAATAAAAAGAAATAAAAATAACAACATTAAAAATTATCATATAAGAAATTAAATGAAAAAGGAAAATAAAATATTTTTTATTATATATATATATATATATATATATATATATAAAATAAAACTAATTCTACCCTTGTCACTTCTGCTTGTCTAATTGTTATGTTAATCATTGATCGAATGGATGTTTGATATTTGTTATTAGTATCAGAGAGAAGCCTTAGCTTCCCGTTTGAGGTTTAATATATTATTGAGTTCATATACTCTTTTAGGGTACCATGTGCTCATTGTATATTGAACCTTGAATTGTCCAAGTCGGACAGTGTGGGAAAAACTTTTTCTTTACTCAGATATGATTGTTGCTTAATTCTCGTATCTTCATATTTGATGAAATTTCGGTTCGATTCATTTCCTTTTGTTCTCTGGGTGCATACTTGATTGCGGTGTTCATAACTGCCTTCATTTTGTGTACTCAGAGACCAATGGGAAATGCTGCCGAAATTTTGTCAAGTATAAGATACGAGAATTAAGGAATGATTATTATACGAGTTCTGAAAAAGTTTTTTCTCGAATGGGATAGGGTCATACCATTTAAAGAAAGAGAGCGGTTGTAAGAACGTCGTGCTGCTGAAATTGTCATTTTTTTTGACATGCAGAAGATGGAATATTTTCTTTCGAGTCGTAGTTGGATGTACGATAGGTTGTATCCGGGGAGAGGGGGTTTGAAACCAGATTTTTGCGCTGGGGTTGCGTACTTTGTCCAAGTCGCAATGGCACATAAAGATTTCAAAACTAATGGAGGGATTAGATGTCCGTGCTTTAATTGCGATTGCAGAAGGATTAAGAGCCCAAGTGAGGTCACGCACCACCTGTTTGTACTTATATTTTTTCATATTTTTGGATATCATTTTTTTTTCGTTTCGGATATTATTTTAGTTACTAATTTTTATTCGTTGAATTTTTTTATTTATTATGTTTTCTTTTTTTAATTTACTTTTTAGTTTACGTTATCACATTTTTATATATGGAAATCAATTAATAATTAAATTAAATTAAATTACAAGTAATTTTTAATTAAATTAATAAATAAATATTTTTAATATGAGAGTAAATTATTTTTATAATTAAACAAATAAATAATTAAATTAATTAATTAATTAAAGAATAAAATTAATTTGGTTATTAATTAAAAATTTTATTAATAAAATTATTTTTATAATTAAACAAATAAATAATTAAATTAATTAATTAATTAAAGAATAAAATTAATTTGGTTATTAATTAATAATTTTATTAATTTTATTAATAAAATTAATTAAAGTAAATATTTTATTAATCAATAAAAAAAAATTCCGATTACCGACGGCCTATGCCGTCGGAAACTTTTCAGATTGACCGACGGTCACGTCAGTCGGAAATCTAACGACGGCTTTGCCCGTCGGAAGACACCGTCATTTATCGACGGGTATAACCGTCGGTAATACCGACGGCAAAGAAGAGTCTGTCGGTAATCCTTTGCGACGACCATATTTCCGACGGGTTTTAGGCCGTCGGTTATCCGTCGGTAAATATGGTCTACCGACGGCTTTTTATGGATTACCGACGGCTTTAGACCGTCGGTAATCCTGTGTTTTCTGGTAGTGATACCCGTGCACGGCACGGGTCACACATGTATTCCTCACAACAAAAATTATAAATGAATCTGAACCAAGAGTCTTCGCATAATTTATCCCTCCAAATATTTCTGACCTGTACAACCATGTCAGCAACAAAAGGTAGGTGCCCACCATCCATTTTAGGATCATTACAACATTAATGACTAATGATAAAAACAGAAATAATACAATATTCAAAACATCTTGCAATATAAAAAGTTTTCAAACAATTTAAAATTTGCAGGTCAATATTTAGAGCAGCTTGCAATTTCATTAATTTACAGTAAATTGCGTGTGAGTAATTGATTTTGAAATTCCATGGAAGGTATCATTTCTTCCCATAATCTCTGTCAGCCTGCCTTACCTGTTTCTATGTGCACATTTGCATTCTAATTTTGATGACAGAGTTTGATTCATTTCTTATATTAGTAGCCGGACAATCAACATTTTTTTTTCAATTTCAGTAATTATTTTATTTTTTATTTTTTTTGCTTTTGGTTTTCTCTGTTTGGCCGCTTCCTGCATGTCCAACCTTTTATCAGATGCTTCTTTCCATTGTCTGAAAATGGAGAAGAAAACCAATAGAGAGGAAACCACATGGAGGGAGAATGGAGAAAACACTACAACAGATTGTTAAAAAAAAGCGTCACCTTAAACAACATTACATAATAAAAGCGCTGTTTAAAAATTATAGAAGCCCTTAAACAGCACTTCCTAGAGAAAGCGCTGATTAAAACTTTTAAATAGACAGCGTTTATTTGAGAAAACGCTGTCAAAGATAAACAGTGCTTTCCCGGGAAATCGTTGTTTATTTGTGTTACATAACCAGCGCTTATTCAAGAAAGCGCGTGATATAAATAGTGCTTATTCAAGAAAATGTTGTATATTTCAATTTCTAAAATTTTAATATACTCAAACATAATAGCTAGCTCTCATTCCCTCGTTCTCTCGCATGCAAAACACAGTACCACCGTCATTCCCTCACTCTCATTCCATCATCCTCGCCGTCTTCAACCATGGTACCACTGCCGTCTCAGTTACCTCTCTTCGATTTCTCTACGCCGCATCTTCATCTTCAACCACAGTACCACCGCCGTCTCAGCTCTCTCTCCCTCATTGTCCCTCTCTGAAACCACGACTCTCATTGTCCCTCGTGCCGAAGATGACCTCTGCCGCCTAGCCCCTCTTCCTTGTGCTTCGTCCTCCTCTCCACCGTCGCCCCTCTTCCTCGTTCCTCTTCCGGTTGTGAAGCTCTAAAACCACCACCGCTAAAGCTCGAGTCGTCCCTCTTCCTCATTCCTCTGCCTTACAGAACTTAAACCAGGGTATTTTTTTTTGTGTTGTTGTTGTTTGGACTTGCATATTATTAGGAAAGAGGGTAGAATGTTCAAAAACATGTTCAGGGTATTTTCTGTTTGGACTTGCATGTTGTTTAGTTGCTTTTGCTTGTTGAAAGGATAAAAAAGGATGGAACATCTCAATTTCATATGAAATTTCATTTCTATTGATGTTGAATTTGTATGATTGTTGATTGGTTATTAAATTTTGTTTCTTTGGATCCATAGAGTTAAGCTATGTAATGATCTAATTGCTGATGATGTTTTGGTTATCTAGTGTTTTTAAAATAATTTTGTACTTGAGTAATTGCTTGACTTATGAGTCTTGACATTGTTGTCAGACCTCTTCTTTGGGTAATTTCAATATGCTTTATTGGCTCTTCTTACAAGGATCTTCCCGGTTATTGCTCGTGGGGGTTAGTGTTATAGATGTCTTGTTAGTAGCTTTAGTTTTGAGTTCTTGATTAATGTCATATCAGCTGATATGTTGTGATTATTAGAAAGGATTTGGAATTAAATGGTTTGTCATTAGGCATGATTCATGATAGGACAATAACAACAACAACAACAACAACAACAATAACAGAACGTAGGTTTTTTTTTTGGACTTGCATATTAGAACCAACGACTGTTATAATTAGGCTATGGATATATTCCTTGTTTATTTGTTGTCATTTGATTAGATTGGATATATTTTGGAAAGTCCATATTTTAGGGGAGAGTCTGCCAAAATTTTGTTAAAAGTTGGAACTTTGAAGTGTCTTATGGTTGATTGGATTGGATTAGCTATTAACATGTATGTAGACTGTAGATAGCTAGTTGGCTTCTCCGGGGCATGAAACTGATGCTCATGATAGTGATACTGCGGTGGCCCAGACTGTGAAGCATCGTCCCTATGGACCGTCTGTCAAGAAGAATCTCATTAAAGGGAGGAGTAGAGGACAGAGACCAGTGGTAAGTTACTTACTAATTAATATAATTAGTTTTTTTTATTTATTATCTAATGTTGTATGCTTAATTTGTATAGGTTGAATGGAATGTTAAAGGTCAACCCATAGGCAGAAATGGCAGAGAATTGATTAGTTTCATTGGCTCTCAAGTGCGGCAAACAATTCCAATTACTTTTAGTAATTGGAGGGAGAGAAATAATTTAGTCTTGGATAGATGCAAAGAGGAGCTTTGGTGCGAGATACAGGTATACAAAATCAGTTGTATTTTTTAAATGACTATGTAAATATATGTACCCTACCATTTTGTACTTGTAAATGTATTTGCAGAAAACATTTGATGTTGATGACACACATAAGGACATTATACTTAAGATTGCCAGAAAATCTCTTCGGAATTTCCAAATATGGTTGTCCAATAATTGGCTAAGAGATGAAAATGGCAATGTTAGAATTGATCCTCCACCTGATTATGAATCAGTCATAGGAGTGGAGGCCTGGAGAGAATTTGTTGCAAAACACACCGAAGACCCTAAATTTTTGGTATACTTATATATGTCCCTACTTGTATACTTATATGTTTGTTCCTAAGCACATTTATATGTCTATATAAGTATTGCAAATCGGCAGAGAGCATCAAATCCTCCTTACCCATATAGAGGAGGGGCTAAGGGGTATCCCAACATTGAGGAAGATCAGGTATGTAGAGTAACCCTAAATTATATATAACCCTAAACCTAATTAACATTAAACACTAAACCTAATTAACACTGATTAATTTCAATTTCTTTGTTAACATGTATAGATGAAGATGGCTGGAGAAGATGTAACATCAACATCAATTGATCGCCATTTCTTGTGGATAGAAGCCCGCCGCAATAGGGATGGACAAATTGTGGACCCCACTACTATGGAAGCTGCTGATAAAATTGTAAGTATGATAACATTTTCATTTGCAATTTTCTTATGATAGTGATAATATTTAACAATCTTTGTTAATAATATTTGTGTGTCCCAGGAGAGCCTATCACAACAGTTTGCGACACAGGGGGTGTAATAGACATCCTTACCGAAGTCATACCAATCAGAGAGTATTCTGGTCATGTAAGGGGCGTGGGATTTGGTGTTTCTCAAAAGGCTATTTTTGGTAAACCAAAGCGCGCTAAAAAAGATGAAAACGAAGAGTTGAAAAGGATGGTAACCCATCTCTTTCGGGAGGTCCAGGAATTGAAAAGTAATATGCCTCAGAACAAGGGATCGGTAGAGATAGATCAGCACCTTAGCGCCAGAGAACTGGTAAAGATGGATCAGCACCTTAGCGCCAGAGATAGTTGCACTCTTAGGTCTCACAAGGTAAATCAAGTTACTTCAAAGACTTGTTTGGTAGATTAAGTATCTGTGAATTACATACTAGGTAGATTTGTATAGTGATTTGTGGATCTTGATTACTTAAGGAACCAGTGGAGGTAATGGAACTGAAACCGGTGGAGAACACAAGCCTACTTTACCCATGGATAGATGCACTCTAAAGTCATCTGAGGTAATTAAGCATTATAGAAATTGTTCTCGTTACTTGTACGTATTGCATCATTGATTTATCATGTCTAATATTTTGTTTATTAATTCACAGTTTAGGGCATCGTAGAGTGTTCCTTATTTTGCTTGGCTTGTCTCGACCAGTTGGTAAGGGCATTTCTTACACCGATTTAAGTGTTATGTTGAACATTCGTCCATTACCTCCCAGTCATGTGAAAGTCAGAGTTGACATTGCTTACAAAGCACCGTTGCCAATTCCACTTGAGGATGTAGGTATCAACAAGGTGGGAAAGGCAATAGGTACCTTTGTGGCATGGCCGCAGCAACTCGTAAGAGTAAGTGACGTTTTATTTTTTAATAAATGTGATTCATAATCATATATTTGTTAAATTATGTGGTCACTAACTATGTATCTTTACTGAAATTAATGCAAAATATTTAGGTACCCGTACAATCCAAACCCATGGACAAGGTTAAGGGCAAGGGGAAGTAGCAAACAGTGGGGTCAGTTATATCCCCAGTAAAGAATCTGGGCAACTCTCAACCTTCCCCCTTCCACATCTCCTGCTACACCCTTTTTTATGTTTTTCAAGCCCATGCTAATGGTACTCTAGTTGATGGAGCAACCCTTTATGTAAATATTCCTCCGGAAGTTTTGGGGCATACAGAAGATTTCTCCTTGTATCTCGGTGCCAAGGAAGAACTGTCTGAAATTTCTACTCATGACGCTTCGATCAGTCAGATTATTATTGTCATATATATGAGGTACTACATTTAAATTTAAACTATGTGTTTTTTTTATTGTTTCACCTTAAATAATATTGAAGTTATTATTAATTCATTAATTTGTATACGTTTAATTTAAGGTACTTGTATTATGAGATACTGATCCCAGAAGGACGGGCTTAGAGGTTTCTGTTCTTGTGCCCAGAGAGCACAGATTTGTCATTTGACAAGCTTGTCGCGGCTAAAACATATATAGCTAAACCCTTGGCACTAGGAAACCCTGAGTCTGAGACATTGTTTCTGTCACCGTGTAACGTAGGGTGAGTCATTTAATTTAATCATATATATATATATATTAAAATTTGTGAAATGTGATGACTTGCTAATTAGGATTTCCTTAATCAACTTTTTTGTAGGCAACATTGAGTATTGTTAGCAATCAATCTCAACGCAAACACAGTGTACTATTTAGATCCATTGTAAAAGAATTTGAGCAGCCGTAAAAAAAATGAAGGATACCTACGACTAATAAGAATCTAATATATAGTGTTAAATTGTGCTTATTTTGAGTTTTGTGTGCTATGAATTTTGAATTTTGATGATTCAAAATTAATGGTGATGTTTGTTTTTGCACTCAGGGCTGTACAAATTCTTCGACGACTTGATGGAAGTTCCAGGTCGTCTCGATTTTCCAAATCCACCGCATTTAACTGGATAATTGTAAAGGTATTTATCAAAATACTTATACAGTTATTCAATTTTAAAAATTAAATATATATATATATATATATTGATTTAATATTTTTAATTTTGTAGTGCCCCAAACAACCAAACAGCAATGATTGTAGGTACTATGTTATGAAGTTTATTAAAGATATTATTGTTCACAACCAAATGGAAGTCTCAAAGGAAGTATGTAACTTGTTTTACTTTAATTACTCTTACATTTCACCATTCTTCCAATTTAATTCTAATATGAGCTATTTTTCATTTTGCAGTACTTTCCCGACTGTAATTACGAGTAATACTCTGATTCTCAAATTCTTGAATTAAAGGAAAAGTGATGCTCTTGCGTGGCAAGAAATTTTGTTTTACATGTATGAAGGTAATAAATCAAATTACTTCAAAGGCTTGTTTGGTAGATTAAGTATTTGTGAATTGGTTACTTCAAAGACTTGTTTGGTAGATTAAATATTTATGAATTGCATACTAGGTAGACTTGTATAGTGACTTGTGCTGGCTGGTATACGGTATTTTTGTTGTTACAGATATTAGATAAATTTTGGAATGTCCATATTTTAGGGGAGACTCTGCCAAAATTTTGTTAGAAATTCAAATTGAAGTATAAAAATATACATGTCAACGACTAATTGGTTGATATTTTTTGTATGTGTGTGTGATGGTATTTTTTGTATGTGTGTGAGTTTATTGGTATTTTTTTATGTGTATGTGTGATGGTATTTTCTGTATGTGTGAATGTTTCTTTTCTTATGAATCTTTGATGCAAGAATTGCGTCAGCCAAAAATAAAAAGTCAAATAGTCAGTGCTTCTTTGAAAAAATGCTATCTATATGTGATAATAGCCAGTGCTTCTTTAAATTACTGAAAATTGACGGTGCTTCTTTGAAAAAGTGCTGGCTATTATTAAATATAGACAGTGCCAACGATTATAAATTTTTTGAACTATTCGGAGAGGTTGCACATTCAGATAATATCTTATCTGACGCAGAGAAGAGGACCATATGGCACTGTAGGATTTAAGGTCTCTTTCTTCATATAGTTCCTACATGAATCCAAAGCTCCTTTTTAAACTTCTTTTCTATTCTTAGACACTTTGATTATATTTGCACTGTCAGTTCCATCATGAAAACTCTTGGGACTTGCTATTTGAATTTCTCTTCGCATCACCATAAAATTATTCTTATATGTAATTTTTGTGGTTTTTTTGCTATTTATTTTATGGTGTCAGTATCACTATAATATGATTGATTTCGTTATAACTTTCAACCCTATTCTTAAATTTCCAGTTTTGCTTTGCTCTGCTACTGGGAGCTTCAGAATAACAAAGTGAGGTCAAGAACAACTTCCAATGTTCCTTTTTTGGGGGGTACAAGACTAATGCAATTCCCCTGGTAGATTCAGTAACTGTCGCAGTGATGTGATGCTGATGCAAAAAGGTTTTTCAAATGGATTGTTTACTTTTGGGAAGCTATTAATTTTGAGGGATAGAAATTATTCAGATTTGTGATTTGTTTTGTCCCATAATATCTTTAGGTGTTGGATGGTGTATGTTGGTGTCAGTTCTTTGTGATAATTGTTTGATGTTTTTCTAAGTACACATAGAGATGACTTATTAAGATTTACCACTACTGTGGGGTCGTGGAGATTTCTTAGTGGGATTTGCATTATCGAGTTTGTGGATGGAAGCATTTTGCTTCTGTTTCCTATACTAATGCTGATTTGTGAATGAGAATTGTGAAATGACAATATGTCAAGGTGATTTCTAATTTTTATCCAGTATTGTTTGTATGTCTATATCGATGATTGCCACGATGCCCTGAATGTGTAAAGAAAGAGAAGAAATTAATATAAAAGGTAAACATGATTGTGTTAGTCTCTATTGTGTTAGTCCAAACATGCATTTTGAAGAAGTCAGATTGTATTCTATTGAAACCGTGTTCTGTGCACTGAGGGGGGAAGGATGAAATGATATAAATCCGTTAGGACTTGCAAACTTTATGTAGCTTTGTGGAACTATGAAATTAAATCTGGTGAGTGGCAGGATGAAATTACTTACTGAACTATTTTATTTGTTCTACTATACTTGAAATGTTTCTTATCCTAGGATAGTTATTCCACTTTGTTCCTTTGATAAAATATATATATATATATATATATATTTATTGGAACATGAAATTCATGAAGTATGTTTTGCCTATGTTTTGCAGGCTGCTGCAGAATCTTGCCAATGTGCAACAATGGCTGTAACACCAGTTACAGAACTTTCAAACCTTGAAAACTTAACAAGGCAATATTCAAGTGGATCACATAGCTCTCCTGGCAGGCAGGAGGTCAAGAGATGAAGTATCTAAAGAATAACAAGGAAGTATCCACTCTTTTTTCTTGCAAATTTTTCATGCATATTAGACACTAGGTGGATCTATGGATACTTTATTGTGTGTCAAAGGCATAGGGTGGGTACTCTTTGTCGCCTTCTCCTCTCTTTGGTGATATGTCTAATATTTGAAAATTCGGTAGTAGGAGCTCTCAACATAATGATTAGTAGTTGTGAATCACATTACCGAATGCCTTTAATTTTCTTTCTTAATTTTTGTTTGTTGAATAATTTGTTGTACAGATGAATCTTATGTTCACAGGTAAACATATTTGAGAATAATTTGGGGTACAGAGGGGGTGATAGAAGAAATCCAATTTATCTTTTAATTTATTTTTTTTCATACATCTATTTTCATGGAAGTTTCACACCTTCATTTATTTCTCACATCATTATTTCATGTCTATTTTCTCTTCCTATCACACTCAGATTTACTTTGTAAATAATAAGTGTGAAATACTAATTATTCTATCCAATCGTCTAAGTATCTGTGTAAAGAAAGGCAAGCCAGCTGCCATTGGAGAAGCAAATGAAGGAAGCAAAGGTGCAAAGGTGAATGAAGAGACAACTTTTTTGTTTGGCAATATTCATTAATGTGGCTTTCAAATACAGATGCTAATTATCAGAGGCACAGATGCATTGTCAGTTCCTATGTATATCTACCATTCAACTCCTATGTATATTTTCCTATTAAACATATACTATATTTCTTTTATTATCAATTTTTTCTTTTGATATTTCTCATCCTTTTCTCCTTGATATAGGGTCATGACAATGCGGCTTTGGCTATTTTAGATTGGAAAACAACACCGTATGTCCTATGAATATTTCCACTACCAAACTCTCCTCATAAAGAAATGCATTCATTTTAGTGGTTAATTTGCACAATGGAACAATGATTTCAATACCGATAGGGACATATATGTTTAGAAGGCATGACAAAAGTCACTTTGAGGCATGATTAACAATACCCGCCAGTTAACTAAGCCACTAAAACTGTACTGCATGTTGCATTTTCATATATAAGCCTACTCATGTTCCCCATGCCTTACAATTTACAAATGATTATGAGTTATAAAGGGATATGTGCAAAATTTTATGGCTACTAGAATCATCAGTCCCTAAGTTCTGAGAGACAAATTTCTGTTATGTGTACCCCACTGTAATTGGATTTGTGTGAGGCTCATTCTATTGAGAACCATCATGAGTAGTCCACACAAGTTATATGCATTGTGTAAACGAATTGAGGATATTTGATTTCCAATCTTGGTTTCAAGAGGGTAAACTTTGCTATAAAATTTCTTTTTCCATATTACGTATGAAATAACAAACAGAGATAAACATCCTACTTTAAAATCCAAATATGGAAGATCCAAGAAATGACTTATCACTATTAAAAAAATAAGTGGATGACGCAAAATAGAGATAATGGAAAGTGATTGCATTTGAAAAACAAATAGCTCTTTGCATATATCCTCATGAGATCACAATTAGTTTGCTTTTAAAAAGATAGTGGACAAAATGAGGCATAAGCTTAGCAAAGAATTTCCAACGACCCAATAAGATCTTAAAAAAGGTCATTTTAATATTGTTTATAAAAAGTGATTTATTTCTTAAAACGTTTGTGTAAATATAAGTTACATTGTGTTTTGATTATAATTAAATAAATTTTTTTTTGATAATAAAAAGTTTAGATTGGGGGAGGCTTACCCCCGTGCAGGGTCATGGAAAACCATCAACTTGAGTCAGGATTTACGGTGGAATTTACGTATCGCCCACCAATGCAGCCACCTGAAATCGAACCCAAGTCTCAGCATGCGCGAGCGGAAGGCCGAACCAGAATTAAATAAATGTTTTTAAATTTAGTATACTTAACAGTGTCTAATACGCAAATAATATTAAAAGTCCCTACATGTACTTTAACTTTAGTTGTGTAAAAATATTATTTTAAAACAATTATTTTTTATTCTCCTAAACCAGATAATTTATATTTATTTTACAATTGCAGCCTACTTTAAATATGATAATCAACTTTTCATAAAAAAATGATAATCAGCTATATATTTAACCAAGTATTTATAATAGATAATAGTAATTTGTAAATTAAAAAATTGACAAAAGTAAATTAAAATTATTATACTTTGTGATCCACATGATTGAAATTTAAGAGAAATTTACTCGAGAAAACCTTGCAACAATTGAATATTGTAAAACAAAAAGATATAAATTTGAAAATATAAATATAAATGAGTTCCTTGATTTTATTTTTTTTAGAATAAAATGAGTTCCTTGAGATGTAGTGCTTTAATTAATCATAACCAAAAATTATATATGAAATAACATTAACTTCTAAATTACTATGAACATTTTAATATAACTTTTCTAAGATAAATTTTTTATTTTTTAATTATATACCGTGCCATTATATTATAGAAGTAAATTTTACTATTAGTGAATATTCCTATTAGTTATTATTTATAGCTCATATAGTGATGAAAATTTTACATAAAAATACATTAATATTTACATGAAAAAACCAATAATATTTAAATTATAGGATAAATATATATTATTAGGAGATTGAATTTTTCAAATGAAACATAATTAATATCCAAATTACAATGGATGAATATTTAAATAGAAATCACACATCAATATATCTTTTAATGTACAATTTTTAATTATTTAATATATACTGTGCAAAGCACAGACCATTGTCCTATCTTACTAATAAGATAGAAACTATATGAAAAATATTATTATTCATCTTCATTTTTTTACGGGATTATCCATCTTCATTAGTGATGATATAATACTTTGCTTTCAGTTTCTTTTTCAGTACATTCTATAATATTTGTATTATCATTCTTATCAAAATTTTCTCTTATTATTTTTTTAATTTTTTTTAGCAATTTAATGATTTTACATTTAAATTTATTAAATTTCTCATTACAAAATTGAAATCTTTTTTATATTTTTGTAAATAAATTCTTTCAAACTTTTTATGTGCACTTTAGATACACTTCTTCTGAAATTTGCCACGGTCTTTCTTTATTTATATATTTTTTTATAGGCAAATATTAGTGGTTAATTTGTTAGAGATGAGAGATTTTGTTAGTGGCAAGGATCTGAGTCCTACACCTCTTGCTTGCAACTCCTTCATGTCTCTTGACTCAACCACTGAACCACCTATATGAGACCATTATTTATTTATTTATTTATTTATTTATTTATTTATTTATTTATATTTGTTTAGTATAAACTTGCACAACACGAACCATATATTTATATAAAATATTGAATAGGTGTTATATGTATAATATTTATATTTATATTTAATCACCAACATGTTTTATACTTGTACTCCGGAAAATATCATGTGCAGGCCATCAACTACAAGAATTTCACTATCCGACTTGTTGATCCCGGACTCAACAAGACAATTGCTCTTCCATTCCTAGCCATTTTTTGTCTCGTTCTAATTTCTGTGATACTTATTACATCTCCAATTGCACGGATCCATACCATGCCATTGCCGCTCAAGCACGAAATTCCGATTTAAGTCACACTTCTGATGAGCTTCTTTTTCAGCACATAATTTACTTGAACTGTACCCATCATGTTTCCAACAATCCTAAATATGTGGATACTACTTCATGCGTCAATTGGCAATCCAAAGGCTATAATGTGAAGCTGGTTGCTCCCAGTCCCACATCTTGGTGGGGTTTGGGAATAAATGAATTTTCCTACAGAGTCATGCAAAGGGCACTAGTCTATGGATTTGAGATTTCATGGTTGCATCGCTCCTGTCAGGATTATTGTGGAGATTCATCTCTAGATTCCTGCTTCTTCGACACTCACAGCGAGAAACTTCAATGTCATCGCTTGTGCCATTATTTTCTGGGAGATTAGGGCATGTATTGTGGTAAAGATTATTAACTAATAACTAGTTGGATCCAAATTATAGATTTCTTTATCATTCGCCAAATTTATGATCTTTGTTTTTTTTAACCAAATTTTAAATCTTTGTTGAGCCCATAAATACGTAGTCAATAATTATTTTATACCTTGAAATATAATTACAAAATGATTTTTATAATTATAAAGAAATACAAATTAATTTTTACTTTATAAAATAATCTACAAAGATAATAATTTTTTATGTAACATTAAAATATCTGTTTTAAACTGTACACCCTTGTTGAAATTATAATGAAATTACGAATAATCTTTTTGTTATTGATGTGGTCAAAATAATTTAAAAATTGATATATTCTTTATTTTGGGTGATCTAGGAATATGGTCTCAGCTGCGTTCATATACCAAAGGTAAGAATTTAATCACCTTAATCTAGCTATGTGCTTTTTTTTTTTTCCTTCTGTTGATAATTTAGCTGTGCTGTCAGATTATAATAATGTTTTAAATTTTTATTTATTTTGAAAAGGTAAAATAGCAACATCGTCAAATTCGTAATAAATCGTGCAGTGTGATTATTGCAGTGGCAGTGTAATTAAATCATTCGGTTATCACCCATTTTTTCACTCAAGTCAAATTTTCTTTGCAGATACTATCATTGCTATCTGGATAGGTGAGTTCCTCGAGCCTTTAGCTGTGAAAAATATATAATATATAGGCAGGATTTTTTTTTCAGAATATTTGATGCACAAAATAAGTGGTCTATAGTATTTTATGTCGGAAAAAAAAAGTGGTCTATAGTATTTTGTCTTATAAGATAATAATCTTTATTTCGGTACTGAATCCAATAACAACCTTTATATATTTAACAAAATCTACCTAAATTTTTGCTGCTATGTATGTCTTCATCCTTTTCCCTTGGACGTGTTGATTTTACTAATCTTACATTACAGGACTACTTGAAACAATAAAAGGACGAAACTCAAGATATGAAGGTGAAACCAACTATGAAGTAGGATTAGCCACGGGACAATATGGTTTACCATCATTCTTGGCGGCCAGATTTCTGTTTGGGATGACATTATTAATTTATTGCGCTTTTGATATACAAATTATGGCGAAAAAGACATTTGTCAACGTATCAAAGTATTGAAATATATCTACAACAAAACGACCTAATGCTGATTGCATACTCATACAAAGAAATTAAGAAAATGGCAAGAGGTTTCAAAGACAAGTTGGGTGAAGGAGACTTTGGCACTGTGTTCAAGGGGAACCTAAGCAGCGGGCCTTGTGTGGCGATCAAGATTTTGGGTAAATCAAAAGGTAATGGGCAAGACTTTATTAGGGAAGTAGCAACCATTGGAAGGATACATCATTTGAATGTGGTACAACTAATTGGATTTAGTGTTGAGGGATCAAAACGCGCTCTTGTTTATGAATTCATGCCTAATAGATCTCTTGATAAATTTATTTTGTCTAAAGAAGGAAGCATAAATTTAAGCTATGACAAAATATATGATATATCCACTACAACATTTTTGGTCTATAGCAACATGTCAAAACCGTTGTTTATTGCAGAAAAACCGTTGTCTTTTCTTTTAGCAATAGTTTTTAAACTGTGGTAGTCTAAGGCGTTGTCTATTCCTACGACAACATTTTACTAATTAAAAGCAACACTAACAAAAACACTATGGCCTTTAGTATGGGCATAAGCAACAGTTTTACACTGTTGCTATCAATGGCAATAGCAAAAAACTGTGGTCTATAGGTCTCAAATAGTGCACACATATATGCCTATAAGAATATACAATAGTTTTTCTTTAAAAAATTAATTTTGACGGTATTATAGAGAACAATATAAAATATTCATTAAAATTACATTCTGATAAAAAAATGATAACTAATTAAATACAAAAGATATCATTAACCATCCATAATTATTCATTAAAATTACATTCTGATAAAAAAAACTAAAAGTAATATAAAATATTTGAGTTCTTATTGTATTTCACACTAAAGTCATTATTCATTCATCATTACATAGGCAATTCCAAGCTCAAATATTGATCAAGCTTTGTTCAATCTCAAAAAAAATATTTGTCTGATTAAAAGTACTTGCTCCATGCATAGCAATTTTTAGAAGACCACTCCATATACTTGTCATGTAGTTTTCCGCAAAAAAAATAGAAAGTAAAATTAGTTGAATTTTATTGGATACAACTCTTCTCGCAGAATCTAAATGAAATACGAAAGCAAAATCAAGAGGAAAGAAGTAATACAGAAAAATATATTTATATTCCCATAAAATTAAAGAGACCTCAATTGTAATCGAGATAACAAAAAGAACAGCAGACTCCAAAATATGAGCTCATGAGTTATTTTAAAAATTTATTTTTAAACAAAAAAAGGTTCAAGTGGCCTCATTAAACTAAAGAAGCAACATAGGCACTAACCTGAGAAATTACAGATACACTAGATAGCTATCCTAAATTTACATATTTAGGGTCAAGTCAATGAAACAAGAGCTTTCTCTGTGCTTCGCAGCTGGTTCTGTAATATGGCCAAGGGTAAACACAGCTGATGCAAGAAATAAATTAGGCATCCTCCCATGACTTCTTGGCACAGAAACAAGAGAGAAAACTCTCTATCTATAACTCAAATTCTTAGTTCAATTCAAGATGCTCATACAAGGAGGAAACACTACAACAAATTCTATAAAAGATGGCGCTATTTTAAGCAGCGCTTAAAACAAAAAACGCTATTTTATGTCAAACCTAAACAATAAACAGCGCTTACAACAATAAGCGCTACTGTTTAGTTTTCACAATAATCAGCACTTAGTCCTTTAAGCGCTGTTTTTATCTCTAAATACTAAAAAATGAACTGGCACAATAATCAACGCTTCAAACATCAAGCGTTGTTTTTGGTCATATGAACAATAAACAGTGCTTTATAGAAGTAAGCGATGTTTTTGGTGAAACAATAATCAACGCTTTTAGACTTAAGCGCTGTTTTTTGTCAATATATTAAATACATTTCCCTCCTCTCTCATTTCGCGAAAGCACTGTTCTCTCTCTGTCTCGCAACTCTCTCTATCTCGCAAACTCATCCGCTCGGCCTCCGCCGTCCCCCTCGCCTCCATCTCCCAAGTCCCGGCATGCTTCTTCCTCAACGAGATCGTGTGCTTCTTCCCCTCACCTGAAATCGGACCTCGTCGTCCTCCAAAAGCAGCCGGTAGCGCTCGACCTCCGTCGTCCCCCTCGCCTCCATCTCCCAACTCCTGTTTGCGTCCATTTCCAGGTATCGCCACTGTCTCCATTTTCTATCTCGATTCCACATTGGTTTCTGTTGGTGGTTCGTTAGTTTTTGGTCTCTGTTCGATTTTGTTTGATTTTGTTCGCCACTGTTGTCCCATTACTGTCAATGGTGTTTGTTTACCGTGGCAAAGAATGCAAGTGTTGGCTAGAAACAAGGAAGATTGAGTATAGAAGAGATAAATTAGAAATGTTAAAGATGCTTGGAATCAATTTGTTAAAATGTACAGTTTGTAAATATATATATGCATATCAGATGGGAATCAATGGAAAAATGTACATCCCAATTTCGAAAATGTACACTTGCATGCAGGAAAAAAGTTTTTTTTTTCAAAAGTTATGTGAATAACATAGATTATGGAAAAGCAAAAGAACAAATAAAAAAGAATGGAAGAGTAAACTGAAGTAAATTTCGTTTAATTTTGATGTTTGTGGTTCTAGATATTTGAATGCCTTTAATTTTGGGTTTAGAAATTAATATTGCTGTAAGTTCTAATTGTGATCCAACTTTGTCGTGGTTAGCAGTTGTGGAACCTGCTTTTGGTTTTTTTTTTTTTTGAACAATGAATTTTGGAATGTTACAGGTATTGTATATATTTTGGAATGTCCATATTTTAGGGGAGACTCTGCCAAAATTTTGTTAGAATTTTGATCTAGTATGTGTGTTGATTTTAAAAGCAGTGATAGTTATAGTCTTGCTTTATTTAAATGGGATTTTTCTGTTGTTTTACCTCTCAATCCATAGGTAAAATATGGATCAAAAGTGGATGTCTGCCAATCGTTTGTTGAAGGAATATAAGGATGGAGTGAAAGATTTTATTGGGTTTGTAGTTGGGCATACAACAGACCATAGTAGAATCATATGTCCTTGTTTAAGTTGTTGTTATACAAACAAAATTAGTGTTCGGGAATTGGAATGACATTTAGTGAGCAATGGGATTGATCAAACTTATACATGTTGGACAAAGCACGGTGAGACAAGAGGTGAATCTTCTAATATGGGAAATAGTGAGAGATATGCGTCAGAGGACACCGCTACAAATACATATGATGGTGTTAGAATTTTGTTAGAATTCTAATCTTGTCTGCATGTCTATTTGCAGTGACAGAAGAAGAAGAAGATATTAGTATTTAGGTACTATTTGTAGCATGACATGTGCAATATTTTAGTGATCTAGTCTGTATAATTGTGAATTTGACTGAGAAATATATTGTAATTTATTTATGTTAATGTAAGGATCTGTAGGAATCTATGAAAAAATTACATTATAATGTTAAATTTTGATATTGATACAATTGGGTGTTGATGACAATTTTGGTTGCATTTTGTGTTATCACAATATTATGCAACAGATATAATGTAAATGTGACAGAATTAAATAAAAAAAAGAGAATAAACAGCGCTTCAATTAAGGAAGCGCTGCTTATTGTATAAAAAGACAGCGCTTCAACAAGGAAGCGCTGCTTATTGTTCACAATAAACAGCGCTTCCTTATTGAAGCGCTGTTTATTGTCCATTTTCAGCAGCACTTCATAAACGCTGTTTTTATGAAATACAATCAGGAGTGACTTAATTTTCAGCGCCTTTAAGCGCTGTTTTAGGCTAAAAATAAGTGTTGTTTATTGCCAAAACGTGTTGTAGTGAAATGACCCTTATTTATAGTGATCTTAGGGCAGTAGAATACAACTGGACAAACTCACATGCAATGGAAATAGAGAGTCATATGTTAGACTCAAACTGGTTAAGTCGTACAGCAAAATAATCTTAAGCTAGCAACTTTAAGCTAGCATCTGATTGGGGGACACATAGATAAAGCTTTATTCAACACTTTAAACCAAATGCACGTGGGAAATCAGTTCCAGACATGCTTAAATTGACATCTAAAACTCCTTCAGCACAAATCTGAAATCTTGCATCGGCTTCAGCCAAACAACGGGAACTTATCACTTTACATAAAAGAAAACATTTCATATTTACAGTTTATACCTTGTTGCGGTAGCATGAGGCATAATATTGCCTCCAATAGGCATCATTTGGGGTCCTGCAAACTGCAGAACCGTCTACTTGTGGAACTATTTGGTTTGTTAAGATAATAGCCTCACCAAACTGCAATTAGACAATCAAAACAAGTTATTAGCTCCAAACTGATTATGCACATATTTATAAAGAGAAGTCAAACATAGCATAAGCTACTATGTAGTAGAATTTTGGCAATTAGCAGATCTCAAGGGAACCACCTAAAGTCACTATTCATAAATCCTTTAGCATAAGCTACATTTTACAATACATCAGCACTACTCATCCAAACCTATAGCATTAAGGAACATAAATATTGAATGCACGTGTCATAGACACAGGGCAACAAAATCGTATAAACAATTACTATACCTATTCTCTTTCTGTAAGAGTCGCTTAGGCCTAAATGTGTCGTCAGCATACACGTACATAGCTTTACTCTCACCACCTCCTTGATCCAATGGCAACTACAACATCAATGATCAAATAAATTATTAGGCAATGAAATAATATAGTATCCATAGATATAAACATAAATCCTTCATAAACTAAATTTTACAGCCAAATATGACAAGAGTTTTAAAATTGAATGCACAAGAACAACATTTATTCTGAATGAATATGTTCTTACTGCGGCAAAAAGACCACTATTATGTCTATTTACGCACCCCCTGTTCTGTTTTCAGTTACCACTTGATAAAGAGCACTAGAGAAACAAGTAATACCACACAAGGGAAACTACTTACTTCTAAAGTGACATCCATTATTGGAAACAAATGTAGGAACCAAATGTAGAAAAGCAACCTTTCTCCAGGAGCAAATCTATTGGCCATTTGGCAGCTAGCACTCATCTGAGAAAGAACTGTATTTGATCAGCTTGTTGAATCTAATCATGATAAGTAACAACAGTTTGTAAATACATCAGTTAACAAACTTTCTAATTCAAATAATAAAATTTCTTTGAAAGTAAAATCACTGATAGTTTAGGAAGTAAGATATAAGGAAAATGTCATTTCACATTTTCAATAACAAAAGTATTTGAGAACCAATTTTCCCCACAAAAGAATTAAGAGGAAGCACGCCATTCCTTAGTTTTTTTGCTTTAGTTACGAGGAGACATAAGCTTCTTTTAATTACAATGGACAAACAATAGCACAAGACCCGTAGAAGTTTTTTAGATAGGCCAAGGTGCCCTAATATGGTAAAGTTTGCATAGATTCTAATAATAGTTTTAATGGCCATATCTTGATATTAAAATGGAAAAGATCAATTTAATGGGCATATATTAATGCAACTCGTGATTTAATAGTCAGCGACAATATATAATATTTGGTTTTATTGTGTGCTATTAAGAGGTGCTGGTTTTAGAAAGAAATACATGTTTCATACTCTATTATCAGTTCAGGAATGTCTCCCTCACACAACTAGTAGCCAGTTCTCAAAGCTAGCGAAGAACAAAGATCCTTAATTCATGAAATTTTTAGCGCTAATATATCTATATCTTATTTTTCAATTAAGACAAGTCCCATACAATTAATCTTAGTCATAAAAAAATTTAAAATAAAAAATCAAAGTGTGAGTAAGAGGAGCAAAAATGAACTCACCAATCAGGACAAAATCTGGACTATAAACAATTTGGTTCCTAAGCAATCCTACATAGGAAGAAACAAAAATCAGAACTCTACGTAGCTGTATAAATGTATGTAGAATATGTGAAGTTCTTCAGTAGGTGCATCATAATCGTAGCTTGTAGCAATGAAGGTCCTACATAAAAAGCGGGGAAAATTATATCACAATATCAAGACATATTGGCCGTATCAATTATCAAGTATTAGAATCCTTTGTGTTTACCATATTCATCAATAGGAGCACCATAATCATAGCTTGTAGCAATGAAGGAACCATCCAGCAGATTGTTATCCTACGATACTTAAATGAGCAAATAAAGGGACACAGTTCAATACATGTGGCTCAAAGCCTCTGTCATTTAATTTAACCTCTCAAGACAAACCATCCATCTGTTTATTTAACCTATCAGGAGCTTCCGACTTTGTCAACAAGCGAAAAAAACAATTGACTAAATGATGGGGACAATGGGTGAAAAAAATAGAAAACAAGGGAAATTGAATTATTCATACCATTCTGAACAAGACCAACCAATTGTTGTAAAGTTTCAGTAAGTTGATCAAATAAAGTCTTAGCTGATGAGAACTTAGATTCCAGTACATTCCAGAGTTTCTCATATTCCATCTGCTTGACCTTGAGCTTAGCATTTTCGTTAAAGGCATTCTATATTTTTACTTCTAATACATAGATATCTATGAAGCACGGACTCTGACACGGACACCGCGACACGACACGGACACGGACACGCGGACACCGCTAATGTAAAAACACAGGACACGGACACCGCTATATATATATATATATTAATTAATTAAATAAAATAAAATATAAACATTATTTATAATAAATATAAAAGATCTAAATTGAGAAGCAAAATTTATAAATCATCTACATTGAGCACTTTGTTTCATTACAAAAAAAAATCTAAAACAAGATATAGTAATAGTCTTTCACCTAGATTCATCCATCTACCACCAAAAAGCTAAAAATGATCTAATCAAGTTAAGGTCTTTCACCCCCTAATTGATCATCATCATTGAAAAATACACCCTCTAACTCTGGCTCATCTAAAGACAAATTAGCAACTTCAAGAATTCCAACATCATCAAGTGATCCAAAATCATCTCCTGCAATATCCCACATTTTAGTTTCTCCTTGATGATATTGTGCAGTGTTCCTTGAAAGAAGTCGAAGGTTGCTATGAACAAATACTAAATCTTGAGCTCTTTGTGATGTCATCTTGTTTCTCTTTAAAGAATGGATAAATGAATATGTACTCCAATTCCTTTCACTACATGAAGATGAACAAGGTTGTGCAAGTAGTCTAAGGGCAACCTTTTGAAGTATTGGAGCATGAATACCATGAACTAGCCACCAAGTTTTTGGATCCATCTTACCTCTATCACTTAAAGAATCAACATCTGCAAAACCTTCTCTTCCATCTGAGAAGTTGGCAAACTCTATATTCACTTTCCTCCTTACATCCACATCAAGAAATAACCTTTTGAAGCATTTAACTCTTTCATGGGTGAGCTCTGTGTCTTGATGTGGAGAAACTCGATTAGTATCTTCACTTAGCCATTCATGACTGTAATATCTACAATTAAAAATAAATATATACATGATTATAAATTTATATAATCCTAAAAAAGATATAAGTAAAAAAGCATTACGTAAATATTTAATAACCTTGGATTTAGAGAATGAGCTAAGCAATGGAGAGGTGTGCTACTTTTGGTCCAACGGTCAATTAATATAGAGTGGGCGGCTTCGTGAAAGGTTGATTCTTCAATCTCCGCCTTTCTTTCATGTTGGTATATGGCCTTCTTCACATTTTCAATCATTGAATCCCACATTTCATACACTAGGTGTAGACATGAAGCTTCGGTATCGGTTCTTCTAAGAACATCATAGATAGGATTGGTAAAAGAAAGGATATAATCAACCTTCTTCCACCAACGATCATCTATCAAAGTATCCTTCACAAATTGAGCCTTATCTTGATCATCATCCCTATAAGAAGACCATTGCTCACTAATCACCATCTCTAGGAGTCCTTGCTTCAATTCCTTAAACCTCTTGAGCATTACAATGGTGGAGGAAAATCTTGTTGGAGCAACAGAAAGCATCCTCAATGTGCAGAATGTGTTGAAAATTGATAATCTCATAGAGTGACACATGATAAAGTTTTTGATAAATATTGCATCTTCTGCAACTTGGGTGATCCAAGAACATTCTTCATAAGCAACACTGTTTCTTTCTGTATTACTGGGTGCACATATGTTCTTCAAAGCAAGATTTAATGTATGGACAACACATGGAGTCCAATAAATAGATGGAAACTCAGCCTCAATTATTAAACCCGCTGCCTTACAGACAGCTGCATTATCCGTCACTATTTGCACAACATTTGATGGCCCAACCTCCATAATTACATCTCTCATTTGTTTGGCAATGAATTCTTTATCTTTCACCTCATTTGAACAATCAATGGCCTTTAGAAACATAGGTCCGCTCTCGGTGTGACCATGAAATTAATTAGAGGTCTCCTTTGTGGATCACTCCATCCATCACTAACAATGGTCACACCCTTTTGGCTCCATGCATTTTCATTGGTTGCAACAAGTTCTCAACATGTTTCCTCTCATTTTGAAGTAACGTTGTCCTTAACTTATTATAGCCTGGAGGTTGGTAGCCACTAATAGAATTGTTGGCAAAGATAGGAAAACGCCTTCCTAAAGTGAGGATTTCTTGCTAAATGAAATGGCAGCCCGGCAGAGATAAACATCCTAGCAATTTCTGCATCGAGTGTCTCTCTAGCTTGGATGTTAAAAGAACCTTCTAAGGTTGATGTCTTTCTCTTCTTTCGATCATTAGCTACAATGGTTTGGTCATCGAATCTGAGGAGGTAACGAGACTGATTTTTTTTTTGATTTCTCCACCTTCAATGCAGCCTCGTTATCTATCTTTTTGAATTCTATAAGCTTGGTAATTGTTAACTTAGAACAAGATCTAACTCCCTTTCCTGTAATCTTCAAAAAGTGTGCCCTCACTCTAGTGTAAGACCCATTAAAAACTAATTCACAAAGATTGCATTTAATTTCAAAATTTCCCCCTCCACCTACACTTTTTATCTTTGTAACATGCTTCCACAAAGGTTTAGTGTCATCAACATCATCTTGCTCTTTAACTTGACTAGAACTAGGAGGACACATCTCTACAAAATTTTATTACAACACATATATATCATCGACACAAAAATAAGGATAAAAATAATAACAAACAATAGCACAAACAACAAACAATAAGGAACAGCAAACCCCATTAAAATATACAAGCCCCAATAAAATAAACAACAGGTCATAAAGTGGTCCCATTAAAATAGCAGGTTCCCTGGTGTTCTTTTTTTTGATGAATACAGGGTTCCATCGTTTGATATTAATATAAGCAAACTGCAAAAGCATCCCATTAAAATAATAATAAGCAACAGTGTTCCATTTCATAAAGGTGTAGACTTGAGACACGAGGCAGAAAGCAAAACGAAAGAAAAACGAAGCAGAAAGCAAAACGGAGACGCGGTCACGCGAAAGAGGAACTATGCGATGCGCGACGGCAAAACGGAGACGCGAACAAGACGAGGCAGAAAGCAAAACGATGCAGAGTTGGTTCAGAGATACGATACCTCACGGCGACGGTGCGATGCGCGACGATCTTGTGTCGCGGCGGCGCTGCAACTTGAAGGAGGAGAAGAAAGCAACAAACTGAGAAGAGTAGAAGAGAAAGGTACTATTGCCTGTTCTGTTCCCCTTTGGTTGTGTGAGAAGGGAAAGAAAAAAAATCCCTTTTTTTAATTAAATTTCAAACGATCTGTGTAACGAAAAAAAAAAATTGAAACGATCTGGTTTCCTTTTTTTGTTGCCGTGTCCCTCGCCGTGTCTCTCGCGTGTCCCGCGCCGTATCCGCCTTCCCAATCGGTGTCTCGCGCCGTGTCCAACGTTTTTTTAATTTTTTTTTGAATCGGACACTGCAAAAAGGTGTCAGACGCGCATCGTCTGGGCGTCGTGTGGGTGTCGGTGTCGGACGCCGCGTCGGACGCGGGACACGGCGGTGAGAAGCCGCGTCCGTGCTTCATAGATAGATATGCTCCACCGATTTCTTTAGCCTACTATTCTTCACAGTAACATAAAGAAAGTAATAGTCTTTTAACAGAACAACCAAAGGAAACCCGAAACACCATAAATTTTAACATGCAAGCATTCCACATCATAAAGTAAACGGAAAATCGCAAATGAAAATAATATCATACCGCAATTTCAAGATCAGTCTTCACAAAAGCTTGCCCTTTCACCAATTTCTCTGTATAAGAAGAAACCAACGACAAAAGGTGATCAAAACTTTCGATCAAAAACAATAAAAGAAAAATCAGGAAATCGAAGCGAAATCGGTATCAAAACCTGTAGTGAGCTTCAGATTCACGAAACTTCCCTATTAGAATTGGTAAAAGGATCAAATAATAGAAATTATGATGGAAATTTACCGAGAGAGAAAGGCCGATTTCGAGAACGAGACGAAGATCGATAACAATGGCGCCATGGTTGTGCCCTCATAACACAGCTCGAGAGTGATGTTGGCTATGGAGTGATGCTTCTGCATCTGGATAAGTGAATTGAAGACCACTATATAGAAGTAGAAGCGTTGGAGCTTAAAGAAAGCCATAATTAGAAGAACTAGGGTTTGAATGAGAGTATCTCCTATCTAGAGCTTCAGCATAATCAGAAAAGACACGGGGAAAGAGGAAAGGGCTGCAGCGTTAATAAAAATATTTACATGATAATTTTTATAGTTGTTTCTGAAGCATAGCTACAAGAATTTTTTGTTTTTCTATACTAACTTGATGGACAACAATTTTTTTTTCGTTGCTCAAAACTTTTGAAAAAAACTGCTGTCTAATTTAGTTTTAAAAACGGTTATCACATGTTGCATCATCAAACGTATAAAAAGTTTTTATTAAACAAACAGAACCAAAAACTGTTGTCTATTGTATTCTACGACAACAGTTTTTTAACCATTCCGAAGCTATGTGTTGCCATAGGGTAGTAATGTTGTAGTGATCCATTGGAGTAGCTCGTGGTATTGCTTATCTCCATCATGGATGTGAAATGAAGATTTTGCATTTTGATATCAAGCCCCACAATATCCTTCTTGATGAGAACTTCACCCCTAAGGTCTCGAACTTTGGATTGGCAAAGCTATATTCAGTAGATAATAGCATTGTTACAATGACAGCAGCAAGAGGTACAATTGGGTATATGGCTCCATAATTGTTCTACAAAAATATTGGGGGAGTATCCTATAAGGCTGATGTTTATAGTTTTGGGATGCTTTTGATGGCGATGGCAACCAAGAGGAGAAACCTGAATCCTCCTGCGGAGCATTCGAGCCAGCTTTACTTTCACCTTTGTATTTACGATCAACTTGGGAAAGAGCAAGACGTAGAAATAGAAGATGCAACTGAAGAAGAAAAAAACTAGTAAAGAAGATGGTCATAGCCGCGCTTTGGTGTATACAATTGAAGCCAGACGATCGCCCCTCAATGAGCAAGTAGTGGAGATTAGGGGTGTAAATGAGTTGAGCTATTCGTGAACTATTCGAACTCGGTTCGTTAAATGTTCGGTCAAGCTTGTTTGTTCAATTAAATAAACAAACTCAAGCTTGAGAATGAGCTCGATAATTTAAATGAGTCAAGCTCAAGACTTACATGCTCGATGTTAACGGCTTGTGAATAGCTCGTTTGAGGGTATAATTATATTTTTCAATTTATATTTTATTTTTCATGTTATTTTTATTATGTAATTCATTGAATTTTAAAAATATGCTACAGTCGGCTACTGCATATAGTTCAAACCATTTTCCTATGTACCATGTGAAGAGGTACGTTTCGATTGTTGCATGTGTACATTGTAAACAGTTTAAGAGTCCTTATCATCAATATGGTTCAAAGAAATTTTATTAACTATACATATTCCGATTAGGAATGGGTATGTCTCATTCTTCGTCAAATCTCTCCCACTCCATTCGTAAATCTCCATTAATGTTTGCATATTTGTTTCTCAATGTTTCGCTCTCCCTAACCAATTCATAAGTCACCTCCACTCAACCAAGACAACATTGGTAAGAAAACATAATTTTTATAAGAATTTTAAACATGTTCAATTAAAATACAGTGCTTGAATGTTTACTAAATAGAATTTCAATGTTCTCTAGTAACGAGAATACTATCACTAGTGCAGTTTAAGGTTTTTACATCGATTAAAAATGGCTTTTTACATCGGTTGTTTAGGCAATTTTGAAACTGCCGTTATTAAATGTACTGACTTTTTACATCGGGTGAGCAACGGATGTAAAAACTCGCTTTTTTCATCGGTTGAAAGGCAACCATTGTAAAAGAATCAAAACATTATTTTCAAACGAGACTTCTTACATCAGTTGCGTGTACAACCAATGTAAAAAAGGGGTTTTTTTACATCAGTTTTTCTTCATAACTGATGTAAAACCCCCCCTTTTTACATCGGTTGGTAGTGTAACCGATGTAAAAACCCCCTTTTACATTGGTTGTACGTGTAACCGATGTAAAAAACTACAATTTTTTTTTTTTTAAATTGAGCTGTACAATTTGGATTGCCCCTAAACATATCCAAGAAGCAAAAAGTTTGGACTTAACTAGAATCCAATCAAATTGTCTATGTTTTGTACACATAAAAGCACAATCATATCATAGTATATGAAAGGAAAAACACATAAAAAATACTCCAAAGTTCTTTTTTTTTTTTTTGAGATTAAAAATACTCCAAAGTTGATGCATTTCACAATTGGGTAAGCAGGAACTGCCAGAAAATTTAGATAATTAATATAAATTATAATACAAGTAATATTGCAATTAATCACAATGCTCCAATGTTACTTGGCAATATGGTTCAAGGTTTCATGTAACTACACTAACAGGAAGCAAAAACAGAAAAATAAAGAAATTGAACCAGCAGTCAAAAATCCAGGTGTACTTTTGATGCTAGAGCAAATGCATATTCAGCAACTACCGTCTTTCCAACTGATGTGTGAGTAGCTACGAAAACATATTCGCCCTTTTCAAGATAATAAATAGCCTGCAATCATCATAGAGGAAGGAAACAAATTAAATATCAAAACCAACAAAAGTGGTATATTCATGCTTGAAATGACATTGAAAGATAATTCAATATAAATGGCTTTTCAAAGTTAAAACTAAAATGGAAAGTTTATTGACTGTAAGAACGAATAAACTTCTGCAAGATTGCAAGCTACAAAGAACATGAGTTTCTTCAACAATAGATGAATCATTATAATACAAAATAATTTAAAATGTGACTGATGCAGCTCTCACTAGTGTAGACTGGAGTTTTTACATCGGTTAAAAATGGTTTTTTTACATCGGTTGTTTGGGCGATGTAGATACTGCCGATATGAAATGTACTGACTTTTCACATCGGATGAGCAATACATCGGTTGAAAGGCAACCGTTGTAAAAGAATCAAAATATTATTTTCAAACGAGACTTTTTACATCAGTTGCTCGAACAACCGATGTAAAAAGAGGGTTTTTACATCGGTTATTCTTAATAACCGATGTAAAACCCCACTTTTTATGTCGGTTTCCAGTGTAACCGATGTAAAAACCCTCTTTTTACATTGGTTGTACGCGTAACCGATGTAAAAAGTCTCGTTGGAAAAAAAATTGTGACATCTCCAAATCTGTAACAAATCACAGTCACATTCATAACAGAGACAAACTCTTACAACAACCAATTTACATCGGTTAATTGCAGTAAAAGAGCATCTGAAATTTGACAGACAAATAAAAACTAAGTTTTAATATTGAAATTCCCATACAATCTTTTGCATACAAGTAAGAAAATCATAATCCCAAAACAGTGTAGGAAAGATCCATTAAGTGCATTGTTTGATTTAGCAACAATATCAATATACTCCTGAGGATAGGATGGCACTGCAACTTCCCGAAAGTGTCACACTCAATCTGCCAATAGAATTCCAAAATAACCAATGAGACACTAAAAAAAAAAAAAAGTTGACACCCACCCTTGCTTATTGCATGAATCACAATGTAACAATCCCTTTAAATTTGTCCCAATTTCACCCCAGTTAATAAACAAGCATACCATCAAAGTCAGCTGCCAAAGGCGTGATTCCACCCAACCTTTCCAAGCACGCAAGTCATCAACATCAGCATTAACAATGTCAATTTGCAAAAAGTTTTTATAGCTTTCAAAGAATATGTATGGTTCAAGCAGAGCACTCCAGCAGACTTTACTCAGCTCTATATCCTGGACTTGTTTAACAAAAGAAAAGGCATCAATTTATTTATAGCAAAGAGGTATTAGTATCCAAAATACTTCTAGCAAAATCAACAAGATAATAGTAACTATTACCCCCACAGGTCCTGTTTCCATATTGAAACGGCTCCATCATAACACGAAGTGTGCTTGTAGAAACATTATAACTAGAATTCATACCCGGATAGGCAGGAGTTATGATTGGCATGTGATGGGTTTGGGAAAAAAAAATTTTACGAGGATCCCACACAGAGTACACGTAACCGATGTAAAAAGTCTCGTTGGAAAAAAAATTGTGACTGTGACTGTGATTTGTTAGAGATTTGGACTGCCCTACACATCTCCAAATTTGTAACAAATCACAGTCACATTCATAACAGAGACAAACTCATACAACAACCAATTTACATCGGTTAATTGCAGCAAAAGAGCATCTGAAATTTGACAGACAAATAAAAACTAAGTTTTAATATTGAAATCCCCATACAATCCTTTGCATACAAGTAAGAAAATCTTAATCCCAAAACAGTGTTGGAAAGATCCATTAAGTGCATTGTTTGATTTAGCGACAATATCAATATACTCCTGAGGATAGGGATGGCACTGCAACTTCTCGAAAATATCACACTCAATTTGCCAATAGAATTCCAAAATAACCAATGAGACACTAAAAAAAAAAAGTTGACACCCACCCTTGCTTATTGCATGAATCACAATGTAACAACCCCTTTAAATTTGTCCCAATTTCACCCTAGTTAATAAACAAGCATACCATCAAAGTCAGCTGCCAAAGGCGTGATTCCACTCAACCTTTCCAAGCACGCAAGTCATCAACATCAGCATTAACAATGTCAATTTGCAAAAAGTTTTTATAGCTTTCAAAGAATATGTATGGTTCAAACAGAGCACTCCAGTAGACTTTACTCAGCTATATATCCTGGACTTGTTTAACAAAAGAAAAGGCATCAATTTATTTATAGCAAAGAGGTATTAGTATCCAAAATACTTCTAGCAAAATCAACAAGATAATAGTAACTATTACCCCCATAGGTCCTGTTTCCATATTGAAACGGCTCCATCATAACACGAAGTGTGCTTGTCGAAACATTATAACTAGAATTCATACCCGGATAGGCAGGAGTTATGATTGGCATGTGATGGGTTCGGTAAAAATGATTTTTACGATGATCCCACACAGAAAACCCAAGCTCATTCTCCTCTATTGGACATAGCATGACAAGATTTGGCCATAGCATGGCAGGAGTTATGATTGGCATGTGTTTACTCATTACATCGATAATTACTACCAGCAGGAGATAGAAACCGGAACCCTAGAACTTAGGAGATAGAAACCTTAAAAGAAACGAAAGAGAAACAAAAAAAGAGAAGGAAGAAAACATCGCAAGTCAAAGGAGGAATAGGAAGCCCTAGATCTTAACAGGTGGTTGGGACAAAATGGGATCTGAAAGGATAAGGAAAAAGGAGAAGAGACAAAACCCTAGATCTCAATCGAAACCCTCCAGAAGAAATTCAAAACCCTAGATCTCCAAGGCAAAGCCCTCAACTGGCTCTCCAACTACCCTTCCTGCTTCGAACTCCACCAACTCCAACTTTGCCGCCTCACCAAACGCATGATGTCTCTCGTTCACGAAGAACAATCCCTCATCTAATCCCTCGAACCCATCTTCGCTCAGCGCCTAGCTAAACTCTTAATGCTCTCCCTTAACAACAGACTCAATGTCCTCAAAATCAACGAACTCAAACGCAATTTTGGTTTCCTTGACGAGCTTAGGAGAGAAAGAAGAATCTGAAATGTAGAGAGAGACGAGGGTTTGTGTTTTCTGATTTGGGGGAAAAGAATAGGAAAAGGTGGGGAAAGTTTTGGTCGAAAATAATGAGCGGCAAAAGTCGACGCGGAGACGAATTTTAGCCTCACTTATTACATCGGTTGCATTTTCAACCGATGTAAAAACATGCCACATGTAATTTTTTATATCGTTTGTTCATTTAACCGATGTAGAAAGTATGTTTTTTACATCGGTTAAATGAGTAACCGATGTAAAAAGTGTAGTGTTAAATATAAAAATGCCACCGCGTCACTTTTTACATCGGGTGTTCATTTAATCGATGTAAAAACCCAATGTAAAATCTGTTTTTTCCGCTAGTGTCATCCTAATGCATGTGATCCAATCTGCAAAAGCCAATAGACAAATGGCTCCAAATAACAGAGACCATCCCCTCCACTCAAGAATTTAATATAGAACAACATCTCAATCATTATACAATAGACTAAATATATTTGCAACATCATGTGTCAATTATTAACAACAGAAAGGATTTCCATGTTCCTAGTTGCACTATTTTTGTCAGCTGGCCCATATAATATGTAGATCCAAACTGATCATCCAAATATATAGAGTATTAGAAAGCACACATACATTATTGAAATCCAGCATTTCCAATGCTTATAAAACAAAGAAATGAGACCCATACCATACAACATTGCATCATCATAAAGAGTTTCCCTCATTATAGGTAAGAGAGGGCGTACTTCTTCTCCATCATTGTGGCCACCACTTGGATTTGTAGTATCCTTCCTTGGTTCACTAAAACAGATCTCAACACAACAATAATTTGTGCATCCCAATAATTTAAGACTCGAAAGCTTAATGATTAATATTCAAGCATTTCTTGGCTCTTCGGTTTCGTTTTCCATCTCCATTGGTCAGATACACCCTCAATATCATTTCTATGACTAAAATTATGTTTTCCTTTTCCTCATAATTTGGTTAATGATCCCCAACGTCCTCTTCAATGAAGTCGGCCTAGTCACCAATATCTCCAACGCCCAGAAACATGTAAATTACTTGAAATTACAAAAACAATCAAGAATCCGTTAACAAAACCATAGGCATTTGAGCTCAGACATGATTCATATTCTTGGATTAAAAAAATTGGGACCGAATTCAAATTTGATGGTGCTCCTGATTCCCCGTATTTAAACCCTAAATTTAAAAAAAAAATGAAAAAGAAAGGAATTTTTTTTACAATCTGCAGAGAGCTTGGTTGAGGCTTACAGAAACGCTAGAAGCTTCGAGTCTCGTACAACGGCGACGGTTTGTAAGACCTGCTGCTTGAACCGACGTTATTGTTATGCGAGGGCAGTTCCTATAGTTAAGCGCTGCAAGCCTGTCGTCGCAGGATTCATCTTTTCTTGTAGTGAACAAATATCAGAAAATCGATCTGTTACAGGGATGAGAAAATCGAAAGAAAACGAAAAATAGGGAAGAAGAAGAAGAAGGGGTCGGAAGTGCTTACCGTGGTGGTCCGCCGACGAAGTTCTCAGATCGCAAAAACCAATGGTCCAGAGTAAGAGCACGCGATGAGGAGTCCAAAAATGGCATCAATATTCCTCAACGAGCTTCCAGGCGGCAGGTAATGACTCCTGAAGGTGGCACGAGGAACATGAGTCTTGGGGGAGAAAGAAGAATTAGAAACGCAGAGAGAGTTAAGTGAAGGCTAGGGTATGGCGCTTCGCAAAACAAGAGAAAGGGGAGGGAAAAAATTATTCAGCTCACACAACCGAGCAAAACAGTCAAGTTAATAAGCAGTTTCTACATCGGCTAAAGGTTTACCCGATATAAAAAGTCGTTTTTATATCGGCTAGATGAGCAACTGATATAAAAAGTAACGTGTTAATTATAAAATTACCACTGCGTCACTTTTTATATCGGCAGCTCATTTAGTCGATGTAAAAACCCGAGGTAAAATCCGTTTTTTTCACTAGCGTATTTTAGAAAATCAAAATTAAATACTTTTTATATTTTTGTTCATTTTAGTTGAGAGGTGATTAATATTTTTGTATTTCACATACCGCATATCAAATATATTTTTATTTATAGATTGTCACATAATATTAAAATATTTATTAAATAAATAAACTTTAAAATTAATTTAAGAATTTTTTTCATAAATACAAAAATAATTAAGCTATAAATGAGCTTAACAAGCCAAACCAAGCTCTACTTTTTTCTAGCCAGCAAAGCTCAAGCTTTTAGTTTAGCTTGATTAAATAAATGAGCCAAGTCCAATTAAATAAATGAGTCAAGTCCAAGTTTTACATTTTCTTCACAAGCCAAGCTCAAGCTTTAAGTGCTCAGCTCGACTCGACTCGTTTACACCCCTAATGGAGATGCTTGAAGGAGACGTTGAAAGCATTGAAATGTGTAACATCCCAACTTTCCCTAAGCTGGGTAATTAGAGATCCTAAGAGAAAAAGCTATTTAATCCCTAAGGATCAATAAGGTTAATATCCTTTAATCTAGTGATTTAACGCAAAGTTGGAACATAGGGGTAAAATAGTAATTTTATTCAAGGATTAAGAAAATGTGTGAATAATTAATCATGAGTAATTTTAATTGATTTATTTACCCAAGATTTTATAAGGGACTAAAGGATAAATTATGATATTAAAAGAGGACTTGTAAGTCAAATTTTAGTAAAACCTATGACTTTACCCTACCATACACCACATTCCGTCTACTCCCATCTTACCATCCTCTCATTCCTTCTTATTCTCCCACTCATCGTGACATGAGAAAGAAAAGAAAGGGAAAAACAGAAAGAAGAAAGAAAAGGAAGAAGAGAATGGGAGAACGGGGGTATGCGGAGGAGAGGAGAAGGGAGGCGGAGCCACGCCAGCTCCAGCGAGCAGAGAGAGAAAGAGAGAGAGATAGAGAGAGAGATCGAGCAGAGAAAGAGAGAGCTCGAGCAGGGAAAAGGGAATAAGAAGAAGAAGAAGAAGAAGAAGAAGAAGAAGAAGAAGAAGAAGAAGAAGAAGAAGAAGAAGAAGAAGAAAGAATAGGAAAAAGGAAGAAGAAGGAGATGAGGAGCTTGATCCAAATTCCAAATGAAGGAGAAACCCTAGAAATTGGGGATTTTTATCTCCAATTTCATCAAGCCCTAAGGTAACATAGATCCCCTCACAAAACCTTCCAATTAGGGTGTGCTAGGGTTCAATTTCATTCTTTGTCTTGGTTGGATTTTTATGCCAAATGTTGAGTTTTGTATGAGTATGGGATTTGATTATAATCATATTCTCTAATTTGCCTAAAAATCTCTATATTCAAAAATGTTTGTAGTTGTGATTTTGAAGATTTGCAAGTTAGATGATGTTATAGGTGAGTGAGTTATGATTGGGTTTAGTTTTCTCCTTTGTGATATTCAGAGATTGTTGCTGGAATGGTTGTATTGAGGTTCATGATGTTAAAGTTTTGAATGTTGCATATTGAAGCTCCTCTGAAAATGACTCTTTCATTCTTAATTTGAAAGCATGTTATATTTTGATGTTCTATAAGTGATTCTAGTTGCTTTTTGGACTTGATGCTTAGAACAACCAAGAACTTATGTCCTCAGGTTTAACGATGCATACTTACCTTGAGTATGCGTCCAAGTGCGATCCGCATAAACATTAAGTTAAGTACCACCTTCTAAATTTAAAGAGGAGCAATAAGATGACTTAGAGGCCAAAATCTCTAATTATGAAGGTTTATCTATAATTGTAGTAGCAAAGGAGATAAAGGTGTATGCTTAGTTACTTCTAAATGTATAAAATTGAATAACTCTTATGTTATCAGAGCTTCTATGATTGTGATTGTCTAGAAGGGTTTTCTATACATAGCACATCGCGTATAGCTGAAAACAACGGTAAAAGTTTTTATGATTTTCAAGTTTATGTTACAGAGCTTTATAAACTCATATTTGGGGCGTTGTTTTTCGGTACAAGCATATCAAAGAAGTTAGAGCATGAATCTATGCTCGGTCTTGCCACTACGCGAGACCTCGAGTACCGGATTACGAGTCGGTGTACTATGTGTTAAGTTATGTCAAAGTGATGTTAGGAGATAAATTTATAAATTTTTCTGGCTTTTATTCCTTTCTTATTATTATAAAGTGTTGTATATCTTCAAAATAATTTCCGCTTTTCAACTCTGATCCATGCATGCCAATTTTAGTGTATTAGAATGAAATTTTGATAAAGTCTATGAGTAGCAAATTGATCATGATTCTTTATGTATTTAAAGGTTTTATTTAGCCAAAGTCATGTATTTCAACAGTTATACTTTTTATTTTTCATTATTCAAAAGAAAATTTTTCTGCGTTTAACTCGGATTCTTGTTAATTTTCTAAGTAATGCTCTAATTAGAGTCGGAGCATTACATTATAGTATCAGAGCAGTTCGACCCTCTCGGACTGTGAGTTCAGTGTGTCTAGAAGTGATCCGGTTTAGGAAAGAGTCAGTTGTATCTGTGAATCTGATTTTTATATGTTCTTTCTACGAATTATTGAGGCAGGCCACATCAAGGATTTCTCTAAAGAATGAGGGAATGAAGACAAGTAGAATATTGCCTTATGTTCTCGCTTTGCGTACGAGTGGGTGATGTCTTGTATGAACATATACATATGTATTCCCATGAGGTTTGTGAATTGTGAATGGACTCGTATGGATAGGAAATTAGGTTGATGTGTGTTATGACATCGGTGTATTTAAGGTAGTTTTGAGCTTGTTTGAGTAGCATAATGAATATTATGTTCTTTATCAATGAAGTTAATGCCCATGTATTTTAATGTTTGAAATGTTGGGTCTTTTTGGGTAGAAAAGGGTGAATTGTTGTCCTCACCTCCAGACCGACATATGTTTTGGGATCTCCTTCATTGTTCTCTCCACAGAGGGAATTTTGAAGTGATGTATGTTTCGGCTAGAAAACTCCCAATAAGATTCTTATTAAGTCAACACAGAATTTGTAATTGGTCAAACAATGTCACTTCATACACCAGTTAAAAAAATCACCGAATTCTCTGGATAATTGACCTATTGTTACAATTAATTCCTTTGCGAATTTTCAATGATTTAGAACGATCAGGAAAGGGATACATTTACGTTGTTTGGACTAACTTTGACGCCAATCACGTTTAAATTAAGTAATTAGCCTAGTGTCAATCATGTTTCAACTCTAGTTATTAATATAACTTCGATTATGGTTTAACTCAAGATATTGACGTGATATCCATGATGGTTTAACCTATGTTTATGGCAATGATGAGATGGTGAATTCATGGTTCAATTATAATTGAACCATAAGGGAACACGTTCATATTAGTTCGAACATAATAGTAATGGGCATACTACTCCTCAAGAATGAGGGAAGTAACCTTAAATAGACCTAAGTCAAAGAAAGAAGCTTACTCATTTTGAGTGGAGTAAGATTGTAGTTCACAGCAGAAGCGCGGGGAACCAAATCCTACAAAAGGATAAGATAAGAATGTGTAACGAATTTTGGGGGCAAAATTCCTAAAAGGATGGGAGTAATGTAAAATCCCAACTTTTCCTAAGCTGGGTAATTAGAGATCCTAAAGTAAAAAAGGATTTAATGCCTAAGGATTAATAAGGTTTATATCCTTTAATCTAGTGAGTTAATGCAACGATAGAACATAGGGGTAAAATAGTAATTTTTTTCAAGTATTAAGAAAATGCGAGACTAATTAATCATGAGTAATTTTAATTGATTTATTTACCCAAGATTTTATTAGGGAGCAAAGGATAAATTATTATGATATTAAAAGAGGACTTGTAAGTCAAATTTTAGTAAAACCTATGACTTTACCCCACCATACACCACATTCCCTCTACTCCCACCTTAGTACCCCCTCATTCCCTCTTATTCTCCCACTCATCGCGACCTGAGAAAGAAACGAAAGGGAAATACAAAAAGAAGAATAAAAAGGAAGAAGAAAAAGGGAGAAAGGAGGCACGTGGAGGAGAGGATAAGGGAGGCGAAGCCACGGTAGCTCCGGCGCGGCGCGAACGCTGTGGCGAGGAGGTGGTAGCGCACCACCGTGCACGAGACACAGAGAGAGAGAGAGAGAGATAGAGAGAGAGAGAGACAGACAGACAGACAGAGATCGAGCAGAGAGCGAGAGAGCTCGAGCAGGGAAGAGGGAAGAAGAAGAAGGAAGAAAGAAGAGGAAAAAGGAAGAAGGAGATGAGGAGCTTGATCCAAATTCCAAATGAAGGAGAAATCTTGGAGAAGAAATCCTAGAAATTGGGGATTTTTATCTCCAATTTCATCAAGCCCTAAGGTAACATAGATCCCCTCTTAAAACCTTCCAATTAGGATGTGCTAGGGTTCAATTTCATTCTTTGTCTTAGTTGGATTTTTATGCTAAATGTTGAGTTTTGTATGAGTATGGGATTTGATTATAATCATATTCTCTAATTCGCCTAAAAATCTCTATATTCAAAAATGTTTGTAGTTGTGATTTTGAAGATTTACAAGTTAAATGATGTTATAGGTGAGTGAGTTATGATTGGGTTTAGTTTTCTCCTTTGTGATATTCAGAGATTGTTGCTAGAATGGTTGTATTGAGGTTCACGATGTTAAAGTTTTGAATGTTGCATGTTGAAGCTCCTCTGAAAATGTCTCTTTCATTCATAATTTGAAAGCATGTTGTATTTTGATGTTCAGTAAGTGATTCTGGTTGCTTGTTGGACTTGATTCTTAGAACAACCAAGAACTTATGTCCTCAGGTTTAACGATGCATACTTACCTTGAGTATGCGTCCAAGTGCGATCCTCATAAACACTAAGTTAAGTACCACCTTGTAAATTTAAAGAGGATCAATAGGATGACTTAAAGGCCAAAATCTCTAATCATGAAGGTTTAGCTATAATTTTAGTAGTAAAGGAGATAAAGGTGTATGCTTAGTTACTTCTAAGTGTATAAAATTGAATAACTCTTATGTTATCACAGCTTCTATGATTGTGATTGTCTGAAAGGGTTTTATATACGTAGCACACTGTATATAGTTGAAAACAACGGTAAAAGTTTTAATAATTTTCAAGTCTATGTTACTGAGCTTTATAAACTCACATATTTAGGATGTTGTTTTCAGGTACAACCATGTCGAAGAAGTTGGAGCATGAATCTATGCTCGGTCTTGCCACTACGCGAGACCTCGAGCACCGAATCACGAGTCGTTGTACTATGTGCTAAGTTATGTCAAAGTGATGTTAAGAGATAAATTTATAAATTTTCATGGCTTTTATTCTTTTCTTATTATTATAAAGTGTTGTATATCTTCAAAATAATTTCTGCTTTTCAACTCTGATCCATGCATGCCAATTTTAGTGTATTAGAATGAAATTTTGATAAGGTCTATGAGTAGCATATTGTTCATGATTCTTTATGTATTCAAAGATTTTATTTAGCCAAAGTCCTATATGTCAACAGCTATACTTTTTATTTCTCATTATTCAAAAGAAAATTTGTCCGCGTTCAACTAGGATTCTTGTTAATTTTATAATTAATGCTCTGATTAGAGTCGAGACGTTATAAAATGCCTCCGAAGCCTACTCCGTATCCACATGAAACAATTGCAGGGGATCAAAGAATCAGCTCTGACCAAACAATGTCGTGGGACTTCACTAGTTCTTGTGATTCTGTGGAAATCACAACTGATCCTCTGGTAGGGAATATTGCTTGACACTGCACCAAGACAATTTGTTTGAATCCACCAGAGAACACTTGTTCTAATGTAATTTTACTTTCCCCTACCATTTTCTACTTGAAAGTTAGAAATGAGTTACAAAATTCATGATTAGAAAATGAGTGAGAATAAAAATTGAAGACTATACATGTTCAATGAAATCTACATTACTCAGTAGTTATTTAACCCTAATCCTGTGCATCCTTATACTCACTATACATGCTCTGATCCAATTACTCATCCTATCATTACACTACATACCCTTTATGGAATGCTCATCTATTCTACATTGCAAATCCCACTGCACAAGATTTGTTACCACTGATAAAGTAGGGGGAAAAAAAAAAACCAATAACTGATGCATAAGCGTTCTTCACCTGAACAGCATATACCACCCATTAATTGTGAAAGTGCCATACCAAGCAAACAATCATCCAACGGGTGCATTAGACAAAGAAATGAACTGTAAATTATTAAACTCTTTTTACACAATATTCATTTACAAACCTTAAAACCACCACACAACATAAACAAAGCTACATGCTTTCAAATTGCAAGTGTTCAGAAAACCTCTTCCCCCCCTTAACTAAGGTCCTTTACAGTTCTATGGTTCAATTCAATCCTAACCAAATTCAACTAACCTAAACACAAAGAAGGGGATTTTTCATTAATAAAAAAAACAAAGTGGGGTTTTCACATTGCGAAACGTCCTCAAACACAAGAATTACATTCAATAAAATCACCAATCCATTTTTAGGGATTATATAAGCAACAAATTGAACTGTTCCAGAAGAAAACGCAATAACTTGATTGATTCATAAAAACATATATAAAAAAAAAAACCATAATCGATCACTTACAATTAATAAAATCAAAGCTGAATTGGGGAAAATAACCCAATATCCCCGGAATTTTATTTATGCTATGGTAAAGTGAATCAAAATCTCAAAAATCATAGCAGCGACCATTGCGTTCCCAATCGCCGTACCTGGTGGGCTCAGGCCCTCTAGGCCCACCGACCTCACCCGTTTCTTTGTTCAAATCAAGTTCGTCTTCTTCTTCTACATCTTTTTCTTCCTTTTGGTTTTGTTTGTTCTCATCGCGGAGAGATTGTGGCGGTGCCTGTGGTTGTTCACTAACAGGGTTGTTATTGCGGTGCTGCTGAGTCGAGGAGGAGGAGCAGAGGAGCCGCGTCACTGAGTTGGAAACAGAGCGAGTCAGGTGGTCGGATCCGGTGCGGCGAAGGGTAGGGTAGGATGCGGTGGAGAGCAAGCGAGAGAAAGAGGTGGTCATTGTTGTGTTGTTCGGTAATGACGTTTGGCAAATGGAGCGAGAAAGAGATCAGAAACTCGTACTGATGAAACCCTGAAAAATAGTATAGTATAGAGGAATAAAATTGATGCAAGTGCAATCATCTTGATGTCGTGTCACGCTGTAACGAGTCCACGAACATTGCCGTATCAGTTTCAACCAGCAGTTCAGGAAGACACCCGTTTGGTAATTAGTGGAAAGGAATAGAAAGGAAAGTAAACGAGAAGAAGAGAAAATGAGATTATTTTTTTATGGTTTGGTTTGATAGAAAATGAAAAGAAAAGAAGAGAGGAAAGAAAGAAACACATCTATAAAATGACATAAATGACCTTAAATAAAAAATGAATACAATTTAAAGAATAAAAATATAAAACATATTCTCAATAATAAAAAAATTCATTAAATATATATTTTATTTAAGATAGTTATTTTATAGTTTCAGTTTGTATATTTAACATATTTTAATTAATATTTTTATAATATTTTAATCAAAAGAAAGAAACCATGTTCAATAACTTTTGTAAACAAGGAGCATTCATGTAATTTTATGTCAAATAATGATGGTTGTGCTTTGTTCAGCAGTTTTTTTTCCAATTTGAGGGGATTGGAATCTTGTCTCGATTTTTGTGAAATTCTGTCTTCCATTGCTTTTCATTTTAAAACCAAACGGCTGAACAATTTTTTAGCAGCGTGTTTTACTTCTCCCTCTTACTTTTTCCTTTCCTTTCCTCTTTTCCAAACGAATGCTATATGCTACCTCCATCTAATTTTTAGAAAAATTTTGTTAATGTTTAAATGTGATGAAGGACACATTAACTATTTTTTTCCGATTACACCCTTAACAATTTATTTTTGTAAAGAGAAAAACATGTGCAATGGATTAATGAAAAATAAAGGGTATTATGTGGAAAAAAAACTAATAATTTCATCAAAAACAACAAACTTTAATGATTTACTTGATTATTGTAAAATAATCTTAAATTACACTTAAAAAAGAATGGATGGAGAGTATATTTTAGATGAAGGAGTATATATTTTAGACTTAAATATGCTTTTTGTTCCCACAAATATCGATGTTTTTATTTTTCGTCCTTGCAAAAACAAAATCGTTTTTTCATTCATGCAATGTTCTTAACTTTATTTTTGGTCCCTGCAAATTTCCTTTTACTTTCCGCCCTGTAATATATGTTTAGGGTTAGTCCTTATATGGTCCATATTATAGGGACTAAAATATTTAAAATTATGTGTCAATTTTAATTTAAAATTAAAAAATTATTAAAAATTTTGATATTAATATTCAAAATTAAGAAATATTAATCAAGACATGTAAAAAATATTTCAAAAGTTAAAAATTAAAACCATTTTCTTTACCAAAAATAACTATTCATTTCAAAATCAATCAAAATAGCAATACAAGTTGGAATAACTAGAAAACAATGAAAGAAGGAATGAGATTTGACCACCCTAGAAAGAGTCTGAGCTACTATATTCACTTGCCTAATAAAAAATTCCACAACATAGTTTTGGTAATAAACGGAGAGCTATAGCCTACAATCACTAATTATGGCACCAAACTCATAATCATCCTCCCTAACATGATTAATATTGCCAACCACAATCTTTGAATCTAGCTTAAAAAAAACACTTTGCAAGTTGGAGTTCCTTTTCCCACTGTATAGCATATCATAGGCCTAATGTCTCCCCTTCATGAATTGCGAGAGATGGATCTAATCAATTAACTTTGGCATAACACCATGCGGTCCTATTCATGCTTTATTCTAATAATTAGCCTAACTCGCGTAATTAGCGTGGATAAAAATACGAAGGAATTAAAACTAAAACATAAATAAGACTACGACGCGCTACGGTGAAGTAACCTAAGTGTCTCGCATGCATATATATATACATATCATAATATCAGAGTGCACGTGCATAGTATAAAGGTAAAGATACGGTCATCCCAAAAAGTAGTAAACCTGAGAGGCTAACCTGCTGCCTCAACTAAGCAAAACAACAAAACATAACATAAACATAAGACTCCTGGCCAAGCAAAAACCAAACATCTCAGCGAGGCAAAAACTGAGAGCTCCCACTCTGAGACCCCGCCCGCCTCGGAAACAACCGCCTGTAGTCATGAGATGTCATGTGGCGAGGGATCAGAGGTCGCTCCTCTCCCACGATGGCTAGACTCACTATGATGGCTAGTGGGTGGCACCAGCATCGGCTGAGGAGGCATCGGTGGATAGCCTCCATAACCAAAGCCTAGTGGAAACCCTGGCGCCTACCACATCTGCCGAAAGGAAGCCTCTGACAAATCCTGAAGTCTCTAGAGAAGCTGGCTATAGGAAGACCTGGAATCCTAAAATAAAAAGAGATGGTACCCGTGTAAATCACTGCCTGACACACATGGTCAATCTCCCACCTCGTGCCATCAAAGTCATGGTACTGTATCTCAAAGTCACCCCATATGGGGATCCTCGGGGGTAGGAGCATCAACAAGTGCATCAAGAGGAACTGCTCCATTGGGTGATGTTGCTGCTGCATCGTCTTCCTCAACAAAGTTTAACATAACAATAATACATATACAGATAAACATACAAACAAAGGAAGATAAGAATAACACATCCATCAAAAAGCGGGAAATGCATAAGTAGAATGAGTGTTAGACAATCAATACAGGCAATCACATATATAACAGATAAGATCTAGCTACCCCCTTCCACTTACCCCATGTCTCTTAATGAATTGTGCATCATGGCATATTTTCTTTTACTATTGTCACTGTACTCCCCGTTTTCGATAGGAATACTCATTGGCGAACCCTCTTTCCATTAGGTTGTTGTCCCCTTTCCTGTTAGGGATTCCCATCTCCCTTTTCCGATAGAGCACGGGGCGACACTATCTTAGTCCACGAGGTATTCCCCTTTTTCGATAGGAATCCTCCTCCCTTTTTTCTATTAGGGACGACCGTTTTCCCCTTTTCCGATAGGGAACAGAGTGGATCTTACCTACTGAGCGAGGTATCCCTCTTTCCCGTTAGGGATGCTCTCCACATCACATTCCCATCAAGAATGGAGTGGTTGCTAATGCAACATCATATGCATGCATCCAACACCTTATAAACATATGTCTTACATCATGTTACGCACACATTCCCAAAAATATCCCTTTAATAAAGTTAACTCATACCAAAGACTGTACTTAGACATTTTAGCATGCAAAGGCAACATACAACACATATCCTCATATAATACAAATTTAACCATGTTATCCTAATCATGTTACTACTCACATAGAGCACATACAACACAACTTACAACCAAGCATATTATCAGACAATCATATTTAATAGTAAAATAATCCTAAAAAAATAAAATAAATTTGTAAAGTTTCCATGTGACTTCAACCTTGCCTCTATAGCATCCCATAACTCCATTTCTTTCCAACAATCCATACTTTTATGGCATGTAAGTAGAATAAGCCAAACAATCTCCACATTACTATCCCAGAAGACGCAAATTGGAAGGCAATGAACACCTTTACCTTTAGCTCGAAGTCACGATCTAGTGGGTAAGCAATTTCTTGATACACGCGAAAAGATATATTTGATACATGAAGGCACTTTTAAGCTCCAAAATATTTTCCACTCTCAGCGAGTTTGACCGAGAATAACCCAGTAGAGTTTGGGCCTCATATTTTCTTTGTCATTTCTTACCAAGGCCACGAGAGGGAAATTTAGCACCTCTTGTGCCTTGTATGGGCCGAGAATATTCCTCACGCGTCAAATATCCCAAAAATGCGAGCCTAGCAACATAAGATCGTTTATTGTCAATGACAAATCAGCCTCATCAATTTGCTTGTTGTGTATCACTACCTTACCATCTCGGAGTCCCCTTCAAGGGTAAATAGATCTAGTTGATTCCTGATTAACCAACATTGCATAATGAACATTCTCTAAGAAAATAAGAACCTAGTTGACCCATTTTCTAGCAAAATAAATTTTCAACATTATATCCAGGAGATGACCCTAATCGACTCTATCTTAAGCCTTGCTTATGTCAATTTTCAGTTCCACATCTCCCTTCTTCCCTTGCCTTTTACACTTAATAGAATGAATGATCTCTACAGACATCAATGTGTTATCCAAGATAGAACGACCTTTAACAAAAGTTGTTAGATTCTCAAAAACACATTTAACGAGCACTTCTTAAGCCTATTTGCGAGAACCTTAAAAAGTACTTTGTAAACCACATTACATTGAGAGAGAGAGAGAGAAAGATGGGACACTAATCCATCCTCATGTGACACCCAAATACCCCTCATGCAAATAAAACGGTAAAGGCATACATACAAGCAGAATAAATAATAAACACAGTTGTTGCTTCAAAGATAGGTGCACCTTATTGCAATTCATAATGAAGTGGAACCATTTAAAGTTCCGACTGTTGAACCTAAGGGAATAATATCAATTACCAAACTACAAAAATCACTTTGTTATTTAGGCGAATAAATTGGATGTTGCAAAATTGCTTACTATGAGATTACGAAAATTCTAATTCAAAAACAATGGAGAGGAGCCTAGTGTCACGGTTTCATTTGTCCCTTCACCCCTTTCTAAGTCTAATCATATTTGGTCCTTTTTTGTTATACAGGTTGCTAAGGGTGGGGATAGGCTGGGCTGAGATAGGCTTTGTAAGGTCCAATCCTGGCCTGATCAAAAAATTCAAGGCCCAAGTCGCTTGTTACCTATCATAGACTTTTTTTTTTAAATCTGACCTGGCCTTTTTGAAAGCCTGATATGACCTGATAACCTACTTAAAAGTCTATTTGATATTAACGTCTTTGAATAAGTCACCTAACCGATCTTTAAATAGACTAACGGGCTAATAGACCAGTGAGGTTAAGTTCTAATAAACTACAAAAAAAATTAAAACCACTGCTACTAAGAGACATGAGATATAAGGGTGAAAATAGATAGGACGAGCTGAGTTTTATAAGGCCTGATTCTGATTTCTTCGAATGATATAAAGCTTTTTCAAGGTCTAACATGACATTTTAGAGAACCAAACCTTGTATGATTGCCTATTTAAATTCTATGTTGCAATAAGACCTTTAAGTATGTCAAAAATTTATGTAAGTCAATATGCTTAAATTATTAAAAATGTCAACAAGTATATAATTTAACACAATGTACAAAATAATAATTACAGTAATATAAAATTATTATTTATATTTACTTAAATAGGCCGGTCTGTTAGGCCAAAAAGGCTTTTTGGGTCGCCCGAAACCCAACCTTTTTAGCTAAATAGGCTTCTCAAAAAGCCTTGACCTAATCAATTTAAAAACAAAAAAAAAAGCCTGGCCTGACGTAGACTAGGCCTAGGCCCCTGTCGGGCAGCCTGACCTATTTTCACCCCTACCGATTGTCAATCCGTCTACTAACTCATTAGTCAAACAAGATTAATTATCTTTTTTCTAAAATAACCCCCTTTGGATTAAAACGAGATGTAAAATTAGGAAAAGCATTACAAACACTACAAGAATTTTTGTCATTACCGACGGCTTCTCAAAAATCGTCGTTAATTCGAGATTACCGACGGCCTACCGACGGTCTCGAGGTCGTCGGTATTTTCCTCCTTGGTAAAATTTACCGACGGATAAAAAAGCCGTCGGTGCCGTCAAAAAGTCGTCACGTGACCATCGGTAAAATCCACGAAAACAACCATTTTTGCTATTGTACTTTACCGACGGCTTAGCCGTCAGTAATGTTACCAACGACTAAGCCCACTGTAAACTACAAATTAAAATAAAAAAAACATAGATCCGAAGTTACTGACGGCTTAGCCGTCCATAAATTTACCGACGGCTAAGCCCAATGTATCTAGAAATTAAAACAAAAAAAATTTGTGATCAAATTCATTTCATGCATATAGGTCATTTCATGCAATTTGTCAACAGTTAAGGATATGGATGAGGGGAAGAGATGTTACAATTTGTCAATAATTAAGGATAAAGTATATCTGATAAGGGGGCACATTTCCATTTGATAGTTTGAATTCTTCCTTCTATGTTTCAATAGGAGTAACACAACTAGGCGAAGTAAGATCATCCAAGGCTCCAGGACTTTGAAATTGAGGGAGTTTTCAGAGCCACCAAAGACTACATAGACTTCTGCTTAGTGAAGGGGGAGGTTAATCCTTTTATTTCTAAGCTTGAATTAAGGCCATTACCTGAAGAATATCTATATGATTTGCCTGCCAGTGTTTTAAAACTAATAAGCCGAAATAATCTGTGTGGCATGAAAGTTGACATCAGGTATGTGATCTACTTTATTCCGAGGAAAATTCTACTTCAATTTGACATAGAAAGTGTATCTCTTAGGAAACCTATAAGGCTTAGGGGTTATCACTAGTTGTTTTTTCTTTTGTGGAAGCATCATGCTCATACACAGCATATATGGTAAGTTAAAATCAACATCTTTCTCTGCAGGGGATATATAACAGCAATTCATGTTATGTCGAACATGTTTTAGACCAAATGAATTTGAGCCGCATGATGCATGAAATGACCTATATGTTGACCTCTGATGCATCTATTTCATCAAAAAGATATTTTGTAGCTAGGTCTTATCTCTATAAAACCTGTGATCAAGAGAAATTGTTAAGTGAGAGTACAAGAAGTTACTTTTAGGCCATCCTGAATACTTGTTCATGTGCATATGATTCAAAGTTTGATACCATGCTTTCATGAATACATTAACTGTCAATATGACTTGAATTCCTCATTGGAGGGCAACCTCAGAATGATGTTTTAAATTACATCAATCAGTTTTGAAATATCATATCCAGACCAATAACCTTTGTGTACAATGTGTATGATATTATCATTTATGAATAACAAAATTTCTAAATGGATGGTTCACGAAATCTTTTGCAGAGCAATTATGAAAAGTATATATATGTGATACGATCTACTTTGCAAACAATGGCTAGAATTGTGCCTGTTTGTTATATGGTAATTTTAAGGACTCTCAACAGATCCTTCAAAGTAGACATGACCATTCTTTAAGGTCACATAGTTACTATGTTAAAGTGAATTTACAACCTGACATAAAGATATTACTGAGCCCTTAAATCTTATTACTAATGGATCAAATTCCTCAAAGATGTCATGCTGCATTTTGGGTCACTGCCCATTCCGAAAGTGCATTTCAAACTTATGTGTTGTCTGCTTTATGTGAGTTTACTCTGATTTCTATGACATATCATAATTAAATTTTTCAAATTTGATGCAATGTTAAATCGACAAAGGGATAGAGGGACATCTTACATATTTAGTGAGATATTCCAGTGGTCAATGTACCAAATGTCCACTTCAAACTTATGTGTTGTCTGCTAATCCAAATGATGAGATGTAGAAATAGGCAAGACTAATCCATTTCAATGGCATGTATCAAGAAACCAAATGATTTAACACACGATATTAACACGTATTTCAAATCAATTGTTTCCGCAGAATTCATTTTAGTGTAAATCAACACACCAAACACATGTACTTCCAAACCATATTTTCAAAGAACTTAAAGAAAACATAGATCATCCAAATGATATATAAAAAATGAGAACCTATTTGAAGGTCTTATGGTTACCCTTCACATAAAGGAAGAACTCCCAATGATACATTGAGATTCAAACCATTCTCAGCGATAACAATTTCTTCCAATTGGAGCTCAGTGGAACTCACAATTGAGCAAACATCACACATAGGTTTAGGGGGGTTGGGGGCAGCCATCCAACCCTATTTTAGTCAAACCCCATACAAGATCAGAATAATTAATATACTAATATTAATCTAAGCAATTTAAACAATCAATCCTAGCACACCCTAAGGAAGGTTTTAGGGGAAGTCTATGTTACCTCTAATCCCAAAATTAGGGATTTAAGCTCCATTGTTCTTCTTCTTCTTCAATCCTGATGTTCCTTCCTTGTTCTTCACTAGTTTAACACATGCAAGATGGTCTCCTCTTTGATTTTCGAGTTCCTTGCCCTAACCTCCATGGAAGTGGCTCCTCAAGCTCCAATCTTCATCCTTGAAGCTTTAATGGAGGTGAAACCTCCATCTTCTTCTTTCCTCTTCCTCCAAATCGAGCATCCATCTCTGTCTCGACCTCTCTCTCGATCTTTCTCTCTCTCTCTCTCTCTCTATCTGTTCAGCCCCTTTCTCTCTCTCTCTCTGCAAACTCTCTCTCTCTCGCTCTAGCCACCACGGTGGCGCTGACCGCCTCTCATGGCCTCACCGGAGCTGCAAGCTCCCCTCCCTTTTTCCTCTTCTCCCTCCGTCGCCTCCCCTCTTCTTCTCTCCTTCTCTTTTCTTTCCTTTTCTTCTTTCTTTCTTTCTTTCTTTCTTTTTATGAAACAGGTCACGATGGGGAGGGGGTGAAGAGGAGATAAGAGAGTTCTAGGCTGTGTGAGGGTTAAGTGAGGTGTATGGTGGATCAACGTTCATATTTTTACGTTAGCCGTCGGTAACGTAGCCAAAAAAATCACCAGGCATATTTTTACGTTACTGACGGCTAAGCCGTCGGTAATTACAGACGACCCATAAGCCCTCTGTAATTACCTACGGCTAATAGCAAAAAAAATTGTGAAGCGCATTTTTTCCTCACAGATTAGCGACGGCTCGTGCCGGTAATTAAAATATTACCGCCGGAGTCGGGGCCATCGGTAAAATTCTGTCGGTAATACACACTTTTCTTGTAGTGAACGAAGAGGTTGTAATGATCAGAAGATTAAAACTAGCAATGGATTAGTCATAGTTTATTAACCCCAATTATTCTGCAGGTCCACCAATTAATTAGAGCATGGTCACTACTAATTAGTTGATCATTAACATGCATGGGGTGATCAATCCTAACATGTGATAAAAACAGTGAAATAGTTCAATCGGATAATAAAGAAAGTTAATAAAAATCAAATAATGGAAAAGGGGTTCATAGAACAAAATTTACATAAGACCTTGGAAGAGAGCTTGGGTGCTCATATCTGATTTAAAAGCAAATTTAACATAAACAGGAATCATAGTTCAGAAATTGAGATAAATCAGTGAAGTTTGCGTCATTCCTGACTCTAATACTTGGCTTCCATTCCAGAGCTCACCCGCAGGCACTAGAGTTCTTATTTAGCATTCAAAAGGTTCTCTTCTATGAAGTCAGCGCACCCTATTTATAGACTTTTCAATTTTCAGACGTCATTTACACATGCACGGCCTATGTAGGGGAACGATGCACAACCCCATATACTTATGCACGACCGTGCATGCCTATGTAGGGATGTGTACGTAGCGCTGTGCTGAACTCGATGCATGGCCGCACATGGTTATGCATGGCCTAGTTCGTAAACAAAGCAAGAAAATGGATTCACGACCTCTCATAGGGGTATGCACAGTCATGCATCGCAGAAAAAGTCACCAGGGCCTCCTAGGCTTATGCAAGATCATGCAGACTCCCTTGCATGGGACGTGCATCACCCAGAATTGCACATAATGTCTGATTTTAGCTCTAGATTCTTGCCTTTCTCTTATTTTCTTCCATTTGACACCTTCCTAAACTAATCAAAGTAATACCCATTAATATTCATGAAAAAATGCTAATTTATTCTAGGATTTGTGATTAAATTACCCCTAAATTTACACTGATTATTGGTTCATCAACCTCCCCACATTTAACCTTTGCTTGGCCTCAAGCAAATTTGGGCTCCAGGTGCTTTTAGATAAACAAAGGCTACCCTAAAATTGTAAGTGCAATGACAGTGAAATGTCATAAGCAAAGAGGAAGTCCAAAGAATGCCCAATTAGAGGCTTAGTTTTCTGAAATCATGTCTTTCAAAGGATAAGGGCACTTGCTCACATCTCTCAAAGTATTTAAGGTATAGTCAAGTGCACTCCAGTCTCCAAACAATGCATAACGCTATATGCTTGTAATGGGACCTAAATCTCTTAAATGCTCACATGAATGCAAAATAATTGCGGTCTACATGGGTTGTAATGAGGCCAAGGTAATAATGCATGGTAGGGAAAAATAAAAGGAAGGATAAACAAGGGTTGTAAAATAAAACAAGCAATATTGGGCACCCTCGAAGTGATTTGGGAGCTAAAAATCTTCAATGTAGGCACTTGGCTCCGATGCTTTCCTTCATTATCCCCTTCATACTTGAGAAGCTCCATTTAGACTTTTCCTTTCTTCCTTCCTTCATATACAACTATATATATACACTATTTTTTTGCTTTTAAATTTTTTCTTTGGCACCACCACTCCTACCAATTATCTGCAGTACACAAATTTTATTGAAATAATAGAAAATAAAGAAAACAAAAAAAAAGACGAACCAAACCCATGCTAGAGATCTATTTAACCCTAAAGTTATGAAGACTCAACCTATTGCAGAAAAAGTCATCCTTAATAAAACTAGGTGGCAAATCCCACCAACTATAAGTTCTACTAAATTAGCTATTTTATCAGCATAATGATTTCCCTCTCTGTAAATATGGGAGACAATAAATTGCATTTGCTTACAGTAATAAAGACAATTTAGCCAGTGATTCCTAAATCGTCAAGGAACTAAATCAAGAGACTTGAAAGCTTGTACCATCAACTGAGAGTCACACTCAAGCCAAAGTTTCCGCCAACCATTCTTAGGCTAACTCAACGGTAAGAATAGCGGCCATAAGCTTAGCAACAACAGAATTAGCAACACCAAGAAAATTAGAAAAGCATCCCAAAATAGCAACACCACTATCTCGAAAAAAATCCACCACAACCTGACAAACATGGACTCTCTCTGGAAGCACCGTCATTGTTACACTTTATCCAGCCACAAGAAGGAGGATGTCAATCAACTTGAATGATCACCAGGGCTTTAGAAGCATGCCCACTAACAAAGAAAGAGTTGACAAATTGCCCTAGAGAGAAGTATCCGAAATGATCTTCTTGAGAACCTTCTATAAGGAATATTTTTATTTTCAAACCTCAATTGATTTCAACAGTACCAGATGGAACTGATAACACTAAGAATTTCTGTAATAACTGGGTCCTTCAATTGCTCACTCGAAGACAAACTAATAACCTGCAAAATAGAGTTAAAAGAGGAAGTGTCTATGTACATATGCACGATGTAATTGAGCCAAGACCAAAATCTATTTGCAAAGGAGAAATCCAAATATAAATGTTGGGATGATTCATTAGTTGTACCGCATAAGGAGCACATAGAGACCAAAGTGCAACCTCTTAATCTCAAATTGTCGTCAGTTAGAATTTTATTGTGATATTTTTTTTCACATAATACCAGACTAGAAACGGGGTGTGACATCCCAAATCTTCCAATCTGAAAACCATAATGTAATCTTGGTATTGAAAGCCTTAAACAACCTTTTGAGACCTTGAATTAGGACTTGGAATAAGCTAGGAGTGTTAAGGAAGGAGAAAAATGAATAAGATGCAGATTGGTCAGCTTGCAATGCGGCAGGAACACCTCATGACGCGAGGACGTGCCATCTCGCAAAATGACATAAAAATATCGCAATGCAACCAACTAAAACCCATGTCATCACGCATGTCTCGCGGCTCTTCCACGTGTCAGGAATGGACGATTTTGCAATGCAATGAGGACCTTTTCGCGACGCAAAGAGGCTAGTTTGGAAAATTATAAATAGGGTACTCCCCTAATTTTCCTTGCCCTCTCTCTATCAGTTTCTCTCTCTAGGGGTGCGATAGCAAGGCTTTGGAACTATTCCAAGCTACGGGAGTTAAGGTAATGCTCTACTCCTTATGCTTTAGTGATAACTTCATATCCTACTCTATTATTATAGTAATATATTCTATTCCTGTAAAGGAGGTGACGCCCGAGGAGATCTAGAGTCCAGTTTGGGGATTTGCCTAATACGTCATTACGACTATAGGTATACTCCGAACTATCCTTGTAGTATATTCCTTAGAAGTCACGTAATAATATGATATTGATAGTATTGTAATAATAATAATAATAATAATAATAATAATAATAATAATAATAATAATAATAATAATAATATTCTTTCAGAAGTAGTCCTAAAGTCAATAGGTATACTCAATGTATAATTGGGTCATACCTTTAAATACTAGGATATTCCATGTCATCATGACATATGGCTTTATCCCAGTTATCGTTGGGATGCCGCAAGGTCAACGACGGGAACATGAGGAATTCAAGGAGTCATATCCTACGAATCATGAAATGTCAGGTATGTGGGAGAGAAAAGCCTAAATACTGGAATAGTGTTGGACTACTAGTATAGAATAGAGTAGAGTCCTACGCTCTAATAGAGGCTGATATCAATAGTTCTTAGTAGGACTATGGTGTGCGGTTGCTCCATTGAGTGATTGCAATACCTATCAGCCACCCTAGGATTATGTGCTATGTGATTATCTGCTATGTGTTTATATGTTCTTGTAGTAGTCGCCTTATGCGATGTTAGGCTTGATATGTTATATAATTGCTATGACTGACGATATAGCACGTGGTGAGGATTGGTAGGTTTCTAGATTACTAGATTTAGAAAAGAGAGACGTTTGGGGAGTGCAATGATTAATGGTTTAGACATACACTCGAACCTTAAGGAAGATATGTCACGGTCGAGGTATGTTCCTATGTATAACATCCCAATTTTTGAGAAAAATCATTTTAACAATAAAATCCCGAATACTTTAAGGTAAGTCGTAGAGACTGATCACCTCAATGAGTTGCTGAGAGTAAGAGGAATTGTGTTGATATAATTTCAATAATTATTATTTACGGTGCCAATTCAGATTAATAGACAGCGTAACCGAATGCAGCTTTTAATGTGAATTCATCGGCAGAGTGTTCTGTGAATTTTCTATTTGATGCGGTGACGCGTATTTTTGTTTATTAAGAAAGTGATTGAATTAAATCAGGATAAAATTAAATTTGAGAATTAATATTTAATATTAATTCATGGTTCAAAATTCGTTGAAAATTTTTAAGTGGAGTTTCGTCGTATTTTGAACTGTCGGATAATTTTCTATCTGCAATAAAATCTTAAATGAATTCCGATTTCGATAAAATCGAATCATGATTTACTGTGACATTATGTGACTATATTAAATTAAATTCATGATTTATTGGTGAAGAAATTATTTGCAAATAATTTCTTAGTTACGCGGTAAATTAATTTTTCGATAATTAATTTACGTGACGAAGCAAAATTGTGACACTTAGAAATTTTCTATTGGAACACTTAATATGAGAGGTAATCATGACTTACGGTGAGTCATGACAAGTTTGAGTGGTTAAAATTTAATTAGGTAAATGAATCACATGGCTAGGTGAAAAATGGTGAGTTTTAATTGGTTGTAATTTTGACTTATATGATACTTATCTCTTAGATCCTTCTTGGCCAAGTAAATTTATTTGAGGGAAAATTCCTCCCATGTCCCCTTTAAGGGCCGATCAGGTTAGAAAAAAAAAAGAAGGGAAAGATTCATTTATTTTCGCTTGTTATGTTTTAAGTTTAGAAAAAGAAAAGAGCGAGAGAGAGAGAGAGAGCGAGAGAGAGAGAGAGAGAGAGAACTTTTCCTTCCATTTTTCTCTCTAAACTGTGGTTGTTCCCCCCTCTAAAAACACCATATTTTCTTCAATTTTTCTCCTCCAATTTCATGTTAGGAATCTTGATCATGTATGTGGAGTCATAAATTAAGAGTTTCCCGTTGTTTAAAACTCTAAAGCCTCAAACCTTTTGGAGAAATTTTGGGCAAAAATTCTTGATTTTGTTTCTAATTCCTTATGTAGTTGTTGATGATAATTTTAAGTGATTAAGTGGTGAAATTTTTCTTCTCCTTTGAGCCTTTGTTAGGCCATAACCTAGAGAAGAAATTTGAGAAAGATTGAGCTTGAATCACCTAGTTGTTTTGTGGTTGTTTTGATGTTGTTGTTGTTAATATTTTGATCAAGAAAAGAATTAAGAATTTATTCTCCTTGAGCTTGTTCAAGCTATGAGCTAGAGGAGAGTTTTTGGAAAATTTTTACTTGAAGTTTTAAGTTTAATTCTTAGGGTTTTGATGTTGTGATATTGTTGTTGTTGTTGTTGTTGTTGTTGTTTTGCTTAAGAATAAAATTGAAGATTTTTCCCTAATTTTTACTCTAGAGGCCAAAAGCCCTAGGAGGAGAAAGGAGAAAAATTTTAGGTTTAAATCTTTAATTTATTTAGGGGTTTTGTTGTTGTAGTAGTTTAGAAGCTTTGGAAATGTTTGGATTTAATTTAAGTTGTTTGAGAGTTGTTTTGATAATTTAAGACCATGAAACACCAAAATCTTTGAGAAATTTTTGTGTTTCTCAAAGATGGTGGAGTCTTAGAATTTTTAGTAACAAAATCTTTAGTTTTGATGTTTGTTTTGTTGTTGAAAAAGATTTTGGAAATGAAATAATTTTGTTGTTGTTTTAATTAGAGAAACTGTGTGGTTTCTAAGATTTTTAGAAATTTAATTTATACTTTTAATTTATTTAAATGTTAGTAGTTTGGTATTTAGGTATTTTAGAAGTTAAATCCTTAATTTAGTTTTAAAAGAATGGTTTTTGATTAATTTAAAAATTAAAAGTTTTGATAAATTAAAGTTGTGAAAGATTTTGAGTAAGTTGTTAATTTTAAAGTATTGTTTTTAATCTTAATTTAATGTTATAAGAGTGAGTTTTAAATTAGAAGAATTTAAGAGTTTTGTGTCTTAAGTTTTAATTACCTAACTGTGACTTAGGTGTTATTTTAGAGGTTTAAGAATTGGTTCTAAACCTTAGTGTTGTTGCCTTAGGTTGTAAAGAACGTGGTTGTATACGTGAGCGAGTACGTGATAGTATTTTTGACGTGAACAAGAAAGAAAAACTTGGTGATAAGGGCATCTTCCATTACTTAATTTAATTAAGTGTGGATTTGTTGTGAATTATTTGTACTTGGCGATTATTGAGCTGTTGAAGTGATATTGTTATTTGGTGATTATTTATGCTTAAGTATGTTTGAGAATACTTGTGAGTATGTGTATGAATCTTGTTGTGTCATGATTCAATGATCATTAATTTGTTGTGATTATGGAAATATCATATGTGTTGGTATGTTCATTAAAACATGATGATACATTAACATGCATACATAATGAAATTGACCAGAATAATCCTATAAATGGACTAATCCTATGCGCGAAGTTCAGTGTCAATAATTCCTATGGGAAAGTGAAGTTATTAGACTGTTGTATCCTATGAGTGGACCAGCCGATGTCAGACTGTTGTATCCTATGCGTGGACCAGCCGATGAGCCCATTGGTATGGGTATTATTGTGATATTCTGGAATCATGTGCACTGGCATATAGGGTGCATCAATAGGGAGTTGTGTGCATTCCTTAATATGTTGATTATTGATTGTTGAATAATATGATATTTGGTATATGTATAAGCATTTGTTGTTTTATAAGTTTTGTGTTGTAAGATGACCCTTGCCCGTGGTTCTTTCAATTAATGAGTGCAACCCAGATAATGGAGAATACAAAGTGTTTGAGACTGCTGACGAGTGTGGCTGAGAAGAATTCTATCTGGATGTCTGCTTTGTATGGCTATTTTGCAAGCTTACTAGAGGGGCCAGTATGTGTCATAGTGTGTCGACCAGCTATCGGAGTTTATTATATAAATTTCAAGCTGTATTAAGTTGATTATGTTTCCAAGATTTGGATCGTGTTGTGTAAAATGGTTTACTAAAGTTATTTGCATGGTTGCTGCAATTTGATTATGGTGTCTTTATTTATTCATCGCCTTTTGAAAATGCTGCAATACTCTGATTGTTATTTTAGTAAAAAAAAAACACTAGATCCACATTTTTCGAAAACCATGCAAGCAGAGTATTTCATTTTCAAAAGTATTTAAACTTTTAAAAGAAATATTTGATCAGCAGCGCTCCAGAAATCGGGGCGTTACACTATGCTTGATCTTGGGTGCGAGAATTCATGATGTAATACGATACCACTGTCGTTCGTAGATGGGTCGACCATTACGTACGAGGCCAGATTACCGGAGTGGAGTACAGTATGTAGAGTATAGAGGACTTACGGTTTCCTGGGGGATTGACTTGTGTCTTTGGTGATGCAAAACTGGCCTCTTCCTATCTTGGTAACCAGGTAGCTCAAACATCTTGATAGGGTTACTGACATATCATAGTCCATAGTATGTGAGATCCAGATGCACCCCAACACCTACCACCTGGGCAATGAGCCACTCTTAGGGGTATGAGGTGCTGGATATGTCGGATGGACGACTGACTCGTTTCTATTCTCAGTTGGCGAGAAAGGGACAACATAGGAAAGGCTTGGTGGGCCGATAAGGAGGATTTGCTAATAATAAAATGGTCAAATGCATGTAGTGATACTAGGATTTGCATGAGAGATGGGTATGATAAATAACGCTTATGGTTTAGATGGGAACCAGGACCTAATCTGTAGAATAGGCTATGATCTTGCATTTGAATACCTTGGAGATGTTTGCCTAGTGTTTAGATGGCCAAGACTTATTATTTTTTTGAAAACAACGCAACTATAGTTTTAGCGCAAGACAATGATTCGTAGTTTAAAGCTTTAACATTTTTCAACTACTTGAAAGGAAAATGGCTCATCATCAAGGTTTCATGGCCAAAAGTAGAGCTTGGAAAGGCAAACAAGGTGTAAAGGAGAATAATTTGGTAGAATAAAAGTGTGTATTCGATTGATTTACAGGAGCTGGTTAAAAAGGAAGCTAATCCAAAAGGAAATAATACAAGAAAGGAAATCCTATTAATTACAATAAATAGAATCATATCCTAAGAATAATAATAGAATATCCTAATAATAATAACAAAGTTAACAACAAATAAGGCAATGGATTTTGTGCTGATTTTGTGCCGATAACACTACCCCTCAAGATGGGGTGTGCAAGTTGGGCAGTCCCATCTTGTTCTTTAGACGCGGGAATTGATCTTTGCCCAAGAACTTTGTAAGCAAATCAGCAATTTGATTTGTAGAACTGACCTTCATTGTATTAATGAGCCTGGAAGAAATTTTTTCTAGAATAACATGACAATCGATCTCTATGTGTTTAGTGCGTTCATGATACACCAGATTGGAGGCAATATGAAGCGCAGACTGGTTGTCACAAAACAACGAAATTGGTGTAGAATGAGATAGACCAATGTCCTTCAAAAGATATGATATGAGAGCCAAGTAATCTCATAAGTTTCATTGGCCATTGCTCTGTATTCTGCTTCGGCAGAGGTGCGAGAGACCATACTTTGTTTCTTTGTCTTCCAAGAAATTATACTAGGACCCAGAAAAATGCAATAACCCGTAGTAGAGCATCGAGTGGTTAGATAACTAGCCCAATCTGAATCACAATAACCTTGAAGAGATAGATCTGAATCAGAAGGAAAGAAAAGGCCTTGGCCAGATGTAGACTTTAGGTACCGAAGAAGACGAACAACAGCACTCATGTGAGGTTGATGAGGAGCATGCATGAATTGACTTAAGATGTTGACAGGGCAAGTAATGCCAGGACTTGTTACTGTGAGATAAATTAGACGACCCACAAGATGACGATATGGTGCGAGATCAGTTAAAACAGGACCATCGGAAGGGGAGAATTTCATATTATGTTCCATGGGAAAGTCTACAGGTTTGGTGGCAGTAAGACCACTATCAAATATGCTGTCAAGAGCATATTATCGTTGCGATAGAAATAGACCTTGCTTTGATCTTGCAACTTCAATACCCAAAAAATATTTCAAGCGGCCCAAGTCTTTAATTTTGAAATGTTTGTGTAAAAGAACCTTAACCAATCCTATAAGATGGGAATCAGAACCTGTGAGAACAATGTCATCGACATAAAGAAGCAAAAAGACAGAACCAGATTCAGGATGTAGGCAAAAAAGAGATGGATCAGCTGTAATATGTGTGAAACCAAATGCAATAAGAACTTCAGAAAATTTGGAATACCAGTTTCGTGATGCCTGTTTAAGACCATATAATGATTTGTGTAACTTACAAACAAGGGGCTCCCCTTGACGTCTAAAACCTAGTGGTAATTGCATGTAAACATCTTCCTGCAAATCACCGTGTAAGAAAGCATTATTGACGTCAAGTTGATGAAGAGGCCAATTTTTAGCAGCGGCAACAGAGAGAAGAACTCGAACTGTAATAAGTTTTGCAACAGGGGCAAACATATCAAAATAATCAACCCCTTTAATTTGAGTATAGCCTTTAGCAACTAATCGCGCTTTATACCTTTCAATGCTTCCATCAGATTTGCTTTGAATTTTGTAAACCCAACAATAACCAATCGGTTTCTTCCCGGGTGCTAGTGAAACTAAAGACCATGTTCTGTTTTCACACAAGGCATCAATCTCATATTGCATTGCATTGCACCATTTCGGAAAATTCTTAGCTTCAGAGTATGATTTTGGCTCAGATTCAATTGCAATTAAAGAAAGAAAGGAACGATATGAAGAAGAAAAATGATGAGAAGATAAGAAATTGGAAAGAGAATAAGGATTACCAGGAACAGTAGCTAAAGAAGACGTCTGTGATGAGGTGAGAGAGCATATGTAGGCAGCGAGGTCGTTTTCGTGGTCGTATGGAGTGATGAATTGCTACGGGGGAAAAGGGTTGGGTAGCGAATGGCAGTCGTGCTTGTTCTAGGGAAGTTGATGGCGGTGCTGGTTCTAAGGATGAGGAGAGTGGGACGATGGGTATGTTAGAGGAGGGTGGCGCACTTGATATGGTTGATGGTGGCACATCTTCGGGAGGAAAAGGATGGAAAATGGGATATGGGAATTGTTCTGTTGGTGGCAATGGTAAAACTAAAGCAGGCTTTTTATCATTAAGCATCTTATAAGGAAAAATATTTTCATGAAAAACAACATCTCTGGTTACATAAACCTTCTTTGAAGTTAAATCAAGTATTTTGTAACCTTTTTGACCATGGGGATAGCCTAAGAACACTCCTGGTGAAGCACGGTTATCAAATTTGTGATTGATATGTGTGTTGTGTCCATATACCAGACAAACGAAAACCCGAAAATGAGAAAGATTTTGTTTTTTGCTAAATAGTATTTCATGAGGTGTATGTCCTTCAAGAACTGTTGTAGGTAAGCGATTAATTAAATAAGCAGTTGTTAATACAAAATCACCCCAAAACTCTAAAGGCAAGTTGGATTGAAAAGGCTAAAATATACTTTTTGTCCTTTATCTTTTAATGTTTTATCGTTTTCGTCCTTTATCTTTTAAAATGTTCATTTTCGTCCTTTATCTTTTCAAAGTGGTTTGAAATGGTCCTTTTAGCCCTTTTCTGTGAGTAACACTAACGGAAAATCTATGTGTCATTGACGCTGTTAACATCTGGCACATTTCATAGGGAAAAAAAACGAAAACAAAACACTGCAAAAAACAAAAGAGGAATTCATGGAGAACTAGATCCATCTCCTTCCTTTCTCAATCCCTACAGATTCCTCCCCAAGTATGTTTTCAATCCTAAGTAAAAATCACACATTTTAATTGATTTGCAACATTTCTTCGTGGTTCCTTTCGTTTTGTGATTTTCCATCTAATTTTGGTTTTTGGGTTTTCAATTTCTTACTGATTACAACGTAGAATGTGTGATTTGCAACATTTTTGGGTTTTCAATTTCTTACAAGATCAATTTCGTTTTTGGGTTTTCAATCCTCAAATGATTTGCAACATTTCTTTGTGGTTCCTTTTGTATTCTGCTTGCTCCAGTGCTCAACCTATTATAGCGTTTTTCCGAAAAAATCTTCAGAAGTAGAGTGAAGATAGAAGAAATGGCGATGAGGATGAGCTGTGTTTGGTTTTTGTGTCCTTCAATCCCAACAACACCAATTGCAAGACCCACTACAACGATGGGAAGGGGCTAAAAGTGAAACCCTAATATTTGGGATGTTGGGGAAGAAGAAAAAGACCCCTTATGTCCAACTCCAATGGTTCAAAAAAAAAACACAATCAGTAATTACATGGCAAAAACTGACAAATCACAGTCCATCTCATCTTTTTCAAACGGTTAAATTAAAGTTTCAATTAAAAAGGACAAGTTTAAACCACTTTAAAAAGATAAAGGACTAAAACGAACATTTTAAAAGATAAAGGACGAAAATGAAAAAACAATGAAAGAAAAGGACAAAAAGTATATTTTAGCCGATTGAAAATGTAAAGCACGTGCAACATTTAATAAATGTCGATGTTTACACTCTACAACACCATTTTGTTGTGGAGTGTAAGCACAACTTAATTGTTGTAATACCCCTAAGTCTTTTAAAAAGGGATTAGTTTGGGAGTTTAAAAATTCACGTGCATTGTCAGATTGTATTTTTTTTAATATGTGTTTGAAATTGTTTTTCAACCATTTTAAAAAAAATGAGGAAGTATGGTATTTACTTCACTTTTGTGCTGCATGAGAAAAACCCATGTGCTTCTAGAAAAATCATCAATCACAATAGGAAAAAATTTTGCACCAGATAAATGCGTTTTATTGTAGGGTCCCCAAACATCAAAATGTACTAATTCAAAACATTTAACAGTAGAAATGTTGCCAATTGGAAATTTTAAATGAGTCTGTTTTGCCAAAGGACAAACAGTACAAGGACGCTTATTTGAAAACTTAATGCTAGAATCAATATTATTGAATTTAGGGGATGAAGTGGATGCTGGATGACCTAAGTGCCAGTGCCATAAGTCAAAATCAGAACCAAAAGAGGCGGCAGAGATAAAGGTGGTTGGAGAGTTGTCCAGAAGATAGAGTTAGTATCATGGGAAAGTTTGCTAATGAACAAAAGACTAAGTTGAAAGGATGGAACATGTAGGACATGTGGTATTAAAAGACCAGATTTTAAATAAATGGAACCAATATGATGAACTGGAACAAGTTTGTTGTCGGGTAATTTAACAGAAGATGAGACTTTGGTATATGAGTGAAAAAGTGAAAGATCAGAAACCATATGATGTGTGGCACCGGAATCTAAAATCCAAAGAGAAAAACAAGGTTTAAAAGATGCAGAACAACGAAAAGTGGTACCTGTAAAATTTGCTAGAGGCTGATCATTACCAGGCTTAATAAGAGAAAGTAATTTTTGTATTTGAGTCTGAGTCAAATTAACCAAAGGCTAAGGAATCCAGAGATGAAGCAATGACAACAACAGTTGGATGATCGCGTGAAATAGAAGGTCTTGAGGCTCGACTATCACGAGAGGAAGAACCACGATGATTTTTGTTGGATCCAAGATTGGGTTTCCACCAAGAAGGATAGCCGATTTTAGTATAGCAACGACTGTCAGAATGGCCATCAACATTGCAAATGGAACAATGATAAGAAGGTTTTGTGTTGCCATCTCGAGAAGGAGTTGAACGTTGAGCAGCCATAGCAGATTGATCCAATGTAGTAAAACGTGAACCAGATAATGAACGTCGACGCTCTTTCTGTAAAAAAAAAGAGAATATGCTTTGGGCACAGAAGGAAGGGGGTCCATTAGGAGAATTTGACTGCGTACAGATGCAAAGGAATCATTCAAGCCCTGTAAAAAATCCATAAGATGCTAAGTAGCATAAATATCATTGAAAGTTGGTATAACACCACAAGCACAAGCAAGAAGTGTGCGATAAGATTCAAGTTCATCTCTATAAGCCTTGAGTTGTGTGTAGTAGGCAGCAATGGAGTTAGTGCCTTGAGAGAGATTCGAAATAGCACGCCGAATTTCAAAAATTTGAGGAGCATTTTTTTGATTGAATCGAGTAAGAAGATCAAGCCATATATCACGTGCACTTTTGATCCAAAGGAGGGAATTTGCAATGGTTGAAACTGTGGAATGAACAAGCCAGGATTGAACCATGCTATTGCAACAAACCCAATTAGAGAATTGGGGCTATTTGGTGTCTGTTGAAGAATGGTACCATCTATGAATCCAAGTTTGTTTTTTGCTTCTAGTGCCATGGTGATGGCTCTGCTCCAAGTGGGATAATTATCTCCATCAAGAAGTCGTGTGACCAGTGGTTGTCCTGGTTAGTTAGATGTGTGAAAGTAATAGCTAGCTGGTTCTCCTCGCCATGGATGATCTAAGAAGAAGGATCGAAGGAAGGCTGATACCATGTAAAGGAGAATAATTTGGTAGAATAAAAGCGTGTATTCGATTGGTTTACAGGAGCTGGTTAAAAAGTAAGCTAATCCAAAAGGAAAGAATACAAGAAAGGAAATCCTATTAATTACAATAAAAAGAATCATATCCTAAGAATAATAACAGAATAACCTAATAATAATAACAAAATTAACAACAAATAAGGCAATTGATTTTGTGCCGATAACACAAGGTTCTCTTTGCTCTTGGTTCTAGTAGGAAGAAAAGAAGAAAGACAACACATTTGCCATTTTTCTTTGAAAGATTTAAACATATCATCATCATCCATCATCAAAAACAAGAAAAGAGAAGAAAATATTTAAAATCCTTACCCAAAGTGATGATGGTGGCTGCGCAAAACAAGAGGAAGAAAAGAGAAAGATGAACTCTCAAAGTTTCTCAATCTTTCTCTCTCTAACTCTCACTTCTCTTAACACTTCATAAATGAAATAAGCTAATCCTATTCACTAAAAAGGGAGGGAGAGGCTCGACCTTTTTGCAGCAAAGAATGGGGAGGAATAAAAAAATTCAAGCAGTATTACATTAACTAAAGCACTTATCAGTTAATGACACCTAGTCTTAGTCAAATCACAAACAAGTCATAATTAAGTCCTTTCAATCTACTTTATGTCACATCATCGTACTTTGACTTATTCCCTAAGATTCCCTCTTGGAAAATATATAGTCATCGCGCTCCCAATTGATCGCGATTTCGATTTTCGTCGCGCGTTCGGTTTTCCATCGTTTTTCTTTCTAACACGATATAGAAATATATAATTTTATATTTTTCTTTCACTAATAAGTTTCTAACTGTTATACCCTAATTTTGTCCACCTACCTCCTGTAATTTATTTTTATTGTTGTTTTTACTTTATTCTTAACAACACATTTTGGGTTCATTTTGTTAAATCCTTTAGACTAATTTCAGCCCAATTGCAATAAAAATAAAGGAGGAACAAGTTGTTGGCCTTTTTGTTGCAAATCACAATCACAAGTATAAGTCCAATAATAATAACCATGTCCATTCCAATACAGTCCAAACCAAGCCCAAAAATCACAAAATAAAAAAAAATAAAAAAAGGCAAAACAAAAGAAAAATAGAATAGAACAAAAAAAAGAAAAAAAAACAAAAAAAACAAAATAGCAAAAGCAATGCAGAACGCATGCAACAACCAACAAAGAACAGAGGCAAAGCGGAAGCATTTTGAGAATGGGTCCAATATGCTTTCTTCTTGTTCCTTTGTTTCTTTCCATTTCTTCTTCAACCAAGCGACTTTGCAGGCACCACCCGTAACCACCACCTCTCCTCTGCATCACCAACCATACCTGCAGCAAACAGCCAATACAAGGGTCAGCAACCATTGTCCTATTGGAGCCCATTTGCTCTATAAATGCAACAACAGAACAGCAAAGAAGGGGGGAGAATTCTGGATGTTTTTACCACCAATCAAAGAATTAGAGGCTCCACACTGAAGCCCTAATTCACCAAGTCAAAAAAAAACAACAACAACAAACAGAAGCAAAAAACAAAAAAAAAGAAAGGAAACAGAAGCAAAAAACACAAGCAGGAGCAAAGAAAACGCGGAAGAAGCAGGGAGAAGCAGAAGAAGAGGAAGGTAACCCTCTCATCCCTCTCAGGCTCGCACCCCTCCTCCCCTTCTTCTTCTCCCACGCCGCGCCACCCCTCCTCCCCTTCTTCTTCTCCTACGCCGCGCCACCCCTCCTCCCCTCTCCTTCTCGAGCGCGGCCGCACCCCCTCCCTCACCCTCTCGCCATCCTTCTCTCTCTCTCTCTCTCTCTCTCTCTTTCCCCTCCTTCCCTCTCGTCTCTTCTTTTTTCTTCTTGTGGCTGCTTTCTTTCTTTTCTTTTTGTGTTTAGGGGTGTGTGTGTGTGTGTTTTAGGTTTAGCGCCCCCCATTTTTTTTTAATCCCCCAATCCTTTCCCTTGGTTCATACGCCCTGCTTCTTTCATTTTTTTATTTTTTTTATTTTTTTATTTGTTTCTTTTGTTTTTTTAGTGGGTTCAGCCCATTCCCTTTTTTTTACTCTTTGGGCTTTAGCCCACTTAACTCCTCTCCTTTTTTTATTATTTACCAAACCCTTATTTTTTTATCATTTATCTAATGAACATGAACACTTTTTTTTTACTAGTCAAACTAGTACAGTTTCACTAAACTAAATTTCACATACAAGTTTTAAAACCCCACTTTTCTTGAAAACCACGTGATAAAAATCATGAGAATTAATTTACTAGTAACGACTACTCGAGATTGCTTCCCATTTAGTCATTACAAGTATCTTAATTTTCTAAATAAAAATGGGTTATTAGTGAGGACCACTCTTGATTGCTTCTTGTTTGGTCCCTATGAAAGTCTATCTTCTTTATAAAAATAAAATCGATCTTTTTTTACTAGTAATAATCACTCGAGATTGCTTCTCATTTGATCATTACGAACACCATTAATTTTCTAAACAAAATAGGTTGTTAGTGAGGACCACTCTTGATTGCTTCTTGTTTGGTCCCTACAAAACCTACCTTTTTTCCATAAAAAAATATACAATTAAAATCAACCAATACGCAACCATTTTCTACTCAAGAACTACGTAGCCTTTGATTTCCCCACTGCACCCGGAGATACGTAGGAGCAGGAACCCACTCCTGTCAAGCGCAAAAATAAATGACTTTTATTAAGTCCTTTTTTTTATCTTGGTTAAATTTTTTTTTAATAAAAGGGAAATAAATATTTTTTTAGAAGTTAATAAATTTTGCACAATTAATTAGAGGTAACCTTTTTCGAAAGGATGTTGTAGGGTGCTAATACCTTCCCTATACATAATCGGCTCCCGAACCCAAATCTGGTCTCAAAGACCATTTTTCTTAAAATAAAAGTTTTTTTCCAATATTTTCCCTATGAAATAAATTATTGGTGGTGGCTCCATTAAACTCAAACTAATCCCGCCGGATTTTTCGGTCGCTACAGCTGGCGACTCCACTGGGGACATTTAGAGAGTCAAGCCTAACATGATTAATTGTGCCAAATAATTAACTTCATTTTTTTTAATTCCCCTTCTTTTTATTTTTTTCTTTTGTAAATAATTATTTATTATTTATTTGTTTATTTTTAATTTGTTGTGAATATTATGTACATGTTAAACATTAGGATAGACGACTATATTTGTATGTTTTGTTTGTTTTGCAGCTTGGGTAGTGTTTGGGTGTTGCCCCTTTCACACACCGCACCTACACGTTCGCACACACATGTGAGTAAGGCCCTACACCCGGGTCAGAGCAAAGCTTAAGTTGAATGGAGGTTCGGTGATGGTCAATTGGAATTTGCTTTCCTTCTGGCTATTGCGAGAACTTCATCTAGAGTGTGCTCCCTCTGAGTATTCCACACCGGATAGTTATCTATCGTTATTGTTAATATTCAGGAGGAGACTTTAGCTCTAGAGGCCTTTGGTGAGAATGTGATTAGAGCAACCATGAGATATATCACTCAATACAAGACTATAGACCCCTTAGGCTAGAAAATCTCTAATTTTAGGTTTAACCCATTTAAGACACAAGGGGCGTCATATCATTTTTGTTCTTCCACCAAAAATCTGTTATATCACGTCCATGCATAAAAAATGGTCTACTAAATCACATATTTTTGTGCATGCTACATGAATAGTCATCATCATCACTCAACATTATATCTTCATGCATTCATACTTCCAAAAAAACATGTTGAATTTTTTTAAAAAAAATGTCATTCATTCTCATTTCATTTTAGGTGCCAGGGAAGCATAGGAACTCAAAGTTTGGCTGCAAGTATTTTGTGAGATAATATGGGATCAAGCGGCGAAACTGTCCCCTTAAAGAAGCACATACATCCGAGGATAAAAAAGCCTGAAATAGAAAGCCTGAAGAAGTGTGTCAATTTAATGACGATGAGCATTCAGCGTATAACCTTCATTGGAAAGTATGGGAATATTCTCAAGTTGCTAGAGGTGGATGTTCAAGTAAATGTCATTTCTGCACTTATCCAATTCTATGATTCTCCCATGAGGTGCTTCACTTTCAAGAATTTCCAAATGGCTCCCACACTGGAAGAATTTGCTCGGATTTTAGGATACTCGACCGAAAACATGAAACCCTACCAACGCACCCGAGATTTTGATCTCCTGCAAGAGGTTGCTATAATTCTAAAAAACAAGGAGGATGAATTAAAGAAAAGAAAGTTAAACCGAAATGGTGTCGAAGGGTTTCCGCTAGAGTATTTTGAAGAAAAGATGAAGCATTTGGCTAATGTTCAAGATTGGGCGTCTTTCATGGAAGTGTTAGCTCTTACAATTTTTGGAATTATGTTATTTCCACGCATTGATGGCTATATAGACTTGGCCTCAATTGATGTGTTCCTAGCCTTTAAAAAAGGGAAAGAGAGCCCAGTGTCAGCCATTCTTGCGGATACTTATTGTGCCCTCACTCATTGTCATGAAAAAAAGGGGAAGAAACTATCATGCTGCTTATCCACTCTCTATGTGTGGCTTGTCACCCACGTATTCGGAAATAGGAAAATATCATGTCCCTTTGTAGACTTCAACACATGTGATGTAGGGGTCAGAGATGGAGATCAGTGGGCTGTAACTCTGGCAGATCTTGATGAAAAGACGGTCTGATGGTACCCAGGGTGGTTGGATATACATGAAATGATCTATCAGTGCGGGAATTTCCCTAATGTTCCACTTATAGGAACAAGAGGATGTATTAACTATAATCCTTCTCTGCTGCTAAGACAACTTGGTTATCCTATGATGAGTCCACCGTCAGATCAGATGACAACCCCCTTCGTGGTATACGAGTTTGATCAAGGAAATGGCGGAATGCTTAGAAAGGTCTGACATGCTTGGGACCAAGTCACTCGGAAAAGGAAAGTTCTCGGAAAAAGAAGCATTGGTGCTACGGATAGTTACCACCAATGGATCGAAAGTAGGGTTCGAGAAATCAAATTGCCATTCCATGGTACACCCCCACCAGAACCAGAAGCACCGGAATCTATCCCTATTACAAGTAAAGAGATGGAAGAGCTTAAAGTGGCATTGTCAAAATCTAATGAGGAAAAGGAAGAATTATAAGCAAGGTTAGAAAAGGCACTTCAAGAGAACAAGTACTTGCAGTCGGAAAATATCATAAAAGGAAAGTTCATCGAGAGAAGCAACAAAAGGGCAAAAGTAGAGGAAAAGAATAAGCATGATGTGCAGCTTTGTCTGAGAGGGGCAAATGAAGAGCTAGAGCTGCGTAATCAAGAGAGGGATAAGGCTATAGAAAACGCCTATATATGGAAAGGATTGTGGAAAAAATCCTCGGTTACCGAAAAGAATTTGCAAGAGGAGCTTGAAGGTTTAAAGCAACATCTTGAGAAGGTGGTAGCTGGGTATGAGAACCGAGCCCAAAAGGAGAAGCAATACAAGGAAGAAATAGAAGAGATGCTTGTGAAATATCAAGATGCGCTGAAAAAAGAACAAGAGGATGCAAATGAGTTGCGGAACTATATTGAATATCAAGAGAAGATCTATGACGACCTAAAAAATGAAAGCACGTATTGGAGAATCGTTTTACAAAACTGGTCAGTCAGATAGAAAATCAAGCGCTCTTTAATGAACTGAGGAATGAAGGCATGCATTGGAGAGACTGTTTTTCAAAGTTGGCAAGTTTGGCCAATCAAGCAATCATAGATATCCCAAGGCGTCTAGAGGAGGTTGATGCGGCGATGCACCCACTAAATACTCCAGTCAATGTTTACAAGTTTATTGAATTTTGTAAAAGTTTGATAGAAGAGTTGAGAGAAAAGGCTGGTTGTCCTATTAAGAAGAAAAAAAGGACAGCATATTGATGGGATTTTAGTTTGAATGAATTGTCTTTCTCATCATCAATAAAGGATTTGTCACTTTGCTTATTGATCCCATTTTATTCTCAAAATTACTTAATGCTTTTAAAATAATAATAATAATAATAATAATAATAATAATAATAATAATAATAATAATAATAATAATAATAAACAGATAATTACAACAAAGCAATGAGGCCTATGGTTCCCTGGTACAAAATGAATAGACTCATACATCCACACCCATTCATTCATTTTTTTTTTCTTCTTTCTTCTTACATACTCATATCATTTTTTTAATCACTCAGAAAATAATCAAACAAACTGGTTCCTCGACACCCTTATCGAACTCGCTCTCAATCAAGGATCATGGATGACCAAGAGATGAAAGAGGACGCCAACCACCAAGGAACAGATGAGCAAAGTTTTGAGCTTCGTAGTCCCTAAACAAAGACAAGGTCAAATGGGGTATCTCAAAGCAGTTGAATGATGAAAGTCAAGCTACACCTTCCCACCCACGGCCGGTCCTATGCAGCTTGCAATATGGTCTTAATACTCGAGGATGATGGTACCTTTGCAATTTACCCGCAGGTCCTACACACTTACCGCTTAGCAACCCTCGAATCAAGTACCACGTTCCCACTTTACAGGACTCACTGGTTACACGCCACCTATAGCCAATGATGATACTACAAACCATAACCCTCAAGGCCCACATGCACAACAATTCCCACTATTTGGTCTCCCGCCCGGTTACACACCGCCAGGTGCTAGCAATAACTCTGTAGAAACTGATCCCCAAGCACTTGTTGTGCAAGAGGTAGCTCAAGGATCCGGCTCCGGTACTGAAACCATACCAGTTCAAAGCTTAACTCCTGGCTTCATGACATACACCTTTCCACCTGGTTATGCACCATCCCATCTCGGGAATACTCAAGGAGTCAGTACGCCCGTAGTGCCCCCATGGTGAATCCCCGACCATTTGGTTATCCCTATTATATTCAAGGAAATCCATTGAATCCCGGACTAAGCTGCCTTTGCACGGTCTCGGCTATGGGGACCCAATCTGAGCATTCCTGTTGGGAATCAGTGGTCTGATACGAAGTTGCAAATCCTCGAAGATAGACTAAGAGCTATAGAAGGAGTGAGTTATCTCGGTTCAAGTATCGCATCAGATCTTTGTCTCGTACCAGATGTGGTTGCGCCGCCGAAGTTCAAGGTGCCAGACTTTGACAAGTATAAAGGGACAACTTGCCCGAAAAGCCACTTGACCATGTACTGTAGGAAGATGGCGTCCTATGCACATGATGACAAACTTCTGATTCACTTCTTCCAGGATAGTTTAACAGGGACAGCGTCAAGTTGGTATACACACCTTGAGCGATCTCATATTCGCTGTTAGAAAGATTTGGCAGATGCCTTCTTGAAACAGTATAAGTATAACATTGATATGGCTCCTGATAGAATGCAGTTGCAAAACATGGCAAAAAGAGACAATGAGACTTTCAAGGAATATGCCCAACGATGGAGAGGACTGGCAGCCCCAAGTGGAACCGCCTCTGATTGAAAAAGAAATGGTGGCCATGTTCAAGGATACTCTTCAATCACTCTTCTATGACAAAATGATCGGAAGTGTATCATCAAACTTTTCAGATATGGTCATCGTAGGGGAAAGAGTTGAAGGAGAAATGAGGAATGGAAAGATTGCCCAAAGTTTTGCTGGAACTAGTAACATCAAGAGACCCAACAAACTAAAGAAGAAGGAAACTAATGTGATGACGAGCAGGAGGACAAACACAAGGAAACCACCCGATTCTTTACCAATTTCCCACATCCTTTTCCATACCCCTACTTCCCACCTCCATACATTGCCGCCGCCTCATAATCCTACCCCGGTCAAACCAACCAATGATGCCCTTCGACCACCTTCCCCATCCAAACACAAGCACAACCAGTTGCTCCCACCCAACCGAACCAAAACCGGAAAAATGACCAAGAAAAGAAAGCGGTCAATTTGATCCTATTCCCATGACCTATACGGTTGTTCCAAAGACCTTATCGAACTCCTTGGTCTCCACGCTTAATGAAACCACTTCAACCTCCCTTCCCAAGAGGTATGACCCAAATGCCAAGTGTGAGTTTCATGCGAGAGGTCACACAACCGAAAATTGCAAGGCTTTGAAGCACGTGGTTCAAGATCCGATCAATGCCAAATGGTTGAGTTTTAAGGAGGATGGGCCTAATATGAGTAATAATCCCTTCCAGGTCATGGAGGTTCGTGATCAACGCCATTATTGAAGAGTTTAGGAATCAGCCCCTGACAATGAAAGTGGAGGATATTCGTACTCCCTTAAGGGTCATTTATGCCAAACTCTGCAAGTTCGGTATAATTGGGATGAAATACGATGAGAGGGACTTGTGTAGCTTGCATCCTGATGACAATCATTGCATAGAGGAATGCGAGGAATTCAGGCAAATTCTCCAAGAATTGTTAGACAGACACTTGATACAGGTAGGTTGTGTGAAGAAAGATGAAAGCATACTAACCCTTCAGTCAAGTGAGGATAAAAACATGACTTTCCCAAAACCATTGGAGATTTGCTACAACAAGGGAAATCTAAAGCCAGTCCGAGGCGTGCCTAAACCGATAACTATTCATGTACCAACTCCTTTCCCTTTCAAGAACGTTAATGCAGTGCCATGGGATTACAATATGAAGGTCTTTGTGGACAATTTAGGGGATGAATTAAGCGACATCTGGATCTGGCAATCCTGCTATCACTAACATCTCGGGAATCGGTGGGATGACCCGAAGTGGACGAATTTATACCCCTATCGGACCCATGGACAAAGCTCGCAAAGGAAAAGATAAAGAAGAAGGATCCATTGATAAAGATATGGGTAATAAGGCAAAGAAAGAAGAAGGAAACAAGAAAGTAGTGTCTGAAGAAGAGGTTTGTGAATTCCTGAAATTTATGAAGCAGAGTGAATACAAGGTGGTGGATCAGGTGAATCATACTCCTGCAAAAATATCCGTGCTATCACTTCTTTGAGCGCCATAGGGAATCATTGATGAAAGTGCTAAATGAAGCTCATGTCACCCATGACATCACGGTGAACTAATTCGATGGGATTGTGGGTAATATTGTTGCTAGTAATTACCTTACCTTCACTGATGAAGAAATTCCAGTTGAAGGAATGGGGCATAACAAAGCATTGCACATCTCTGTGAAGTATGGAGACTATATCCTTGCTAGGGTACTCGTCGATAATGGGTCATCTCTAAATGTTATGCCAAAATCTACCTTGGCAAAGTTGTCTGTTGATGGATCATATATGAAGCCCAGTACCATGGTGGTAAGAGCCTTCGATTTGTCTAGAAGAGAGGTTATTGGAGAAATCGAGTTACCTATACAAGTCGGCCCTCGCACATTCGAGGTAGTCTTTCAGGTGATGGAAATCGCATCAAAGATACATCGACATGGAAGACCATGGATCCATTCAGCTGGAGTTGTGCCTTCAACCTTACACCAAAAGCTAAAATTTTCAATGGATAATAAGTTGGTGACTGTCTCTGGTGAAGAAGAGATGCTAGTAAGCAAGCCATCCTCCACGCGCCATATCGAGGCTACAGAAGAAGCTCTTGAGACGTCTTTTCAAACGTTGGAGATTGCGAATGCCACCTTCGTGGGAGAAGGAGTCCTAATGAAGAAACCAAAGCTATCTGAAACCTCCATGATGATCACTAAAGTTATGATGAAAGGAGGGTATCAGGCCGGATGTGGATTGGGAAGATATGAACAAGGGATCGTGATGTTGGTAGAACTTCCAGATAACAGAAACAGATATGGGTTGGGATACGAACCTAACAGGTTTGACAAAAAAAGAATTACCAAAGAAAGAAAAGAAAAGAGGATAGCTAGATTGGAAGGCAGGGAGCCAAAAGATGAGAATATCCTTATCTGCGACATCAGGCAAAGCTTTCAGAGTGCAGGAATATTGAATCTGAATCAGATAGCAGCTATCAAAGACGATCGCAGTGCAGAGAACGACAATTTCAACCTTGTCCACCCTTGCTCGCCGAATGAAGAACTTGAAAATTGGGAGATCGTTGAGTTTCCCGTGATCTTTGATTCAAAGTAATTATGTAATGCAAATTCTATTGCTCGCCAAGGCTTTAGAATAATTTATTATCAAAGGCGCACATTTTTATTTGAGTACCATTATCAATAAAATGCACTTTGAATTTTCCAATCATTTCTCTTTTCTTTCCTTTTCCATCTTTTCCATCTCTCTTCATCTTTTTCCGCTTTTCATTTCGTCATTTTTTTAACTAATGCAGATCCAAAAACATTGTCTTTGAAAATAACGATGCCAGTAACTCATACTATAATTTTGAATACCCCATTAATCATACTGAGGAAGATAATGAGGATAATTGGGATACCCCTCTTGAATTAATGAGGTTGGTGGAGCAAGAAGCTAAAGTGATTCAACCCCACGAGGAAGAAACTGAAACAATCAATCTGGGCACTGAAAACGACAAGAAAGAAGTTAAGATCGGCACCACAATGAAGAGCAGTGAGCAAGAAAAATTGGTTAAACTCCTATTTGAATACGTTGATGTTTTCGCATGGACATATCGAGATATGCCTGGATTAGATAATAGCATAGTCGAGCACAAATTGCCATTAAAACCTGAGTGCCACCGGTCAAGCAGAAGTTGAGAAGAATGAAACCAGAGATGTCACTCAAGATTAGAGATGAGGTAAAAACAGCTGACGCCGATTTTACCGTCAGAGAAAATACCCTCAATGGGTGGCTAATATTGTCCCAGTCCTAAAGAAAGATGGAAAGGTCTGAATGTGTGTTGACTATAGAGATCTAAACAAGGCCAGCCCTAAGGATGACTTCCCTTTGCCACATATTGATGTCTTGGTAGATAGCACTGCTCAACACTCTGTCTTCTCTTTCATGGATGGATATTCTGGCTATAATCAAATCAAGATGGCTCCCGAGGATATGGAGAAAACCACATTTATCACTTTATGGGGAACTTTCTGTTACAAAGTAATGCCGTTTGGATTAAGAAATGCTGGGGCAACATACCAAAGAGCAATGGTGGCTTTGTTCCATGACATGATGCACAAAGAGATAGAAGTCTATGTGGATGACATGATTGTAAAGGCCAAAACAGAGGAAGATCATGTTATTAACCTACAAAAGCTTTTTGAGCGACTGAGGAAGTATAAACTCCGGTTAAACCCGGCTAAGTGTAGCTTTGGTGTAAGGTCAGGCAAGCTCCTGGGGTTTATAGTCAGCCAGAAAGGAATAGAAGTTGATCCGGCCAAAGTAAAAGCAATCCTAGAAATGCCGACTCCTCGCACTGAAAAAGAAGTTCGTGGATTCCTAGGAAGATTGAACTACATCGCCAGGTTTATATCCCAGCTAACTGCTACTTGTGAGCCAATTTTCAAGTTGCTGTGTAAGAATCAGGAAACCAAATGGAACGAAAATTGCCAGAAAGCTTTCGAGAAAATCAAACAGTACTTACAAGATCCACCGGTTTTGGTACCCCCTGTGCCAGGGAGACCCCTCATCATGTACTTAACAGTATTGGATGAATCAATGGGTTGTGTGCTAGGACAACATGATGAATCTGGTAAGAAGGAGCATGCTATTTACTACTTGAGCAAGAAATTCACTAGCTGCGAGACGATGTATTCATTGTTAGAACGAACATGTTGCGCGTTAGCCTGGGCCGCACATCGTTTGAGACAATATATGCTATCCCATACAACTTGTTTGGTGTCCAAAATAGATCTGATCAAGTATATTTTTGAAAAGCCTGCTCTCACAGGAAGAATTGCTCGTTGGCAAATGTTGTTGTCCGAGTATGATATTGTGTATGTCACCCAAAAAGCAATTAAAGGCAGTACCTTAGCTGAATACTTGGCTCATCAACCTGTGGAAGACTATCAGTCAATGCAGTGTGATTTCCCAGACGAAGACATAATGGCTCTATTTGAAGGAAAAGAAACCCCTGACGATGAAAAATGGATCTTGTTGTTTGACGGTGCTTCTAATGCATTGGGACATGGGATTGGAGATGTTCTGATTTCCCCAGAAAGTCATTTCATCCCATTTACTGCGAGATTGTGTTTCGATTGTACAAACAATATGGCAGAGTATGAGGCATGTGCCATGGGCATTCAGGCGGCCATTGAATCGAAGGTCAAAATTGTTGAAGTATATGGAGATTCAGCTTTGGTTATCCATCAGTTAAAAGGCGAATGGAAAACGAGGGATTCCAAATTAGTTCCTTACCACGATCACATCAAAGAATTGATGGAGCAGTTTGATGAAGTCACCTTCCATCACATTCCGCGTGAAAATAATCAGCTAGCTGACGCCTTAGCTACTCTATCATCAATGTTCAAAATCAGTAACAGGGAGAACCTACCGCTCACAAAAATACAGAATCACGGCCAAAGACACTGCCTAGCAATAGAAGAAGAGCCTGATGGTAAACCCTGGTATTACGACATCAAACGATACATCACAAGTAGAGAATATCCTCCTAATGTCTCAGAGAATGATAAAAGGGCATTAAGGCGGTTGGCAATGGGATTCTTTCTAAATGGCGAAGTGCTTTATAAGAGAAACCATGACATGGTACTTCTCAGGTGTGTTGATAAGACTGAGGCGGAAAAGATTATGCGAGGGGTTCACGAAGGTTCCTTTGGGACTCACGCAAATGGGCATGCAATGGCAAGAAAAATCTTGAGGGCTGGCTACTATTGGTTGTCCATGGAGACTGATTGTTTCGGTTATGTGAAGAAATGCCACAAATGTCAGATTTACGCCGATAACATCCATGTGCCACCAGTCTCTTTGAACATCTTAACAGCACAATGGCCTTTCTCAATGTGGGGATTGGATGTCATTGGACCCATTGAACCAAAGGCATCAAATGGACATCGCTTCATTCTCGTCGCAATCGACTATTTCACTAAATGGGTTGAAGCGGCTTCATATGTGAGTGTGACAAAAAACGTGGTTGTCAAATTCATCAAGAGAGATTTGATATGCCGCTATGGTTTGCCAAATAAGATCATCACTGATAATGGGACTAATTTGAACAACAAGATGATGAAGGAGCTGTGTAATGACTTCAAGATCCAACATCATAATTCCTCACTGTACCGCCCAAAGATGAATGGGGCAGTTGAAGCTGCGAATAAGAACATCAAGAAGATTGTTCAGAAGATGGTTGTAACATTTAGAGACTGGCACGAAATGCTCCCTTTTGCCTTACACGGTTATCGAACTTCGGGTCGTACCTCAACAGGGGCAACCCCTTTCTCGCTGGTGTATGGAATGGAAGCAGTGCTTCCCATTGAAGTCGATATCCCCTCGTTAAGGGTATTGATGGAGAAAAAACTAGAAGAGGCAGAATGGGTTCAGGCTCGAATGGATCAATTGAACCTCATTGAAGAAAAGAGAGTGATGGCCTTATGTCATGGACAGCTATATCAGCACAGGATGAAGAGGGCTTACGAAAAGAAAGTTCGCCCTCAGGAATTTCAAGAAGGGGACCTAGTACTCAAGAAGATTTTGCCCATCCAAAAGGATTCTCGCGAAAAATGGACTCCGAATTATGAAGGCCCGTATGTTGTGAAAAAAGCTTTTTCTGGAGGAGCCTTAATCCTCACAAGGATGGACGGTGAAGATCTCCCCCTCCCAGTGAACTCTGATGCAGTCAAAAAAATATTATGCCTAAAAAGAAAAACGTATAAAAAGCCAAGCAAAAGTATGCTCGCTAGGGTCTGAAATCGGTCATTGAAGAAGGCTGATGCATCAAGGGGCTCTTACCCAACTGGGGCAATTTTATATATTTTCAGAAGTAGAGTAATGAGTAATCAAAGTTATGGATATGGGAAGCTGACATTTGTTCCTACAAAGACACAAACTATAAAATATCTGCTTAGTTATTGTCCTTCTTTGTTCTTTTTCTTTTTCCGCATTTTTCTTGATGTATTTCCAAGTCTGTGTAACTTCAGTCCTCGTACACATAACTCTTCTCTTGAATACCAAACACCTCCGTTCTTGTATTTCAAAATGTTGTTTTATGATAATAGGCACTGAATTATGAAGCATGTGATGATATGGGAAAGCATTACGGTTATTATATACATCTTAAGAATCACGAGGAAACGCCAAATCTCAACAAATAAGTTTCAAAAAGGGCAAAGGGATTACCTTTAAAAAATAACTAGCGTTGCATTGATAACTCGCGCTCCCTCCCAGTCGAAGGCATAGCATGACTAAATCCGATGAATCTCAGTCGAAGGCATAGCATGACTAAATCCGATGAAGCTCCACACTAAAGCCCTAATTCATCAAGTCAAAAAAAAAACAAGCGAAGCAAAAACAAAAAGAGGAAGCGAAGCAAAACGCATGGCGAGCAAAGAAAACGAGGAAGAAGCAGGGAGAAGCAGAAGAAGAGGAAGGTAACCCTCTCATCCCTCTCAGGCTCGCACCCCTCCTCTCCTTCTTCTTCTTCCACGCCGCGCCACCCCTCCTCCCCTTCTTCTTCTCCCACACCGCGCCACCCCTCCTCCCCTCTCCTTCTCGAAGTGTGCCATAGTGGTAGTGGAGGCCGCCCCCCCTCCCTCACCCTCTCGCCATCCTTCTTCCTCTCTCTCTCTCTCTTTCCCCTCCTTCCCTCTCGTCTCTTCTTTTTCTTCTTCTGCAGTGCTGCTTTCTTTCTTTTCTTTTTGTGTTTAGGTGTGTGTGTTGTGTTGTGTGTGTGTGTTTTAGGTTTAGCGCCTCCCCCATTTTTTAATCCCCAATCCTTTCCCTTGGTTCATACGCTCGCTTCTTTCATTTTTATTTTTTTATTTATTTTTTTATTTGTTTCTTTTGTTTTTTTAGTGGGTTCAGCCCATTCCCTTTTTTTTACTCTTTGGGCTTTAGCCCACTTAACTCCTCTCCTTTTTTTATTATTTACCAAACCCTTATTTTTTTTATCATTTATCTAATGAACATGAACACTTTTTTTTACTAGTCAAACTAGTACAGTTTCACTCAACTAAATTTCACATACAAGTTTTGAAACCCCACTTTTCTTAAAAACCACGTGATAAAAATCATGAGAATTAATTTACTAGTAACGACTACTCGAGATTGCTTCCCATTTAGTCATTACAAGTATCTTAATTTTCTAAATAAAAATGGGTTATTAGTGAGGACCACTCTTGATTGCTTCTTGTTTGGTCCCTATGAAAGCCTATCTTCTTTATAAAAATAAAATCGATCTTTTTTTACTAGTAATAATCACTCGAGATTGCTTCTCATTTGATCATTACGAACAACATTAATTTTCTAAACAAAATAAGTTGTTAGTGAAGACCACTCTTGATTGCTTCTTGTTTGGTCCCTACAAAACCTACCTTTTTTCCATAAAAAAATATACAATTAAAATCAACCAATACGCAACCATTTTCTACCCAAGAACTACGTAGCCTTTGATTTCTCCACTGCACCCGGAGATACGTAGGAGCAGGAGCCCACTCCTGTCAAGCGCAAAAATAAATGACTTTTATTAAGTCCTCTTTTTTTTATCTTGGTTAATTTTTTTTTTAATAAAAGGGAAATAAATATTTTTTTAGAAGTTAATAAATTTTGCACAATTAATTAGAGGTAACATTTTTCGAAAGGATGTTGTAGGGTGCTAATACCTTCCCTACACATAATCGACTCCCGAACCCAAATCTAGTCTCAAAGACCATTTTTCTTCAAAAAAAAAAAGGTTTTTTTCCAATATTTTTCATATGAAATAAATTATTGGTGGCGGCTCCATTAAACTCGAACTAATCCCGCCGGATTTTTCGGTCGCTACACTAACCAATTTCACTTCATCACAAATAATCACAAGCACTATTATCCAAAATATTTTCATATTTGGGTCAATTTAGGGTTTTCTGTCTAGTAAAATCTTATTCGGGTAGTCTAAAATGCGACCAGACTCCTGTGGAGTTTCGAACTGAAATTCAAACCATGACTTAAGATGATATATTAAGTCTCAAATTATAATTTTAGTTTCGTTAAATTCATTCACTTGATTACAGACAAAAATACAGCCATCTACACAAAACAAGCGTAATTCAGCAAGTGAACACAGCAAGGTAACGGTACGAAGTAAAAGTGTTACATTCTGGCCTCTCGAAAAGAAGATGCACCTTGTTGGTATATGTAGTACCAATCAATTCCTTTAAGCCTTTCTTCACCCGTGCAGTCCTAAACCTGCACATTCCGACGTGAATTCAATTCATTCACGTGTCTTTTAGCCTAGAAGCTGCCAAGAGCCGCTCTTTGTCCATGACTAATGCATCGACGATCACTTCCCGCCCTTGTTAGCCTCAGGCGTCATATGCCCACCAGCTTCTGTCTGGTTCGTCCCCGAACCACACAGTATTGGGAGAGGTATGCTCTGATACCATTTGTAACTGTCTAGACTGCTTTTAGGATTGGTGACTGCCATTACAAACCAATACGGGCCTTTTCAACGTGCTCTGTTCTCACTCACACACTTTTCAGGAAACTTCGCAGAAGGCCACTCATCCCACAATTACTCCAAGTCAAGCACCCTTCACTATGGAATTCTTACGTTATGAGCTCCCAAAACAAGATGCATCTTCTTTTCAAGAGCCCAGAGCATAAGAAATCCATAGTTAAGCGTGCTTGCCTTGGAGCACTTGTGGGATGGGTGATCATTTGAGAAATTTCTCAAAAAGCGTGTGAGTGAGGACAAAGCACGCTAAAAAAAACCCGAGTTGGTTTGTGGAGACAGTCGTCAATCCTAAAAGCGGTCTGGACTGTTACATTTTGCCACCCCAATTCCAATCACGATTACACCTTTTCAGGAGAATGGAAGTAGCAACGTGCTTTTGATGGGTGTCAATGTGATACTAAACACAAACTATGTTGTTTTCTCCGTCATTTTGCTTTGGTTGTCTCCATATCATCAGCCTGAGTATCCTCAGTTACCACCATCACCAATGCATAGTTTAGAGCTGCATTTTGGCGCCATATGACATGCAACCTATAGTTTTTGCCAACATCTGATGTTGGGATTTTTAAATGGCACTCACTCTGACTCATTTCACATGCTATGAAGCCGATCTTTTGTTCTTTTTCTATTTGTATGTTTGATATATTGACGACTACTCGTAATTGTACTATATATTACATGTAGCTGGCACACATGTATAAGTGGCTTACTGGTTTATTTTCTTTATTTGTCATTGATTTTATTATTTGCATTTATTTTGAATTTTTGATTAACAAAGAATTCTCTTATCTTAAGTTAATAAATAAATAAATAAAAAGTTAAGTATGAATGAAGTACCTTGGGCCAGGACCTCCTACTCACATTAGTTGTAACATGAGTTCGAATTCAGAATTCTCCGATTAGTAGGTTATATGAAAATTTCATGGTAAATCTCATTGTGATTGGTGGTTCTCTCTGGTCTTGCATGAGTGTGTCTCCCTTAATCTAAATTTTAACTTTACCAAAATAAAATGAAGTACCTAGAGTGCCCTCTTTCTGTAAGGATTTCAAAAACTCCCTAGTTGGTGAAGGGATTGAAATCAAGATTTTTTTTTTTTCATGGTAAATCTCATTGTGATTGGTGGTTCTCTCTGGTTTTGCATGAGTGTGTCTCCCTTAATCTAAATTTTAACTTTACCACCAAAAAAAAAATAAAGATTTTTTTTCAATGAAAAATAGACTACTAGTATATGAGGTCAATTCGTTCAATGTTAAGTTATTGTATTTAATGGTTATTAATCATTCACAAACTCAATCGTTACTCACCTTTGACAAAGTCATTATGTGTCCCAAACAAAGCGAATTCTAAGGTGAACACCTAGTGTGCCGTAGATAAATCGACCATTGGAATAACTAAGTGCACCAAATCTTATCGTGGACTGTGAACACCAGAATTCTCCTCCACCATCGTCCTTCTCGTTCAGCTCAGACCAAACCCTAAACTTCTCATCGTCATCAGTGGCCCACCAATGCATCATCCCCAAACAAAACAGCAACAATCAGTTAGGAGCATGATCAAAGACACATACTCGAGGCAAACGCTTATGCGGTCTGCTTCCATTGATTCCTTCATGTTGCTTGAAGCGAGAAGGAATGGAATGTAGTTTACAATGTAGAAATAGACAGCGGAGATTTGAGTTGAGAGCAGCTTGTTCAACGAAGACTACGGGAAGAGAGAGAATCTCGAGTGAGAATGGAGTAATGACTTACGACTCAGCCTGACAACAATAATAGGGACGAAATTCAACAATTTGGAGCATGGAACACACTCGCATTTGGGGAATCTATAGTTAGCGCCAAGCCAGCCATTTATGTCCTGCAACTCCGAATAGTAAAGAGCAGGGTAAATTCATCGCGTGCTGATTAAAATGACTTTGATTATCTCCTTATTTCATTTAACCAGATCTAAGTTTTCAAAACAAGAGAATTATGACCACAATTTCAGTTTTCCATTAAAATCTAAGAAAAAACTATTAAAAATAAATTAAATCATCATTAGCCCACATTCAAAATAAGTTTAAACTGGAAACAATGGCACATCTTAATAAACAATAAATTATCAAACTGTACATTTCATATATAATCATAACTAATAAAAGAGCTAACCTTCCCAACAATGAAGTCCAAACAAGAACTATGGACAACTTAACAACACTCAAATCTGAAATAACCTTATACCCTAAAACCACCAAATACCAAGACAATCTCTTGCTTTCCTTAAACTAAATTATTTTTTCTTTATTGTTTTTCTCCTTATTTCTCCCCCTTCGGCTTACCAACAGCCCACCAAGAATGCCTAAAAGGTAAACCAATGAAAGTCCTACTCAAACATAGGACAATCATATTTTTTTATTCTGTGCATTTCCTTTAGGATCTCAAGGAATGTGAAAAATCAAAGAAGCATCCTAAGTCATCACAGTGTGTTTGCTGCTGCCCTGGTGCTTGTTGAGGTCCTGTTGCCTCTTGTTGAGGTCCTGATTCCCACCAATAATGTGGTCTCGGTCTTCATTGGTGAGGTAATTGTCAACTCGTGCAGCGGCTTGCCGTCCCTCAGAAATAGCCCATACCACCAGCGATTGACCCCGGCGACAATCCCCAGCAGCAAACACCCCGTTGACATTGGTTGAGAAGCGACCATAATCAGCCTTGAAGTTTGACCTGTTGTCTCGCTCCACACCCAACTTCTCCGCAATTGTCTGTTAAGGCAAGGCATGGCAAAGAAGCATGATCAATTATGGCTTATGGACATCACTTTGTGAAAGCATCAATCAAACATTGGAAGAAGATTACTATAAAGTCTGCACTTGGCAAGAATACACTAAATTTTTTTTTTGCTATAACTTATTATTATGCAATTTAATAGCAACCCATTTATCTACTATAGCCTATTATCATGCAATTTAATAGCAACCCATTTATCTACTATAGCTTATTATCATGCAATTTAATAGCAACCCATTTATCTACTATAGCTTATTATCATGCAAAGAAATAGCAACTCATTTGTAACTTATTACGTAATAGCAACCCATTTATCAGCTATGACTTGTTGTCATGCAAGGTAATAGCAACTCATTTGTCTGTTATAACTTTAATGTAAATATCGATATTAGAGTAATTCATCAATTTAGTCATTGAAATTGTTTAGTCACTGAAATTGTGGATCGTTGTCAACCTAATCCCTGAAATAAACAAAATTCTAAAATAATCCCTAAATTTGAAAATTCTAGGTCACATTATGTGACTGCCAAACAACTTTATGGACTAAATTGACGGATCCAAAATAACTAATATGATTGAAGATTTACAAATTCAGGAGATTTTCAAATTTAGGGACTATTTTAAAATATTAATAATTTTAAGAACTAAATCCACAACCCCCTACGATTTTATGGATAAATCAGTGATTCACTCAATTTTCTCAATTTATTATCATGCAATGTTATAGCAACCCATTTATCTTGTAACCAAAAAAAGCAACCCATTTATCTCGACTCCACATCTACCACTAATTAATTAGCATTTGAAACATAAGAAATGAAGCTATTTTAAATACTTACAGACTCGGGGCCAAGAAATCCCATGGCTAGTAAAGCAAGGTCAGCCTCAATAATCTCCTCACTGCCCTCAATTTCCTTAAATTGAAACTTGCCAGTTTCATCCTTCTCCCAGGAAACACGTACCACTTCAAGTCCTTTTAGAGCTCCATTTTCATCTCCCACAAACCGCTTAGTCAGTACCTCATACGTTCTTGGATCGTTGCCAAATTTAGCTGCAGCCTCTTGGTGCCCGTAATCTACACGGAATATTCGAGGCCACTGCATTCCAGAAACACGGGTTAAACTCAAGTCATAATGTACAACTTCTAAGGAAAAACAGTATAATTAATAATTCTTTAGCCTTCCTAGCAATGACAAGCGAAAAGTCCAATTTCTCCAGGGTTGTCTCCTGCAAAGTAGATACACAACAGACTTGAAAACTAATAATTCAAATCTAACCTGAGGCCATGGGTTGCCTGGGGCCCTGGTTGGTGGTGGCTGAGGGAGAAGTTCAAGATTTACGACACTACTACAACCATGACGAATGGATGTTCCTATGCAATCTGTGCCAGTGTCACCCCCACCAATGACCACAACTTTCTTGCCCTTGGCAGAAATGTAGTTACCATCCTGTAGATTGCTATCAAGCAAGCTTTTAGTGTTTGCATGGAGAAACTCCATGGCAAAATGAACTCCTGACAGCTCCCTACCAGGTACAGGAAGATCCCTGCACAAAAAAGTAACTTCATTTGAAACATCCTTCTACATGTATTTTATTCTGTCACAAAAAGATTTAACTATAAAATCCATAGGTACTATAAAATCCATAGGTAAATAAATAGGACATATATCACTGTGTCTCACCTTGGTTTTGTGGCTCCAACGGCTAAGACAATGGCGTCGTTTTCCTCTCGAAGCCGATCAAGAGAATATAAAGGATCATGTCCAATGTTTGCATTCACCACAAAATTGATTCCTTCCTCAGCCATGAGATTGACTCGCCTTTGAACTATATCCACTTTGTCAGTTTTCATGTTGGGAACCCCATACATCATAAGCCCCCCAATCCGATCAGCTCTTTCATACACTGTTACTGTATGACCCATTTTATTTAGCTGATCAGCAGCTGCCAACCCAGACGGCCCACTTCCAACGATGGCTACTCTTTTCCTGCATCAGTAAAGATAATGACACTGTTTATGTAACAGTTTAATGTTACTAATCATTGCAACATAGTTGAACAGTATAATATTACTCAACATCAATTTGGACCGGTTGAAAAGGAACAGTGGAAATAACAGATACGAATCCAAAATATGTTAAAAAGAAAATATAGCATACCCAGTTCTCTTGAGAGGAGGTCGTGGCACCATCCAACCCTCCTCAAAAGCCTTGTCTATGATAGCACATTCAATGTTTTTAATAGATACAGGATTCTCAATAATACCAAGGACACAAGAACCTTCACAAGGTGCTGGGCACACCCGACCTGTAAACTCGGGAAAGTTATTTGTTTCAAGAAGCCTCTCTAATGCTTCACGCCACCTATTTTGGTATACTAATTCATTAAATTCCGGGATCTTATTTCCGAGAGGACATCCAGAATTTTCCTGAAATTTTATGCAAATATCTTTAGTTTAAACATGGGTTCAAATAACCTTAAAAGAAAGATGAGTTGCAACTAAAAAATGAAAATTTTATAATGGCAATGCACACCTGATGACAAAAGGGAGTACCACAGTCCATGCAACGGGCAGACTGTGTTTTCAAAAGTGGACCAGGCTTTGTCTCCTCCATCACTTCCTTCCAATCATTCAGGCGAACATTGGGATCCCTATAGTGAACGCCCTCGCGCTCATAAGCAACAAAACCTCTATGTTTAACAGCATCAGTGACTTGACTTGGCCTCTTGGGAGCCTGCAGATATTCAAGGACATTATTAGCCAGTTAAAAATGCACAAAAATTACTGAGTACTTGTATTTCCATGTATGTGTTCACATTTAAGCAACAAGAAAACAAAAATACGACTCTTGGACCCCGCCAAAAATGCAGTAGAGTATTCACCACGTTAGTCTAAATCTAAAATATCTTTCAAAATGGGAACTACAGCAAAGAAGAAACATACACACAGAAGGTATATTAGTACAGTTAAGTAATAACAGACAGTGCTGACATCTCCACAAAGTGGAGGACAGTCCCCAAATGCAAACTGCAGACACTATCCTCTAATAAGTGAAGATAATCCCTTATTTGTCACCTCTGCTCAACCCAATCTAACAGCACGAAGAGGATTGAATTTTATTTCAAAAATCAATAACTTGATAAACATTTTACAGAGGAAGTATTACTAAATAATCAAGAAATTAACAGTGTGAATGAAAGAGCCAGGAGAATAATCCCCAATCTCTGAGTTTAGACATAAAAGAGTAATTTGGTTTCTTAAAAAAGGAGCATAAAATGTACAAGTATTATAATAATAATTAATAAAAAATAAGAAACTAACAATTACCTGATTTGGTTTCTCATTCAAAGATGCAGATGCCAGTTTCTTAAGCTCTTCAAAAGCATCTTTCTCCACTGCTTGTGCTTCATCATCTTGCTCTTCTGCATCTTTAGCAGCACGCTCCACCGCATCTTTAGAGGCTGCGTCAGACTTCATACTTGCAAGAACACGTTTATACTCCCGAGGGAACACCTTAACAAATTTTGGAATAAGTTTATCAAAATCAACAAGCACTTCTTTGGCAAGCAGACTATTTGTGTGACGCTGATGTTGCTGTATCAACATTCTAAGAGTAATAATGTCCTCTTCCTCTTCAACCTTATCCAGATCTACAAGCTCCAGGTTACATCGAGACTGGAATTTCCCATCCATATCAAGAACAAAAGCAATCCCACCACTCATACCTGCAGCAAAATTTCTACCAGTTTTCCCAAGCACAACAACAGTCCCACCAGTCATGTACTCACATCCATGATCGCCGACACCTTCAACTACAGCTTTAGCCCCAGAATTACGCACACAAAATCTTTCGGCTGCCATCCCGTTGAAATACGCTTCACCACGTGTTGCCCCATACAGTGCCACATTACCAATTACAATGTTCTCCTTAGGGTCAAAGTTGCTTCCTTTCGGAGGATAAACTACAATCTTACCGCCAGATAATCCTTTACCAACATAGTCGTTGCTATCACCTTCAAGTTCCAAAGTGATGCCAGGACAGAGGAATGCACCAAAGCTTTGGCCTGCACTACCAGTAAATCTGATATGGATGGTGTCAGTTGGAAGACCAGCTAAGTGGTACCTCTTAGTCACCTCATGGCTAAGCATTGTTCCCACAGCACGGTTTACATTATGGATTGGCGATTCAATGTATACTGGGAGACCCTTTTCCAAAGCAGCATTGGACAGATTTATGAGCTTATTATCCAAAGCCATGTCCAAACTATGATCTTGCTTTTGCACACAGTATTGAGCTGCTTCTGGCCGCAGTTCAGCCGCAGGTCTAAGCAATAGGGACAGATCAATGTTCTCTAGTTTCTCATTGCTCTTAACGACTTCTTTATCAACTTCGAGCACATCTGAACGGCCTACCATTTCATTGACCGTTCTAAACCCAAGCTGGGCCATAATTTCTCTCATCTCTTCTGCCACCATAAATAAGAAGTTAACAACATGCTCGGGTTCTCCTGCAAATTTCTCTCTAAGTACTGGATCTTGAGTAGCAATGCCAACAGGACAGGTATTCTTGTGGCACTTCCGCATCATGATGCAGCCAAGAGTAATGAGTGGAGCAGTACTGAAACCATACTCTTCAGCACCAAGAAGAGCGGCTATTGCCACGTCTCTTCCGGTTTTTAGTTGCCCGTCAGTTTGGAGAACTGTGCGACCACGTAGGTCATTAGCAACCAAGGTCTGGTGGGTCTCAGCCAGACCTAGTTCCCATGGCAGCCCAGCATTCTTTATGCCAGTCCATCTGGATGCACCTGTGCCTCCATCATGACCAGAAATCAAGACATGGTCTGCATGACCTTTAACAACACCACTAGCAATTATTCCCACCCCAGCTTCAGATACTAATTTCACACTAATTCGAGCAGCTGGGTTGGCATTCTACAAAAAAAAAAAATGGGGTCAAATGGGAAGAACACCTAATTTAGGAATATTCAACCAGAAACATATTGGAAAAAAAAAACGGAATGAAGATATAAAAATACCTTCAGATCATGAATCAACTGAGCAAGGTCTTCAATTGAATAAATATCATGATGGGGAGGTGGACTGATAAGTCCTACTCCGGCTGTTGAATTCCTAGTAACAGCAATGTCTCCTACAACCTTGTGCCCAGGAAGTTCACCTCCTTCACCAGGTTTTGCTCCCTGAGGATCACAACTATAACGTTAAGACGACAACACTCCGCATCAAGTGAAAAACTACACTTTTATTGAACCTCACCAAAGAACAAATGTAGGTTTCAATTAAAGACGCAAGAGCACCCAGAGGTGCCTTTAAGTCACAGCATCATCTGCCATGAATATAAATTCATAAACAACAGAACCTTAATTCCAACAGGAATGCAGTGGCACCAGCCCATGAAATTTACTCTGATATAAGGAAAACAACAATAACCATGATATGAAAGAGCAAATTATGACAATTACCTGGGCCATCTTTATCTGCAGTTCATCAGCATTTGTAAGGTAGTAACTTGAAACTCCAAATCTCCCACTAGCAACCTGCTTGATGGCACTCCTTTTGGGATTCCTTGAGCCATCAGCAAGAGGTTCCATACGAGATGGTTGCTCACCTCCCTCACCTATAGCAAATATTCAACAAAAAATAACAGAAGTTGAGGAGACTGATGTTTACACCTAATATAAATAGATTTGCAGTATAGGCATAATCCACATGATATTTTCACTGAAAAATTATGCTGGAAAGAATAGTTCTTCAACATTTGACACTAGGTAAAACACTAGACATTTTTTGTTTCCCTCCTTTTAGATGGAAAAGAAGAAAAAAAACTGACTCAGATATTATTAAAGTAAGTTTGACAAACCTGTGTTTGATTTCCCTCCAATTTTATTCATAGCCATTGCTAATGTTGTGTGTGCCTCCAATGATATCGACCCATAACTCATGGCCCCAGTGCAAAACCGTTTAACTATTTCACTAGCGGGTTCCACTTCATCAATAGGGATCTTCCTTGCAGTCTCTTTAAATTTCAGAAGCCCTCGCAAATTGCACGCCTTATTCAATTCATGAATGATCTTGGAATACTGTTTATATGCATCCACACTGTTAGTTCTGGCAGCCTCTTGAAGCTTTGCTATAGCAAGTGGATCATTCAGATGAACTTCACCACCTTTTCTCCAATGATAATCACCAGGATTTGGCAATGCTACAGCTTCCGCACTTCCAGGAGAGAAAATCCGGGAAGGAAAAGCCAGCTCGTGCAATTGAAGAGCATCATGAGCAAGCATCTCAAACGTTGCACCCTCAACCCGACTTGGAGTTCCAGCAAAGCACTTTTCAATCACTTCGGATGAAAGACCCAGAGCTTCAAAAATCTGAGCACCTTTATATGAGGCCAAAGTTGATATTCCCATCTTGGCAAGAACCTTCATCATTCCATAGTTGCTTGCTTTGAAATACTTTTTGACCAACTCATCTTTTGAGTGGAATTCACCACTTGCTTTTGGTGGGATCTTTCCATCAACCTGCAGTCGCCAAATTGCCTCTACGGCCAAATATGGGCATATAGCATCAGCACCAAAACCAACAAGCGTGCAGAAATGGTGCACTTCACGTGGCTCGGCAGATTCAACCATTAAGGCAACTCTAGTGCGCTCTAGTGTTTTAACTAGATGTTGATGGACAGCACCAACAGCCAGAAGGGAGCTCACAGCAACACGTTTCCTTGAGAAGGCTACAAATTCAAAATCCCAGATTCAAATAAATTAGGTGAATGTGACTATATAGTATATTTATGCAACACAAATAACATAGAAGTACCATACCTCTATCAGAAAGCACAAGGGTGGTATAGCCTTCACTAATTGCTTCGTGTGCTTCTGCGCATATCCTGTCCAATGCTTCTTGCAACCCTCTCTTACCACGTTCCTTTGAGTAAGTTATGTCTATAACTTTGCTCCTCCATCCCCTGTAATTCATTTTTTTGATGGCTTCCATCTCCTCAGTGGATAAAAGGGGGGCTTTTAGTGTAAGGCGGTGGCATTGTTCCTCAGTAGTTTCTGTCAGATCACCTTCTGGACCAACCATACATTGCATAGAAGTGACTATTTTCTCTCGAATAGGATCAATAGGAGGATTTGTCACTTGAGCAAACATTTGCTTGAAGTACTCAAAAGTAAGTTTTTCTCTATTAGACATGACAGCTAATGGAGTATCATTTCCCATTGAACCAAGTGCTTCTACACCATCTTTTGCCATAGGAAGTAATAGCATTTCCAATGATTCAACAGTATACCTTCATGAATAGATCACAATATGAAAACACTTCCTTTGTATATATGGAGGATAAAATGGAAGAAAGATTCAGGAGGGAGGTTACATACCCAAAAGCTTTCAATGGAGCCAGTACACCGTGAATTCCCATATTTTCCATATCCACATCATCATTAGATAGCTGTAGTTCATGGAAGATAAAATCCTTAGACTTTCATACAAGAAATTCATGATAAATTCATATTATTTTTTATGTTATACTTACCGGAGCCACCCCTGCTATGGTTGGTGGCACTCGTTCAGATTCATGAACAGAGTTAACTATGTCTTTGAGTTCAATCTTCTGATTTTTTAGCCAATCAACATAGGGTTTTGCCAACGAGTATTGTTCCTTTAAGGCATCATCGTTTACAACTATATGCTTCTCAAAATCCACCAGAAGCATCATGCCGGGATTTAGTCTTCCTTTCCTGCACACATCTTCTGGAGGAATGTCTACGACCCCAACTTCACTTGCCATTATAACTCGCCCACTATGGGTGACATAGAAGCGGCCTGGTCGCAGTCCATTCCTATCTAATGTAGCTCCAAGATAATGACCATCAGTAACTGTAATGATATTGGATTAGATTAGATTAGGAACCAAATCATAAAGCTATAATAAGAGGAAAATAGAACTGTAGTCCCAAAAAATTGAAATTTTACATGATATAAGAGCTGGCCCGTCCCATGGCTCCATGAGAGCTGAGTAGTATTCATAAAATGCTTTACGCTGAGGGCCCATATTCTTGTCATTTTGCCATGCTTCAGGAATCATCATCATAACAGCTTCAGGAAGACTTTTTCCTGAATGAAGCAAAAACTCAAGCACACCATCAAAAGCTCCTGAAAAAAAAAAAATTCTTGTCAGGATTCAGTATATGACCACAGTTTTCAAGCTAACAAAAAATATTCATATAATATTTCACCTGAATCTGATGAATTGGCATCCACAATTGGTAAAAGCTTCTTTAACTCATTTTCTGATAAACCCAGCTCCTTGCATTTCAGTAGGCCCTCACGTGCCTTCATCCTACAAAATACACCAGATTATAAGATATATCTGCACTGCATCAATCAAAATGCAATGAGTAAACCTGACACAATGATCAATGCTGTTATGCCCACCCACAATCAGCTACAGTTATGCTAGTTGCATACTAGACTTGAAGACACACTATTTTGGAGGGGGAAAAGGCACCACAATCATGTGCAGCTCTAACGGACGATGTTTACTATCTGATTTATCCATTTCAGCAGCATTGGGAGGATACTGACACATCATTTAAATTTCAAGTACAATATAGTATTCTTCATTCTTAAGGGTCATACAATTAAACTACATTAAGGCAAAACTTATTCAACACATACCAGTTAACATTGCCTCTGAGTGTGTTGATTTCTCCATTGTGACCCAATACGCGCATAGGTTGAGCACGATCCCAGCTAGGAAAAGTATTCGTAGAAAATCGTGAATGTATCTGCAGACATGAGTACCAAATTGTTAGTTTTCATGGTTAAATTCTTATAAAAGAATATAAACCAAAGTAGAAGTCAAATGCATAAACGAGGTTTTCTTCCAGGCACTTCGATATAAATATATACTGAAGTGCCAGTAGAAATTACAAAATCCAATCCACTTTCACCAAAATGATTATTCCCTCCACCACTTTGAAGAAATTGTCCTCCAGACCAACTAACGACAGAAAGCATCAGCAGAAATTTCTGCAAACATGATTATCTTGATAATGAACTTTCTTACCAACTCAACCATTGCATCCAATCCAGCGTCCAAATTCAAATAGTAATCAAGGAAGCGGAAGAACTTAAGAGATCATTCAAACCTCAATGCCTCAGAAGTCATTCCCCAACCTTGCATCTCTTCAGTTACTGGTTGTTCCTATGCTGTTTGTTGGAGTATAGAGTTAGTGGAGAAAGAAGGTGGGTTAATGGGCAAAATATTTACCAGGGCCATGTAGCTCGTAAACCTTTCATTGCCAATGTCTGCATAATAGTATTCCCTCAACTGTGCGGGTGTCAGCTGACCTTTGTAAATAACAGTCCTGTACAAAATTGGAGAACCATCAGAAATTTGAAATTGATTAGACAACTGTGGCAATAACCATAATTGACTTCCAAGAAAATGAGATTGCCTCTAGGCAACACACCTAGATGAAAGTGAACAGATAAAGAAATCTGTAATTCCATCACTATGGAGGTTTAGTGCAGATGTAATAGCAACCATGCTGAGCTTCCTTAATATGTACATCTGCAAGGAAAAAACCAAATATTTATTAAGCACGATTCAATTCTCAGTTGAAATTAATCATACAACGATGCAAAATGAGCTGAATCAAAATTTTTAAAACCTTTTATTAGCAACAAACTCAACTTTAACCAGGATATTGTCTAAGTCATAAAGTTAACTGAAGTAATTCATTTGTTAATTTTTTTTTTCTTTAAAAAGAAATTCAGTTCAATCATTTATTCACTTGCTCAAATTATTTTAATGCAAATGTCCTGCTACAGATAAAACGTACCTGTCTTTCCAAATCAACTTTTGAGTGAGAACTTGGTGTAAGAAACACCTGTTCGATCACTGGTTCAGTCTGCAGGGCTGATTTGCCCAATCCTGTGTTATCTGTGGGCACAGAACGCCAACCAAGAATTGTGTGCCCCATAGACTCAGCCACCTTAAGCCAAACACAAAGTAGTATTACAAACAATATCAGTAGAAGACATAATCACTATAAAGGTAATAGCACAAGGAACACAATACAAAATACGAATACAAAATAAAAACAAGCAGCGGTTTTCGCTAGTGGACAACTTCAGCATGATTACAACTGGCAGATACAAGGAGCATGATTACAACTGGCAGATACAAGGCAAGAAAAAGAGAGAACTCAAAAGCCATTATGCATGAAATCAAATTTCAAATAAAGACAAATAAATTTCAGAAAACTCAGCAACCTTAATCCAAAAGCAAGACAAAATCACTATAACGTTAATAGCAAAAGGAACACAACACAAAACAAAATAGCTACGAAGCCCAAATACTTCAAAAATGGAAAACTACCGGTGTCCGACACGTATCCAATACTGATACGCAGATGCCTGATTCGTGTCCAAAAAATATCCAATATTTTTTTAGTTAAACAAAATCCCTGATAGTTCTAATACATTCTTCAATACGTTTAACCACCTAAAGACTCGTTGTCAACCAGATACGACATGGCATTGATACTTACTTCATATGTCCCCTCTCCACAAAAAAAAAAAATTCTTTGGTTTACTTAAAATTTTGTACTTAATACTTCTTTTTTTACCATTTTAACTCTGTGATTCCTTACTTCATAGACCTCTTCCCCAAAAAAAAAAAAATAAATAAATAAATAAATTGCGGCTCATTCCATATGCACACACCGCTGGGGCCATGTTGTATTTGGTGCACCTGCTTCATTGTTCTGGTTGGCATATTTTCAGCATTCCCGTGTTCTTATTTTTCTGCCCAGTCTCCTTTGTAGCTCTACTCCTTTGTCCATCTGCTGTTGTATGCACATTTTCTATGATCATGCGTTCTTATTTGCTGCCCTAAGCTCCTTTCTTGCTCTACTCTTTTGCACATCTCTTCACAAATACTGTACATTTATGTTATACATGTTTATATATATAAATATAAATTTCTATTAATGTATCAGGGTCGAACCTAGATTTTTTTATTATATCCCAGTATCCATATTCCCTATCGTACCCGTATCGTGTTATCGTGTTATGCATTTCGGCTACTTAGCAAAATATTAAACAATTAGCGCTTTTTTGTTAGTGGAGTGGACAAGTTCAGCATGAATTCTAAGTTGAACTCAAAATCCATTATGCATGAAACCAAATTTCAAACAAAGACAAATAAAGTCCAGAATTAGATTTACCTTTCTAAATATATTTTTGCTTTCCTTCCTCCGACTGTCGGATTTCGGCAAGAAAAACATGCCAACTGCATATTTTCCTTGCGGAGGAAGCTCAAAATCTACAACCTGCAATAAGGGAAACCCATTACAATCATGTCCAGTGTTTTGATACAAAGCCGTGTCAAATGCTTTGATGATTATGGTAATGAGAAAACAAATCGAAACTTATATTAATGTAATTAAGTATTATTTACTCCTTATTTTCCAAGTTCTTGCGCAGATACTAATCTCAAATTAAAAAACCCTTTAGAAAAAGGAATAAATTAAATTGCTAATGAAAAACTATTCAGAATATAAGAAATCAATTTCTATGATCCCAAAAATAAAGAAAAAACAATAGTCTCCTCTTTCATAATTCATAATAATTTCATAATAATAATAATAACAGGGGATGGATCAAGTTATTCCAGGAGTAACTATTGTCATAGGTCTACATATGACAAGAGTTAACAAGATATGATTACATAAGTAAAAGTTGACCAATTATAGCTACATATGTCCAATTTATCTAAAATTTGGCATGCATGATCATTAACACGATATTCGGACATTCAACGGTTCAATTGATGAAATCTAATGTTTACAAAAAGTTATTAAGTAAAGTAACTAAGACAAAAATTACTCTTTGAGTGACTTGATCCCTCCCCATAATAATAATAATAATAATAATAATAATAATAATATAATATAATATAATATATTTGAGAACAACAATTTCGTTAAAACGAAAAACGAAAGCAACCATCAACAAAAGAACAAAAAAGAGAAAAGAAAAGGGCAAAAAGAGAAAAGAAAATGACAGAAAGTATATACTGATACTACCTGATCGGGGGGCAAAATACTTTTACAGGTTTTTTATTTAAAAAAAAACTTCAAAAACAAATAAAACACTAAATCAAAAATAAAAACTTCAACAGAGGAAAACTAAAATCTCAAATATTATCAGAACAACACCAATCTCAAACGAGAACAAAAAAAAATACAGATAAATATTTGCAATTTTTTTTTATTCAGAAATATTTACAATTTAAAAAAGAATAAAAACGGAAACACACACAATCAAACAAGAAAATAACAGATAGATATTTATTATAACAACTCAAAAAGAGAAAAAAACACAAACAAACCAACAAACGTGCCTCTTCGTAGAACGCATGAGGCAAAGCCACAAGAATCCCAGCACCATCTCCAGTATTTGTTTCACATCCGCACGCACCTCTGTGCGTCATCCTCACCAACATCTCCAACGCATCAGTGACCTATACACACACAAACAAAAAAAAACTACACGCAATCTCAATCATATTCATATCTCATGCAAACACGACGCTATCACTCGCATCCAAAAAAAAACAAAAAAAACAAAAACAAAACAAAAAAAAACACTGCTAACCGTTTTGCGACTGCTTTCACCCGACAACTCAGCAACGAACCCAACCCCACACGAGTCCTTATCCATAGCCGGATCATAAAGCCCCATCGGCTTCTCCGGCACGGCCGAGAATGCCGACCGAATCGCCACCTTAAGTTTTGGCAACCTCCCCGGCCCGCCCGATTCCCAAAACTGGATCCTCTCCGACCCGCTCCATCGCAGTTTGGTCCCTAACCACCTCTTCCTCTCCACGCACGTGGCAGAGCATCGCGCAACCCTGCTTCGCACGCTCGCCAACGGACGCAGACGGACGTTAGGGTTGGTTACAGCGTTTAACTGAGGGTTGTTCAGAGCCGTGAACGTTAACGAAACAGAGTTTGACATTTTTCAACCAAAAAAATAAAAACAAAAATAAAATTAAAAGCCTTCGCGCTTCCTTTTTCGAAGGTTTCTTCGAAGTTGATGTGTTTATGTGTTCAAAGAGTTATGGTAGTTATGGAACTTTCGTGTTTATGTCCAGATTTTGTTACACACGCCGGATGAGAATGAGATGAGAGGGACGAAAAATAAGGGACGGTTTTCACAGTAAATGCAACAGATGTTACAGATCTGAGTTTATTACTCGGAAAGAAATAAGATCGGGAATTCGGAGAAGTGGCTTTTAATTTTAGCACGAGGACAAGGTAACGGTGATTCGACAAGAGATTCGAATCACGTTGTAGACACAATAGCAGACCGCTTCAGAGAGACACAGGGAGAGAGAGAGAGAAGGGGAGAGAATAGCGCCGTCTGAAGCACCTGTTTGTGTGAGGGTTCTTTGGTGGAAAGACACAGAGGATGGATTTATAGCTGCGTGAGAAGGGGAAAAGAGGAGAAGGGGAGAGTGAAGAGAGGGATGGATTGAGAGAGTGGGGACCACTAAATATTTTAAGGCTAAATTATAAAATTAGTCCTCTATGTTTATTTTAGGTTTCAATTTGTTTCTCTATGTTTTATTTGTTTCGTTTTGGTCCCTTACGTTTTAAAAGTTACAACAGGTTGGTCCTTTCTGTCACTAAAAGCCAATTGTCCGTAGCTAAAAGCCAAATAACATTTTGGAAAATGGACTTCTAGCTACGGATAATTGACTTTTAGTGACGGAAAGGACCAAATTGAAAACTAAAATAAAACGTAGAGGACAAAAACGAAACAAATGAAATGTAGAAGACCAAATTGAAACCTAAAATAAACTTAGAGGACTAATTTTGTAATTTAGCCATATTTTAAAAACCGAACTGAATATCGAATAGGCGAGACTTCTGGGTCATGGTTCAACCGCTTTAAACCGCTCAAATCGAATAACCGATATCAAACTGCCAAGCAGGACCATAAATACGGCTAGTTCAAGGTTCGATCGGTTCAATTATCTAGTTCGACTCGATTTTTAAAACATGGGACAAAGTTCTTTGGGCTTGTGTGTGTGTGTTTAATTTACCAACCCCGTCCTCACTGTTACAGTATGTTTCTTCGTTGCCAGCTAAGGATTCACGGTGACGCCACGTGTGAACTGCTTCTATGCGGCACGCGACAGCCGCTCTGAAAGTGGGTCCCGTCACTTGGCTAGGCTCGGAAACCGAACCTGCTTGCTCCGGGTGTATACCATCCTAGATAGATTCGTTACCCATGGTAATTTTGAAAACTAACTGATTATTGATGTAACAGAAAAAATAAAACTAACTTTATCCGAATCCAATTTTTTTTTTTTATAGCGAATCCAAATTTAAATGCGTTTACTTTTTTAAACATTTATAAATGGTTTGAAAGTAAAAACTGTTATAATTTATCCTTTTTCGTATAAAATATGATTCCTTCATTTGGAAAATATAAAATTATTAAATCCTTATTATGTACATCGGGAAGCCTTTTATGCACAAATATATATTTTTTTGACTAATGCACCTAAAATATTTTATGAAAGACAGAATATATAGAATATTATTATTTTAATTTCAAATATATGCCGAATAATTTTGGTAAACTATATAAGTTTTTCTTAAAATTGCCATTTATTTTTCTAAATAATTCTTCCATTTCATTACATTTATCATTTTTAAGCTATAATTTATACTAAATTATTTCTCATTTTGACTTTCCAATCAAGTATTAATTCCAATTTGTGATTGTTTAGGATTAGGATTATCAACCAAGGGTTTAGTCTGCCTCTTCAACAAAAACAAAAAACAAAAAACAAAAAAAACCAAGCACCTAGTCAGGAAAAAAAAAGGATTATCATCTAAGCATTATTTCATGGACATCCGGTAGCCTTTTTAGCACAATATTATTTTATTAAAGACAAAATATATAATTTATTTTGTTAAATAATTCTTCCATTTCATTACATTTATCATCTTGTAAGCTATAATAATTTATTCTAAATTGCTTCTCTTTTCTTCGTTGAGGAAGGCCCGAAGCCTAAATTATTTCTCATTTTGATTTTCCAATCAAGTATTAATTCCAATTTGTGATTTAGGATTAGGATTAGGATTAAGATTAGGATTAGGATTAGGATTATCAACCAAGATCTGCAAGCGCTACTCGTGTAAGATCTTGTGTCCAAACATCATGGAACACCCGAATATGATTACCCTCTCCAATGCTCCAACGGGTCCTTTCCGTGATGATCATACTAGTTTCGTGAATGCTCCTCCAAATATAGCTTGAGTTGCTTCCACGATTAGAGTCCAAAAAGTCACACTTCAAATAATATCTAGTTTTGAATAATTTGGCCACCAAAGTGTTAGGTTAGGTCATCAATCTCCACCCTTGCTTGCCAAGGAGTGCAACATTAAACACATAAATTACGAAAACACATATCTCCATCATTCTTGCTCATCGCTAGCTTGTCCCAAGACAATCATTTAATGCCTTTACTCCTCTCCCCTCCCTTCCCCCACCAAAAAGAGTTTATAAGCCGTTGAATCTCATCCCCTAGGGATCTGAGAATGAGAAAGATACTCATGAAATATGTAGGGATTGCTTGGAGCACAGACTTGATCATGACCTTCTTCCCCACTCTAGATAAGGATCGCCCACCCCAAAAGTTGATCTTTCTCCGGACACAATCCTTAATAAATTTAAATAAGTTATTCTTGCTTCTCCCTATCATAGAAGTAAGTCCCAAGTAATTGCTTATTCCCAAACAAATCTGGACGCCAAGGGTGGATGCGATGCTATCTTTGACCACCGCATCAACATTCCGGCTATAAAAAAGTTTCAGACTTCTAAAAATTAATTTGTTGGCCTAATGCTTCTTCATAGGTGGCAATAATATGCTTTATACAAGTAGCCTCGCGTATCTACCCTAAAAAAGAAAAAGAAAACAGCCATATGTAAACAATAGGTGAAAGATAATGGATGCCCCTCGGCAAATTTGGATTCCATGAAGGTCCCATCTCCCTTCCGCTTGATTAATTGGCGCATTTAGACCCTCAGAGCACAAAATAAACAAGTATGGGGACAAAGGATCCCCTGACGTAGTCCTCTTCCTGGTTGAGTCGGACCCACCTGCTCTTGGTTCACCAACATTGAATAGTTGATTGAATCCACACATTGTTTGATTAATTAGTGCAGTCAGGCCCTCAAAGCACAAGATAAACAAGTATGGGGACAAAAGGATCCCCCTAATGTAGTCCTCTTTCTGGTTGAATCAGACCCACCTGCTCTTGGTTCCCCAACACTGAGTAGTTGATTGACTCCACATATTGCATAATCCACCCCACCCATTTGCTCGCAAATCTCATCCGTTCCATAACTGCACGAAGATATCCCCAATCAACTATATATATGCCTGGCTGAAAGCTATCTTCAAAGCCACCTCCCCCTTTTTGTGTTTTGACTTGTTCTTCAAATAGTGAATAATTTCAATAACCATCATTGCATTATCTAGAATTGAATGCCCAGGCACAAAAGCTGATTGAATAATAAACACATTTATGCAAAATCCTCTTCAACCTGTCTGCAAGCACTTTGGACACAAGCTTATAAATCACATTGCATAATGAAATAGGGCGCAGTCTTTCTTGGAATCCGGGCTGTCAATTTTTGGAATAAGAGCAATGTTGGTATCATTGATAGGAAATGGAAAATATCCTTCATCTAACCAACTACAACAAGAACCAAAAATTTCATCACCATAAACCTCCCAGAAATTTTTAAGAAATCTCGGGTTAAAGCAATCAGGTCTCGGCGCTTTGTCAGAATCCATTTGTTGCAACGCCATATGGAACTCGTCCTTCGTGAATGGCCTAATAAGCGATTTGTTATTGTCCAACATGACACACCGACGCAAAGCATCCAAAATCGGCTTATGCCGCCCCTGCCTTCGTAAAAATAGCTCCTAGAAATAAGATTGAGCAATTTTTCTAATTTGTGTTTGATCTTAAGTCACAAAATTATCATTAACTCAAATTTTGACAATTTCGTTCACCTTAGATCGACAAGTTGCTGATACATGAAAGAAACAGGCGTTGAGGTCTCCATCGTTGAGCCAAAAGACTTTCGCTCTCTGTCGCTAAAAAGCTTCCTCCTTAGCAATCAGACTAGACATTTTCTCCTTAACCTTGTTATATTGCATCAACCCCGCTTCGTCACGCCTTGCACGCAGCACCTTAAGCTGCCTCTTGGATTCATCAATATCTTCTTTAAACTTTGTGCGAACCCGTCTACTCCACTGTGTAAGGCTAATAGCACACCCTGGAAGTCTAGATACCATATTTCTTTGACTGTCGGTTGACCAACTCTCATGAACAGCATTTGCAACATCCAGTTCTAAGAGCCACAAATTCTCAAACTGAAACTTCCTACCTCCAACCACAACTTCCACAAGCTACCTTTGAAGAAGGATAGGTGAATGGTCTGACCGAGGGGCCACTAGGTTCAAAAGGTGCACCTGCGAAAAAAGAAGTAACCATTCCCTATTTGTCGTTGCCCTACCCAACTGTTGTTCAATGGCTCTCGTTGTCCCCATGGCAAATCTCCATGTGCAAGGGTGTCCCTCCAGCACAATATCTATAAGACTAACATCATGAACTGCATCCCCAAAACCTTTCATCAGATAATAAGGATGATCACGATAGCCATTTTTATCAGCCAGAGAAAGCAAGTCGTTAAAGTCCCCAATGATGCACCAGAGGAGGTGTGACATAAGTCTTCTCAAAAGCGCCCAAGACTCCCGTCGACGTGCTCTATCTGAGAAACCATAGAAACCTATGATCCTCCATTTACCTTTGATATGATCATCAAACTCTGCATTAATATGATGTAGAGAATAATTTATGATTTCACATTTTATGGAATTGCGCCATAGAATAGCAACCCTATCTCTATGCCTCTCTCTGTCCACAGCAAAGCAACCCTCAAAGGCAATACTTCTCTTAATCTCCTCAATCTTTCGAGTAACAGATAAAGTTTCAAAAAGGAAAACAACTTTCGGACGATATGTTCAGATTAGGTTCTTCAGCGTAGGAACTACACGCAGGTGACCAAGGCCTCGACAATTCCAACTAAGGATCGTCATGGCTCCCAGTATGCCTGGGTACTAGGACCTACCAATAAAAAATGTTGTGAAGCTACATCCCCACTACTAACCACCTCGCCCTCAGCCTCCATTTACGACTATACCTCCATGCTGTTAGGGTTTGATGGCGTTATCCCCCGCTTCCTTTTCCATTCTCCTTGATCATCAATATCCATATTAGTGTCGTAGTCAAACAATGGGTTTGAAATCCCTAAATTGTTGGGTTGTGTAACAATCAAATGATCATGGGCATATAACTCCAGTTGATTGTTGGTTGACCCTACTTTAATGCTTTCTTTATACGCCACCACCATGATTGACTTGCCTTTATTATTAACAAAATCATTGGTGTGCGAAGATCCCTCCTGTGAGTGATATGTGCTATCTTTCAAATTAGAATTATTGGATACGTTGCGATTTGAATTAATGCAATGATCCAAATTCAAATTTGAATTTCGCAAATTGCTTGACCTACACCCTTCATCTATGGTGGGAGCAAAAGTTTCGCCGTGAGCCAGGTTCTCCTGTAACCTTTCCTCACCCGCCTCCTCCCGCAGCCATTTGCACCCTCCGACACCACCAGGTTTATGCCTCTCAGCTCCAGACCCTATCCCTGAACTCCATTGTCTTCCTCCATCAAGAAAAGCCTATCATATGAGCTATCATCATGACCTAACAAACCACAGAGAAACAGAAAACTGTGAGGCATTCATATTTGAACCAGACTGTCTTGACCTTGCCATTACCATCCCTGATCTTCTTCCCTTGCTTCAGAGGTTTACACACATCCATCTACACTCGGATCTGTATATAAGACTTGCAAAAACTCGAGCTATTTTTTTGTGTCATAATCCAAGAACTCAACTACGAAGTTACCCAGACCTTTACCAACCTCCATGGGTATAAAGTCAAGCGGGAGATCATGAACTTGCATCCAGATCATTACATGGAAAAGAGGGACTTGGGCTGATATATCTCTCGTTCCAAGCTTTGTGAGTATCAGTAAGTGCCCATCAAAGTTCCATGGCTCTCCATTGATGACTTTCTGCACATTCAGTTTGTGGAAGAACTGGAAAAAGGAACAAACCTTTCTCTACCTCTTTAATGGAAACTCCTAAGGATTGTACTGATGACCCCTACAATGATATTAAGTGTTGTTGATTTTTCATTGATAACGATGGAAAAAATGATCACTTAATTAATGGTGGTGGCATTCTAAAATAAATTTATTGTGTTTCTTTTATGAAAGCAATGATTATGAGGATGTTAGTTTTTCAATCATGTTATCACACTTTAGATGGTAATTTTCCATATCAACTATTATTATTTCTCATTTTATTGGTGTCTCTAACTCAATCACTATAGAATTTATGGGAGCCATAGTTGCAATTGTAACAACTTCTAACAAAGGTTGGGGAAAGCTTTGGTTAGAATGTGATTCATTGATATTGTGGTTCAAGTTTTAGCTCAATGAATTTAGTGCCTTGGAAGATTCAAAATCTTTGGCATAATTATCATAATTTACGTAATCAAATGCAATTCATTGTTTCTCATTTTTATAAGGAAGTCAACAATTGTGTAGATAGATTAGCTTCATTTTACATTGATAATAATTAGGGTACTAGTAAATGGGATTTGCCACCTTGTTTTATTGGGGATGATTCTAACCGCAATAGGTTAGGCCTCCCTAGTTAGAGATTTCGTTGATTTTTTTTTTTGCATGGGTTTGGTTTATGTCCCCCCAATATTTTTGTATTCTTTTTTCTTCTTTTACAATAAATTTTTGGCGTACTACAAATAATTGATATGGGTTGTGATGCCAACATAGTTGGGATTACCTCATCTATTTTTTGCTTTGCATGCCAAGTTTTATCTTAAAAATGAATATTCCTCCTATTGGTACTGACATGAATAACGAAGGTATTTGTCTCATCAATAGTGCAATGGCTCACAATAGATAATTTTATTTTCTTTATGAATAATGTAAGAGGCCAATGTTTTACTATATCTAATAGCACCACTAGGCAGATTTGGCCAAATATATTGCCCAATTGGTAGCGGTCTGACACAAAATGATTATTGTAAGATGATTTTTTTTAAATACCTTTTGTAATGGCCCCTTCCCTAAATGTTATGAAAATGAAAACTCTCTATAATAGTTCCAAACAATTCTGCTACCTAAAGATCATAACTAAAAACAATGAAGCTATGATTAGAGAATTCAGGGTGTATCGCTACCAAGATTCTATTATTGTAGCGATTTCTTAAGGGAATTGTTAATCATGGTCTGTAAAAATAAAAGCATCGCGGAATTTTTAACTTTCCCTAATTCCTAAGCCTCGCCTCATTTCTCTCTAATTGTAAGGTTCCTCTACATCATTCGTAAGCCTTATTTCGTTCTCGAGCTTATCATTTCAGTATTTGCAAGCTTGTCCCCCTTCCCCCATTTCTCCATTTCGGTATGTTCTCAAAAAAAATTCTTTTATTTTTCTTATATATTTTGTGGATTTATTTTGGACTATTTTTGCCCTATTATTTTCTTTTTGACTTTCTGTAAGATATTTCTTGTTCGAAACTCTTTAAGTATATTAGTTGAAAGATGGTATATGTTTTCAATTGAAAGACATTAAATAGAGTCTATAATATTTTTTTACTCTTTACTTATATTATGTTATAATATGCCCATTGTTGTTAAAATGACAATATGGTTTTATGTTTTCTTCATATATTGTTGGTTATAGCTTTTTTTCTCTTCTATTTTAGCTATATTTAAAACCTATGTTTTCTGTTTGAGATTCAATATCATTGAGTTTATGTACCTTACCAAGGCACTTAGTTCATAATATTGAATCTTAAATTGTCTAAGTAGGGCAATTTGGGGAATTTTTTTTCATTTGCTTGGTTAATAGTTGGTCCATAGTCTTATATGTTATGCTTAGTTAAATTCATTTTGGAATATTTCTCTCTATTCTATGGGTGTATACTTGATTGTGGTTGATATTTATCGTCACATTTGATTTGTGTACCCAGAGATATGGGGGAATTGTTGCCAAAATTTCATAAAAAATAATAGTGAGATTCAAGAATGAACTATTAACAAAGAGAACAAAAAAGTCATTTCTCGAATGGGATAAAGTCATACTAAGTATGTGATGATTATGCCTTCTTAAATGCAAGTAACAATGTTCAACTATATGATTGGTAGATTAGTAAAGCATGGATAAAAAACCATATTGATCTAATTATTTGTTGAAGGAATATGATTATAGTGTGAAGAAGTTTATTGGATATGTAGTTCAAAATGTAAGAAACTATGATAATATGTTATACCCTTGTTTAGAGTTTTTTTTTTATTAATAGGGCGAGGAAGAGGGAGTTAGGTCTGACAAACTGTCCCCGAGAAGATTTGAATACAATCTCTTAGGATTACAAGGCTAGGTAGTCAATTGTTTGGAGTATTTGTGAGCAAGACGAGTAGATGTTGAATTAGAAGACCATATAATGAGTAATGAGATTGATGAAAATTATATACATTGGATAAAGCATGGTAAGAAATCAAGTGTAACTTCTACAAAGTTAATTGATGTGGGGGCAGTGTGTAAACCACACTAATTGATATTCAAACATCTATATGTGGGAAAGCCATCTTGGAGAGATTGCAGATGTGTTCGAAGATGATTTTCATGATTGTGTGAGGGATAAACTAAATTCACAAGTTTGTATGGAATGTTAAAATTGTATAATCTTAAAGCAAGAAATAGATGGACTAACAATAGCTTTACATACTTACTTGCATTGTTAACAGATATGTTTTTGAAAGATAATGTGCTTCTCTACTCAAACATATGAATCCAAATTAATGATGTGTTCTACTGGCTTAAGCTATGAGAAGATACATGCTTGCCTGCTACAACTACATTTGATTTCAAATTGAGCATGCATCGTTAAAGTCGTTTCTAAATGTAATGCCTTACGATACAAGAAAGAATCAACTTTGACGAATGGGTTATGTTATTTTTCTATATATCGAGATTTAGGTGCACGTATTATTGTGCAAAAGATGTGGAACACTTAACCTGACATTCAGATAAAAGGATAATAATTGGCTATCTTTCTCGCTCATAAATTCTTTTCAGTGGTTTAAAATTGATTATGAGTACCCTCATTTTAGTCAAGAACTGAGAAACCTATACCTAGCATTGTCTACCGACGAAATAATCGACATAATCTTCAAAATAGCACCCATAGTACATGCCCAATAATTCTAATAATGTATAAACTACATTTATGGCTATGCATGAAGCACAAGTTTTTGATGTTGTCTATGTTAATTTATGGGTCCAAACAACTAGAAAATAATATGATATATATATATATATAGGACGATTCTAGTGAGAACACTTATTTAATGTGGGAAACGAGAACAAGTATTTATAACCGTCAGATTCTAATGAATTAAGATTAACGTTACAGCTTATTTTTTCATTAAAATAACCACGGACTGATCCCTCTAATCACAAACGGCTTCCATTGTCGTACGCCACCAAGTAATAAACAACACATCGGACTCCACCACAATTCTGTTTCAACTAAAGAAATTTCTTCCTTTCCCAACCGCTGAACAAGAAAAATAAATATGAGCAAAGATTTTGTAAATAACTAAATACTTGCGAAACCACCTTCTTATTCACTAGCAGCATCATGTACCGAAATCGGTTTTGCAATTACTTGCACAAGATACACAAATGATGACATATCCACATTGAATTAAATTCCAAAAGTACCTGTAAAATCCAAATATCTTTAATATGTACATTGAATTAAATACTTGCGCAAGTAAAACTGTCAACATAGAAAAGGATTTTGAATTTTGATTTGTTTCCAAAAGTAAAACCAACGATGTTTAGATTTAAAAAGAGGTTTGAATTTCTTCAGAATCTGAGTGATTTGAGTAGTACTGACAGGGGATTGGGTCGGGAATTGACAAGAAAGACAACTCTTTTGAGAAGGGAATTTGGATTTTAGGGAAAGATCCGAAAAACCCATTTCTCAAGAGCAGAAACTCCAAAAAATTAGAATGAAATTCGGTGCAAAAGAGAGAATAAGTGTAGAGAGAAATAGAGTTGTAGAGAGAAGATTATATTTCTGAAATATTGGATGATTCATTTATTGGACCCTTGGTCATAATACAGGCACGAGCCCTTACAATTGGAAGAATATTCTAACAGCTTCTTCTACTACCAATTGACATCTCAACACACTTAACAAAACCGTGAATGACCCTTAACTAAAACCCAAATGCACTAAAATATAAATGGAAATGCAGATAATAAAATAGCCTAAGTACAATATGCAAATACTGTAACAATACCCTGCCCTTCAAGCACATCCTTGTCCTCAAGGATGAAATGAAAGAACTTCTTGAAAGGATCATAGTAAAACTTCCAAGTGCCATGCTTAGGGGGTAAATCCTTCCATTTGACAAGAATTTAAGGAGCAAGAACATTTTTCATATTGATCATTTTTCTATGCATAATAATCTCATGTTTACCACATTGAAAAACTGGTAGAGATCTATTATATGAGAAAAAATGAGTTAAAGATGAGAGTAAGCCATCCAATGTAATCGCTGACAGGCCCTTTAAATGTGGTACCCCCATCACCAAGGTTGTAGCAACTTTGATTGCTTTGGCAGTGTATTCAAACAAGATAGAGAAGCAATGCCTTGACTTCTTCACTGCTGTAAGCATTTGGACAACCTTATCACATGTCCAAGATGACATATAGTGCAGAAAATTCCTCTTTTTTAGTGCAAATTTCTTCTTTTCCATCCAACTATTAAGGTCATGTGCCATTTTATATAGTTGTGGGTAGAGTGCAATATCAGAAAAGCAAAGTTGCTGGAGCTCCATTTGGAATTTACCCAAGATGTCCATTTCAAAATTCACACTGCTAGTGACAGAACGCATTGTATGGTCCAACACCAATTATGCAGCAACTATCATAGAATCACTACTTTCAAAGTAGCTCTCATTGAATTCCTCACAATAGTTGAAACTTTAACTCTGATTTTGGCATTTGGAAATCAATTTGGGTGTCTTTTTTTTTTCAAGATCAGAACTCTCACTACAATTAATATTTTCATAACAATAGCCTCTCATTGGTTTTGATTTCAGCTGGTTACCCTTAGAATAATTTGATTGTTGCTATAACACCCTGGGCCGCCACCCATTTTTGGGTCGTACCATAGTGTGCCCGACCCACTGCCTCTGCGACGCATACCGGGCCCACTGACCCCTCTGCAATGCGTACTACAGTGTCCGGTTCACTCACAGGACTTCACCACCCCCCCTTTAAATTTAATCCAAATTAATGGTGTTTTTGCCTTCCCCAGGAATCGAGCCATGTATCTAGGGGTTAAATACAATGATTTTTGATTCCTAGTACCAACCAATTGAGCTAACGCCCATAATTCAATATTACTTGAAATTACGACAATTTACAAAAGTGGCACAAGAGTTACCAATAATTTAAACTTGATAATAAAATTACAAGTCCAAACTTAAAACATAGTCAATAATCTAAAAGTCAGATTACAACTTTCCAAATGTTAAGTACTTGGAATACAAAATACAATAACAAAGTTCCCAAATATCCAAATGATAGATAAGTTTCTACCCTTCCAAGACTACACAATTGAACTAAGTGGAATTCAAGCCTCTAGTTCGCCTGATCGCCTTTTGGATCTTGTATATCTGAAAAACAATAGAAAGGAGTGAGATAAAAATCTCAGTGAATTCTTCACGGACCCCTCACCCAATCAGTTTCCGATACTACATTATAATACCATAATAAGGAAATTTATAAAGTTACCACCAACTCAATAAGCATTCGAAATGCACAATGAATCCAAGAAAGTATATGATTAACTCTCAATGGAATTCTTCAATAAACGGTGTACAATGAATCCAAGGGAGTTTATAATTGACTCGCAGTGGAATTCTTCAATAATCTACATACAATGAATCCAAGAAAGTATAGCAGTGACTTTCCATGGAATTCTTCAATAAACAATACTCAATAAACCATAACACATCATTAAGTTTATTCGTATCAAATCTTATCCGTTATTATAGGCATTGCAATGGCTCAATCATGTAAACATCCTTGTATAAGGCTATAACAATATACAGGGTTGAATTTGAAAGAGGGAAGGAATTGTGAAAATTCGAAGAAAACTGCCAGAAATTCGCTCAGCGCAGGAGGGTCGCTTAGCGTGATTCGCGCTTAGCTCAACCATTTCGCTTAAGCTAAAATGGGGCAGGATTGCTCAGCCATTTCGCTTAAGCTAAAATGGGGCAGGATTGACCCACGATAGCAAATACGCGGCGCCAAAGCGATTCTGCGCTAGCTTAATTTAGCAGAGTTTCAAACATCAAAACTTAGATTTTCCAACCCAAACCTCTTTCAAAACTCAAATCATGGGTTCCAATCGATAACCTGACCACTCAATTGGCATTCAATCAAGAAACATGTTGATTTAACATAACACATTAACATATACTCAAATCAAATGCTCTAAAACTCATTTTAACTCAAACAACACATACATTTTCAACCCACACTTACATGCCTCTAAATCAATCATGTGCCCACTAATCATGCTTGAAATCAGAACTAACATGCAAAGAGGAAAGGAAAAGAAACCCTAAATGTTGGGTCTTATGGGTTGCCCAAACTCTAAGTGAGGAGAACTCATAATGAGCTCAAGAAGATGAGCTAGGAAGCTTGAAAGCTTGGGACCTTCACCTCCTCTCCTTCCCCAAGCTCGAGCTCCACAGCCAAAGCTCTAGGGCAGCTCTAAAGCTTCACTCAAATACTAAATCTTCAGCTCCAAATGCTAAGAAACAAGGAAAAAAAGATGAAGAAGTCACCAACTCTTCTCTTCTCCTTCCCCAAAATCGCAAACCCTAGGCCCCATCTTCTTCCTCTTCTTTTCTTCTTTCTCAGAAAATCGAGAGAGAGAGTGAGAATGAGAGGCTGAGGGTCGAGAGGTGAGGGAAAAGAGAGAAGGGAAAAGTGGCTTGACTAAGTTACCCCTTCTTCAATCTCTTATTTACACTATACCTTACTAATTACACCCCCAATATTTTAATTGTTCCCCCAATATAATTACTCAACTATTAATTCAAAACATATTAATGCCTAAATTAATAAAGTCAAATAATTAAATTAGGTAGGGTGTTACAGTTGTCTTGTGAAAGAGTATCGATGAGTGCCCCAAAAGTTGCAGAATCCTTAAAAGACACATAAATTCCAACTACAGCAGACTTAACCCACCTCTCACTATCACAACACAAACCAAACCAATTCTTAGAGTTACTCCTCCAAACATCATTTGTCAACAGAAGAATTAAACCTTGATATTTGCTATGCTCAAGAGTGGACCAAGGCCAAGATACCAATTCACAACACTGAAGAAACCCAATTAGCTAGCAAATCTATAGTAGAGTACATATAAAATTCTACATACCAAGGATCTTGAGGGAGATAAATCATGACAACAACATAAGCTTCTTGGAAGTGCTCCTTATCTCTAAAAAATAAACAGACCCTTGCATGACCAGCTTCCCTTAAACTTTTGCCATAACAATTTCTACGCTAACTTGAGCATCCATAGGCATCACAATTTTGTCAAGAACAACAATAGTATCCTCCAAAGCCTTGTTATATGTTGGGTAAATAATTGTAAGGTGATGGTTGTTGTCAACGAATGCATCGGCAATATGGAACATATCACCAGTAAGAACAATGGAAGATGTGGTTCCATCTTCGACATATTCGATTTGTGTGCAACTTAATTCAATCATGGACTTGGCAGCGAGATGATTCAGGTATTCCCTTTTGAGTAGGGCCAACTCCAAATGAGTTAAGGGAAGGAAGGAAACTTGTAAGGGAAATTGCTTAAACCTTCTATGCTCTAGGCCATACATGTGGTACCCAAAAGAATGACCCTCCATTAAACCTATAGTCGACTTACCATCCATAGTTGCAACATGAAAAAACTTATCCGAAAGTGGAGAATTCCTGTAGTCACCACCGTAATGTGCTGTAAATCGGGTGAATCAACAAGAGCATATTTAAACCAAGCAGGAGTGCAATCAAACCAAACTCTATTAAGGTGGTTGAATCAAAACATCACCCTAGAATTGTGATCCATAATTGAGATTGTACATCTATGTTTTGGTGAAATAAAAAGGGAATTACCAGCATTCTTTTGTTTAGTCAATGCATAACTCTTCTTGCTCTCATCCTTTGAGATGTAGTGACTAATTGAAGGTTTCAGCTAGCGAGGCGTGAGAGGTGGTTTCGGGTTTGCAACTCCATCTGGTGGTTCCAATGGAGGTCACTATCTAGTTTAGCATTACACTAGAGTGGAAAAATCCATTGGTCGATCACCGTCGAAGTCATCGTCGTTCCTTTCGATAATGACGAAACACATTTTTTAGCAGAGTTGTTTTCACTTTGTGAATCCTCTGTGTCGTCTTCACTGGAGATCTTCGCATAGAAGAAAGATGAAGTCAATCACTGGGAGCCGAGGTTTTGTCTAACTGTAATTCCTTCGATAGTAAAGTGGAATTACCAAAGATTCTTTTGTTTAGTCAATGCATAACTCTTCTTGCTCTCATCCTTTGAGATGTAGTGACTAATTGAAGGTTTCAGCTAGCGAGGCGTGAGAGGTGGTTTCGGGTTTGCAACTCCATCTGGTGGTTCCAATGGAGGGGTCACTATCTAGTTTAGCATTACACGGAGGGAAAAAATCCATTGGTCGATCACCGTCGAAGTCATCGTCGTTCCTTTCGATAATGACGAAACACATTTTTTAGCAGAGTTGTCTTCACTTTGTGAATCCTCTGTGTCGTCTTCACTGGAGATCTTCGCATAGAAGAAAGATGAAGTTGAATCGCTGGGGAGTGAGGTTTTGGTCGGAACTGTGGTTAGGGCTGCAGTGGAAAGGCCAAGTTTTAATTGCTGACCTTAATCTTCATCTTCAAGCTGGTGACGTCACTTTTTGAAACCCTTGTTAAATTGTGGCTCTTGGTTGAGATTAGGGATTGCTGGTTACAAATGGAAGATTGTTGGAATTTTCTAAAAATTCCATGAAACCCTTCGCATTTCTCATGATTTGTTAAACTTGTGGTGTTCTTTGAAGAGCCCACATGTTGCGGGAGTCCAAATTGCCTTTTGACCATAGCTTTGACCTCATCAAAGCTTGCCAAGAGTTGATCGAGCCTTCTCTGTGTTTCTGCATTGTATTTCGTGAACTTTCGGGTCAGATGCTCCGCCTCTTGAATCTCTATTTGATCGTACGTTGCATCCTCCATGGTCAAGCACCAAGTCAATGCTTTGATACTAATTGAGACAGAATTTGGATTTTAGGGAGAGATCCGAAAAACCCAGTTCTCAATAGTAGAAACTCCAACAAATTAGAATTGAATTCGGTGCAAAAGAGAGAATATGTGTAGAGAGAAATAGAGTTGTAGAGAGAAGATAATATTTCTAAAATGTTGGATGATTCATTCATTAGACCCTTAGTCATAATATAGGCATGAGCCCTTACAATTGGGAGAATATTCTAACAACTTCTTCTACTACTAATTGACACCTCAACACACTTAAAAAACCATGAATGACCCTTAAATAAAACCAAAATGCACTAAAACACATAAATGGAAATGTTGATCATAAAATAGCCTAAGTACAATATGCAAATACTATAACATCTTTCTTCTTTTGTGCTGAAATTCATTAGAATCATCGTTGATCGGTTGTGCCTCTTCCTACTATGTCACAATCGCAAACCGTCTGGGGAAAAGTGCAGCAGGCCAGACAAACGAAAAGAATGAAGTCACGTGGTTATTTTAATAAAGAAATAATCCGTAACGTTAATCTTATTTCGTTAGAATATGATGGAATCAATGCTTGTTCTCATTTCTCATATTAAACAAGTGTTCTCATTAGAGTCGTCTCCTATATGTATGTGTTATATATATATACACGCGTGCGTGTGTATAGACACACACACACACACACTTGGCCCCTTTAATTGAAGATTTGAAGGAACTATGAGAAACAAGTGTATAGGTGTATGAAGCTACGATGGTCATAGGAAATAATGCTTCACTCTAGGGGCTATGTTGTTTAGGACAATTAACTATGTTATCAGTCGCTAATGAGTAAAGCGAGGGCATCTCATCTGCGTACATCAACAAACCTGTAATGGCGACCACATCCAGCACGGTAGGGCTAACCATAGCAAAAAGGGAAAATGAAGCCATTAACCGAGACAGGGAAGAAGACAATGAAGGCGAACAAGAGTTCCATGTCGAGGGGAATGTAATGCTTAAAAAGCATGATGATGTCATATATCCCCCATTTTTCTAATCGTTCCCTTTGCTCTTTGCAAATTGAGAAAGCCAATCACAGTAAAGTTGAGGTTTGTGAGGCCAAGAATGTAAATATGAAGGACACTTACTGATCTTAAACCAGTCAGCTGTGATTGGAAGAATATATAGTTATAGGTAAAGGTAGTGGTTGTTGGTGTAAGCCCGAAATGACCAACCTATTTTTACTAGATTTATATTTATATCATGACACTTGATTTATATATAAGCGGAATTTGACTTACGAGAAGAAGATTCGACTTAATGTTTTTATAAGAGCATTAATATATAATTATATTTTGTTCGCTAACATTTAATAATATATATGGTGAAATTTATTTTTTATTCAATTTTATTGAAATGAAAAGTCATATCTATGACTATTAACTTAATTTGTAAATAATTTGTAATTATAATTTTACTCTGATTTTATATGAATTATTTTATAGCAATATCTTAAATGTTTTAGTGTATAGATAAATTAAGGTGGCATCTAATATGGATCCTATTTTAGGGGTCCAAAGGTGGTTTCAACGTCAAAATTGGATATATCTGGTTTGATTTAAATTTTTAAAATTTTCTTTGGGTAAACTGTTAAAATCTAGTGTTGAGATATTTAAAATTTAACAAATAAATGTTAAAAGTTTAGTAAAATTAAGAGGTCCACCATTAAACTGGGTCCATATTAGGGGCTGCCATAAATTAATATATTTTCATTATAATTAAATATGAAGTCTCATGTTTAATATTTATTGTATAATAATATATAATATTGTTAAATACTCTTAAATAATTAGTTTTAATTACTTGTAAATAAGTTTTAAGTCCATTTGAGTCACAAAATGAAAGGACGCACTTTTTTATATCTTATAATGTAGGTTATAGAGAAAACAAATATATGATGTGAATTATAAAAGAGTGGAAGGACACAATAATCTAAAATTATGAAAGAAAGTGAAAAAAAATGAAAATGATTAATGTTATATGGTTATTATACACTATTAAAAATAAATACTTTAAATTAAGTAAATGAGTTTGTAATCTTTTGTTATTTAATCAGCTTGTAATTTAAATTCTTAGGTTATAAAAATAATTATTATTTTTGTTAATCACTTTAAAACAATTGAATTTTAAACTTTTATTTTAACGATTTATAAGTAAAGGATGCATAATAATATTGAAAATAAAAATAATTTATTAATTATCCTAATTATTGAAAACATTTTTGAACTTTTAATATATATATATATACACTAGTGCGAAATACACCTAAAAAATAGACTTATAATGCCGGTTTTGGAGATAACCGGCGTAACTTAAAACGCGGTGGCATTTTTGAAATTAATGCGTAACTTTTAACGCCGGTTTTCTAAAAAACCGGCATTATAAGTGTAAAGGTAAATTCGGCCAAAAGTGAGTGAAGTTACGACGCCGGTTGCTCAAAAACAGCGGTTAAATGTTGAACCTATGGCGCCGATTTTTTGATAAAACCGCGGTTAAAACATATGGCGCCGGTTTTTTAGAAAACCGGAGTTAGATCTTAAAAAACTTTTAACGTCGGTTATTTTGAAAACCGGCGTTATAAGTGAACAGATTAAAAAACTTAAAAAAGCTGAAACTTATAACGCCGGTTTTCTCGTAAAACCGCGATTAAAACTAAAAAAAAAAACCTATAACGCCGGTTTTTCTCAAAACCGCGATTAAAACCAAAATGAATTTCAAATTTATAAACGTTAAAACTAAACCTATAACGCCGGTTTTTAACTTTAAACCGCGATTAAAAATGAAAATTAATTCCCTCTCAAATAACATCACCAGCAGCGCCGTAACTCTCTCATTTGCGAACTCAAGCTTAACCTGAGAACTCAAGCTTCATCTCCTCTCCTTCGCGCCGTAACCCTGTCCCTCGCATCGTCCCACTCTCCTCGTACCGTCCCTCTCCCTCTGCTTCGTCCCTCTCTCCTCGGACCGCCACTCTCCTCGCACCATCCCTCTCCACGCGGACGCCATTCTCTCTAAACCAGAGAATCTGTAAGTTTCTTCCCTCTCTCACTTTTTGGGGTACATGAAGGGTTTAATGTTGTTGAAGGGTTTAGTGTTGTTGAAGGGTTTAGTGTTGAAGGGTTTCTTCCCTCTCTCTCTGTTTCATGATTTGTGATGCGTTTTTCTTTATAAAAAAAAAATACAACTGGAAGGGACTAATCATATGTTTTGTTCTATGATATAACCCAGTTCTTCACTTATGCATATGTGCAGGAAGTATACTATTGGACTAGGACAAGATTGTATGGCGTTTTGTACAGAGTTAGAAGATGTCATCTCAATGAGGTTTCTACTTTGAATTTGATATACTCTGTAATTATTCAAGCAGTAATAGATACCACCATGTTAGGACTTGCCATTGCATGAAGTTATTAGCAGAGCCACAAACTTAGTGTGAGGGGAGACTGAAAAAGACATATAAACATGAAGAGAAATTATTTTCCTTTTACTTTCTTTTGAACCTTTTTATTTGGTATGGGTAAATGTTGTATGGTAGTAAAGATTATATCATTTGCACAAAATTTTCCAATAACTTTTAAGGGGTTATGGTGAATTTAAACTCATTTTACTAGGGACATCAACTAAATATAAAGGAGTATATAAAAACAAAATTTACAAAGTCGGGGAACCTTGGCATACCTATTTTGCCAACTCCCTCTGCCTCTTCTTGCTTCTCAGTTAGCTTTATATATTATTTATTTGCACAGAGTATCATGACTCATAAAGTTATGTAAATGCTGAAGTAACTTTCTTAACTTACAAGCTTGACTTGCAATGTTATAGTCTAGACAAGTAAAATGCGAAAGTGCTAATGCATGCTGAGTTTGGCTCAGGATTATTGTTGTGATAAACCAATTTTTGGCCTTCTATGTTGTATTATAATGGGGTAAATGTTATTTTCCTGTGAGGGTATTCTGTATAGTTTGAATTGAACTTTGAAATTTGTTGGCACTTTTTTCAATGAATACATGAGTTATTTACTTTTACGTTGTTGCATCCTCCACCAAAGTTATGTTTTTGGCATGAGTTGTTCATGAGTTGTATCACTTTCTTCTACTTTTCTTTTCTTAATTTCAGTTTCAATTTCTATTATCTACATATTATAGGGTTTAGGACTAAAATAACCTTCAATTTCACTTTATAGCTTTACCATCAACACTGGCATAAAACATATTTTTCAAAGGGTACATGTATTTAGAAAGAACGTAATTGTCTAAATGATAGTGAAGAATCTGTCGTGATCATATACTATACCTTTTGCTTCTTTTTCATAGAAAATATTTTGTTTTGCTTCTCTTAACTTATTCACTTGACTTTTAGTTTTTATGATTCGAATTTGTGTTGCTATTGGTATCATTCATCGACCAAGCGATAGTAAGTAAAAAGGTCCCCTAAACTGAATTGCTTTTGTAATAGCTCCTAACGATAGCGCTTCTTTTTGGAAGTTTTATAAATGATGGAATCCGAGATAAGGACTCGAGTGCCTCGTGGGAAGCGGTAAACAGTGTGTACGTGTGAACATGTCTCTATTATTGGGGTTTTGTGTTGTTGATGGTATGCAACTTGATTTTTTTAATGTTTTTTAAGTTCAATTTTTTAATACCCTTGTTGTGTATTGTGAATTATGATGTGGGAAGTGTTGCTTTTGCTCTGATGAACTGATCAATGAGAAATTATTTCAATTGGAAATTTTGTTTTTGTGATGTGGGTTGGGTTTGTGGGATGGATTGGTTTTTGTTCTTTGTAAGTGATGGTTTTGATTGTGTGCAGTCTAATGTATTGAACAATGAGAGTGCTGCTTAGCCGGTTGCTAATCCTGCTGTGACGTGTGCTTCTGTTTCTGATTCTGGTTTTCCCAGTAATTTTGTTGCTGACCCTTTTCATTTTATTCAGGTAAATGCTTCTTGTAACCCTTTGTTCGTTCATATATCTGGTGTTTTAGATTCTATGAAATTGTTTTAGTTCTTTTCTTTCAGATAAACTCCTTTTTTATTTTTACTTTTTCCTGTTTTGCTCTGTTGCTGCTTCCTCTGCTAAGGTTTCCTGCTTTTGTGTACATAGTGTTGCCAAATAAGATCTCAATTTGATCCCTTTTTAATTGCCTAATTTTGAGGCGTGCATACATCTTTCTATTAATTGTTCTAACAACATGTCAATGTTAGTTAAATATCTAAGCATAAAAGTATGTGTATATTATTTCAGAACACAGTTATGGATCGTAGTTGGATGCAAAAACATCGCTTAGGTGATGAGTATAAGAACGGAGTCGAAGACTTCTTACAATTTTCCCAAGCACAACTTCCTAATCAAACAACTTTCTATTGTCCTTGTGTTAAGTGTTTGAATGGGCCAACACTAAAAGTTGAGGAGATACGGAATCATCTTCGTGTTTTTGGGATTTGGCAAAGATATACGACATGGACCTGGCATGGTGAAGTGTTAAACAAGCCAAGTGTGTCCACAAGAGAGGAAGTTGATGTAGATATGGACGATCGACTAGAGGACATGATTCGTGATATTGGACAAGAGTCTTTTCAGCGGACACATGTGTATGAAACTCTATGCGGCGACAAGGAAAAACCTTTGTATCCGGGCTGCAAAAATTTCACACGGTTGTCAGCGGTGTTGAAATTGTTCAATCTGAAGGCGATAATGGGTGGATTGATAAGAGCTTCACTGAATTGCTTAAACTGTTGAATGACATGCTTCCGAAAGGTAACACATTGCCAAACAGTAATTATGAAGCGAAGAAGATATTATGTCCGATGGGTGTGGAGTATAAGAAATTACATGCATGCCCGAAGGATTGCATATTGTACTGGAAAGAGCATGAAGACAAAGAAGAGTGTCCCGAGTGTAATACACCACGCTACAAAAAGAAGGACGGTGATGATAATTGTGGTGATGTGAGCAAAAAATGTCTTCCTGCGAAGGTGTTATGGTATCTTCCAATTATTCCCAGGTTTAAGCGACTGTTTGCCAATGTAAATGATGCAAAGAACCTTAGATGGCATGCAGATGATAGGAAATGTGATGGAAAGCTTCGCCATCCGGTCGATTCTTTGCAATGGAAGAGAATTGATCCATTGTTCTCGGAGTTCGGCAATGAGCCAAGAAACCTTAGGCTTGGACTTGCTACAGATGGAATGAATCCATATGGTAACTTAAGTAGCATCCATAGTTCATGGCCTGTTCTCTTAGTAATTTACAATCTGTCTCCTTGGTTGTGCATGAAGCGCAAGTACATTATGTTATCTATGATGATTTCTGGTCCAAAACAACCGGGAAATGACATAGATGTTTATCTAAAACCCTTGATTGATGACTTGAGAACATTGTGGGAAGAAGGCATTGATGTGTTTGATAGGTTTTCAGGTGAAGATTTCAAGTTGCGTGCCATGTTGTTTTGCACCATCAACAACTTTCCAGCATATGGGAACTTGTCCGGGTATAGTGTTAAGGGGCATAATGTAGGATGTGTTTTCTTCTTGTGTGAGTTTTGGAGTTCATGATGATTAATACATGACTGGATTTGTATGCAGTGGTTTGTTGTATGCATTGGCAGTTCTGTTGGCAGTTCTGGAAATGGAAATTTCAAAAATATAGTATTAAAAAAATTGATACATCTATGGCATCGGTTTTCCTTAAAACCGCGGTTAAAGGTGACTTATGGCGCCGGTTTTCTGAAAACCGCGGTTAAAGGTAACATACGGCGCCGGTTTTCAGAAAACCGCGGTTAAATGTCACATACGGCGCCGATTTTACTAAAAAACCGCGGTTAAAACTTTTTTTCCAAAATTTTTTGTCCCATTACTGTAGGATCTAGCGCCGGTTTTATTTTAAACCGCGGTTAAAACTTTTTTTTGTTGTGTCCTTTACATCATGATTTAACCCGGTTTTTATAAAAAACCGCGATTAAAACTTACTTTTAACCGCGGTTTATAAACCGGCGTTAAATATTTACACTTTCAACGTCGGAAGAAAAGACGCTGGATTGAAAACCGACGTTAAAAGTCCAAAAAAACCGTGATTAAAGGTGGTTTTTGCACTAGTGATATATATATATATATATATATATTTTTTTTTTTTGAAGGATCATCACTCTTATTATTAGTGATATACATTGTGCAATTGGCAAATGTTAAGTTGCTACTTTTTTTATCATCCTTGTCAAAAAAAATATATATTTACTTTTATTTAACAATTTTTTCTATGATGATGATGATATAGTGAGAAAATAGAATTAAATTTATAAAAACAATTAGTAACATACTGTAATTCAATATTTACCAATTGAGCTCAATGTATATCACTAATAATAATAGTGATGATCCTTTGAAGGCAATTGATTTTAACGTACATTTTTTTTTTTGGGTTAGGGACCACCATAATGTGTGTGTGTGTGGTTTCTGTTTTTTTTTTTTTTTGTTCTTTTAGGCGAAGTTAGATTTTTTTTTTTATGTTGGACTAAAACTAAAAGAAAAAATAATTAAAACGGGTAGACCTGAAACACTATTTTTTTTTCGTACAAAAGCACTATTTTTTTAAAGGGGTGGGGAAGGAGATGTATTATTATTTCAGTGATACTAATAACCATATTACAACTTTGAACCATGTCCCTTGGGGTTACAGGGCCAAATTCTTACTACTGAGCTAGCACTCCATGGACACCTGAAACACTATTAAAGTATGGACAATTATAAAATATAGTGCACTCGTCACCATTTATTTATGTATTTTTATTTTTCTCTAACATCTCATTAATCACCCTCATGTAATCCATTTTTAAGGTTTCGGTTCTAGATTTTGTGGGCTATATTCTCTTAATAGATATTCTACAAGTCTACAAAAGTTAATTAAAAAACTATATTGAGCATAAAAAATGAAAAATTATCTAAGTGACATTGTTTGATCTGGAGAACTCCAAAGAAGATGACATGTTTATATATCAATTTCATGTTTTGGTGGGAGTCCAAGAAACGCAAATAATGTGACGTTATGAGTGACGAAAAGCTTAGTAGCGTAAAAGGAAAAAAATGTAACATGCATTATTAATTAATCCTACGCGACTAATTGAATACGCGAAAACCTAACTTACCTACTACTAAGGGCCAACAGATTCTACAGCACCACAGCAAATTTTTAATCTATCTATTTTCTCCGTCCCCTTCCTTGAAAGTCAATTACTACTATAATATTTTAATTTGAGATAATGCTGTAATGCACGAGTTTATTTATATTTTAGTTTTACAACATTTTATTAAAATATTTTTTAAAAAATTATGAAATTTATATTTTAAATGTGTAAAATATAATATACTAATAAAATCTTATTAATTATAAAATATAATTTAATCAATTTATGTTGAAAGTTATACTAAATAATTCATTTTAAATATTATTTTTTGTATGATCTATAGATTTCTTATTATGTCAAAAAGAAACACACACACACACACACACACACACGCATATATATATATATATATATATATATATATATATATATATATATATATATATATATATATATATATATATATATATATATATATATCTTATTACAGCAATTCAGTCGTTGATTAAATTTATTTATCGCAGTGACTATTGTTGCTAAGGTAAATAAGATAAGGCAATAAATTTATTTGCTACACAAATTGCTTCTGGCAACGATAAAATTGTCAGAATAACATGCATGGACAATTGTTGCTGTGAAAACTTTAGTAACAACAACAACAGCAGTAAATAATGTTACAAAGTTATCACAACAGGACATGTTGCAGCGACTTATTTTGTTGAAAAAAAAAATATTTTCCCAACAACTTTAAACATTTATCTTGTAGTGTTACTTTGGAATGAGAATATTATTGAAATTGATAGGAGGAAACACAAGAAAGACGGTTGAATTGTGTTTTCTTAACCTTAATTTTTTTTTCTTCATAAAACAATATGTTATAAGATGAAGGAAGATAAGACGAAATATGTGCTTTTAGAAGATTTGTTTTAAGACTTTACAAATGGTACCGCCTTTGAAAATCAATTCAAATAATTTTAAGTATTTAGATACTTTGATTCCCGAGTTAGTAGCACACATAATATATCAATTAAAAATGTAAGCAAACAAAAAATATCAATTAAAATTAAGAGATAAGATAAAAGAAATTGCACAAGAAAATTATGTTGGTTTACTCTCAAGTCAAGAGCTTTTCTTAATCAATAATGAATTTCACATGAACCAAATAAACTACCAAGAACATGTCATGACAAGAAATAAACTAAAAGGTGGTTCCTGTATACGCTTTCAACTTGATTCTTGGCATACTATTGCTATTCAACACGCATTATCCTTTTGTAGATTTTGAACAAGAAAAGGTTGTATGAATCTATGCTTTTTATAACATTGCTATAAAATGCTCTCATCTTGTTACACTTGGCTTGAAATTTTGCCACATTAACACTCAGCACAACAAGGAGCTCATGTGCACGATCTCACTTTTGTGGTCGCTGTCCAAAATTGGAGTGTGTCCGGAATACGTGGGCAAATTTGAAGTTCAACGAGCAACGCAATGCTAGCCTATGATATTTTGTATGGCTTGTTTGTGGAAACTACCACGGAGTTAGCTATCTGTTTCTTTTATTTTTAATTTAATTTAAACTATTTCTTAGTTTAAAAGAGAACCCCTAATTAAATTTTTTTTATAATGAAAAGGTTAAGGAGTTGGGTCTCAGGAGCTCACCAGGTTATCGGTATTTGAATCTACGTTCTTGTGAGATATGAGTAGAATCCTTACCAACTTGACCAACATTCCTAACTAAATCCTCTAAACATTATGGATATAACCACATTATCTATAACATTCTATAAAGAGAATAACCTTCGATAACCACTTTTTAGATTCTTAATTTGTTTTCTTAAACTACTCTTTAAACATTAACACAAACACACTACCACCACTTACATAACCAACAAAGAAGCAGTTAAATAAGGAAAAAAAACTTGCATACAGTGCCTTTTGCACTGTTCACACGGTTCTTGACACAAGCTTGACGGTTTTCTTTTGAAACAGTGCCAAATAAATTGTTTTGGGATGCAACAGTTGAGACACATTGTGACTGTTTTATTGTATTTTATGTAGAGAATATGATGAACAGTGCATAAGGCACAATATGGATGTATTCCCCGTTAAATAACCCCCACAAATTGAGGAAATGGGTTATACAGTGTAGTCCCCATATTACAAAGTGTTAACGGATTCGGTACTATACACTACGTGAATAACTTTCAACACATTCCTCTACAGCATTTTCTACCATTTGTAGGTAATAGATCCCTTCTTGAATATATATCTGTTTATTTTGTTAGATATTGTAGCGCAATTGGAAGTGTCCATCTTGCCGCTTGTATCTATAAAGATTTTTATTCCAAAAGTATCTCTTTATTAAGATTAAAATTGAAGTGTGTCGCTGTTTAATTAGTTTTTTAATTAATAATTTGTTTTTTTATAAGCAAAGTTTTTTAATTAATAAAATTTTCACCGAATTAGTTCCTCAAAGGCATAAAATTATTGTCAAATTAGTCTTTTTTTTATTGAGAAAAATTTAGATTGGGGGAGATTCATCCCGTGCAAGGTCAGGGAGAACCACCGACCTGAGCCAGGATTTACGGTGGAATTTACGTATTGTCCACCAACGCAACCACCTGGAATCAAACTCAAGTCGCAGCGTGTACGAGCGAAAGACCGAATTAGTTGAGCTAAGGTATGTTGGCTGTCAAATTAGTCTTTTTGTGTATCATTTCAATCTATATTTGTATAGATAATTGAGTATAATTGAGTAAGACTAATTTAATGAAATATTCTTTAGTGTTTAATGACAGTTTTTTAGGAATAATGTGATAATATTGTGACATTAGAAGGTTCGAGTTGAAAATTTACTCTTATTCTATTTATTATTAACGAGTTTTAACAATGGAAGAGGCAATCACATTAGGTGTTAGGTATGGAGAATTTAAAACGTACAAAGAGAGATCTTTCCTTTTATAAGCTAATTTGCTTGGGCATCACACATGCAAGTAGATCTGACGTTTATTTTAACCAAAACTTTTAATGTCGGTTCCCGGACTCTAGAGAAAAGCAAATGAATAACAAACTAAAGTATGAAATAAGATCGAGATTCTATTTCGTAGTTTGTATTATTAAAAGATAAAGCTAAAACATGTTTGGTCGGCTACGAATAAATTGCTATCCTGGTAGTCATGAAGATGTTCCGGCCCGTTCAAATCAATCCAAACAAAACCCAAAAATCAATTTAAGAGGTCGAAAATTGAACAAAAACGATTTTTTTTTTTTTACGTTTTTGAACCTACTTTTGTGAAAATCGATCATATTGGATCAAATTTCGGTTTCATATTTTGAAACCAAACCAAACCACATATATAAAATTTAATACTTATTTATTCTATTATTAGTATACGACATTGTATTAATCTACTATTTGTTGATTTATTTTGTAATAAAACTCATTAGTTTAATGTGATGTAGTCATCTACTATTTTTTATGTTTCAAATATAAAATTGATGCTTGTTATATAATGTTTTAATTTTTAGTATGTTATACATTATATATGTTGATGTTATTAAATTTACTTTTTTAGTTATTTGTAAAAACTGAATCACTCAATCCAATTCAAACCGCTTGTAGTCAGATTGAATTGGTTTGGATTTAATATTAAAATCAATCAAATCCAAATCGAACCGCAACATATTTTTTGATTTGATGACCTTTTGGCTCAAAACTGATCCAAACCTATCAGCAAACATCATGAAGTTAACAATGTGGACCACACATTTCTCTAGTTTAATCATATTGGTTGATATTTGAATTGTTTCGCTTTCAAAGAAATAATTAATTTTATCACCCCATTGGTAGTTTTAAATAAAACATTTTCTTTTTAAATTTCCAAACATAAAAATTATTAAATATTAATGATAAAATTACATTTTTATGTAGGAGTGATCATGGACTAAGTCAATCCTACCAATGCGGCCCGACCAAGCCCAATCAAAGGAGTTAACACCCTTAGTTGCCACCTTGCCATTGTGTGGCTTCCTCGTTTTCCTTGCTATTATTCAGCGGTTCTTGACTCTCTACTGCAAGCGTGAGGCAGCCTTCCAGGCCTGACATGGATTCTCTCCCTCCCTTTCCAGCTAAAACAACTGCCTGTGGGACTCCCTTCTCTCTACTAGCCATGTATCTCGCCCTTCCTTCTCTCTTTCCACTCTTAGTTTCCTTTCCTCATGTGTGCAACAATATTTCTCCCTTGCCTCTTTCATTTTTGCTTTTGGAATTGGATTATTTTGAACATATTTTTTTCTCTTTTATTGGACCGACTACCTGATCTGACTTGTCATTAATCACTATGGGTGTCGGGTAGTGTTGTATAGAAAAATAAGTTCAAAACCGACCAAATCAAGCCACACTATTATTTTATTAAAAAATTTGTTGCAAATCAGCAGCCACTTCGAGTCAAGTAGGACCACATTGGGCTAACCTACACTCTTTAATTACTTTAATTTGGATCCTTTTTCCCTAAAATCCAGCTCATCCAGACCAGTGTGCAACCATATTTTTCTCTCAATGCTCAAATCAAACTAATTTTACTTCAAATTTCAATTTTTTTGGTGAAATTCTAATTTCAAAATTACACCTTATTTTATCAAATATGTTATTAAAAATATAAATAAATATCTTTATTTAATTGTTTACATATGACTATATAAATTATATAACTTTTTAGATATTATATAAATTTTAATATGCATAACCATGGAAATAATAAATATATAAGTTTTGATGATTAATGAATTAATTACATATTTATAATATAATTATTCAATATTTTCATATGACGTGTCCATATTGGCACATTTGAACTCATTAGACTTTGACATAACAATGTCCATATTGTGCATTTTTTTTGTCAACCATAGACAATGTGAATTTGATTTATTTATACAATCAAATTTAAATTCAAACTTTAAGTTGTTTATTTACTTTGTCAAAAAAAATTAATTTGAAATTTAACAAGTTAAATTAAAATATGTATAAATAATCTCAACTTACTTACCAACCTTAATCTCTGGTAGTAGGAGTTTTTGTCTTTTGATCCACTACTCGTTACTTACCAACCTTCCCAATTTCTAATCACCATTCCTACCTCACAAGAGTCATATTCAACACAAACAGCCACATGCACATTTAGTGGTAGAATTTTTTCCCCCCCGATAAGTAGACCTTTTTTCGATAAGTTGAAATTAAAACGGGCATCCTTTCCCTCTCAAACTTTTTTTTTTTTTTGACAACTCCCTCTCAAACTTTCATGTATTCCTTTAGTATAGGTATTTCCATTGGACATCGCATAATCTTCTTGAAACTAGTTCAATTTTGGCTTCATACTTCGAGCCAGTTTAATTTGTTATCATCCTAATTAGTTTTGGAGTGGGAATATGAGATGTGACCAGTTAGGCGACCATGACTTTGCATTATATTATGCTTGATCTGATTTAGATTAATATGGAAATTAAGAAGTTAGTTAAAGATTTTTTTTCTTTTTTTTTTTGTTGCGAAAGTTAGGTAAAGATTTTTAAAACTCGATTTACTTAAAATTATCAAGTTTTATCATTCAAAAAATCTTTTAGATCTGGCTGACTCGTTTATTTAAATAAATACTATAAGCAATACATTATTAATGTTTCTTTAAACAATATATGCATTATTAATGTTATAACTATTGTAATTATTTTTATTTCAACAAGTATATACTCTCTCCGTTACTTTTTATAAGCCTCTTTAGACAAAAAAACGCATATTAAGAAAAGTAGTTAGTATAATTAAATTATCTATAATGTGTATGTTTTTCCAAATTTATCCTTCAATCATAGTTTTAATTAATTAATAAATGACTTGGATTCTTAAACACTATGCAATTAATTAGGGGTACTTTTGGAAAAACATAATTAATGTATCTTGTAATTTAAAAATAGTCTTATAATTAGTTAACAAATTTTTTTATAAAAGGGGCTTATAAAAAGTAACGAAGGGAGTATTTATTGATCTATTAATAAGTTAATTTTGACATGTTGACCTACATAGAGAGTAGGAAAATTAGGGGAGTTTGTTAAAGATTAAAAAAAGTGATTTTGACATAAATTAATTTAGTGAATGTATATTTTTAGAGTTTTTTTTTTCTTCAAGAAAAAATAGAAGCTACATTGTGTTTGTTTTACAATTATAAAAATTAATTTTTAATTAAAGTAATTTCTTATGTCAATCAGAAAAATTGTTTCTTCAAAAAGTTAATCAAATTATCCCATTTTAACAAAAAAAAAGTTCATTAGATTCTGATTAATTTAAAAACCTAAAACTAACACAATCAAAATCCCTAAAAATAATTTTTTTACTTAAAAATGATTTTTTATCAAATACTCCATCCGTTACTTTTTATAAGCCCCTTTTAGAAAAAAATTTGTAAACTAATTATAAGCCCCTTTTCAAATTACAAGATACATTAATTGTTTTTTTTTTAAAAGTACCTATAATTAATTGCATAGTGTTTAAAAATTCAAGACATGCATTAATTAATTAAAAGTATGATTGAAGGATAAATTTGAAAAAACATACACATTATAGACAATTTAATTATGCTAACTACTTTTCTTAATATGCGTTTTTTATGTAAAAGAGCTAATTATAAAAAGTAACAGAGGGAGTAATATTTAACAAACAGACTCTTATATTTGTGAATTAGTCTGTTTACCTATTTAAAAACTTAATTTACTACAAAATAATTAATCCTTTGAATAAGCTTTTAAATATTATACCAGACTTTTAAAAATATTAGGTGAAGTCTTTAAAATAAAATTTAGTTTAGGTAGATAACTCTGGTATAAAAATGTTACAACACTGTGACATTGAACACTCTTTTCCTTCTCTGGCATCACTTGTGCCAGAAAAGCTTTCTCTCTTTGATTAATAAAATTTTGGCCTTTTCAAAAAAAAAAAAATAGGTAGATACGTCAATTCGAGTCTTAAATTTATGAAAAAAAAATTATGAAATGCGTCAAACTCATTCAAAATAAGATTTACTCCATTTTTATCCCTAATAACGATTATCTAGTTTGACTTGAAAAAACAAAGAGAATTTATTAAGAACAATGACTTTATTATCTTCTGCTTTTCTAATTTGACCAAATGAATGACTTCATTAATGTCATTTTTTTATTCTTTTCAGTGCCTGAATGATGTAGATTAATTTTATTTTTTTTGACGAGATAGATTAATTAAAGAGGATATATTCTCAACCAGCTAATTTATACTCGTATAAAACAAGTAATAATATTCATCCCGTCTAAAAAAGTACTCCATAATTTATATTGGATAGTCTCCACAAATTCCACTGCGCGCAACCCCCATTTGAATAATTCATGATTTTATTATAATTTTTTCAACACAATTTGAGATATTTTTCTTTAAATTTTTTTGATAGGTAAAACGCTCTTCTATAAGATCGTGTTCAAGTAAAAAGTTTGCTTTTCATGTCCCAATAATTTAGGTTTGATATCCTTTTCTGATAAGTTATATTTTTAAAATGATCACATCATACCTAAATTGAATTTTGTTTAGTAATATGGTTTTTTGAGAAAAATATTCGATTACACTAATAGTTTTTTTAGTAAAAGAAAATGGGTCTCGTTAAAACCTTCTGATACAAAACCATCCTTAGGGAAAAACATCTAGAAGAAAAAAGAGTACTCTCCCTGATTTTATTGGAAAAAAGAAGAAGAAAATAACAAAGAAAACAACGGGAGAACTTGGCCAAAACCCATGGAAAAAGCAGGGAGGAAAGACATCAAGCCTAAAAGATAAACACAATACAGATATCTGAACCTATAGAGAGGTTTATTGATTTTTTTCCCTTTTTAAACAAAATGGATGTGCAAAGGCATCACTGTAGATGACCAAGATCCTAACTAGGTTAGCACCCAAGCCTCTACTAATCATATGCAGCACAACCAAAATAAAATCAAAAAAGGAAAAAAAATACAAAGGACTTGGGGGAACAAGAAACCAAACCCATATGAAAGTCAAGTGAAACGGTAACAAAGAAGCCCTATACTATTTCGGGAAAAGTCCTCTAAAATAAGCGGAGGAATAGTATTCCACCAACAGAGACCCTATGTTCGACACACCAAAATTTGCCAATTTATCCGCATAAGTATTTCCTTCTCTGTAAATGTGGGAGCAGCAAAAAAACATATTTTTAGTAAGCTGCATGCAGATCAACCAACGATTACGTAAGTTCCAAGGAAAAATATCTGGGTTGGAAATAGCAAGAACGACAAAGAGCTTAGAATCACATTCCAACCACAGACGGAGCCAACCTTTTCCGTGAGCCAACTCAATAGCGATCATGGCGCCATATAACTAAGCAGAAAGAGAATTCACAATACCAATGTTATTATACGAATAGTTAAATATGTTTGTAGTCTTTAAAAATTAGCGAATTTTAGTTTTATTCTCTCAATTTTTTTTGCACACATTTGGTCTTTGGTTAATTTTCTGTTTGCACTTTTGGTTCTTTTACCATTAACTTGAAACTATTAAATGATGATGTGTACAACTTCACAGCTGATGTATCATACCCGGTCACTAATAACTTATACATGTTTCATTAAAAAAAACTTTACATGTGACTGCCATGTTGGTCCATGTTTGCTAGTAATTAATTTTATTATCATAAAAACATAAAATATATTAATAGTGCATATTAAACAATGTAAATTATTAATTAAAACTAGGGTTTCGAATAAACACCCTCATTCCTCCATGAAATTCGATTGCCTGCGATAGCAAAATCCTCCACCACCTTTCCATCCCCCAAGCTCATTGCTCCCTCAATCTTAATGTGACCAACCTCAACCCCTCCTCTGTTGGCAGGCAATGGCGCACTCGCCTTCCTCATCTCGACATAAGCAGCAAAGGATTATGGTCGTAGGTTCAATGAGAACATGGTTCTATGGTGGTGTCTTACGGCAGTGTCAAGGTCATAAACAATGCAGTAAAGGTGGTTCGGTAGTTCGCAGTTGTGCGTTTTGGCTCGTTTCGTTAAAATTGCACTATGGGTGTGTGTTGTGTGGTTCAGCGGTACGGATGCAGGAGTGGCAGCTGATTGGCTCGTTGAGGAGGAGAGATTGTCAATATAGTTAGTAGTGATCAGTGTACTTGGGTGAGGTTTTTCTCTTTCCCTCACCCTCACACCGAGAGAGAATTGAACAAATTTCCATTCCAACATTTTCTGCAATAGGAATTTCACTTGTGGGGTTTGGGTTGTGTTGATTTGTTTTTCTCTCTTGCGATTTGGGGTTTGGGGTTTTGTGGTTCTATGGTGGTGTCTTACGGCAGTGTCAAGGTCATAAACAATGCAGTAAAGGTTGTTCGCAGTTGTGCGTTTTGGCTCGTTTCATTAAAATTGCACTATGGGTGTGTGTTGTGGTGGTTCAATGGTACGGATGCAGGACTGGCAGCTGGTTGGCTCTTTGAGGAGGAGAGATTGTCAATATAGTTAGTAGTGATCAGTGTACTTGGGTGAGGTTTTTCTCTTTCCTCACCCCCACACCGAGAGAGAATTGATCAAATTTCCATTCCAACATTTTCTGCAATAGGAATTTCACTTGTGGGGTTTGGGTTGTGTTGATTTGTTTTTCTCTCTTGCGATTTGGGGTTTTGTGGTTTATTCTTTTCCGTTGCAATTTTGGTTCCCTAGTGATTTTGGGGTTTGGGCTTGTGTCTGAGAATTCTCTTTCGATCTACATTCTGGTTTGGGATTTTAGGCAGTTCTTGAAGCAAACATACCAATCTATCTCTGATGAGCAAGACACAGACTCCTTCTCATGACATATTACTACAAAAAAACGTGTAATTTGTGGCGGTTTTAAAAGGGCGGTTGTGTCCAACTGCCACTTTTTACGGTAAAATGCGGTAGTTTTTTTGACCCCCGTAATATTCTTTGAAAATAAGGCGGTCTCAACTGCCATTTTTCGCTTTTCTCTCGGCCCATTTGCACGATAGCTGTTTCATTTTAAATGTTTCAAAGACTTTATTGAGTAACCCTAGTTTTCCAAAAAAACCTAAGTGTTGGCTGCGTGATGGAAAGAGCCCACAGCAGAGGCATCCTGAACGAAAGGCGGCGATACGAAAGGGAGGAGAGTGAATCAGTGACCGTGAGGGGCTCGGCAAGACGGAGAACGTGCGACATGGCTGAGTGCGTATGACAATGTGCGGACGGGACAGTGACGATGATGCAACATTTGTAAGACATCAATTCGTTTCAGTTCTCTCTCTCTCCCCCTCTCTATTCTCTTATGTGATCCTATCTACACTTTCCCTACTGGTTTCTATTGTTGTCTCAGTTTATTTGTTTTTGACAGGGGTCTGGGAAAGGCATACGAGGTACTCTGCAAAGGATTCACGCGAGCTATTGAGGGTTTCCAAACCTGAGCCCTGATTTAAAGACCTGTACAACCCCTCTTCTTTTTTTCTCTTTTTTTAATGGGTTTTGCTTTATTTTTTTGTTTGAGATTTAGTTGAAATTGTTTGGTGAACCATTTCTGGGTATCCAAAAACTAGTATAAGGAATAGAAAAGCTTCAATTTTTATGTTGAAAAGTTTCAGATTATAGTGCTTGTTCCGTGCAAGGAACGAAGTGGTAGCCAGAGTCGCTGAGTCCGCCGCAAGCTGTGGTTGATGACGATGGAGAACGGTGGTGGGGTACCTGCAAAAGGCACTCCGATGCTCAAGCCAGTATATTTCTGATGAGATCAGAATGATGTAATGTGTTCCGTGCAAGGAACGAAGTGGTAGCCAGAGTTGCTGAGTCCGTCGCGAGCTGTGGTTGACGATGATGGAGAACGGTGGTGGGGTACCTGCAAAATGCACTCCGACGCTCAAGTCAGTATATTTCTGATGAGGTCAAAATGATGTAATATAGACGTAAATTGTACCTTTGTGGGTCCTCCTTTTATATGATTCCGTATTGGGTTTGATCTGAAGGAATGGTGATTAGGAAGGGAATTCCTACCGCGTGCTTCGGTTCGTTGATCAGATCGACGGTCCTAGATCGGTGGCGTAAAAACCAACACGAATCAGGGGACCTTTAATGTATCCGGACGTACCAAATTGGTGGCCACTGGTCGGCCACGATCGATCTGTTGTGTTTGGTCATGGAAGTGGTTTTAGGAGGAATGGGCTTTGGCCCAGTCTGGAACAGTTGCTCCCCAAGTCGATGTCCAATGTTTGAGGAGTTCGACTTTAGTGATGCGTTGTTCGGATCATGATTAATTCAGGTGGATCGTCAAGTTGCAGTATAGGAGAAAGTTATAATGGTACCGGCGTTTTCATACGGTCAAAGTATGTCTTCGAGTAAAACGTACGATTATCGATAATGTGTCGAAGTGTGACATTGAAGTGTGCCTTCAAATTGAACTATTGAAGTGAGACTTTGGGCTAAATCATCGAAGTGTACCTTCGGATTGAGCCATCCGAGTATAGTTTCGATCGTGACAGTTGAGGCGTGGATCCAGATAGAATCAATGAAAATGACTGTGTGTTTGTCGAAGTGTGACTTCGATCTGAACCTTGAAAGCGTGCCTCCTGGTGTTTGTCGAAGTGTGATTTCGAACCAAGCCGAAGGAGTGAGACTTAAGGTTGGGTCGTTCAAGTGTTACTTTGGAAGTCATTTTGAGGTTCTACTTCGGGAAGGCCATTGTCGTACACGACACGCGTCATTGCTTGATGACGATTGAAAGGGTGTCCCATGTCAGAAACCCTAATCGACCCATTGTTTCAATCGTTTTAAACAAAAAAGGCAGCCTCGTTTCGCGGGCGTGTGGCGTGTCGGTTCCTCAATTGAGGTGACGCCTGGTTTAGCGTGCCCATTAATGCGGTATAATGATTGCCTTAACCTTGTAAATTCAGGTTTGGAGGTTCATTTGGCACTTTGGTTGCCAATCCTCTTTCCTGTGCGCTTCGGCTCTGCGAAGGTTTCTAGGTTCTCTCCTTCCTCGCTTTCAAGGCTGCTGTGTACGTGGTTCTTCTTCCTCAACGTTCCAATTGTCTCCTAAACTCGAGGTAAACACTCTTCTTTAAATGTTTTAACTCTCTCTGTTCTAGGAGTGGCTGCCGCACTGGCTGGCCTGAATCCCTCCTCTCTCGTGGTGGCTGTCAGTTTCTTCCTGGGTTTTGCCTATTTTTACTCTCTTTTGTCAGTTTTTTCGGCGTTAACTGTGAGTTTCCTAGCGGTGCTTTGAGTTTTCCGGTGGGAGGTGTGTGTTTTTCGGCAAGGACGCGAGTTTCTGGGTTTTGTCAGTTAGGGAATTCGGTGATTAAACGATCCTTTCCTTGGGCAAGTCGACGATAGGAAAACAAAAGTATCCTAAAGGCAAGAGAGGGCACTCACCTACGACCAACGCTGACCGTTATTCGTCGGTGGCAGATGATGCATTGTGCTCTATATTGGTGTTCAGTAATGAGAGGACCTTGGCCGAATTCCTTCCTTATTTGGACATCAGCCAAGGTAAAGGGAATTTGAGTGACTAGGACGTGATCTCTCCGGGTGCCAACGATCAGATCTATGTGGTCCCTGCCAAGGACGAAGACTTCTTTTTGCCAATGCACAAGGTGTATTTTACCGAACTGGGAGTTCGGTTACCATTCAGTGACTTCCAACTTGAAGTTCTAAATCACCTAAGGGTCGCCCCTTCCCAGCTTCATCCCAACTCGTGGGCCTTCATCAGGAGTTTCAAACTAGTTTGTTCGTACCTCGACGTCCCAACCCTTAGAAGCATGTTCTTCTACTTCTTTTCTCCTATTAGATCGGCGGAAAGAAGTGATGCGCCACAAGGGTGGTTGTCCTTAAAGCCGAAGATAAGGCTCATCGAAGCCTACAGTGACTCTATTCGGGGGTTTAAATGTGAGTATTTCTATTTAAAGCCCCTGAACTAGTCGGCCAAGAAGTACGTAGTTCGGAAGAAGAAAGAAGGGGGAACTGAGGAGTTAGTTCGACCTTACCGGAGTCAAGACCATTTCCTCGTCGAAAGCAAGGATTTTGCCATTCGGGAGGAGTCTTTGAATGTTCAGGACGTCGAGTGTATAAATAGATTAACGGAATATATACAGGGGTTTGAACTCGAAGTAAGGAATACTGCATTGGGCCAAAAGACCTCACTCTGCTATGTGAGTAGTCGGTTGTTGATGAGTTGCACTTTGGTAGCTGAGGCTAAGGAGTGTTTAGGTAATATACATATGCATGGTTAAGCTTTGTTTACCTTATGTGAGTCTTGACCTTTATTTTTCGCAATTTCAGGTGCAATGACGGACATCGCAGTCCTAAGCGAGTTCCTCAACAAGAAAAAGAAAAAGGCTGCTTCGGGAGGCACTTTGACTTCTCGTGCCTTGACCAGTTCTTCGGCAGGTTCACCGTCGTTGGCAGTGGCCGCATCTCAATCGCCCGTGCGTTGTGCTTCAACCCCGACTTCGGGTCATGTGGAGGGACCAGAGGTTAAAGAGATTCAGGCTCCTCCTCACGGAGAGAAAAGGAAGGATGGGGGCGTCGATCAGGGTGTTCGTCATTTGAAAAAGCAGAAGAAAGTTATTGGGAAAAAACCAAGTCGTTTGGAAAGGGTCAGCGGTAGTGGCAACTTCTCCGGAAGCGATGGTCCGCCGGTGTGGACACACAACAACGTCCTCACTTCGGAGGAACTGCGCCACTATACTTTCACAGTAGACAAGGTTTATTTGCCTAACCTATCCCATTCGGCACGCGAGGACTCAGTGCTGGAGTGTTCGAGTTGGATGGTACGGAGTCTGAGCCTCTTCGTTCATACTGCCGAGCGCAATGCTGCGCTGGAGAAGGAAAACACTGAGTTTTGGAGCAGGGCGGAGGTATTGAAGGAGCGTGCTGTGGAGATCGATAAGGGGGAAGCCAAGATGACTGATCTTGAGAACAACCTCCTAGATAAAACCAATAAGTTTGAGAATGCAAAGAAGGAGGTCGTAAAATTGAACCAGAGGGTCGTCGACCTCACGAATGAAAGAGAAATTTGAGGAAAACTTGGAAGAGGCTAGGACAGCTCTTACTTCGGCCAGGGAGGAAACTGAAAAATGGAAAGAGATCGCATGACAGTTTGGGGATCAACAGTTTGAAAATGTGGTCGATCAGATCTGCTTGATGTACCTGACTGTTGACGTCGATGTCTCCCGATTGTTCAGCATGGGTGTCGTCGACGAAAATGTAATCATCAACCCCAAAACCAATGAAGTCCTTTATGAGGCGGCACCTACGGTGGAGAAGGAAGTGGTGCCTACCTCGGATACCATGGAGGATATCATTGAAGATACTGCCGAAGAGGCAATTTGAAGGCCTGGGATGTCAGGATTTCTTTTTGTAACTTGTATTAATTTATATTCGTACCTCTTCGAAGATCTATTTTGTAACTGACATTTGCTTTCCCTTATCGATGTTTAAGTTTCTCGCAATGTCTGTTGCGATTCCTTTGTCTTAAGCTTGCTCTTCGAAGTTGGTTCCGATTTTACTTCTTTGGAGTTAGTTCCGATTTTACTTCTTCGGAGTTGGTTTCGATTTTTGTTTGTTTTGGAGTAAAATCTGACTTTTGTTTGTTTCGGAGTAAAATCCGACTTTTGTTTGCTTCGGAGTAAAATCTGACTTGGTTTCTCAGAGAGTCCACTCCGGCCAATGGATGGTCCTCCTCTGCCCCGATCTTAGGGAATTTGATTCCTAAGACGGGTGAACGTTGTTTCGGCGTGATCTGTCCTGGAAAGACTAGCTAAGTCGATCAGGTGGTCTACCGCGTGTTCCTCGGATGCCGCCTTCGAGGATCTTTGGTAGTGTCATATATCCCCGAACTCCTTCGAAACGTGTACTGGGAGTTAGGACTTTTGGCGTCGCTTGCCGAAATATGTGATGTTGATGACACTTAGGGGCAGTGTGAGCTTCCTAGATGTCTTTCGACTCGTGTGTCGAGGTGTAGAGTTTGACATTAGCCAGTGTACTGACCGGCCGCTATATCTTTCCTAGCACAAGAAATAATCAATATAAGTGCAAAGTTGTACGTAACTTGCATTAGAAATTGATGTCAAATTACAACTTGAAGGAGACTATAAGAAATTCATTTAAAACTTTGACGTAGGGTAGTTCAAAGATGTTTAAGACATTGAGTGCCGTTGGCGAGGTACTGCCTCCGATTGATCCTGGCTATAGTGACTGGATTCAGCTGTTGTATTTTCGAAGCTTAGTCGCGTTCCAGGTTCGGGCGATGGCCCTTCCTTGGAGGTCTTCGAGGTAATAGGCCCCTGTGCCGGTCTTTGCAATGACCCGATAAGGTCCTTCCGAGTTCGGAGCTAGCTTCCCTTGTGCGAAATTTTTCAATCCGACATCCGCTCTTTGAAGAACGAGGTCTCCAACAGTGGAGATTGTACCTGGCGGCTATTCACTGCTTGACGGCAGCTTCATTCAACACCGCGATTTGCCGGTTTTCTTCTAAAAGATCCAACTCTTCCCGGAGATATTGGTAATTCAGCCTCGGTTCAGGTGGGTGAAGGGTTCTCCAGCTTAATTCGCCGACCTCGACTGGGATCACTGCCTCCGACCCATAAGTTAATCAGAAGGGTGTCTCTTCGGTTGATGAGTGTGGTGTTGTCCTGTAGGCCCAGAGAACCTGAGGCAGTTCGTCAACCCATCGACATTTCGCTTCATCGAGGCATCGTCAAAGACCGCGCAAGATTAAACAACTGGCTGCTTCGGCCTGTCCGTTGGTCTGAGGGTATTCGACGGAAGTGAAGTGGTGTTTCACGTTGAGGTCTGCAAGCATTTTTTGAAACTGTTGGTCGCTGAATTGTGAACTATTGTCAGTTACAACAACCTCTGGGATCCCGAACCTGGTGAGGATCTGGGAGCTGAAGAATTTGATGAGGTTCTTTGCAGTTATCTTCGCAAGAGGTTGGGCTTGGACCCATTTTGTGAAGTAATCCACTGCCACTGTTAGAAATTTGATTTGCCCTAGTGCCAAGGGAAAAAGTCCTAGAATGTCGATTCCCCACCAGGCGAATGGCCATGGAGAAGACAGGGTAGTTAGCTCGGCAGGGGATGCGATGTGTACATCAGCGTGCTTTTGGCACTTATCACATTTTTTCACATATTCCATTGCGTCGACCTTCATGGAAGGCCAAGCTCTTAGTGCTTTCTTTGCCAGTGTCCTCCCGCCTAAGTGTTATCCACATATAACTTCGTGGATTTCAGCCAATACATAACGGGCTTCGGACGTGTCGAGACACTTCAGCGGGGGCATGAAGAAGCCTCTTCGGTATAACTTCCCTTCAACGATGGAAAATGAACAAGCTCTTCTGCGAAGCTTGGATGCTTCTTTCGGGTTTGTTGGTGTTTCTCCCAAATAAAGAAGTTTTAAGATCGGTGTCATCCATAAGTTGCCAAAATTGATGTTGGAAATCGACAAGCTGTGTACATAGGTCGCGGTGGCGCCTTTTAGTGACTCTTAGGTCCTGGGAACGTTTTCGAGCAGCTGGCCCTGGACACTTGGGGCAGTTAATGTCTCTTGAACAACCGACCTGTGAGAGGTCGATATTTTCGTACTTGCGAGCTTAGAGAGGACGTTGGCACGGTCGTTCTGTTCTCTTGGGCTTGGTAACTTCCATCTACTTGTGAAACTACGAGTTATGAGTCGGAAAGAACGACAACGTGTGCCGCACCAATTTTGTGAGCGAATGTGAACCCAGCAATGCATGCCTCGTATTCTTCCTGGTTGTTCGATGTCGAGAAGGCAAACAGTAATGAGTATTCGACAATCAGCCCGTCCTCATTTTCTAGGATCAAACCGGCAATGCTTCGCTTAGGATTAGAAGACCCATCAACAAAGACTTTCCACCTGCCAGCCGGGGATGAAGATGAGTGCGGAGTTAGTTCTGCTACGAAGTCCGCGAGTGTTTGAGCTTTAGTCGCCTTCCTTGGTTCGTAGCTAACGTCGAATTCAGAGAGTTTGATTGACCACTTTATCATCCGACCAGCTAAATCAGGCCTGTATAGGATCTGCTTTATTGGTTGATCGGTTCTGACTACGATGCAGTGAGAAAGGAAATACTGGCGAAGTCTTCGTGCGGAAATGACGAGAGCTAGAGCTATTTTCTCAACTCGCTGATATCGCAGTTCTGGCCCTTAAAGGGCTTTACTGGCAAAGTATACTGATTTCTGTCCGGCGATGTCTTCTCTCACCAATACAGCGTTGATGGCTTCTTTAGTCACGACCAAATAAAGGTACAAGGTTTTCCAGCTCTGAGGTCGACTCAATACTGGTGGTGTAGAGAGAATCTCTTTTAACTAGGCGAAAGCCTCTTGGCATTCGGGGGTCCACTGGAAAGGGACCTCCTTCTTAAGCAACTTAAAGAATGGAAGTGCACGTTGAGTCGAAGTCCATATAAATCTGGTCAATGCCGCCATCATGCCGGTCAAGCATTGTATCTCATTCTTTGAGGTCGGTTGTTTCATATCGGTGATTGCTCGACCCTTGTTCGGATTGGCCTCGATTCCTCTTTCAGTTAGGTAAAACCCAAGGAACTTCCCCGCCCTCACGCCGAAGGTACACTTATCAGGATTCAAACGCATGTTGTGCTTGCGAAGTTCAGAGAAAACTTCGGCGAGGTGGGTGACGTGGTCTTCATCCTGGACAGTTTTGACTATCATGTTGTCCATATATACTTCGAGCAGCCACCCGATCTGCTTTTCGAAAACTTTGTTCATCATTCGCTGATATGTGGTGCCGACATTTTTCAAGCCGAAGGGCATGACCTTATGACAGTAGTTGGCACCTTCGGTCATAAACACTGTTTTCCCTTTGTCAGGCTCGTACATCGGTATCTGGTTGTAGCCTGAGTAGGCATCCATAAAGGATAGGAACCGAAATCCAGATGAGCTATCGACGAGCTTGTCGATGTTCGGTAGCGGGTATGTGTCTTTAGGGCAAGCTTTGTTGAGGTCAGTGTAATCGAAACACATCCTCCACTTTCCATTCGACTTCTTCACGAGCACCACGTTTGATAACCATGTTGTATACTTGGCTTCTTTCACGAAATTTTCCTTGATGAGGTCTGCAACGGCTTTCTCCGCCGCTTGGGCTTTTTCGGGAGACTGACGACATCATCTCTGTGTGACCCAGCGTGCCGAAGGGTTGAGTGCCAGTTTGTGGCATGCTACCTCGAGTGATATCCCGGGCATCTCATCTGCAGTCTAAGCGAACAGGTCGACATTGTCTTGGAGGAATTTGATAAAGTTAGACCTCAGATCTTCATGGAGATCATTAGCTATCTTTGTTGTTCAGAATGTGTCCTTCCCGATCTGGACGTGGGAGGATTCGCCTTCCAGGATCGGTCTCTCTATTTTCTTTGAGAGCTCTTTAGCCAGTGGATCACCGATATCCTTGGCCTTAACCTTGACATCTTCGGCTCCAAAGCGAGGATCGACATCGGTTAGCATTACGCCGTGTGAGGAAGTGTGTTTCTCGGACACCGATCTCTTTCCTATTCGATTAACCTGTGTTCTCTTCAGACTAATCTCGAAACACCTTCTGGCAGCATCCAGGTCTCCATGTAGGGTTACAATCTCGCCATTGGAGATGTGGAACCTCATCTTCAAATGGATTATCGATGTCACGGCTCCAAGGTCGGCTAAAGTAGGTCTGCCAATGATGCAATTATAATCGTAGTCGCAAGGGAGGACCAAGAACTGCACCTTGACTGTTTTCGACTTTGGGTATGTGCCGAAGGTCACCATCAATTTGACATATCCCAACGGAGTTGTCTTTGCCCTGTTGAAACCTTGCAGGTCCATTCCCTCGTAAGGGATAATGAGGTCTTTTGAAAGCTTCAAAGTATCAAATAACCCTCTGTACAAGATATCCACCGAACTCCCCTGATCGACTAAAATCCTCTTCACGTCGACGTTTGCCATTTTTGCCCGAATCAAGAGGGGAATGTCTTTGTTAGGCTCGCCTCCTATCAGGTCTTCGTTGTAAAAAGCCAGGGGTGGACTACTCGACTTAGGACGATCGACAGAAGGGTAATTAGAGTTCACGGCGGCTACTGCGATGTCCTTATATTTCCTTTTTTCAGTCTTAATAGACGAACCTCCTGGTTTGTTCGGACCTCCGGTGATGACCATGGCGATTGTCGCGGTCTGCTTCTGATTTTCCTCGTCGTCAATCTTTCGCCCCTGGTCTCGGCTTGTAGACGCGTCGTGGGGGCGCTCCGAAGGGGACCTCGACCTTTTCCTGCCCGAACTATCGTGGGTGTACTTTTGTAACTTACCTCACCTTATCAGCTGCTCAACGACATCCTTTAACTGGAAATAGTCTTTGGTATTGTGTCTGTTGCTGCGATGCTATTGAAAGTACTTTGTTTTGTCTGTATCTGGCCTTTATTTCAGCCGGTTTGGAAGTTTGATTCCGACATCCTTGAATTTGATGTGTAGACATTCTTCCAAGATGCGAGCCCGCGAGGCGCTCAATGGTGTGTATTCGGTGAATTTGATCACTGAGCTCTTCAAATCTTTTTCTTTTTTCGATTTCGACTCTTTGTGGGTTGATCCCTTCGCTTATGGGACTTCCACGTGGTCGGTTACCATACATTCCTCCTCGTAGCCGATGAATCTTTTGGTGCAGTGCAAGAGATTGTTATAATCGTGCGGTCGATTGACCTCGATATTCACGTGGAATAAGCTCTTCTTGACCAAGCCTTGTTATAGGAGGTACATCTTCATGTCTTCCCGGACCTCTCTAGCTAGCATGGCCTCTTGGGTGAACCTCTAGATGTATTTCCGCAAGGATTCATTCTCACCCTGCCGAATAGCAGTAAGGGTTGCTTCCGACTTGGGTTGCGGCCGAGAAGTAGTGAAATGATAGGTGAACTTCTTGCTAAGTTCGTCCCATGAGCCGATGGAGGTCAGCTTTAGTCCCTGGAACCAAGCCAACGCGATCTTCGACAGAGTCAGCGGGAACAACTTGCATTTTACTGGTCCTTTAGCATTTTCGGTTCCTCATGATGGTATCGAATCGTCCGATGTGCTCATCGGGATCTCCTGTCCCATCATACAGTTTGAAGGTCGGGGGCTTCTCAAGCGAATGGGGAATCGAAAATAGTGTGATCTCTTCAGTGAACAGACCAGCTTGGAGTAAATCGTCGTCTTCGTCGTACCTCTTCGAGCTACGAGGTGATGTGCTTTCGTTGGACACAGATGACGCATACGGGGATCGACGCGAAGGCAATCTCCTCAGAGAATTAGGCGAAGTGTTACGTCTTCTAGTTGACGACCGATCCGTGGTTCTGCTGTTACAAGATGATCAACGGTACGCCTCCCTCCTTGGGGGAGATCGTTCTCCTGACCGCTTGTGGTTCGACGACCTAACGGTGCGATGTCCTTTAGTGGTGGATCGATGGAAACCTCTAGATCTGGGATTTCCGTGGTGCCCTTCGGTTCTGGACTCTCCAGATCTGGATGGTGACCTAGATTTATGTCGAGATCTGGGTGGTGACCGAGATCTACGACGAGATCTGGAAGGTGCGGTGGCATGCGCGGCAGCTTGTTGAGTTTCCATGACGGTGATCCTGTGGTTTTGGTCTTCGGTCATCTGAGTCTGTCTCTGCATGATCGAAATCACGTTTTTCAGGAGAGATGGTTGAACACCGGAGATTGGCGGACCCACCAGAGTGGTCGGTGAAGCGTTGCCTTGTGGAAGTGGTGACGGTGGAATTTCCTCCACCGTCACTGGGAACCCGACTAGTTCTGGTGCGACAGACACCAGTTGTCCGTCGATCTAAGGTGACAGAGGGCGAGATCAAGGGTTGATTCTCTGGGACTGGCGTGGCGGCTGATTGTGCTGTGACGATCTGGCCATAGGGTAATCGGAAAGATCTATTCGATGTAGAATAAATCTCCCAATGTGGTCGCCAATGTTCCGTGCAAGGAACGAAGTGGTAACTGGAGTCGCTGAATTCGCCGCGAGCTGTGGTTGACGATGATGGAGAATGGTGGTAGGGTACCTGCAAAAGGCACTCCGACGCTCAAGTCAGTATATTTCTGATGAGGTCAAAATGATGTAATGTAGACGTAAATTTTACCTTTGTGGGTCCTCTTTTTATATGATTCCATATTGGGTTTGATCTGAAGGAACAATGATTAGGAAGGGAATTCCTACCGCGTGCTTCGGACCGTTGATCAGATCTACGGTCCTAGATCGGTGACGTAAAACCAACGCGAATCAGGGGACTATTGATGTATCGGACGTACCAGATCAGTGGCCACTTGTCGGCCACGATCGTTCTGTTGTGTTTGGTCATGGAAGTGGTTTTAGGAGAAATGGGCTTTGGCCCAGTCCGGAATAGTGCTTAGCGATCCCTGCTCTTCAAGTCCATCTTTTGTTAGTGTTTTAATGAAGGTACGAAGCTAGAATATGAAATTATGGTAACTGAACTTTGTTGTCTTCTGATTTGGAATCAACAGTATTCATCTGTAAATGTGTTGATTTCCATGGGCGGAGTCTTGATTTTACTGTTAAAAGATGTATTGAGGTAAGTTTATTCTGGCATTAACAGGATGGCTCTTCAGAGAGTTGGCATCCTCTTCAGGTGCAGCTGATGTAAATGTCTCTATTATCTTTTCTTTTTTTCATTTTTGGTTTATAAATTTCCTTTTTATTTTTATCATAAACAAGGGGCTTTATAGCCTCAATAAATTGAGATTTGGTGGGTCATCAAGCAAATATGTCTGCCAACATCTTCTACACTATATGCCGGTTTTGTTTTCCTTAAATCTGCGTCTATTTTGGTCTGTATATGCTAATGTGTGTGTGTGTGTGTGTACAAGTGTATCTTCTTGTGCCCTTAATTACCTGCATATTGTTTTATCTTTTGTGAAAGTATTTAAATGGTATATATCTGAATTTGTTCCCCTACATTTATGTTGTTCCAGCCAAATTTGAGAGAGAAGAGGCATTTCAAAATTTTATACAAGATGTTCAACATGATTATAATCTCTTTTGTTTGAAAATCATGCCTTCCCGAGACTAAGAAAACCATTTGTGTTCTATTTGAATATATGTTTATGTTTGCTCTTTTATATTTATTGTGAAGTTTCTCTGTGTCCCTGGTTCATTGATGAATGTCAGGGCTATATTGTGCATCAAATTTCTTTGTGTTGAGCACAGGATCGATTCAGTGCTACTAGGGTTTGAACATGATGGACTTGGTTGTGTGTGCTGAAATAGTAATCTTAAGTTGGCTATTTAATTTTTTCACCAGTTAATAAATGATGAATTTGAAATTTCTTGGTAAAATGTTAAATTTTTTTTAAAAACAATTTTTGAATGCCACTTCTTGTTTGTTCATCTGCTCAAAATGTTATCTCTCGGCTTAATTTTTATGTGTTTGTTCAATGATGTATGCTTCTTTGTCATTCCTAGTGCTTGGTTATTTCTTACATTGCATTACATCCTTGTTGTCTGAACTGTTGGCAGGGACTTGTTTCGTATATTTGGATGAAGTTATCAATTAGTACTTGGCAGATTTTTGTGCAAAGGAACTTTATTAAGGTATTTTTTCAATTTTACTGATGGAAAAGGTATTTGTTCAATTTTACTGATGGGAAAGGTATTTACTGTTGGAGCTATTATCCGCTGCGCTTGGTTTTGTTGTAGAGGCAATAAGGAATATGGTAACTCTCAAGTCAAGTGTTGTGTTTTGTGTTTAATGATTCTTATTTTTAATGATTCCTTACTTCTTCTGTTCTAGGTTTGGACTTTGAAGGGCTTTAAAAATTGTAGTGCTGCTGTTGTTGGTTGATTGCAGAGAAATGGTAAACAACTATGTGAACTACCATGAGAGGCTGATAAAACTGGTGAAGATTGGTGGATTACTTATATATGATAACACTCTATAGGGTGGACGTGTTGCCTGGCCTGAAGAGGAAGTGCCACCACATGCAAGACTAGGGAGGCAGGCAGCAATTGAATTCAACAAAACAGTCACAGCAGATTCTCATTCTGTTTTTGAAATAGGTGTTGTGGGGGAAAGGAATTGTAGTAGTTTTGTGTAATTACAACAAGTAGGTTACTATTATAGCAATAGGTTACTATTACTAATGCTTATGGTATTGTGTATTTGTAAGCTGAATTTGGTCTTGGATTATAGTAGTTTTGGTCTTAATTTTATTTTGTATTTGAATTGGTCTCAGTTGTGGTTATTTTTGTCAGATTTTTTTTTGTGAAAAAATTGCAAATTGTGGCGGTTCAAACTGCCATAATTTTCCAGTTTTTTTTACGAAAACACGTCAATAATGGCGGTTGAAACCGCCATTTTTTACAAAAACCGAACCGCCATTTTATACAAGGTCGATTGTGGCGGTTGATCATGAACCTCCATTTTATACTGAATGGCGAACGTACGGCGTCCTAGGGAACCGCCATTCGTGTAAATTATGATAGTTCAAACCGCCGTTTTTTACAATTATAACCGCCATTTTTTTACACGATTTTTATCAACTATTAGATTTTCTAGCATCAACTTCCTGTGATGCAACCCCATATCAGAGATTAGAAGGAAAATCGAGCAAACATCAAATAAATAGAACAAGAAGGAGTAAGGGGTGGTGAGAAATTTCAGGAATTTGCTTTGCGATTCAAGAAATTTGTAATTTTAATGTGAAATTTACAATTCCAGAAATTTTGATGAGAAATTAAAAAAAAGGCATATTTGGGGATTTTATTTTGACTTGAAACCCTATTTTATTTGATGGTTAATAGATTTATGATACAACCCTAAATGAACTCTAAAACCTGATTTCTTTTGATTTATCACTATTTCGTAAAGAAGGAGGAAAAAAAAAGAAGAAAGAAAAAAATTGTAAAATATTAATTTGTTGAGTTTTTTAATTAATTAATTAATTAATTAATTAATTAAATAGTGGGTGTTGTGGACCCATGTAGCAACCACAACCAAGTCACGCAACTTGTCCCAGTCACGTCTGATGTGTCTTGCCATATCAGTAGGTTACTAATCCATGTCACCAGTTAACAACTATCACATAGTCTGGGATCCAATTATCGAAGGATCCAATTATAGGTGTCGACGAAAAAGCGAATAGCTTTTGGTTAAGAGTCAAAGAAGGTTATAACGATTATCGCCAACACTTAGGAGCGAGGGAGGTAACTCAAATAAAATCTCGATGGCATAAGTTGAGTAATGCAGTTCAAAAATTTGTCGGGCGTTACCAGCATGCTGCTGGGAGATATGTTAGTGAGAGATCAGAGATGGACATCATGGCCGAGGCATATGCTATGTATTTTCATGATGTGAATTACAGCTTCAAATTTGAGCGTGTATGGAGACTGTTGAAAGATGAACCAAAATGGACAACAAATCAATCCATTGATAGTTCTTCAAATCCGCCGACGCCAACAAGTTTCGAACAAGAGTCATCATCGCCATCGACCATGGCGCTGAACTTGCAAGATGAATTCCTAGCTGCAGTATCTTCTTTTCTCTCATGCAATATTGGTTCTCTGCCGTTCAAATTTTTAGGAATCCCAGTCAGTGCAAACCCAAGGAGATGTTCAACTTGGACCCCAGTGGTGGAAGCATTGAAGAAAGGGCTATCAACTTGGAAATGACAACAACTCTCAATTGGAGGTAGAGTTGTTCTTATTAATTGAGTCTTAAATGCTTTACCCCTCTACTTCTTTTCCTTTTATAAGGCGCCGAAGAAATTTATTAGTGCGCTAATTAGTATTCAGAGGCAGTTTTTGTGGGGGGAAAGTTTAGAAAATAAAAAGATAAGCTGGGTGAGTTAGGGTAATGTCTGTCGCCCCAAGAAGGATGGAGGTTTGGGCATAAAAAACTTAGAGCTTTTTAATGTTTCCCTGTTGGCAAAGTGGAGACGAAGGTGCTTGGTAGACAAAAATGCTCTTTGGTATCCCATACTGACTTTTAAATATGGTTGTTTGGATAGATGGTTTACTAAAAGTGCAGGGTTCACTACAAGCTGTAGACATTCTATTTGGTGGCGAGACATGGTAATGCTGGATAAGGAAAGGAGTCCTAGTCCATCGTAGTTCTCCAAAGCAATATCACACCAACTTGGAAACGGAGAAGAAATAAGCTTCTGGATGATAGATGGTTTGGTGTGGCTACGATTAAAGAAATGTTTCCAAGGCTTTATCAAATTGCAGTAAATAACGCAACTACAATTGCTGAAATGGGGCGGTGGGTTGAAGGATGCTGGAGCTGGTCGTGGTGTTAGCGATGTCCCCTTTTTGCTTGTGAGGAAGATAATGTGCAGGAACTAGAAGTATTGCTTGCAGGGACCCAACCAAAGAGGGGAGAAGCTGATTTGTGGGTGTGGACAACTGATAGAACCTCTGGATTTACTATGAAGTCCTGTTATAATTTTCTGTTGAGTCGTCAAACAATGTTGGTCACTAATCTTGAATTACAAAAAGTCGACAATCAATTGTGGATGTCTGATGTGCCTTCAAAAGTATTGGTGTTTGCTTGGAGATTATTTCTTGACAGGTTAGCTACAAGAGAAGCATTGAGGAGAAGGAATGCCATTTCATCCAACCATGAAGTGTGCTGCGTGTTCTGCTTTGAGAAGAGAGAAGACAGCAACCACCTATTTTTTACATGTCCTTTCCCCTATAATGTGTGGTCTCACATCTATGCGTGGATGGGGTATGATGGGGCATACCAATTCGATGGAGTCCAGCATTTCCTCCAACATGGTGCGCTAATCAGGGGAAAGAAATGTAGAAGGTTGAAGCACATCATTTGGCTAGCGGCAACTTAGTCTCTGTAGAAGCTACGGAACAAGATATTGTTTGATGGATTAGTGGCTAATTGTAATGATGTTGTTGTTCAAATTAAAATGCTCTCTTGGGGATGGTTCATTGGTAGGGGTAGAAAAGTGGGCTTTAAATTTTCAGATTGGTGTTCAAGTCCGTTGGACTGTATTAGAGCTTTCTAAATTATTGGTGTTGTAATGGGTTGGAGTACCCCTTATATTCCGCTTTAATACAATTTTTGCTTATCAATTTTTTTAAAGCGTGTCTTAAGCGATATATATGCTACTATCTTCAAAGACTCGGAATAATTTTGCTTGAGCAGAGACATAGAATGTCTATGATTTGTATATATCTTCATGCTTCGCTAAAGGCATGGTACATGTAAACAACATAAACAACTTTTTTTATTGATACATGGATTACACTAGTGGATTGTAACGACCCGTTTTCAGACCGCTACTAAAACTAAAACCAACCCTATATGCGACACACTTTTTAAAATAGTACTCTTGTGTCCTTTGGAAAATGCGGTCTATTTTTTAAAAAAAAAAATTATATCCGCAAGCATACACAGAGTTGTCACAGCTTTTAGAAACATGGTGCAATCTAAGACACAAGACGCATGCTCTGGAAATACATACATATATATAAGCAAGTAGCCATAGGCAGTGCGTACCAAATAGAAAGTGCATAAACATGTTCAAGAGAATACACCTATGGTATGAAGACCCTCGTGAGAGCAATCATACCCTGGGGGTACTCATGATAGACACCCACGCAGGGGGCTGCTCCAAAAGTATGCCACCACTTGCAGACAAGCCCAATAAATAATCATAATGAAAGTTTCAAGAACTAAAAATCGAAGAGGTACGAGACCCTCACTTTGAACGTTCTCAGACTTCTTCGCTTTATAACAGAAATCTAAAATCTATCCATATCTACAAGTTGCCCTGCTAGCGTGGTACCGCTCGCCTCGATCCTGCGTCGCACGAATTCGGAATCTACAAGTCCTATCATCACAAGGTAAGCTTAGCACAATTCTAAGACCCAACTTAAAAACCTTAGGCTCTCTACACCTAAACCTTTTCCTAGCCAAACACTATCACATAGAACTTAATCAAACATCAACACAACAATTATAAACTAGAATGCAAAACAATTTCTCTCCTAAAACTCCTAAGGAACTCGCGGCCAACACCAAGGAAATATATTAATACAAGTCTTTGCAAGAAACTTTCCTTTTTCCTATGCCTATAAGGCTCACGGCTAAGGGCCTAAAATGAGTGACCAATTTGTAAATTTTCCAACCATAAATTAGTACCATTTCACTTAGCATTTCCTTTTCAAGACAACAAGACACAATTCAAGACCAATATTCAACTAAGTGCCAAAACTATTTTCAAAACATTTCAAGAGTAAGAGTTTCAAAGAATCCTTCCAATTTTTTGATCCCAAAACATTTTAACTATGGCAATCACAAAGTTATTAACTAGAGTTTGAGAACAAACTCAATCAAGTTCCAACATGCTTTTTAAGTCGTCAAGAACAAATTTTCACAGTTAGCTTACTAACTCTTCCACTTAAACATATCCAACATATCCAATAACAATCTTATCAACCAAAACATGTTATTCATCAACCAATTTCATGCTTCATCAATCAATTTCTACCATTTCCCTCTTTTCAAGAATAGGTTCAAGCCATAAAAATAACTTAATCAATAAGCTAATCCTAAACTATGAACAAATACAACAACAACAACATCAAGGAAGCTTATTTTATCCATTAATCACTTGATTCACCAAGGATCACACAAAGCCCTCTTCTTCTCCCTTAGGTCACGCCTAGGGTTCCAAGGAATAGAGGTTGAAGTGTTCGTCTCCTCTTATGATCACAATCAAGCAAAAATCAACACAACACAAAGCATGAAAACAAGAAAGCAATGAGAAAGGAACCACCACCTCCTCCTCCTATGTGGTCGCGGCCTAGGGTCTGTTTGTGGGGGAGAAAATGGTGCTCTCCACTTGCTTGGTGATGAGCTAGGTAATGATGGAAGGTAGAAGAAGGAACTAGCAAGAAAATGAAGCAAGAGATGAAGTAACTCAAGACTTGATGAAGGTAGCTTCCATGGAGGTTTTGGAGCTTCTCTCTCTAAAGGATGAAGATGATGAACAAATGAGGGTAGAGAGAGGGTGGGGGGCACGGTTTGGGTTGATTAGAGGGAGGGGAGGATTATTTATTTTCACTTAAAAAAATGCTTGGTTGGAAATGAATCTAATAAAGTGTTAAAAAAACTAGTCACACACTAAGTGACACCTAACCATAAAGCAAAGATGCTAAACACATCAACTAATCTATCCTATCTAATCTCACATATCTGATGATTACCCTCTAATTCTAGAGTCTAAGGGTTGCTAAAATACGGCGTAGAGTAATCGAGTTACTGGTAAATCTCCCGCCGATAAATTTGCGAAAATTGATTTGACGAGAAATTAATTCACCGCGTGAAAATAAATTATCATAAATAATAAAAACAATCTAAAAAACTCACAAATAATCATAATAAGTCACGATTCGATTTTCATCGAAATCGGGATTCATTTAAAATTTTATCTGCGGCAAAACTGCCCGGTGATTCGAAATGCTACGAAACTTCGTTTGAATTTTTCGACGATATTCAAACTATGAATTAATATGAAATATTAATTCTCAAATTCAATTTGATCTTGATTTATTTAAACCATTTATTTAGAGAACAAAGAATTGCTTATTATAGCATAATTACGACAAAAAGTTACACTACAATAACACTAAATAATGTATCGTAAAAGTATGGGTGTTATAATACTCCCCCTCTAAAATAGTTTAGTCCTCGAAACTACGGGTAAGATACATACCGAGGAAAAGTTTTGGATACTGATCCTTCATCTTCTCTTCCAGCTCCCACATTGCATCACCGGTCTTCTGATTCCACACAACCTTGACAAGTTGAATCTCTTTATTCCTTAATTGCTTAGTCTTCCGATCGACAATCTTTGCAGGTGATACTTCAAATGATAAATCGTCCTTCAGTTGAATCGCATCAGGTTTGATAATGTCAGAAGTGTCGGAAACATACTTTCGCAACTGAGAAACGTGGAAGACGTCGTGAATATTTGACAGAAAGGGTGGCAAGGCAATAAGATATGCTACTGGACCAATACGACGAAGAATCTGGTAGGGTCCAATGAACTTAGGAGTAAGCTTTTTGGATTTGATCGCTCGACTAACTCCAGTTGTAGGTGTAACTCGGAGGAATACATGCTCTCCTTCGTCAAATTCTAACGGTTGACGACCCTGGTCCGCATAACTCTTCTGTCGACTCTGCAACATTCTCATCCTATCTCTGATCAATCGAATCTTCTCGGTAGTCTGTTGAATCATGTCCGGTCCCACAAAAGAGCTCTCACCATCCTGGTACTAACAAAGAGGCTTCTCACACTTACGAAAGGTGTCATACCAATGCTCGCGTGATAACTATTGTTGTAGATGAACTCTACTAGCGGTAAGACATCGTCCTAACTTCCTCTGTGATCCAACGTGCATGCTCGCAGCAAATCTTCTAGTGATTGAATCGTCCTCTCGGTCTGATCGTCGGTCTGAGGGTGATATGTTGAGCTAAGCTGGAGCTTAGTTCCCATCGCTTCTTATAATGCCCTCTAGAGATGAGATGTAAACTTTGGATCTTGATCAGAAACAATGAAAGAAGGCATGCCATATAGTCGTACAATCTCCATGACATAGACCTCCGCTAGCTTCTCTACGTTGTACGTCGATCTCATCGGCAAGAAATGGGCAGATTTGGTCAATCGGTCGACGATTACCCAAATCGAATCATGCTTCTTCGGCGTTCTTGGCAAACCCACAACGAAATCCATAGAAATGCTATCCCACTTCCACACAGGTACGTTAAGTGATTGTAACATCCCTGCTGGTCGCTGATGTTCTACCTTCGCTTTCTGGCAAGTCAGACAGGAAGCTACATAATCTGCCACTTGTTTCTTCATTACGGGCCACCAAAAGTGCTTCTTCAGGTCCTGGTACATCTTCGTAACTCTCGGATGAATACTCAGTCCACTCTTGTGTGCCTCATCGAGAATCAACTTCCTTAGCTCAGCCACGTTAGGTACACAAACACGTCCATTGCATCTCAAAATGTTGTCTATTCCAACCTTGAATTCCGTTGCTTTTCCTCGTGCTACCAGCTCAACCTTCTCTCGTAGTAGCTCGTCATGTGCCTGTTGTTCCCTAATCTCATCCAACAGTCCGTTAGAAATGGTGAGCATGCCAAACTTTAGCTTTTCTGGTGACACTTCCACATTCAGCTTCAAGTCTCGAAACTTCTCTAGCATCTCCAATTCCTTGATCATCATTGCTGAAGCTAAAACGCTCTTCCAGCTCAGTGCATCAGCTACCACGTTTGCCTTCCCTGGATGATATTCCAAAGTGAAATCATAGTCTTTCAGAAATTTCGTCTATCTCCGCTGTCGCATGTTGAGTTCCTTCTGATCAAACAAGTACTTCAGGCTCTTGTGGTCGTTGTAAACAGTGAACGTGCTCCTATACAGGTAGTGCCTCCAAATCTTCAATGCAAAGACCACCACAGCAAGCTCCAAATCATGTGTAGGATATTTCCTTTCGTGAATCTTAAGCTGTCTCGAAGCATAAGCCATAACTTTCCTATGTTGCATCAGCACACATCCCAAACCCTGGTGTGAAGCATCACAGTAAACCTCGTAAGGTTCTTCCAGTTAAGGCAAAATCAACACAGGCACTGTCGTCAAAAGTTCTTTCAATCTCTAAAAATTGGATTCGCACTCTTCGGTCCAAGCAAAAGGTTGATCCTTCCTCGTGAGTCGTGTAAGCGGTGCTACAATCTTCGAGAAACCTTCAATAAATCTCCGGTAATAGCCTGCTAAACTAACAAAGCTTCTGATATCTGTCACAGTCTTCGGTTTCTCCCATGCCAACACAGCTTCAATCTTGGCTGGATCCACAGCTATCCCGTCCTTGGTTATCACATGTCCAAGAAAATTCACCTCTTCAAGCCAAAACTCACACTTGGAAAGGTTAGCGTAGAGTTGCTTTTCCCTCAAAATCTACAATACTTGGCGTAAGTGCTCTTCGTGCTCTTCTTTGCTCCTCAAATAAATCAGGATGTCGTCTAAAAACACCACCACGAACTGGTCCAAGAATGGGTGAAAGATCCTATTCATGTAGTCCATAAATACTACCGCCACATTCGTCACTCCGAACGGCATCACCAAGTACTCGTAGTGACCATATCTTGTCCAGAAGGCTGTCTTGGGAATATCCTCTTCCTTCACTCGAATCTGATGGTAGCCTGACTTTAAGTCAATCATAGAAAATATCGCGGCTCCTCATAGTTGATCAATTAAATCATCGATACACGGTAACAGATACCGATTCTTGACAGTAACCTTGTTGAGCTGACGATAATCCACACATAATCTTGATCGTCCATCATTCTTTTTCACCAGTAACACTGGAGCTCCCCAAGGTGACACACTCGGTCGTATAAACTGCTTCGACTCCAAGTGCTCAATCTGAGACTTCAACTCTTTCATCTCGGCTGGTTACATTTGATAGGGTGCTATCAAAATCGGTCATGTTCCCGAAAGCAAGTCGATGGAGAACTCGATCTCTCTCACCGGTGGTAACCCTGGCACGTCTTCGGGAAAAACATCCGAGAAGTCATACACCACTGAGACATCCTTCAACTCGATCTCCTGAGAAACTCCTGAACTAGCCAGATACATGTATTCCCTAGCTCCCTCTTTCAAGAAAACTCCGATATGTTCGGCAAAAAGATAATTGGAGACTCCAAGATCTGGAAAAATCACTGCTTTTTGGGCACAGTCCAAAAGGACATGTTGGTAAGACAACCAATCCATCCCGAGAATAATATCTAGACCCTTTAATGGCAAACAGACCAAATTAGCAACAAATTTTCTACCCTGGATGACCACTACACAATTAAGGCATGCAGTGTTGGTAACCAAGGTTTTAGCAGCTGGGGTAGTAACTATTAGTTTGAAAGGTAAGGTAGTCACAGACAATTTCAAACGGTCTACGCATTCCAAAGAAATAAAAGAATGGGTTGCACCAGAATCAAAAAGAACGGTTAGGGATTTACCCTCAATCTCACAGTTTCCCTGAATCAAATCATCAGCCTGCTCCGCATCTTCATCGCTCATGCAAAAGACTCTGCCTTTGGCCATCTGACGCTTATCTTTAGCTTTTGCTGCATTCATCGCTGGTTCAACCTTACGTTCTGGGCAGTCCCTAGTAATGTGCCCCGATTTCTTGCAGTTGAAGCACACGTTATCCTTCTCAGTGCAATTGCTCGCATAGTGCCCCGGCTTACCACAACGGTAACAAATGACTCCGTCACTGGTCTGACTCCTGCCTCTCGCGTTCTGAGCCATCAGACTGCATCGCCCTCATTGTTATTCCCTTGAGGTCGATCAGACGGCTTCTTACGCCGCTTTCCTTCCGAGCAACCCTACGTCACGTGCTCGGGGTCTCATTGGTCCCCCTGTACCACTCCTCTTCTTGGCGTTTCTCATAACTTCCACCTCAACACACCTGTCAATTAGTTCTTGAAGATTCCTGATCCTTGGAGACGTCACGGATTTCTGGATGTCGAACCTCAATCCTCGCTAAAATCTCTCGCTCAACCATCCCTGGTCATCTCGGTCACGAAACGAACTAAAGTACCTTGCAAGTGATTCGAACTTAGCGGCATATTTTGACACCGTCATGCTACCTTGCTGTAGTCGGAGGAACTCTTGCTCTTTCTCAGCTCGTGCAGTATTAGGAAAATACTTGTCCATGAATCTCCTGTGGAAAACTTCCCAAGTGATTTCATGACGCTCTGTCGTCAAAGTCTGCTTCACTCCTTTCCACCAGTACTCGGCATCTCCTAGCAGCAAGTAGGTTACATAGTCCACCTTAACATTCCCTGGGCAGTGGAGTGCCACGAAGATCTTCTTTATCTCCTGCATCCAAAGGTCTGCCTTGTATGGATTCGGCTCGCCATAGAACTTCAGTGGGTCGTGCTTACGAAAATCAGCTAATCCTCTCGCCTCTACATTTCATTCCGCTCTCTGTTGTTGTTGCAGATTTTGCTGGGCCAAAGCCACAGTCTGCTGAGCCATAACATTAGACTGTTGAGTCGCAGCAGCCAATTATTGAGCCATAGCTGCCGTCATCTCTGTCATTGCTTGAATTGCCCTTTCGATATTAGGACTATCAGATCCGGTCGTAGGGTCTCTGCGAGGTGGCATGAGTGTCCTCCAAGGTCCAAAAACCTGTCAGAACCTCAAAATTAAAGAATGTGTTAACACACACTGTTTCAGTCAAGAAACAATTCAAACAATTGGTAAGCAAAACTGCTTCACTCAGCAAACAATTGCAATACAACTCAACTAGGTACCCGATAAACATAACCCGACACGGTGACCAGCTCCAAATTTCCTAAGCACAGTCCGGTTAGAACCAAACTGCTCTGATACCACTATTGTAACGACCCGTTTCTGGACCGCTACTAAAACTAAAACCAACCCTATATGCGACGCACTTTTTAAAATAGTACTCTTGTGTCCTTTGGAAAATGCGGTCTATTTTTTTTTAAACAATTACATCCGCAAGCATAAACAGAGTTGTCACAACTTTTAGAAACATGGTGCAATCTAAGACACAAGACGCATGCTCTGGAAATACATACATATATATAAGCAAGTAGCCATAAGTAGTGCGTACCAAATAGAAAGTGCATAAACATGTTCAAGAGAATACACCTATGGTATGAAGACCCTCGTGAGAGCAATCATACCCTGGGGGTACTCCCGGCAGACACCCATGCAGGGGGCTGCTCCAAAAGTACGCCACCGGTCTATCCTGCAGTACAAAAAAGACATCCACCAAGCCCGACTGGTCACCAAAACAAACTGTACACTATAAACGAAATACTACAGTCATGCAAAATACAAAACAAGCAGTCAGACAATCATAACAACTACATATAGCTATCTGAATCCTCAGACGGATCTTCCTCGTCATCATCCTCCATCGGGTCCGCCACATCCTCTCCAGTCAAGTCTATGAAAGGAACCGTAGAAGGTATACCCTCTGACACGTCCTCCTCTACCAGTACCTCCTCAATGAATCCTGTGCCGCTACATCCTGCCTCACCGCACTCTCGATATACTAGTGAAAGATGTCTCGGTGGAGTAGGTGTCTTGACAATCATGGGGGAAGCCGACTCTGTGTCAGGCTCAGGCTTTGCCAAAGAACTCGGGGTAGCTGCCGCTCGAGATGTAGAAGCTCCAGCATTCCCACGCCTGATCACGCTCTTTCGAGCGGTCATCCGAAATCTCGCTCCCCTAGACAGAGGTGCATAACTTGTAGTAATACGCCTCGGAATCTCCAAAGATCCCTTTGGCGAAGAAGATGATACTGGCATCGTCTACTCTCTCTGAATGCAGCGCCAAGCATCCACCACCTGCATGGTCCTGATCAGAAAACTAACTGTACGCCTAGATGTCTCCTGTCTCAGCACTAGTCCATCAACTCGGAAAGTCTGTACAACGTCCCCTGTATATACAACACGGCGGGAGATGGGGTCGAACTCCATCGCCGCGAGCATCTCGATATCTGGAAAATCAAACATGACCTTCGGCGATGTCGTCATCGCCGGTATCACAAGCGTCTTCGTCATCGCTTGGGTTACCATCATGGGTTGAAGGAACCACGGGAAATGGTCAACTTCTCGAATAAACATAGAAACAACAAACATAAAAGCAAGAGACAATAAGATGCACAAATGCCCATAATGCAACTCTCGACACACTCTCTCAAGACACTTTCGACAGATTTCCAGAAGTAACGTCGAACAAGCTGCTGAAATCCAGCCATAGGCTTTGGGCTCCACGACCACCCTAGGATATTCAGGACGAGTACCTTGACGTTAAGACGTCTAACTAAGCTGCCGAAAAACAAGGGGGTCTTAGCACCCTAAGTTTATTCGGGATATAGTTCAAAAACGCCACGACAACACTTTCTCCACCCCAATGAATAAATCGACGCATATGATGATTCAAGGAAGCATGATGACTAAATCAACTCATATGATAATTCAAGAAAGCAACTCGAATAATTATTCAATCGCATATTAAATAAATATTCACACAAAGCTCAATACCAGACAACCCAATTCAACAGTATCAAGCAATCAAATCATATCACAACAGTCGAAATACAATTCATCCCTCTGCAGCTCAATGGAGTTGGCAGAGAGGAAATCAAACAAGTGTGAGGGGTTGGGGACAGCTGTCAACCACTTGCAGACACGCCCACTAAATAATCATAATGAAAGTTTTAAGAACTAAAAATCGAAGGGGTACGAGACCCTCACTTCGAACCCTGAGGTTCTCAGACTTCTTCGCTTTATAACAGAAATTTAAAATCTATCCATATCTACAAGTTGCCCTTACCAAAGTCGTCCGCTAGCGTGGTACCGCTCGCCTCGATCCCGCATCGCACGAATTCAGAATCTACAAGTCCTATCATCACAAGGTAAGCTTAGCGGCACAATTTTAAGACTCAACTTAAAAACCTTAGGCTCTCAACACCTAAACCTTTTCCTAGCCAAACACCATCACATAGAACTTAATCATACATCAACACAACAATTATAAACTATAAAGCAAAACAATTTCTCTCCCAAAACTCCTAAGGAACTCGCGGTCAACATCAAGGAAATATGAACAAATTTCAAAACATATTGCAAGTCATATACTACTTTCCAAAATCATGCTTTCAAGTGTGTCTTTTTCACAAAATCTATCTTATTCAAGGCTTCAATTAAGCATGCATATATTAATACAAGTCTTTGCAAGAAATTTCCCTTTTTCCTATGCCTATAGGGCTCACGGCTAAGGGCCTAAAATGAGTGATCAATTTGCAAATTTTCCAACCATAAATTAGTACCATTTCACTTAGCATTTCCTTTTCAAGACAACAAGTCATAATTCAAGACCAATATTCAACTAAGTGCCAAAACTATTTTCAAAACATTTCAAGAGTAAGAGTTTCAAAGAATCCTTCCAATTCTTTTGATCCCAAAATATTTTAACTATTGCAATCACAAAGTTATTAACTAGATAACAAACTCAATCAAGTTCCAACATGCTTTTTAAGTCCTCAAGAACAAATTTTCACAATTAGCTTACTAATTCTTCCACTTAAACATATCCAACATATCCAATAATAATCTTATCAACCAAAACATGTTATTCATCAACCAATTTCATGCTTCATCAATCAATTTCTACCATTTCCCTCTTTTCAAGAATAGGTTCAAGCCATAAAAATAACTTAATCAACAAGCTAATCCTAAACTATGAACAAATACAACAACAACAACATCAAAGAAGCTTATTTAACCCATTAATCACTTGATTCACCAAGGATCACACAAAGCCCTCTTCTTCTCCCTTAGGTCACGCCTAGGGTTCCAAGGAATAGAGGTTGAAGTGTTCATCTCCTCTTATGATCACAATCAAGCAAAAATCAATACAACACAAAACATGAAAACAAGAAAGAAATGAGAAAGGAACCACCACCTCCTCCTCCTATGTGGTCGCGGCCTAGGGGCTGTTTGTGGGGGAGAAAATGGTGCTCTCCACTTGCTTGGTGATGAGCTAGGTAATGATGGAAGGTAGAAGAAGGAACTAGCAAGAAAATGAAACAAGAGATGAAGTAACTCAAGACTTGATGAAGGTAGCTTCCTTGGAGGTTTTGGAGCTTCTCTCTCTAAAGGATGAAGATGATGAACAAATGAGGGTAGAGAGAGGGTGGGGGGCGCAGTTTGGGCTGATTAGAGGGAGGGGAGGATTATTTATTTTCACTGGAAAAAAATGCTTGGTTGGAAATGAATCTAATAAAGTGTTAAAAAAACTAGTCACACACTAAGTGACACCTAACCATAAAGCAAAGATGCTAAACACATCAACTAATCTATCTCATCTAATGTCACATCTCTCATGATTACTCTCTAATTCTAGAGTCTAAGGGTTGCTAAAATACGGCGTAGAGTAATCTCGTTACCGGTAAATTTCCCGCCGATAAATTCGCGAATATTAATTTGACGAGAAATTAATTCACTGCGTGAAAATAAATTATCATAAATAATAAAAACAATCTAAAACACTCACAAATAATCACAACAAATCACAATTCGATTTTCATTAAAATCAGGATTCATTTAAAATTTTATCTGTGGCAAAACTGCCCGGCGATTCGAAACGTGACGAAACTTCGTTAGAATTTTTTGACGATATTTAAACCATGAATTAATATGAAATATTAATTCTCAAATTCAATTTGATCTTGATTTATTTAAATCACTTATTTAGAGAATAATGAATTGTTTATTACAGCATAATTACGATAAAAATTACACTACAATAACGCTAAATTTTGTAAAAATACGGGTGTTACGTGGATAATCTTAATCCATCTTATCTTTTACATGAATTGTGCATCTAAGTAATACACGTGTCTTATGAAAATATAATGTTGGTTCTCATAAAAAGACTAAGTTAAATGTAAACTTATCTGCGTCTTTTTATTTTTATCAAAGTGCGTCTAGAATACACTTTAATGTGTTATTTGACCTATCAATTATTCCATACGTGTTGTGCATGACTCATATTTATATATGAGAAAAGATTGACAGACGCTAGAGCGAAACGAGCGAGGGCGCGAAGCGTCTGTCCATGGGCTTGTGCCTCTTACTGTTGGGGGGTTGTGACATAGTGGGTTGGGGTGCGGGGGGCATAGCCCTGCGGTACGGTACATGGGTAATTATGTAAATTCCATGGTAGTATAAATTCTTAAAGTTGTAACATTGATTATCATAATAAGAAAACGAGCTGCTCTGCTCCAGAAACATAGGCACAATTAGTTGAACTCCGTTATCAAATCATGTGTTCTTTTTCGTGCTTAGACTTTCATGATTGTTGTTTCCAACAATACGACTTCAGTGCTGTTATTTGAACACAAAATGGGACACAAACACCGTATGTCCGTACTATACGGACCGTATGTCTATACAGTATGGACACTTTTTTTTCCAAAAAAATATTTCAAAAAAAAATTATCTGGTTAATCAAGTTCACATATCTGGTTAATGTTATTCATTATCTGGTTAATGATAAATCCTGAAACTTTTGGACATCCCATTTTCTTATCTGGTTAATCACGTTCACATATCTGGTTAATGCTATTCATTATCTGGTTAATGTCAAAATTTGTGTTAACCAGTTAAAAAAATCTAAAAATAAAAAAATATTTTTTTCAAAAAAAAAATTTATCCGTACTCTACAGATATATGGTCCGTACAATACGAATATACAATATCCCGTATTTATGTCCATTTTTGTGTTCAATTAACATTTTTCATACCACCTATACCTCTTGTAGTTTATAAGTTATCAATAATATTTTACTATTGCTTATCTAGCATAACAAATATCCTACGGTTCTCACCAACTTCGAAAAAGTAAAATATATCTACAGATATATGCCGAGTAAAAATATAAGAAAAAGAAATGCTACATGCCACCTTGTCAGAAGCTACTCCGAAGCAAACCACTTGACTAGTTGGAAAAAAAAAAAAATTGAACAAATATATCATTCAATGCAAGTCAAAACGAAAAAACATTCATCTCTTGCTGGGACTTTATACCATAGGCTTTGAAGGCTCTTATTATTTCACGAGAAAAATTGTAAAAAGAGAGTATAAAAAAAGAGAAAAAAGTAAAAAATATGGTAAATTTGGGGTATTGATTAGAAGAGAAAAAGAAAAGAGAAAAGTGTTGATTATTTTTTAAAAGACATTAATGTCCTTGACTAAAAACTTAAATAATTAATTTGATATATAGAGAATAATAGTAGAAATGGAAAAAGAAAAAAATACGCCTCTTCCTATTTCTTCGCATCAGAGCGAAGATTGTAAAAAGTGGGTGGATCCCACGTTTTTTAGTCTTTCTTCACCATTTCGTGGACAACCAATTGGTGGAAATTAAGCAACTCTCGCTTTACTCTCTCTGTGACACTTCTCTCGCTGTAAAATTGGTCCAACCAATCACAGCGATTCAAGAGTTGAGATAATACCTGATGAAGCTTTGAAAAAAGAAAGATAGTAGATCGGGAAAGCAGACAGAACGGATTTGATGAGCACCAATCTACCCCCGATCGAGAGGGAACGATTTTTCCATGAATACAAGCGTTTCTTTACTGACTTTATTACGGGCCTCCGTGTACTTTTCTTTCTTGGATTTGCACCGATTGATAGTCCCAAGTAAATGAACGGAACCATGCCTATATTGCAATTTTTAGTTACAATTTTGTAAATCTATAAAAATTTTATGCATTTGCGAAAGACTTATTAATTTAGTAAAAAAACAAAACTTATATGGAGTTCCCTATAACCTGTTTTTACTGTTATTTAACATAAATATAACACCTGAGCCATCCCTTAAAATAAGTTAACTTCCCTAACCCGTAAAGACGGAAATGTTAAGGCTACGTAGAGGACAGATATTTTCAAAAAATATATTAATAACCAAATGTTTACCTATTTATCTGGATTTTTTAATCTTTACAAATCAACACACACAGTGTATAGAAAGTATAATTACAAAAAAAGCTTTGTCGCCTTTGTTGACAATGTTTTACTTTTGGACTTTGGAGCACCTTATGTGAAAGGCACAAGACAATAAACGGTACACGTGCCCAAAAAAATAACATAACATATATATATATTATAATACTAAAATGTTAGCGAGATATTTTTTAATATTTTTTATTTAATGTAACTTATTTAAGTCTTGTTAATTAATCATATGAATTTTAATATTTATTTACTTGATAAAATTCATATATCGAATTTCATATAAATTTTATTTAAATTTAAGATAAATTATTATTTTTTGTTTCCCACGTGTATCATCTACTAAAGAAAATTTGATTCGAGGCATGACTGAATATTAAATACTAAATATAGGCACCTCTTTCAATAAGATTTTGAACCGTAATTAACTGCACGTTGGGACTAGTCTTTTTCACTAGACTCAACCCTGCTAGTTAAGATATATATTAAAAATATAGAAAATATTTCATAAACATTTCTTTTTGTATAACATGGAGATCTGATATTTGATTTATAAATTTATAATAATCAATTACTTAAACTAATATTGTTGTATTTCTCCAATCTCAACACAACAACAAGAATCTTGAACCACGAGTTGATCTTAAGCTACTTCAAGGCGAAATCATTAATTTAATTTTCTATAATTTGGCTGTATGTGGTTGTCACTATAATGTTGTCTTTTCCATGGTTTAAATAAATAAAAATAACGAAAAATCAACGCGAGATGATAGTTATCTCCCGTGGGCTAAAATGGGACCGAGAGGGTTGTAAAAATCGTACTGAACCAGTTGTTGGATGATTTAACTGTAAACTGAATTTTTGTTTGGTCCGATTAAATTTATGAGACTAACAATTAAAAAACCACATGTTAACTACCAACAAGGGTCGGTCCTAGCAGAATTGCGCTCGGATTCCATCTCGCCTCGAGCCAGTCTACAAGAAAAATTTCATTGTGAGGAAAAAACCACGCGGACAGCAGGGCCAACCCTGGGGGTAGGCCGGGAGTGCGACCGCCTAGGGCCCACATTTGTAGGGGGCCCAAAAAAAATTTATACTAAGCCTAGATTATACTAGTATTATAAAAAAGAATTTAAATAAAAAAGGACCAAATTATCTCTACAAATTCTGAAATTTGTTGAAGAGCCTCTTCATTATCTTAGCTCTCTCGATTCTTATTCCACATAATAATGAGTCCTCATATTCCATTTAATTCCTTCTTTCCTAACACCATTTTATTCTCTATTATAAAAACCCACACTTATTATTCTCATTTTACCAAAAATTCTCTTCCCAAATTCTCACGGTTAATAACAAAACTTTTGAGTATCCAATTCTGAAGTCCAAAATTCCCAAATTGCTTCACCTAGGCTACACTGCAAATCAGGTTAGTGGGTCCAAAATTCACAAGAGAGATTGAACGGTTTGGCAACTTTGTCAATTGAGAAGGATATGTTGGAGAACATTGATGTTGATGAGATTATAAATGATTTTGCATCTCAAAATGCTCGAAGAAACCGCTTCTTATGACTTTCCGAGAAAAGAGAAATTTTTGATATTTTGTAAAACCATTATTATGTATTAAGGCGTATTATTTTAGTTGAAATAGGTTGTTTTTTTGTCTTCTATTGAAATATTTTCAAATTAAAAAATAGTTATGTAAAGGGGGCCCTTTTCTCACAAATTGCCTAGGGCCCATAAAATGTCAGGAACGGGACTGGCTGACAGGTAAAGCCGAGTAAAAAAACACGTGACCAGTCAGGTTTCCCGACATAGATTAGTCACCAATTTTACCGGTAAATACTGCGTACCAATAACATGCTTAAAAAAAAAAAGCACATGTTAACTTAAATCGGTGGAGCAGCCCATATTTTTAAATAAGGCGATGAAAGAAATTCCCGGTGTACTTTAGCTCGTACCTCCCTCCTTGGGCTGGGAATCCGCCGAACTGCTAACATCAATGGTCTTAGCCCTCTAGCAATCCAAGATCAAGGATCAAGACCAGACAAAAAGTACTGAAATAATACATGCAATGCAAGTGTAAACTGCATATTGTAGCACATAATTAAACCCGATGAAAACTTTTTTTTATTAAAAGTATTTAGTTTTATTTATATACCATAAATTTAATATTTTATATATGTAATCATTTTTATTATTATAATTACGATATATAAAATAAAATTTTAAAAATTTAAAAGTCATATATTATTTTAAATAAAATATTATTAAAAAAATTAAATAATTTACTATCTTAAGTAGTTTTCAAATGTGCTTTAAATAAAGTATTTATGGAGCACCATTTGCAAATCTTTCTTACGGCTTAATTGAAAGACTTGCATGACAAGGGGCCCAAATTATTCACTTAACAATACCTATATCCGATCTTCCTTGCAAAGCACATTGAAAAGACCATGTTCCACGGTAAATGAAATCCATAGTTTTAAACCCACATTTAGCATGCATCAAGAAAGCTGAAAAGTACAAATTTCACTACAACAATACAACAAACAACAAAAGATAAGAAAATTAATAATTGACAAATTCACATAAAATAAAATTAAGAGATAAAAAGAGAGCTGAGGGGCATTTTCCTTTTAATGAATGGAATTGCATGATTTAATAATGTAGGATGACTCATTTACTTCATGATTTTTTGTCACACTTGATCATCAAAATAGTACTCCTCGGCTCAATTATAAAGAAAAAAAGTGTCCAGCAAATTTTAACTAACTTACTCATATTTAAATATAACCAAATTACAACTAACTTACTCATATTTAATGTCATTGTTTCAAAAATATCCTTAAGTTAATTCAACTTTTGTGTTCCAAAAAAAGTTGTGAGAACCATTATGATTAAGAATAATTTAATAAATGGTGTTCTATTTTATATGAATTAAGAAAATAATGTACTTAACTATCGTCCTTAATCAGTGTGAAATTAGATATTTTTATTTATAATTGAGTCCGGAGCGAGTACCAGAGTTTTATCATTCAATATTTTATACTTAGTGTTATTTTAAGGATAAAACTTAGGTAAAGTTCCTTAGGTGCTGTTGATGTGGTTTTTCTTACAAAATAGATAAAAAATTTCCCTCTCTATCCATACCCAATATCTCTAACCTCTCATAACTACTACTGTTTATCTATTTTGTGAGAGAAACCACACTAACAATATTTAAGAAACTTTACCTAAGTTTTCTCTTTATTTTAATAAGAACACTATGTAAATTTTAAATAAGCCCATGGTTTAATATTGTTGGTCAACGGATGGAAAGGAATAACAAATTCATTAGCAGTACTATTATTTAATTAAATCCATGTCGATGTTCGGTCACATATTACGCAATTAACAAGGATCGAAATTAAAGAGAACAATGTGACGGGAACCATATATCAAATGCGGCATCTCGAAGCAGTTGCACGTCTTTATAAAATGAATTTGATAGCAAATACTTTTGGCTATGCTATCTATGGGTGACATGGAATTTGGAGTGATGACATTGAAATAATCGACCATGCTTATGAAGCTAATTTGTCTGTATGATAGTCGTCGGTTTCATATGGTGTTACGGCGTATACGACACGACACCGTTTATTTGCAAATTGCAATTTGATGTTCCGAAAATTCCTTAAATTAAAGTTCGTCATGTTATGTTCTTCTGCTGATTATATAAGTACTGTATGCATCAGCACTTTAACAGCTCATGTTCCATAGTTTACCTAGTTTTGCTTTGTTTGGTCAAAGTTTAAAATGTTTGGAATCCTACCCCTTGGCCGTTTGGTTCGTTGAGGAGCTCACTTCGGGGGGTTTGGGGGGACTCACTCCTTACTCTTTCACTGATTCTAAGAGACACTTGTGAACCGTATATGTCGTCTGTGAAGATACATTCACTCAGTGCTTTACCTAAGATTAGGAAATTGTACAAACAAACATTCAAGGATGGAAAAATTAAGTTTTTTTTTCGTTGATAAAAAAGTTTATGTGAGTTAAGTCTCGACGGATCACCAGGGTTAAAAAAAGTCTTACGGTTCAAAGGGCGTTTATATATAGTGGTGGCCATGAGTATGTTTTGGTGGTGCGACCGCACATGACCCCATTTTTTAGCAAGCACCAGATAATATGAAAATTTTACATAGTATATATGTAAGTATTAAAATAAAAATTTAATATAATCAAAAAAATTTATATATTAAAGCTTGAGGGCCCAACTTTATTTTAAACTCTAGGTCCTAAATTTAATAAATCATTGCTTTAGGCCTCAAAAGACATGTTTTAGTACTAGTTTTTTACAAACCAATCATTTTTTGCAAGACCCAACTTTGATTTCCATTCCTTTTTGCTGGACCTACTTTTTCTGCTCATTATTCATTCACGCCTCTATTAACAAGCGAAACATTGAAACAACAACAAAGAATCAATTACAAACTAAAAAGAAAAAACATTACGAACAAATTATTAATGATTTTGTAATAAAAAATGTGAAGATGGATAATATTCTAAGATTTATAGGGCATCAATTTCTCAATTTGTACAGGACAACCAAAATCTCAGGGACAGACCTGAGCGCTTACATAGGTGCTTATATTTTTTATATTCACCAATGAGATCCTCACGTCGGTAGAAAAAAATAAGTTTTCATCTGAATTATAGTTTGTAAATTAATTTTATCTTAATTTAATTTTACAGTTAAAAGTGAATTTATTTTAGTGATTTATATTTGAATGTCTATATTTAAACAATAATTTGACTGAATTAACTTAATACTGATAATATTGATTGATCAGAATTTGTCTTTTCAAGACAACCGGTTAGAGTAAATTTTTCAAATGAAAAAGTTGCTTCACGTCAAGTGATGTTTAACTCAATATTACGTTGAAAAGCTGGCAAACTTTGCCAAACAACATTACGTGTAAATGTGAGTTTCAACCTGTCTCACGTTTCTAGTCAAAAAAAAAAAAAAAAAAATCCTGTCTCACGTTTTGTTATGTTCAAAATCTGACTCACGTTTCGACCGAAAAATAGGTTATTACAAAGGCACGTTTTGGTAGATATGATAGGATGATAAAAATAAATTAAAAAAAAATTTAAACAAAAGTCGGATAGAATGTAGACATCATTAGGGGTGTAATACGTGGGTTTGATTTTATGGAAAAAAATGCAAACCAATAAAATATCGTTGGTTCAATTTGGTTCGGTTTTTGTAAATTTTTGCATAAAACTCAAACCAAATTAACCTAATGAAGAATGTTTTAGTTCGATTCGGTTCAATCAGGTCAACTATTTTCCAAAATTAAAATACTGCGTTAAAAATGTTAAAAAATTTAGATTTTTTTTTTTCCAAGACTCTAAGTATGGTATAGTATCAAAATAACTACAGAAACTAGAAAGGGCAACAATAAATGATGATTTAAAAAATACATAAATTAAATATACTATATTACTTAAGGTAAACCAAAATGGGTACAATAAAACCAAAATTAGCTAGCACCAAAAAAAAAAAACCAAAATTTGCATTTACACTATGTCAAAAACATGCTATGATGACGACGTATGGATAACGCGTAAAGAGCAAAGCGTTATTCGAAAAGACACGGAGATTTCTGACCATGCTTTCTAAGGAAAGCGTTTTCAAAACCGCCTGTGTTTTTAATTTTTTTTAATTAAAAACACGGAGCATTTGGGTAATACTTGCCTGGGAAAGTGTTATCATAATTAATACATCGGAGAAAATTTGCTCTACAAAGCATTATTGGATGTTCAATTCGATAACACTTTCCTAGTTAAGCATTATCTGAAGTTTAAAACATAATATTAAACACAAGAGAACGTCTCACTTCTCAGTACTTTTGAAAACCCTAAATACGAGAGAACAACTCACTGCGATGACATCCTCCTCATCCGTTTCCACCTTATAGCATCTACCACCATCAAGAAACGGTGAAACAGAACTAGTTTAGAGGTATTTTGTGCCCTCATCATCCTTTTCCACCGAAGGGAGGCTCCAACAGCCACTGCCCAAGGGAGACACCATTACAGTAAGAGTTTTTTCGGTCACCTTTTTTAAAATTTTGTTCTGATCTATCTTTTCCTCATGAAGTCTGAATCCTTACCCCATTTTTTGTACTCTTTGTTGGAGGAGCAGTAATTGCGAGTTTGAGGTGCTAATCAGTGTGAGATTGCTGATATACCAAGGAGAGGTATGTTTTTTCTCAGTTTTTGTTTTGTGTTTTTTCATCTTTTAATTAATGCTTGTTGCTGAATTTGGCACTCAAGGGCAAGTGCACCTTATCGCAAAAGTAATAAAGTGGAGTATTTAAGACTCTAAATGTCGAACCCATATGGAGCATTAACAATTATTAAACTACTCGAGATCTTTTACTATTTAGATAAATCAGATGATAATGATAGAATTGGTTTGAGTGCATTTCGAAAATAGGAACTAAAATTGTCACAAGAAAAACACTGAAGCAAGCAAGATGAAGATTCAATTATGGAAGCCTAGGGTATCCGGGTTCACTTAAATCAAGTCCACATTATTAATCAACTACTCAACACATGCATCCTTTTCCTAATTGATTACTAACCACCGACTCTAATGTTAGTAACACCCAATGGTCATGCAATGCTAACAGTCTTTTCCTGAGTTTATCCCCAATGATCATGCAAGATAAGAAGTCAAGAAAAACATTAAGCATTAGAGGTGTGTTAATTCAATAACTGGTTGAAAACATACATTCACCCTTTGTCCATTGTAATTTTCGAATCCAATTATTCCTATAGGTCCGTTAACTAACCGTGGTATGATCGTCAACAATTAAGTTAACTATCCTAAGGTTGATCAAGCCTTATTTAAATAATCACAATAGGAACAATTCAATCATAGGAAAAATAAAACATGTATCTCATAGATTGAAAGCAACTAAAACCATAAGCAAAAAGATCCTCCATCACCCTAGTGATGAGTTTAGCTACTAATGTTCAAAATAGAAATTAAATATGCTAAATGCATACAGTAATCCACAAAGAAAATAAGATTAAACTAAACAGGGACACCCTTTTCGGAATGATGGCGACACATCGTTCTCCTTTTCCTCTCTGCTCCTGACAGCTCTATAATTCCTGGTCTGGTCAAAAGCCCTCCAAAAGTCCCTTTTTGGTGCTAACCCAAGTTTAAATAGAGACACACTCTGTTTTGCCCTTTTTGTCATTATGTACGGCCGTATACCAGTCAATCTGCATATCTCCGTGTTTATGTACGGTCGTACTGATGTATGTCAGGCCATACACACCTTAAAAACATACCTTAAAATTCAACGCTAAATCGTGCTGAACCTCCTCTAGGGCCGTACTGAGCTATGTTAGGGCATACTGACGCATGCAGGGGCGTACAAGTTTCATTTTTTGGCGTTGGAATGTGCTTAAATGCAGTAGTGGCGTACACCATGCATGTAAGGGAGTACATAATTTATGTAAGGCTGTACATCATGCCCATAATTTCAGAATTTCGTTTTAAATGCCCAAAATGCATCCAAAGTGTCCAAAAGTGCTTCCAAAGTAGTTTTCTCACTTTTCTACAAAACCAAAAGTAAAAGGAGTGAATTCCACATAAAAGCACTTAAAAAGGGATATAATTCACACACAAAACCCTCTAAAAATCACAATTCTTTATTGGAAGAACTATTTAGATTAATTTTTCTTTAGATTAACTCTGCTTATCCTGCTATATTCAAAGAGTTATTATTTAATTTTTGTTTACAGTTTTATTCAAAGAATTATTTATTACTTTAGATTAATTTTGCTTATTCAAAGAACTATTTATGTGCTTTAGATGAGAGAGGTGAGGATTAAGAGTTACATGATGTAATAATTATCAAGATGAGGCGAGTTACACGGCAGAGTAGTTGTTTGAGCACGACAGACGGGAGTGTTGGAACCAAGACGATTGTTCTGTCTGACTCTTAAAGAGTTTTGATGAAAAAAAGCAATTTGAATGAACATGTTTCTCAAGAGTATTTAACAACTTTGTTAAAAGTATATACCACGAGGGATGAAGTCTTTACCCAGAAATATTACCCTTATTTTAAATTAAGTTAATTTCTGAAGAGAAAGCTAGCTAGTTTAAGACAAAATGCAACTTCGAAAGCAACAACATTGTCTAATGTTGGTGAGAAAAGAATAGAAGAACGTGAAGCAGAGATCGTACAACATTTCTGAAAAGTACCATGTATTTAATATAACACTTCAATTCAGAAGGTTATTTCACAATGAGAACATTTCTACCCTAGTAGATCTTTCTCAATCATTTGCTATAAATACTGGAAGAATGAAGAAGAATGTATAGACGATATAGAGACATTGAATAGTGCTGAAACTTTGCCAAAATCATTTCATTTATTGTTTCATTCTCGGATAGCTTACGTTTACTATCCTCTCTTGTGAGAGTTATTTCAAAGCACCTGCCCTTAAATTCTTTATCCTTTCTTGTTAAGAGTTGCTGTATCCGTTTAAGACATTCTCTCGTGTTGTGAGTTATTATCTATTTCATTCATTTCCTTGTATTTGTTGTAAAGCCGAGTGAAGCCATTGTCCCTTAAAGGCACAAGAATGTGCGTCGTCTTAAAAAGTTATATGTTTTGCCAGGTTGGGCAAGGAGATATGTATAAGGTATAATAAGTTTGATTAGTGGAAAAATCATTCAGGGAAGAATGGACTAGACATAGCTATTGAGTTGGCAGTGAACTAGTATGAAAAATACCTTGTGTGATTCTCTTTTTCCTCGCTCTTTACATTCGGTATTTTATTTGGCTGGGGATTGAACTTTTCGTAAAGGGTTTATAAGTTTGTGAAAAAGCTTTCAAAATCTCTAGACATTAAGTTATACTTACGTTGCACTAATCTTAAGCGTTCATTAAGACTTGTAAGCTTATGTGTCTGTCTTATTAACATGTTTTGAAAAGGCTTTTCGAAAAGAATTTTAAAATACAATTCAACCCCCTTCTTGTATTTTACCATGTGATATTTCACAGAGGTCATGCGTGAATTAAAGGAATATCAAGCATTATATTTGCTTTGCTATTTGCATCATTGAAGCTACAAATTAGGAATTACTTATGCTTTAGATCAAGCTTCCAATTCAACGTAGATCAAGGAGTAATTGTGACACAAGTATCACAAGAAGAAGATAGGCCAACAGAAAAGTGAGACAGATACTAGTTGAAACAAATAACAATGATGCACGATGTGATGATGGGGAAGACGTGACTGAATATGACTGTCCAAAATTTAGGACAGTGATATTTCCTCATCTTCATCATCTTATATGCCCTTCATCATTCCTATTTGTTTCAGCAATTATTAAATTCATTGTTCCCTTGGACTTCCTCTTCTTGTGATACCTGTGTCACAATCATTCTGATACGAGATAAATCTTGTTGCCCCAATTTCCACAACATGCATGTAAGCCAAAACATTCAGTCACCCTCTCCATTGCACCTATCCACTATTTTTTACCTTCAACCACCATAGCCATTATTTTTAACATTTCCATTTCTCTTGGAACTTGTATTCCCATTGTATTTCCATCTGTTTCTAGTTGTATCCAGTTGTTTGAAAGCCTATAGGATAATATAAATAAGGTCATTGTATCCATGTATTTGCAATCCTTTTGTTTGAAGTAAATTGTGAGTTTCACTTTAAGAGAGTTAGAAAAAGGAGTCTCTCTTGTTTCAATGCCATTTTGGCATCAAAACAGGTTCCCATGTCCTTATAGTTCTGTTTGAGTGAGGAGAAGAGCTAAAAATTGGTTTGGGTTTTGAGTTTCCGTTGGTGTTGAGTGCAACCGCCAATGCCCCTTTTCAAAACTCTCATTTAGAGTTATTTTCTCCCTAATCTAACAATGACATTGTGTTCAGAAGGTCCAAAAACCGCAAAAAACAAAGTTCCATGGCCAACAAACCTCCCACGTGCCACTGCCAGAATCCGACACGCCTGTCACACACTTGTCCGAGGAAGAAGACGGGCCACATCACCTGACTTAGCCACTCAGAGATTCTCACGTTTCACCAAGTGCAACGTCAGCAACCAATAATCAACATCGCCAAGTGTAACACCAGTAGTTTTACTACGGCTTAATTATCGCTACTGTATTGTAGTTCCCTGTATTACGCATTAATATGCATAATTAAAATTTTGTGTGCTGTTAATCAAGTGGATGAATTTAACTAAAATGAAATTATATTTGGGACTTAATATATTATATTAAGTCACAGTTAAATTTTCAGTTCAAAATTCCACCATTTTTCGGTCGTGTTTTGAACTACCCGGGTAAGTTTTTGCCCGATTGAAAACTCTAATTCGACCCGAATATTTAAATATTTGGGAATTTGATGTTTTATAATATTTCTGATTTATTAGAATTTTTTTGGTAATTTTACTTAAATTTTTATAATACTGTATTTTCTACGCGCCGGAGACGCGAGACGCGTGAAACCGAACGTGCGACGAAACTGGAAGCTGAGAGAACCTTGAGCGAGGGGCGAAAATCAGAAGATAAAATAAAAAGGGATTAGATTGTGATAGATTTTAAGTCATGACACAAAGAGATAGTGATGTGATTAACCTACCAAAAATGTTAAAGTTTAGTTCTATTTATGGTAAGAGTTAGTAAGGTCTTTGTGCTAGCTTGCACCCATGGATTTGGCCAAGATTTCCTCCTCTTTTTCAGCCCATATTGGACGCATCATGCAGCTGATTTGGGAGAAGAATTTCACTCCTAGATCATTCACCAAAATCTTGATTTCATGCATGATGATTTCCTATCTTTTCCTAGCTTTTCCCTATCATCTCCTAAGATCACTTCACCACCAAGTCTCCTTCTTTTTAGCATCAAATCTCCTTGTTTGCTGGCTGGAAATCAGCTCCCTTAAGTGATCAAATCCATCACTTTCCTTGTGTCATTTACTAAGCACAAAATGAGGAACTCAAAGGTAATAACCATGAGATCTTTTAACTAGTTTTTAACCACTTGAGCAAGCAAAATTCTGCCCATTTTCACTTCAATTTGGCGTGCCCTCAAGGCCTATATAAGGCCAACAACTTCAGCTCATTCACTTCCTTGAGTTGAGAAAAAAAAATAGTGGAAGAAGTGAGGTAGTTGGAGAGAGTATTGAAGTGGTTTTGTTCCAAAAAAATTCTGCACTTGCTTTCTTTCTTGCAAGCTGCGAACAGCAGCCCTTGGGTAAGAAAAACACAATTCTTCTTCCTTCTTAAACTCACTTTATATCACTAGTAGTTGGCCATGATCCCTACTTAAGTTCTTCCAAAGCAAAAGAAAGATTTTATGCTATTTGTATTGCCATTTTCCTTCCATAGTTCTAGTTACTTAAGCATGTGTTTTCTTTTCATTTCAAGCTTGATGAAAAGCCAAGAACATAGATGGATACATATATATATGTGTCATGAATGGTCTATGTAAAGGCTTGAGATCATTTCTAAAGTTGTGACTTGGGTTTTGTTGTTTAAAACTTGCTTGGAAGATTTCATTTTGTTAATACTACTACCAATATTTTAAGATAAGTTATAAACTCCAATGAGCTTGATGAAACACATAGAGGCTTGATCATTCCAAAGGTCATGACCCAAGTTGTTGAGAGCAAGGGAACTCCATTTTTTCACTCTTTCTTGTTGAAGAGTTTATGGACTCAAGAACCTCAAAGAAAAGAACTCTACTACATCATTCGTAATATAGTAATAAAAAGGTTTTTGAAACAACAAAATATGTATATTTTAAAACTCCATTGTTTGGGCTATGATCTAAAAGAGAGCCTCACTTTGAATGGGTGAAACATCTACTTGATGAAAGGATGTAACTCATGACAAGTTTCTTACTACTTTCATTCTCTTATCATAATTTGTTGATAAATGGAATGGATATTTAAAATAAGAAAGAATGATCTAGGCATTTTATAGCTTTGAGGCCGTGAGCTTCACTTGGAGAAGGAGACAAATTCTTCATTTGATTCCTTGTTTTCTTGATAATAAAGAATAAAGCTTTTTTTTATATAGTTAAGTGATCCTACATTTTTTTGAGAAACAAACTCTCCTTGCCCTTCCCTTGTAGAACCGTGGCCATAGGGTAGGGATTAGGACACTAGGTTGGGTTTCTAACTTAGCTAAATAACTTGATTGGTTGAAGGTGGGAGAAAGTAAACTTGTAGAGAAAAATCGTGCGTTGGAAGGAAAGCGTCTACGGTAAGGGCAACTCTTAGATATTGTTAAGGATTATGTTTTATATGTTATGAGTAAGGGCAACTCTTAGATATTGTTAAGGATTATGTTTTATATGTTATGAGTAAGGGCTACTTATAGATATCTCTAGGCTTATGTTTCATATGCTTTATATGCTTGTATTTTACATGCTTATGTTCCATATGCTTATGTGTAAGAACATCTTTAAGTGTGTATATTAGTAATATGTGAATTAAGTATGTGACAATATGATGAACAATGTGATGGAATGATTTTCTTGAATGATGACTTGTGATTATGATTATTGTGTTGTGATCATTGACTATATTTGAGAATATATTGTTAAATGACTGTGATAATTTGGGGAACTGCCGAGAGCACGTGAGTTGGGTTACCGTCGCATCAACGTCAAATAAATCTTGGATTTTGAAATAAAAACTAAGAGGCATTTATTAAAATCAAAGAGACACTTAAAAAAATAGATCTTTCTAAAACCCTAATTAGTAATGGACTAACCACCTTTTCATTAAAAAGAATTAAGTGAGAGTTAGAATAATTAAATTAATTATTTTGAACTACTAGTGGATTTCCAACATAAATCATTTCATAACTAGTAGGAGATTTTCTAAAGAAAAGAGACTTAGGACTATAAAGGGAGACCTTGAGCCGAAAATATGGGGTTCTAATTAAGGGTGTTAGTACAAGAATAGATGATCTCGGACACTCCGTGTGAGTGATCCCGTCGAGGTAAACTAACTATGATGATAGAGTTGGTTGTTCATGCATACATCGATGCCAGAAGCGAGGTGTCGTAGAGTCGCCCAGACCTAGGTACGAGCACGTGCCGACAGTCAAAAGGAAAAACGGGCATTGTGTCATCAGGGGGATTGCTCTGGGCACAAATCCCTGCGGGGAATAGCGTTTGAGAAAGCCTGGTAGCGGACTCCAGAGCTCCTAAGGCCCTTGCGAGGGTGATATTCCGGAATCATGTGCATTGGCATATAGACTGACAAATAGGGATTTGTGGTGCATCTTATTTTGTGGACTATTCGTTATGATATTATGTTATGCTTGCCTATTCGTATATGTTGTCATTATTTATGTCTTGTTAAGAAGTTGACCCTTGCCCGTGGTTCTTTCAATCAATGAATGTAACCCAGACGATGACGACGATCGAGCTGACCCCGTTAGTCATGCCGTCCATGACGACATTTGAGTTCCCGGATTCAGGAGCCCCGTTCACCTGAGAGGTAGACCACACCTCAGGCCAGGTGACGTACACAGGGAACGTGGTCGAGACGACGCATACGGACGGACAGGCTACACACATAGGGATCACGCGCCGAGTGTTGCGGTTTCCGGTGCCCTTCGCACACATATTAGCTGCTTGGGTAGACGCGCACCCTGATGGAGACACCTCAGTTTCAGAGGACATGTCCGAGATTCCACGCCGGACCACTTTTCGCAGCGAGCCTCGGACTACGGACTCAACGTTATGCGCTACTCCCCTTAGATTTGTACGATGCATGCGACCCAGGAGGATGGACGTCGGAGCACCCTCTTCTCACGCCGCTGTAGACCCGTCAGGTTCCCCTGCTAGATCCGTATCACCCGTAGAGTACACTCCGTCGTCTCCGATTCCTATCCCTGAGACTACTCCCTCGGAGGATCCTTCTATATGCCCTCGCTGTGGCCAGGTAGGGTGTGGATCCGGAGGTTGGATCATAGATTCATCTGACGAGGAGGATAGTACTGGGGATGCACCTCTCGATACCCCTACTGTCGACGCCATTGGTGACGACGACGTCATTACGCCCGTGGTAAATGATATGGAGGAGGATTCGATGGTGGAGGATGAGGAGGAGGAGGAGGGCCTCTATGAGCGGCAGGCATCGCCCTTGGTAGTTCATTTTGAGGCGGACCGAGATCACATAGCCGCCCCTGTTGCTTGAGTTAGCGTGTCGATTAGCTTAGTGTTTCTTATGTCGGAGTCTGTCTGTTGTATTTTGGGGATTATGTCTGTACTTGTAGTAGTTTAGTAGTCGAGTGAAGCCCCACTTTTGGAGCAGCCCTCTGCGTAGGTGTCTGCCGGGAGTACCTCAGAGGTATGAGTATTTCTTATAGGAAATTCATATGTCAGATGTATTCCTATTTTGATGTTGTATTTTGTAAAACCTTGTTGGATGTATTGCCTCAGGATTTTATATATGTATTCCAGACGTATTTCCTTTTATTCTCTTTGTATGCCATGTTCTGTCAACGCTGTATTTACTTTGTCATGTTATTTGCGAAAGGTTTTTATAAAAAAAAAATTTACCGTGATTTCTATCGAACAGTATCAAAACTATTTCATACTTGGTGGTTTTTGTCTCGTAAGTAGTGCCTGGATTTCAGGGTGTCACATTGTGGTATCAGAGCAGTTCGGCCTCACCGGACTGTGAGTTGGGTAGCCTAAGCTGATCAAGGTCGTCGGGTTGTTGTCTGCTTTTGAGATGTGTCTGAATTGTACTTGTTTGCTGAGTGAAGCATATATGCTTATAATTGCTTGAATTGTTTCTTAATTAAAGCAATGTGTGCCAACACACCTATTTGTTGTGGGGTTCTGACTGGTTTTAAACCTTATAGGAACCCGATGCCTCCAAGACGCGAAGTCCCTGCTGAAGGAATGAATAACCCGGAGATGGCACAGATGACTCAGATGGCTCAAGCCATGGCCGAGATGGCGACTGCTGTTGCTCAGCAAACTGCTGCCAAGAATCAACGGGATTTACACAAACAAGAGAGGGAAGCACGAGCTGCTGAATCAAGGGGATTGGTTGACTTTCGCCGACATGACCCCCCGAAGTTTCGTGGAGAAGCCGATCCGGAGAAGGCAGACCTATGGCTGCAGGAAGTAGAGAAGATCTTTGAGGTATTACGTAGCCCGGTGGAAGTAAAGGTGAACTATGCGACTTATCTGCTCCTGGGGGACGCAGAATACTGGTGGAGAAGCACAAGACTGATGATGGAGGCAAACCATCAGGCAATTACCTGGGAGGCCTTTCGGGAGAAATTCCTGGATAAGTATTTCCCAATTAGCGCAAGGACCAAACTTGGAGACGACTTTCCGAAGGTACTACAAGGCAATATGACGATCGATGAGTACGCTGCAAAGTTCGAGTCACTGTCTCGATATTTCCTCTTCTTTCGACAGACTATGGATGAAGGATACATGTGTCATCGGTTCATGGAGGGACTCCGTTATGACATCCAAGATTCAGTGCTACCACTGGGAATCCGACAATTCCAGCCACTGGTCAAGAAGTGCAGAGAAGTGTGAGGACAGTTTTCAATTGCTGAAGAAACGCTTGACGACATCACCTGTGTTGGTCCTGCCACAGCCAGAGGAACCTTACGAAGTTTACTGCGACGCCTCTCATCAGGGACTCGGATGCGTGCTGATGCAACACAAGAAAGTGGTGGCCTACGCCTCAAGACAATTAAATACCTCGAAAGAAACTATCCCACGCATGATTTGGAACTTGCTGCCGTAGTTTTTGCACTGAAGATTTGGAGACATTATCTCTACGGGAACACATTTACCGTGTTTAGTGACCACAAGAAGCCTTGGGGATGAAGCTGAGACTTAGTTCTGCCTACCACCCTCAAACTGACGGCCAGACCGAGAGAACAATCCAGTCACTTGAGGGTCTACTGAGAGCTTGTGTATTGGACGATCGTGGGAGTTGGGACGACTTACTGCCGCTGATCGAGTTCACCTACAATAACAGCTATCACGCAAGCATAGGGATGGCACCGTACGAGGCCTTATATGGACGTAAGTGCCAGACGCCACTCTGCTGGTACCAAGATGGTGAGAGCGCAATCATAGGACTTGACATAGTACAGCAAACCACTGAAAAGGTGAAGAAAATCCGAGAGAACATGAGGACATCTCAGAGTCGACAAAAGAGCTACACAGACAATTGTCACCGACCACTGGAATTTGAAGAAGGCGACCATGTATTCCTCTGTGTCATACCCACAACTGGAGTTGGTCGAGCGATCAAATCCAGAAAGCTTACTCCTAAATTTATCGGACCCTACCAAATTCTTCGTCGTGTGGGGCCAGTTGCCTACCAAATAGCTTTACCGCCATTCCTATCGAACATTCATTACGTCTTTCATGTCTCGCAGTTGCGAATGAACATATCTGATCCGTCTCATGTCATTGAACCGGATGTGATCCAGTTGAAGGATGACCTCTCATTCGAACTACCCCGATCGTAATCAAGCGGAAAGATCAAGCGACTGAGAAACAAAGAGATTCCACTGGTTAAGGTAATTTGGAACCAGGCAACCGGAGATGCGACTTGGGAGCTTGAGGACAAAGTCATGCCGTCCATGACGACATTTGAGTTCCCGGATTCAGGAGCACCTATATTTTTTAAAATTGTTATTAAGACAATAGACTCTAAAAATTGCCCTTTTGCTGCCACAATTTTTGTTGTAAAGCATCATATTCTTAAAAAAATTCCTAACATGCTCTATCACTGCAGTATCGTCTAATAACCATTTATCTCTACTCGAATGAACAAAAGTTTTGGGTGGTTTTTCATTTCTTCAGAGGTTCTTTCGAAGAAAGCGAAATTCCAGTGAGGCTTCATACGAGACATGAAATTTACGTCAGACGATCCTTCAATGAGCTCGACCTCCAAATCAGGTTTAACATCCTCCTCTGCTTTGTAGTCTTCAAGTTACTGAGCATACTCCATAGAAGCACTGATACGACCCAACAAATATCCTCTATAGAGTGATCAAACCCAGACTTAAAGTCTTTTGCCATTAGATTATCATCTTCCTCAAAATTTAGCTCTTAGAATCTTGGTTGGTGTCATTTTCTTCCATGCCATTCCACTAGGAGTCCCTTTGATGATATTTGGGTAAGAAACCTTTGCTATTCGATGAGCCTCCATTTCGATGGTCGCTTCTTCTGCTTCTACTTCTTCATAGGTGCCTTCTTTATCCTTTGAACTCTTCTCAGTTGAGTCCTTATCAAAGGCCATTTCTCTTAGAAATTGTAAGCATGGTTCATCAGGAAAGTCTATATACCCTTTTTTGGACCATTGGCCGCTTGGCTGGCCTTTCCTCAATGCCACTTAAGAGTTAGTGCCCTTACTAACTCCTTGAACCCATTTGTTTTGGGGAACTTGTTTGGGTGGCACATAACTTTTGCAATTGGTCGAGTGAGAAATATACGAGTCTCCATCCTGAGTGGAAGCAACTTGCTTTCGCTTTTCCTGTTTGGATTTTTCTTCCTTGGCCATTTGCTTTTGATAGACTTTCTTCATCTTTGATTCTTCAAAGGCCTTAGCAGCGGCCTTGTTAAAGACAACACTCCAACGCAGACACAATATCACCTCGTGATTCACGTTTTTCTTCCTTTTGAGGAATTTGAGCAGACTTTCCCTAACTATTGGCAAGATGTTAGCAATCTCCTTCTCAAAGTATTTGATAGCCATGTCAATTGGCTCCTTGTCCTCGAAGGAATACTTCTACCATACAGATGTCAAATGGCTCCACATAGTGATAACATTGTCGAAGGGATCAATATCAACCTTCATAATGGTTTTCAACTTTTCCTCGAAGACCAATCTTCCATCCTTAATGGCTTTCTGGATCAAATCTCTAAAATGAACACAAGTATTATTATTATTATGACCATAAACATCATGATACTTACATTATTGTCAACCTTAACTTGGTCGTTAGTGGGGGTTTTGTGTCCCTCGGCGAACACAATTTGTTGATCCTTTAACATGATACCAAATATTTGATTAGCTTTGTTAACATCAAAACTATAAGTTTTCTTCGAACACATTGACTTATCTTTTGAAAAGAAATGCCTTAACGTAAAGGGTCCTAGTTTGAACTCATCCATGTCGACCTCCTTACTTTGGTGGTCGCCCTTTTCGTCACCATAAGATCCTCATTTCCCAAACCTACGTAGGCTTTTCGATTAGGTCTTTTTGACCTTTTCAATATTTCTTTCTCGGCCTTAATTGTTCGATCTGTCTCACTTTGTTAGCCAGTTCGACCATATCCCTTAGTTGCTGGTTAATTAACTTTATCATAATTAAATATTGAAGGTCCATCCATCGCTGCCATTTGAAATGATTTGTGCTTAGGTACATGGGGATGACATCTAGCCTTCATTTGACGGAATCTATTGAGGTAATCCTCGATTAGCTCATTTTAATATCTCTTAATATTCACCAAGTCCATTGGGCTTACAACACGTCACAAAACACGTGCCTAAAAGTCAGCGAACAAGGCCATTCACAAAGCGAACATGCCCATCCCAACTAATATAAATAGCCATCCATTCTCTTATTTTTGACATCTCCAGCTGATTAAAGCTCCTCTCTCTGCCATTTTTTCGATTGACTCATCTAGCCTTCAAGGCCACCGCTTTCTGTCTACTTGCATTAGTCATATCTTTGATTTTCCCACTACGCAATCATATGCGTAATTAGAGTACAAACTTGGCACCAACTATCTCTAGCTAGGTCCCACTGGGTGTATCAATTTGTTTAGAATAAATTTCATTTCAAATGGATGCTCAATGTGTTGAATCAAATTTTAGAAGAGTCAGCCTCAACTAATAGGTTTATGGGCACAAGTTTCGTGTTGACAGGCAGTCAGATGCCTCAGTACGAAAAGCGAAAATGAAAAGAAGTAAAAGCAGTTGAAAATACGAACAAGTGTAAAAGGTAAATGTGTGAAGAATTTAGGAAGTGGAAACTTAAATAAAGCTTAAAAAAGGCTCAATAAAACAAATTAAAGCTTTAACTGTAATGAAAATTACACCAAAAGTAATCGACAAAAAGTGAGAATAAGTTCGCAACAGAGTTGAAAGAAACAAATTCAAAGTGAAAATGCAGACTTGCAACATCAAACAAGTAATCAATGAAAATGAAAATTGAAATCAAACTGGAAATTGAAATGGGTTAACGGAGTGATTTGCTGTGTACATAGTTTTCGTGTGGTCGATGATCCTTTGAAAGTAGCGGACATGTTAGGTATTTTAGGAGTTGCAGTTATATTTGTCAGCTTCTCTAACTGTGTCTTTCGAAAGCTATTTGCAACTATTTATTAATGCTTCTTCACCTTCTCAATAACCCCCGGAAATGCCCATGTCAGTGATCGTGCATTTTTCTGGAAGATTGCTCATCCATGGCTCTTACAGTCTTAGAAACCACCCACTATCTTGATAACTACTCGTCATCGTGACCTTCCAATGGAGTAACTGCTCTTCGTGCTTATCTTCAGGTACTGTCGATGCTGGATTTACCCATGTGGCTTCTAGAACCTTTCTTGTTGGTAACTAAGCACTCTTCGATTCTTCGCTGAGCTGAACAATTATTCCAATCAATCGAACATCTCCTAGTGCATGAGGCTCTTGACTTTCTCATTTCTTCGATCAAATCCTCCCTTCTGAGACCATTCAAAAATTCTCAATTTGATCCAAACAATTGTATTAGAAAATTTAATAATATTATTTAGTTACTATCAGTTTAATTATAAATTATAATTTAACCGTGATTAGATTATTGAAATTGAACTAATATTCTTATCGGTTTAATGACCAATCTTGTTTTAATAAAAAAAATTCACTTCCAGTTAACATTTTAACCATAATTCTTGCTGTGTTTTTTGTTTTGCAAGTGATGAATCGGTTAGTCATGTTTTATTTTCATGCCCTTTTGCTTATAATGTTTGGAGATCTGTATATGCTTGGCTTGGTTTCTATGGTGTGTGCCATATGGATGGGGTTGAGAACTTTGTGCAGCATGTTATGCCTTGCAAAGGGAAGCATGGTAGGAAGGTGAAGTATCTTATTTGGTGTGCGGTGGTTTGGTGTCTTTGGTTGTTGCGTAATAATATTGTTTTTGGAGGGGGGTGGCAAAACATTCTGCTATTGTTTTTAATGTTGAAATGGTATCATGGGGCTGGTTCATGGCAAGGGGAGGTAAAAATTTGAATTGGAGTTTTTCTGATTAGTGTCTGAAACCTTTGGGTTGCTTTCATTCATTGGTGTAAATTTTATATTGTAGTGTCATGGGTTAGAATACCCCTTGTACTCCCAATGGAATAAATTTTTTTGCTTATCAAAAAAAAAAAACCCTAAACCCTAAAACACTATGTTGTAGTACACACACTCGGATTCTGAAAATAAATCGAGAACGAACACACGCACACACGCGGAGACATAAAGAACACGAGATTTAACGTGGTTCGGCAAAGTATGCCCACGTCCACGGGTATGCCCATGTCCATGGGAGTTGTTGCAGATGCCTTTTCTATTAATCAGAATAGGGTTACAAGTGCAGTATTTATATTGTTTATAACTGTGATACAATTACATTAATAACTTTGTACTGTACCGCGGGGGGCTTCGCCCGCTCCACTCGTTGCATTTTCAGCTCCACTCGCTACGCTCCGCTCCGCTCGAGCATCAGCCCAACTTCTAGCAACCATATGAGCCATACACAACAATCTCCACCTTGGCGAATATCAAGTCCTTTAGAAGATAACAGCTCCTGTCGGGTTGGGAGGGTCAGCTCCTGCTTAGCACTGAGAAACATGTAACAAGTCCAAGCAATGCTTGAACTTATCAACAGTGACTGGCTTTGTGAACATATCGGCTGCATTCATAGAAGTGTGAATCTTTTTAAGTAATATCTGTCCAGATGACTGCAACTCCCTGATTTTGTGGAATCTCACATCAATGTGTTTGGTTCTGGCATGATACACCTGATTCTTTGCCAAGAAAATGGCACTCTGACTATCTCAATGCAACCGAACTCCACCTTGCTCAATGCCCAACTCCTTCACTAGCCTTGTAAGCCACAAGGCTTCCTTGGATGCTTTAGCTACTGCCATATACTCAACTTCAGTTGTGGACATTGCCACTATAGTTTGAACTGTCAATTTCCAACATATAGGCCCACCTGCAAGGGTGAAAACATACCCAGTCGTAGACCTTCTGTTATCTAAATCACCAGCATAGTCTGAGTCCACATACCCAACAACTGAAGGATCACTCCGTTGACTGCCAAACATAATACCATGACATGTAGTGCCCTTTAGATATCTGAAAATCCACTTGACTGCCTCCCAAAGCTGCTTACCTGGATTAGACATAAACTTGCAAACTTGGCTTGCAGCATGTGCCAAGTCCGGTCTAGTGCAAACCATAGCATACATCAAGCAACCAACTGCACTGGCATATGGAATCTTTGACATGTACTCGGCTTCCGCATCTGTCTTTGGACACTGTTCCACTGAGAGCTTAAAGTGATTCGCCAATGGGGTACTCACAACATTAGCATTGCTCGTGTCAAATCTGTCTAATACCTTCTGAACATAGCCCTGTTGGGAGAGCCATAATTTTCTTGCTCCCCTGTCCCTATGAATATCCATCCTAAGAATCTTCTTAGCAGCCCCTAAATCCTTCATGTCAAACTCCTTGCTTGGCATGATTTTCAGCTCATTCACATCATGCAAATTGTTAGCCGCAATCAGCATATCATCAACATAAAGTAGCAGAAAAATAAAAGAACCATCATCAAGGCTCTTCACATAAACACAACAATAATACTCACAATGCCTGTAGCCAATCCTAAGCATGTAAGAATCAAAACGCTTGTACCACTGCCCTGAAGACTGCTTTAACCCATATAGAGAATGTTTCAATTTACAAACCAAATGGCCCTGTTCAGCTGTACTGAACCCTTCTGGCTGCTTCATGTAAATCTGTTCCTCTAATTCACTATGAAGAAAAGCTGTCTTCACATCCATCTGTTCTAAATGCATATCCTGACTGGCTTCCAAGGCTAACACTGCCCTGATAGAAGTATGTCTCATGAGCGGAGAAAAGATCTCATCATAATCAATCCCTTTCTGCTGTGAATACCCCTTTGCAACAAGACGAGCCTTGAACTTTTCCCCTTCTTTTTCTGATACTGCTTGTTTTCGCTTGTACATCCACTTGCACCTAATAGCACGTTTCCCCTTAGGAAGTTCAACTAACTCCCAAGTTTAGTTCTTATGCAAGGACTCCATCTCTTCCATCATGACACTCATCCATCTGTCCTTCTCTTGGCATTGAATAACCTTTTTAAAAGTAGACGGATCACCTGAACTGATGAGAAATGCAACAGAAACTAACTCTTTAAAACCATATCTAGCGGGTGCCTTACTAGTGCGACGGTCTCTATCTCTGACAAGATTGTAGTCCTACAAACCATCTAGGCTCTCTGTATCAACATCAGATTCATGCTCCTACTCATGTATAGACTTATGCATGGGCTCGGCCTGAGGCACTGGTATACTGTGAATCACTGGTAGCTGTTCGACCACCACCTAAACTGTCTTAGAGTTAGACTCAACTCCATTTGACACTGCAGCAGGAACATCTGTCGCAACTTTCTGCTTCAACATGAACTGCTCATCAAAAACTACATCCCTGCTGACCACCATTTTCTTTGAAACTGGATACCAAAACTTGAACCTCTTCACGCCTTTGGCATAACCTACGAAAAATCACTTTTTTGACTTTGGATCAAGTTTAGATCTCTTATCACTGGATATATGCACATAAGAAGGACACCTAAAAATTCTTAAATTATTAAAATCAACTGGGTTACCTGTCCATACTTCCTTTGCAAACTTCCCATCCAATGAGGCTCGTGGTGATCGATTGATGAGATAACATGCCATACTGATTGCCTCCGCCCAGAATCCCTTTGAAAGTCCAGCATTCAATCGCAGGCATCTGGCCCTTTCTGTGAGAGACCTGTTCATTATTTCTGCAACACTATTCTTATGTGGTGTTTTCTTCACTGAGAAGTGCCGCTGAATACCATAACAAAACTTCTAAAACTGCTTGTCGGTATACTCAGTGCCATTATCTGATCTCAAGTACTTGATTTTTCTGCTGTCTGATTCTCTACCTCTGCCTTCCATAACTTGAAGTTGGCAAAGATCTCTGATTTCTATTTTAGAAAATACACCCAAACCTTGCGAGAAAAATCATCAATAAATGTCACAAAATACTGAGATCCTCCCACGGAGGGCTCACGTGTAGGCCCCCATACATCAGAATGCACATAGTTTAAGACACCCTTGGTTTTGTGCTTTCCAGTCTGAAAACGAACTCGACTCTGCTTCCCAAGTACATAGTACTCACACAATCCCAACGTGCAGCTTCGAACACCTTTCAACAGATTCCTCTTATGAAGTTCTGCCATCCCACGTTGACTGAGATGACCCAAACACATATGCCACAGCTAGTAGCATCATCATCTGACTCAACAGAAGCAACTCCACCTACAACTGTACTTCCTAACAGTGTGTATGTATTCCCTACAGTCCTCCTAGCTTTCATCATAGTCATAGCGCCCTTTGTCATCCTGAGAATGTCCTTATCTCCATTTGCTCTATAGCTAAAGCCATTTGCTTACAAAGTGCCCAAGGAAATCAAATTCTTTCTCAGGTTAGGAATATGCCTAACCTCCCACAACGTTTTGACACCACCATCATCCATTGCAACTCGGATCTGTCCCATGCCAATAATAGCACAAGCTTTATCATCACCCAAATAAACAAAACCGAAATTACCCGACCAGCAAGTAGTGAACCACTCCCTGTTTGGCGTCATGTGATAAGAACATCCTGAATCAAGTATCCACGCATATGTGCACTGAGTAGAGGAGACTGAGAGCATGTCGCCTTCACTGAAATCCGAGTCACCTGATAGGACCACATTCGCAGCACTGGTTGTGCCCTTCTTCTGGTTTGAACAGTCCTTTCTCCAATGCCCGATCTGCTTGCAACTAAAACACTGTGTTGTTTTCTTGCTCTTTGATTTCGATCTCTTCTTCTTCAAGCCATCTCTGCCTTGTTGCCTTCCACGATCCTGACCCCCTTTCACATACAGACTCTCACCTTGAGATGAACCGTCCCCTGCGTTCTGTTTCCTCTGACTGTAAGACATAATTGCAGCGGTAATATCTTCCAGTTTAATAGTGTATTTCCCGTACGTGAGAGTGGTCACCAGGTGTTCATAAGAACCCAGAAAAGAGCACAACAGAATGATCACCTTATCCTCGTCATCGATCTTCACATCAAGATTCACCAAATCCCTGATGATTTGATTGAAGGTATTGACGTGTTGTTGCAGATCCGAACCCTCCTGCATCTTCAGGTTGTAAAGCCTCTGCTTGAGATACAGCTTGTTCGTTAAGGTCTTGGACATATACTGACTCTCCAATTTCTCCCAGACTGCTAGCGGACATGTCAAATCCATGATGTGATACATCACCTCGTCCGCCAGACAAAGATGAATAGTCCCTGCAGCCCTCTCCTTCATCTCCGTCCAATCCAGTTCCTCCATTGTAGCAGGTTTCGCCTCGCGTAGCGACTTCAGCAAACCTTGTTGTGCCAACAAATCCTTAACTCGCCTCTGCCATAGTCCGAAATTACCAGTTCCATCGAACTTGCCCACCTCGAACTTCGCACCGGAATTAAGACTCATCTGATACCAATTGTTGTAGCACACGCACACGGATTTTGAAGAGAAATCGAGAACGAACACACGCACACACGCAGAGAAATAAAGAACACGAGATTTAACGTGGTTCGGCAAAGTGTGCTTACGTTCACGGGAGCTGTTGAGGCTGTCTTTTCTATTAATCAGAATAGGGTTACAAGTGCAGTATTTATACTGTTTATAACTGCGATACAATTACGCTCCGCTCGGCCCGAGCGTCAGCCCAACTTCCAGCAACCATATGAGCCATACACAACACACTACAATTTTTTCGAAAGATACCAAAGTTCAGGAAAATCAAAAAATGCAATTATTATGTCGTGATATTATAATAGCTTGACAAACAAAAAGAAGACAGCTCTGGAAATTTAATTTGTCAAAATAATAGATTTGTTGCAAGATCATCAGATTTAGTCAAACGATTGATGGTGGAAATTAGACGAAATCCATCTAAAAGCACATAGATGACTTTATTCGATTTTCTTGAAAGTGCTTTCATGATTTGTTTGTGGATTAAACAATTAAACATCTCAAACAATCTTTTAAACTATTCCATAATGGACAAATCACCAGAACATGAATCCCGCCCAACCCTGATCGTGCTTTCAAGAGGAAAAATACATTAACAAAGAAAAAGAAAAAGAAAAGTTGGAATCCTAACCGTTTCAACAATTTTTGTTTTGGAAAACTAGTAGCATGTATCATGATTGTTGCCCAAAACCTGTGGTCGCTAGATGAAGGTCAATGCTCAATCAGGGGTAGATTTTTTTTTTCAGAGAAAATTTAGGGTAATGTCTCAGTTCAAGATAGGGAATACATTCGAGTTTTAAGAACACTTACAAAGAAATTTATATTTATCTCACTTAAATGAACTAATGAAAATTCGAACATATATACGATCTGCCACATACAAGACTCTATCATGCTCTACAAGATCAACCCCATGCAGTTAAGTGGTAGTAGATGTTGACACGGTGGTAGGTTGGTTTTTAGTAGGTGGTGGTCATTCACAATACTTTTTGAGTTGGTAGCTGGGAAGTTTGACTAAGTACGAAAGGGAAGCGTGGGTAACACTTTTTTTTTTTTTAATATTAAAAGCTTTGTATTTAGAAAAGTACTAGTAATCATGGTCAGGGAATTAGACTATTTCACCAACCCAATTGCCTACTTATAATTAGCAATTAATAATACATACAAGAACTCAAATTGTCTACTTCTATGCCCTTTTCACTTGTCCTGTATGGACTATTCGTTGCTGTGATGCCTTCCTTTGTAATAATAATTGATTGATAATTGATTTATTAATTAAAACCAAATTTTAATCTATTTCGTTTTATTTTTCGTATAATAAATTAGAATGGTGTTTGAAAATTTTCAGGTGTAGGTTATGACTACAACATTTTCTGAGGCCTCTGACACAGATTTGCATGAAAATTGTTTATTTATGTTTTTGCTCTAAACCTAACACCAATGATTATGGATAAGGGTTCTCTCCCGTTTTTTTTCTTATCAATTTTTCTCCTATGGAATCACAACCACACATAGATAAGAGGGAGAAGATGTGAAAAGTATTAAAAAAATAAGATACATGATTTTGATGGTGGATATCTCAACACCGGAGAAAACTGGAGGGAGTTTCACGGGAGAGAATCCCCTTCCAATGATTATGCGTGTATTTTATACACATTTGATTCTTAGATGGCTATGATGGAAATCAGGTTATAGTTTTTTATACTTAGATCTTATGTGTATGTTGTTCTCGATATATTAATTCACACTAATGATTTTAATTTGTCTAAAGATTATTCTATCCTAGAGGAAAGAAAAGAAGAAAAATCAAAGTAGTTTAGGAATCTCAGAATAGAAATTAAAAAAAAAAGAATCTCAGAATTCAATTTGTTTGAAACGATACACTCAAGTTTGGAGTAAAAATCTTCTCCATTTCTTTAAAGAAATGGTAATATCCATTACTAAAGTTTTTTGTGTGCATAAGAGCACATAAATACATAATTTATGTCACAATTTTAAAAACATGTGCATTTACACACCCAAAATTTTAGTAATGAAGATCTCCATTTCTTTTAAGAAATGAAGAGGATCTCTAGTCTCAAGTTTGGGAGAAATTAAAAGTAAGAGTCAGATTTATTAAAGAGAAAATCAAGTCATATATGTGGAACGAGGATTCTCTCCATTAACTGGACCCTCCAGTAGGAGAGAGAGTGACACAATGATTAAAATAATATTATTAATATTATTAATATTATTTTAATCATTGTGTCACTCTCTCTCCTACCGGAAATGTCTAGTTATTGGAGAGGAGCTGCACTCATATATGTGTATGTTTCTTACAGCAACATTAATTATTGATTAATTAGCTTTAATTTTTTCTTTTAAACTGAAATTGTCACTTTAAATTAAATTTATTGTCTAATTTTAACAACCTAGCTACACGATAGCCCATTCATTCAAGTATTTTAAATATTAACTAATTTAAAAAATTGAAAGTTTTTTTTGGTGTTAAAAAAATTGGTGTTTAAAAATTTGAAAGTGAGCATGTGGGAATTTTTTCGGCATTTAATTTGGGCTAACTACCAAGTTCCAAAAGAAAATATTATGCAAATTTTGGAGGAGCAGTAATACTAAGATATAAACTTGAACTCCAAGAGATTGGTTTAGTGGAGTATGACAAAGTCTGTATCTGGCAGGTCGCAGGTTCGAATCTCGATTAGTCTCTTTGGGGTGATGACGTAAATGTAAATTCCTTAATAAATGCTCTTAGATAGGGTTGTACACGGTCCGGGTCGACCCAATTAACCCAAAGATCTAACCCGACCAAAAGCGTTTAGTTCGGTTTTTTCTGTAGTTTGGGTCGAATCCGAACTAACCCATTCAAACCCGAAGTGATTTGGTTCGGGCAACAGATTTATGATTTCAAATCTGTCAACCCGCGAGCCCAACCCAATGACACGAAATTTATTTTTTTATTTTTGTATATATATCTTATTATGACATAGTCATGACTCATGAGAGATAAGACTACTTACTCACTTAGAAATTAGGGTTTTTTTTTTGTCAGCTAGTAGAAATGGTAAACAACAAACACACACACATATCTAAACGGCAACACCCGGGTTCGAACCCCGGTCCTGGCGTCCCCATGTCGCTGAAATTGCCAAAGCAACCAACAGTGGGGGACTTCTTTCTATTTTGCGAAAACTTTGTGGAATACATTGTCATTTTTAAAACTGTGAAGTTTAGTTTAAGTGTTATTGAAAATTTTGTAGAATTTTAATTTTTAAATGGCACTATTTTTTGAATTTTAAACTTTTTTTTTGTTTCATGACTCGCGAACCCAACTCGAACCAACATGTTTATCACTGGATTGGTTTAGTTTTGGTTTGACAAAAAAACTACGAATTTTCAACCCACCCAAACCGAGAAAATCTTATTGGTTCGGGTATCGGGTTTGGTAAAAACCAACCCACCCCGACCCATGTACACCCCTATTCTTAGAGTACAGAGGTATTCACTGCCTTAGACTAGGCACCATCCCCTCATCCTAAATTTCCATTATAAAAAAATTAAGATATAAACTTGAAAAATTCATATAAATTCTTTTAGTCTCTTTGTTTGGTAAATAAAGGAGCTACACGACCAAAACACATATAAGATTAAATAATATTTAAATTTAAAAAAAAACATTGTTAAACAATTGAATTCTTCCCTCAACAAAACAATTGAATTCAATTCCTAAAGAAAACAACCTAATTCAACATATTTCACTGCCATGGGTAGTTAAAGTAAAAGAGACACGATGCTATTTTTTTTAGGGAATTCAAATCATGGCATTTCATTAGAAAGCAATACAAAGTGGAAATTGTTGGTGATCTTGGGGGCTAGGCATTGAAGAGGCCACCTTAGCTAACCGGTGGGTCACTTTATTGGCTTGCCGCTGACTAAACTTCACACTAATGTTTTGGCTAAAACAACAGAGCCTAGAGCACTCCTGGATAATACAACTGAATTCTGTCAAGTCTACCTTTCGTGATGAACTCCGTCAACAACAACCTTACAATCAAGTTCAAAAATAACACTTCGGAGACCCAAGCTATTACACCATCGCAAGGCTCAGAGCAGGTCAAGTGATTCTCCTTCATGAACACGCAAACACGAGCTATTCCATAACGTTCTGGCTGCGACAAATTCGTCTCTCTCATGCCGAATACACATACCCATACTGGTCGTTCCATTCTCTACAGAAAAAGCTGCATAAATGTTACATTTTAAGGAACCTGCAGGCGGTGGCGACCAAGTGGAAATTGAGGAGGCGGATACGGTTAATACACTAATTTGTCTATTTTTATGAGATATTTTTAGTACTAAAATATGTTATTTCGCATCATTTAAAGTATAAAACTACTCACTTATGTCCCATTATGCAGAAATATCACAAAGACAACACTTGCAGTAAAAGATGCAGAATTGGACAAAAAATTGGCGAATTTTAGAGATTTTTTGCATTTCTAGACAAGTGGTACGGTCTGATATATTCTCAGTACGATCGTACCTATTCAAGCACAGTAGTAAGGGCATACCTCATGGTCAGTACAACCTAGCGCTGAAGAAAAAGTCCAGTACAGCTGTACCAAAGGAAGTACGACCGTACACAATTGCTGTCAGGTCGCACCCAGTGCACAAGTACGGGCCAACGTCGCAACTCAAGTGCGGTACGGCCGTGTATAATCGCAGTACGGCCGTACCTAGTCCCAGATCGCTCAGATTTGATGCCAGTTGACCTAATTCGCTGCCTAGGCTATAAATAGGCCTTCTTAGCCCTCTTTGAGCAGACTTTTGACTTTGGAAAGAATTTTGAATCCTTGTTGCTGTTTGGTGACCTCTGGAGCTTTTGCCCAATCCTTATGTGCCATCAAAGCTTGGGAGAACCACGAAGAACAAGTGGGAGGACCGTCTTCATACCGAAAGGGTGTACCGGTTCCATTTAATTATGTCTTTTAGGGGTTTTTGCTTGGATTTATGTTATTCTAGCTTATTGAGAAATATTATGAGTCGCGAATTCCATCACTTGGGGTGATGGAGGATCTTTTACGATGTTCTTGATATTTATTTAATTACTATTATGAATTTCTTGCTTTCCTATTTAATGTGTTATTTTTAGTATGCTTAACCTCATAGGATCTGGCCAGTCCTTAACAAATTAGTTAATTGTAGGTGATTGTACCACAATTAGTTAGTGAAACTCTCGGAATAACTGAACTCGCTAATTGTGCCAGATCAAGGATAATTGCTTGTTTCCAATCAATCATTAAATTGATAAACTCACTGTCTCTTAATGCTCTTCCTTTTTATTGCCTTACATGATCATTGGGGGTAGTCCTTAGGAAAAAGATTGTTAGCATTGCATGATCATTGGGTGTTAATAGCATAAGAGTGGGTGATTGGCTTTCAATTAGGAAGTATAGCTCATAATAGTTGGTTAATAAATTCAAGGACTAGTATTAGTGAACCCAGTTCTCCTAGGTTCTCCCTATCTGATCTCTCTTTAGTTCTTGCGTTATTACTTTGATATCATTATTTGCAATTCAATTGTCTTGCTCTCAAAACCATTATTTTCGTTAGTCTAAATAATATAGAATATTTATTACATTTAGTACTTCCGCATTTCCTGTGGGTTCAATATTCTGAGTCTTAAATATACTCCATTATTGTTACGAGTTATGATCAGGTGCACTTGCCTGAGCTGCAACAAGTTTTTGGCGCGGTTGCCGGGGAATGTTTTAGCAATATTGAAATAATGAGATTCTAGTTACTTTAGACATTTTACTTTATTTTAATCACATTTTAATTACTCTTTATTTCAGTATTAATTTTAATTTTTCGATTTTCGTACACGCCTACGCAGAAACCAAGAACCATTGGAAGAATATTTCTCCCCAACGGTCAATACGCCAGATAGCATCAACTACCCAACCATTAGACCACGTAATTTCGAGTTCAAGCCAGCCTTAATTGCAATGGTATCCGCAGTGCAATTTTCGAGACTACCTTCGGAAGACCCACATGATCATCTTAAGAACTTCCAAAGGATACCCAACATTGTCAAGTATAATGGGGTCCCAGCTGAAACCATTAAACTGAGACTATTTTCATTCTTTCTGCAAGGAAAGACTCAAGCTTGGCTAGACTCACTGGCTCCTAATACAATCACCACTTGGAAAGATTTGAAAAGCAAATTTCTGCACAAATATCTCTCCCCTACAAATTCTGCAGAATTAAAAGCCAACATAGTTAACTACAAATAACTTGAAGTCGAATCAATGCACGAAGCCTGGGAGCGATTTTAGGGTCTACTCAGAAACTTCCCGAAACATGAACTTGTTAAGTGGCAACTAGTTCACAAAGCCTATAATGGGTTCAATATGCAGAGCAGAGCCGCCGTAGATGGTGCTTGTGGAGGATCCTTGGGAATAAGAAAACTATCTGAAGCGTTTGAAATAATAAAGGAGATGACTCAATACGATGCTCAATGGTCATCAGCAAGGTTGCAACCCAGCTTGAGATCTGAAGTTTGTAGCACAGAGACCAATCCATCCTTGGAAGCTAAATTAGATGCAATCGTTGAAAAATTCAACGTCCTATTAGCATCTCGAATCCATGCTAATGCTGTAGGAAATGTTCACAACAAGGAAGCCATGACAACTAAGGACCAAATCGCGAAAGTCAATTTTGTGGGAACAAAGACCCGGGGTAGCTCCTATTCAAATAACAACAACCCCATGTGGAAGAACCAGAGATCTTCATATTTACAAGGTCAAACTCAAAGAAGAGGAAATCCCAACTTGACCGAAACAATGCAAAAGTACATGAGGTCTCTTGATGAAAGGTTTAAATGCCTAGAAAAGACGGTAAGTACCACTGTAGAAAATCAGAAGCAATTACAGGAACAAGTTGTCACTCTGGTGAGCTATATGATCCAGAGGAATGATGAAAGAATGGATGCTCAAAAGAAATCGACACCAGAAGCACAATCTAACTTGATCACTACAAGAGGAGGAAAAGTACTTGCAGGGCCTACTATGAAAGATAACAGAAATTCTTCATCAGCGCACAGTCACGAAGAACCACCAGTTCAGGACGAGAGTAAAGATACAGAAAACAGGGAACCTACAGTGGAGCAGTAAGCAAGGCCTGCTAAGGCACCCGTAACAACCCCAAATGTGCCATTCCCGTAGAGGTTGAAGTGATCTTCAGGACCCTCAATTTGCAAAATTTCTAGAAGTCCTGAAGCAGCTAACCATAAATATCCCCTTCGTAGAAGCTATTTCTAAAATGCCCAAGTGTGCTAAATTCCTTAAGGACATGCTCACCAACGAGAAGAAATTAGAGGAATTCTTTACTACTAAGCTAAGCGAGGAATGTTCGGCTATAATTCTGAAAAAGCTACCTCCCACAATGAAGGATCCAGGAAGTTTCACAATCCCATGCACTATTGGGAATGCTTACTTCGAAAAGGCATTATGCAATCTAGGATCTAACATTAATCTGATGCGCTTATCTATTTTTCAACGACTTAGTTTAAAAGAAGCTAGGCCCACAAGACTTTAACTGCAACTAGCAGATAGATTTATAGTGCATCCCAGGGGAATAATTGATGATGTCTTAATAAAGGTAGACAAGTTCATCTTCCCGATCAATTTCGTGGTCCTGGATATGGAAGAAGATAAGCAAGTCCCACTTTTGTTATAAAGACCATTCTTAGCCACTGCGAGAACAATCATTGACGTCCACAAGGAAAGCTCACATTGAGGCTAAAGAAGTTGTCTTCCAAGTGTTTGATTCCTTGAAAGCCTCTTCTAGCTCACCATCTTGCAATTTTATTGATACTATAGATGAATCTGCACTTATATTTTTTGATTTACAGGGATACTTGCTCAACGACCCATTAGAAAGAGTCCTGACGTGTGACGAAGGTAACATCGCAGATTTAGAAGATGTGAAGAATGAAGCTATGGCATTGGATGCAAGCATGGTACACGGTGGATGGAACGGGATGCAACAATTCGAAAAATTTGAGAGACCGGATACTAAGAAAGCAAAGTCATCCATAGAGGAACCACCGGAACTTGAATTAAAATCGTTACCTGCAAATATCAAATATGTATTTTTACATCCACCTTCTTCCTTACCCATTATAATTTCGTCTTCTTTGACAGGTAGCATGGAGAAGAAACTCTTAAGAGTCCTGCAAGAAATTAAATGAGCATTAGGCTAGAGTATCCACGACATAAAGGGGATTAGTCCCTCCACACGCTCTCATAGAATTTACATGGAAACAAACCATAAACCAAAAGTGCAACATCAGCAAAGGTTCAACCCAAATCTGAAAGAAGTAGTGAAACAAGAAGTTATTAAGTTACTTGATGCTAATATTATTTATCCTATTTCTGATAGCTCTTGGGTAAGTCCTGTGCAGGTAGTACCTAAAAAGGGAGAGACCACTGTTATAGAGAACGAGCAAAAAGAACTAATCATGGTAAGGAAAGTGATTAGCTGGCGTATGTGCATCGACTATAGAAAATTAAATTAAGCAACCAGGAAAGATCACTTCCCCCTTCCCTTGATTGATCAAATGCTTGAAAAACTATCTGGGCATGAATTTTATTGTTGTTTAGATGGATACTCTGGTTGTATGCAAATTCCTGTAGCTATGGAGGATTAAGAAAAAACTACTTTTACATGCCCCTATGGGACATTTGCATATAAGAGAATGCCCTTTGGTCTGTGTAATGCCCCTGCTACATTTCAGAGATGCATGATGGCGATCTTTTCTGACATTTTAGAAAACTGCATAGAAATAATTATGGATGACTTCTCTATCTACGGGTCCACATTTGATGTCTGTTTGCATAACTTAAATCTTATGCTAAAAAGATGCATAGAAACAAATTTGATTTTAAATTGGGAAAAATGTCAATTCATGATTTTAGAGTGCATAGTTTTAGGACACAAGATTTCGAAAAAGAGCATTGAGGTTGACCCTGCAAAAATTGAAGTCATTTCTAAACTGCCACCCCCAAACTCAGTCAAAGCAATTAGAAGTTTTCTAGGATACTTAGGTTTTTATCATAGATTTATCAGAAATTTTTCACAAATTGCAAAGCCACTTTCTAATCTTTTAGTTAAAGACGTGCCTTTTGAACTTTCTATTGCATGCATAGAAGCTTTCAAAACTTTAAAGTCTCAATTAATTAATGCACCTATTGCTATAGCACCTGACTGGTCTATTCCATTTGAACTAATTTGTGACGCAAGTGATATGGCAGTTGGTGCAGTTCTAGGACAAAGAAGGGATAAAATCTTTCATACTATTTATTACGCCAGCAGAACTTTGGATCGATGAAACTCAGCTAAATTACACCACTACCGAAAAGGAACTATTAGCGGTTATATTTGCATTTGATAAATTCGTTCTTATTTGGTTATGTCAAAGGTAATAGTTTATACTGACCACTCTGCTATTAGACACTTACTTGCTAAGCAGGATGTAAAACTAAGACTCATTAGATGGATTCTATTGCTGCAAGAGTTCGACATGGAAATTAGAGATAAACGAGGTGTAGAAAATGTTATTGCAGATCACCTCTCAAGGATAGACCCAACAGTGAGACACCCGTTGTAGAACGGATTAAAGAGACCTTTCCAGAAGAACACTTATTCTCAATCTCATAAGCACTGTGGTTTGCAGATTTTGTTAACTACTTGGCTGGTAAAGTGCTCCTACCTAACTTAACATATGCTCAGCGTAAGAAATTCTTCTCTGATATCAAAAACTATTTTTGGGATGAACCATATTTGTTTAAAACCTGCACTGACAAAATCATTAGGAGATGTATTCCAGAAGAAGAATGTCAATTCATATTAGAGCACTGCGACTCTAGAGAAGTAGAAGGTTATTATGGTCCCACTAGAATATCACAAAAATTGCTACAATGTGGTTTTTATTGGCCTACCATTTTTAAGGATGCTTACAATTTTGTTAAGGCTTGTGACCCATGCCAAAGAAGTGGAAACATTTCTAGAAAACAAGAAATGCCTTTGAATAATATTTTAATCTGTGAACTTTTTGATGTCTGGGGAATAGATTTCATGGGACCTTTTCCTAAGTCTTACAATAACATGTACATCTTAGTGGCTGTAGATTATGTATCAAAATGGGTGAAAGCAGTAAGACTTCCTACTAATGACGCAAGAAAAGTTATTAGATTTTTGAAAAGAAATATTTTTACTAGATTTGGAACCCCCAGGGCGATAATAAGCGACGGTGGTAGTCATTTTTGCAACAAGCATTTGAAAATCTATTAGCAAAGTATGGAGTAACTCATAAGGTAGCCACACCATATCATCCGTAAACTAGTGGTTAGGCAGAAATCTCCAATAGGGAAATCAAGAAGATACTAGAAATAACTATTAACATTTCAAGAAAAGATTGGTCCCTAAAACTTGATGACGCACTGTGGGCTTATAGAACCGCATTCAAAACCCCTATTGGTATATCACCATATAGGTTGGTATTTGGAAAAGCATACCACTTGCATGTTGAATTAGAGCATAAAGCTTATTGGGCTATTAAAGCTTTGAATTTTGAGATGCAGCTTGCAGGTGAGCAACGTCTGTTGCAGCTTAACAAAATGGACAAATTTCGTCTAGAGGCATATAAAAATGCCAAGCTATACAAAGAACGCACCAAGAAATGGCATGATCAGCGAATCCAGAAACTAAACTTCCAAGTTGGAGAGAAAGTGCTAATATATAACTCATGTCTCCGTCTATTCCCAGGAAAGTTAAAATCCCGCTGGTCAGGTCCATATGAAGTGATACAAGTTTTCCCCTATAGAGCTCTAGAAGTACGTAAAAAAAATGGTGAATCATTTAAGGGGAACGGACAAAGGGCCAAATATTACGTTGAAGGAACAACAAGAGAAGGGCTTGTCATGCTCTTGCAATCCCCACCAGCTTAACAAAGAGTAATGCGTCAGGCTCGCGACGTTAAACAAGCGCTTAACAAGAGGTAACATGTGCTTCTAAATTTCTAGCTATTTACTTTTAATACTTATTTTTAGTTTATCTTTATGATTCACAGTCTCTCCAGCTGTTCGACAATTCTTTGGGTCATAGCAAAGCAACAACACCTAATAAACTCTCCATAACTAGCTCGTGAAATTCTCAGATGGGAGTATCTTTCCAACTTCTTTTATTTTTATCACAAATATACGTTTTGCTTTTATGTTTTTAAGTGCTTGGTCTATCACAGTAGCAGTGGAGACACTACTAAAAATAAGTGCGAGGAAGGATCTTACATTTTTGTTAATACTTGGCTATGCACATAATTGCTTATAATTATAGATAGCTTAAAAATAATTTTGCTGATTTAGGGGCTATTAATTTTTTTTTATGACAACTTGTGATTGAATTGATAATGTTGCGAGATCTAGAATTTGCTAAAAATTAGCATTGGAGTTTTATTAGTTTCAATTCTCTGTCTAAGCTTCTAAATGTGAGATTTGGGCCTGTATAAGAGGCCACATCATTTTTTTACCTCTTTTTCTTTTTTGAGTGATATGTTTTCTTATTGTGCATTCTAAAACTTGTGCTGAGACCTTTGCAAAGCGAATAAAACTTTATTTTCATGTGAATTTGGTAAGGGCAATTTTTTGGAATTTTTTAAGCCACTGAAATTTTGAAAAATCTTACCACTAGGTGCCCAACTTTGAGTCTATTGTTATGTTTCTTTGGTACCCCTTATCTTTATTATTGATTATTTTGTGGTGGTAACATTGGAAAATGTTGTTACTAGAGCAACTAGTGGCAAGAAAATCAAAAGAATAATGTTAGAAATGTCTCACAAAGATTTTGCAAAAGAAGGCTTAGAAAAAATACTTTCCCCTCCTGGAATTGTGAAGTTGTTAAACTGATGCTTAAAAAGCATAAAAGGAGGAAAGGAAAGAAAAAGAAAAGAATAGCCAAAAAAAAAAAATTATGTATTACCTTCAGAAAATACACGAAAAATGTGTTGCTCAAAATCAGAGGGATTCTTGCTTGTTCAATAAAGTGAAAAAAGGAGAAAGGTTACTTGTTTTGGTTAATTTATTTCTGACCCTTTGTATGACCTTTTCTTTCTTTTTATTTCACCTAACGTTATTACCTTGGCCCCATTACAACCCAGAAAAGACCATTTTTTCCTATTTTGCATGATAAGTAGACTTTGATAGTAGAGGTTTGGTCAATTCACAAGCCTATGTCAATGTACTCCTTTGGAAAAATCTGAGCATTCATGACTATACATGTTAAACACTTTGAGAGAGGTGAGGAGTGTGAATTTTAAATCATAGAGTATTAACTTATTGAACTTACACCTCTATTTGGTCATTCTATATTTTGGCACTTCTAATGATATCACTTTGTTGTCATGCACTTGTTTTTGCCCCTATTCAGCGAAAAATAGTTTCTCTTATAATTCCCAAGTAATTTGCTTGAGGGCAAGCAGAGCTCAGGGTAGGGACGTGTTAACACACCAATTTGTCTATTTTTATGGGGTATTTTTAGTACTAAAATATGTTATTTCGCATCATTTAAAGTATAAAAGTACTCACTTATGTCCCATTATACAAAAATATCATAAAGACAACATTTGGAGCAAAAGATGTGGAATTGGACCAAAAACTGGCGAGTTTTGGAGATTTTTGGCGTTTCTGGACAAGTAGTACGGCCTGACATCTTCTTAGTACGACCATACCTATTCAAGCACAGCAGTAGGGGCGTACCTCATGGTCAGTATAACCTGGCACTGAAGAAAAAGTCCAGTATGGCCGTACCAAAGAAAGTACAGCCATACACAAATGTTGTCATGTCGCACCTAATGCATAAGTACAGGCCAGCGTTGTAACTCAAGTGCAGCACGGTCGTGTACAATTGTATTACAGCTATACCTAGTCCCAGATCGCTCTAATTTGAAGCCAGTTGACCTAATTCGCTGCCTAGGCTATAAATAGGTCTTCTTAGCCCTCTTTGAGCATACTTTTGACTTTGGAAAGAATTTTGAATCCTTTTTGTTGTTTGGTGACCTCTGGAGTTTTTGCCCCATCCTCGTGTGTCGTCAAAGCTTAGGAGAACGCGAAGAACAAGTGGGAGGACGGTCATCATATCGAAAGGGTGTAGTCGTTCCATTTAATTATGTCTTTTAGGGATTTTAGCTTGGATTTATGTTATTCTAGCCTATTGAGAAATACTATGAGTAGCTAATTCCATCACTAGGGGTGATAGGAGATCTTTTAAGATGTTCTTGATGTTTATTTAATTACTATTATGAATTTCTTGCTTTCCTATTGAATGTGTTATTCTTAGTATGCTTAATCTCATAGGATCTGGCCAGTCCTTAATAAATTATTTAATTATAGGCGATCATACCGCAATTAGTTAATGAAACTCTAGGAATAACTGAATTCGCTAATTATGCCAGATCAAGGATAATTTCTTATTTTCAATTAATCATTAAATTGGTAAACTCACTGTCTCTTAATGCTCTTCCTTTTTATTGACTTGCATGATCATTGGGGGTAGTTCTTGGGAAGAAGATTGTTAGCATTGTATGATCATTGGGTGTTAATACCATAAGAGTGGGTGATTTGCTTTCAATTAGGAAATGTAACTCATAATAGTTGGTTAATAAATTCAAGGACTTGTGTTAGTGAACCCGGTTCCCCTAGGTTCTCCCTATTTGTTCTCCCTTTAGTTCTTGCGTTATTACTTTGATCTCATTATTTACAATTCAATTGTCTTGCTCTGAACACCGTTATTTTCGTTAGTTTAAATAATATAGAATCTTTATTACGTTAGTACTCGTGCATTCCCTGTGGGTTTGACATTCGGAGTCTTAAATATACTCTATTATTATAACGAGTTACGATCTGGTGCACTTGCCAGAGCCGCAACAGATACGGCACGGGGGGGATCATGTACTCACACCATAGCTTGATTCAAATCGACCAATTGGACACTGCCCTAAAACAGACTTGCACCGCATCTGTGTCTTTAGGGGCGGCTCCTCATGTATACATGAGGTAGCCATGGCTACCCAAAAAAAAAAATATTATACATTAGGTATAAAAATAAGTTATTTTAGCCCCCAAATAAATATATTGCAGAACAAAAATATAAATTTGGGCTAAGGGACGAGTCTCAAGTTACAATATAATCTTTTGATTTGAAAAGTTGATGGGTCTAAAAGTTAGTATTGACATTCTGTTTAAGTCTTGTATTAGTAAATTGAGTTGGACTACTTGTTTTGTTAAAATAGAGAGTTTGTTATTTTCCCTTAACTGCTACTTTTATATAAACTCCTAACACTTTTGTTGCTCTTTTATTTTAATGAAGTTGATATCGCCTATAAAAAATTTACTCTTTATATTTAGCCCCCACATAAAAACTAGGTCAGCTCCGCCACTGTTTGTCTTCATTTTCCCACAGTTTATCGTTACGTGCTCACCACAGGCTCCACATCAATGTACCAACTAGCACGCGAGTGTTTTGATTAAGTAACCCCAAGAAGGTAAAGCACTACTCCTTGAAGGACTCGGCTCCCTGTGATGCCTATAGAACCCTGTCTGCCAGACCCAAGTGATCCCATCACTGGTAACTAAAGGAACACGAGACGAAATTGTGCCAGGGGTTCTCCGGTGCCTCATTATGTTGGAACCTAAACGATTGGGAAGTTTAGACCCTCATTAATTTTGATGATAACAAAGTATTCACAAGAGAACAATTTATGTTCTAACAATTCTTGAAGTGTGCAGATACTAATATTACTTATACTTCTAAGCCACTTAAGCAAGAAGGAAGAAGTTCACAAGAGAAGAATACACTCCATGTGTCAGCATCTGGCTCATCCTAGTATATTGTCTTCGTGAGCGTCCGGAATTATCTTTTTGTGACACAGGGCTTATACATTTGCTATGAGCGTCCGACCTTCCTGTTCTGAGCGAGCGTCTGAACTTCATTTTATATCACGTGATGGTCATGTTGTTGCTCTTCCTCTCAGAAACTTCTGGAATGGATTTCGAATTTGATCTTATGCACTCAAATTGTTGTACGAGGTATCAAAGGTGACACTTTTAGCTAAAAGACAAAAATCGTACAAGCATTTGTGAAAAGCAAGGTAGTACGAAAATGATAATGTGTACTACTGAGATATTCCCTGGAAAGGAAGAAAGAGACAGCTTTTTGAAATTATCTCACTCAATGGAAAGGAGCCATTTTTACTGTAACGGTAATATCCTTTAGAACTCCTATAAATACCCCAAGGTATCCATTGAAGAAACTGCCGAAACTCTACAAGAGAATATTGCTTCATTTACTAAGAACAAGCACTGTTGTTATACACTACAAAGAGTCAATACTCTGAAAACACTGCTTCTGTGAGCAATCAAGTTTCGAGCCAAGTCTCTGGACTACAAGAACTGAACTCAGCGTCCGACACTTTCTTTTAGAAAGCATTTCTGTATTGAGCTTAATTTTTTATCCTCTCTGTGAGAGTCATTTTTTCTTGTATTCAACTTACTTGTAAAGTTGTTTTGGCCTAGTTAAGGCTGTACCCTCAAAAGCTCGAAAGTACTGAGTCGTTTTGAGAAGTTGAGAGTATTGTCAAGTTTGTGACAGAAGAATACTCTTGAAGAAATTGTAATCAGTTGATTATAGTGGAAAATCGTTCAGGTACGAAGGGACTAGACGTAGCTACCAGTTTGGTAGTGAACTAGTATAAATCTCTGTGTCTCTTGTTTTACTGCTTTCTTTTTATCTTTATCTTGCTCTGATTAAAAACAAGTTTTCACAAACTGCTTTTCCAGCGTTCGGTTTATCTCCAGCATTCGATATACAAACTGTTTTAAAAAACATGTATTCTAAGTGTTTTTAACTTAAAGTTTGCGAAAAGTTTTCAACACAATTCAACCCCCCTTCTTGTGTTCACGTTCACATTACAGCGGACACAGAGGAAGGAGCAGGGCACACCGCAACGCTGGAGCTGAAGACGACTAGGGAGGGCATCACGACAAGTGTGCCACATGAAAACGCGAATGCGTGACGGTACTTTTAGGGACCAGATGAGCGGCTAATTGCCACTGCTATGGAGGTGGCTGTTATCGATCATTTTATTCATGGCGACCCAATAGGCGCTGCAAACAGAGTACAACCCATTTGGGGTAAAAGACCAGATACTGGAATCGGAGGAGACTGTTGGAAGGAGAGGGGCATTGATGATTTGATGGGCTTGTTGTTGGCCGAAGAGCTGGCCCACTAGTTGTTGGTTCCACACTTTCTATCCAGTGACCTAAAAATCTTTCACACATAATGAGTCCACACCAAGCACCTACGGATCCAGCACTATTGGAGAGTCACCACACCTCACCCAAGGTTGATCTCACACGAGGATGTGCTCACCACTACCAATACGCCTGCGTAATCCTTCTCTCAGTAGTGCTTGTGCATGGTCGGGGATTCACTACGGGGGCCCCTACAGGCGTACTGAGTCCTTGAGTGTTCCCGAGATGAGGTGGTGCATAACCAGGTGGAAAGGTGTATGTCATGAAGCCAGGAGTTGAGCTTTGAACTGGTATGGTTTCAGTACCTGAGCCGGATCCTTGAGCTACATCTTGCACAACAAGTGCATGGGAATCGGTTTCTGCAGAGTTATTGTTAGCACCTGGCGGTGTGTAACCGGGCGGGAGACCAAATAGTGGGAACTGTTGTGCCTGTGGGCCTTGGGGGTTATGGTTTGCAGTATCATCATTGGCCATAGGTGGCGTGTAACCAGGCGGGAGTCCGTAAAGTGGGAACTGTGGTACTTGATTCTGAGGGTTGCTAACTGGTGAGAGTGTAGGACCCTGCGGGTAAATCGCAAAAGGTACCATCATCCCTTGAGTATTGAGACCATATTGCAACTGCATAGGACCGAAGCCAGGTGGGTGGGAAGGTGTAGCTTGAATTTCATCATTCACTGCTGGAGATGCCCCATCTGCAGCCTTGTCCTTGTTTAGGGACTGCAGAAGCTGCAAAACTTTGCTCATCTGTTCCTTCAGCTGGTTGACGTCCTCTTTCATCTCTTGGTCATCCATGATCTTTGATTGAGACCGAGTTCGATAAGGGTGTCGAGGAACCAGTTTGTTTGATTATTTTCTGGTGATTTGAAAAAATGATATGAGTATGTAAGAAAGGAAAAATGGATGAATGTGGATGCATGAATCTATTTATTTGTGCCAAGGAACCGTAGGCCTTATTGTTTTGACATGTATGAGCTTCTTTGAAACTGTTTCACAATTTGATCCCATATTATTTCACGAAATACTTGCAGCCAAGCTCTTGTGTTCCTACGATTCTCTGGCGACCTAAAATGAAATGAGAATGAATGATATTATTTTCTTTATTTTCAACATGTGTTTTTTTTTGAAGTATGAATGCATGAAGATATAATGTTGGATGATGATGATTATCATGTGTTTTTGTAGACCCTTTTTTATGCATGGACATGATATAACAAATTTTTGGTGGAAGAACAAAAGTGACATGATGCCCTTTGTGTCTTAAATGGGTTAAACCTAAAATTAGAGATTTTCTAGCCTAAGGGGTCTATAGTCTTGTATTGAGTGATAGATCTCATGGTGGCTCTAATCACATTCTCACCAAAGGCCTCTAGAGCTAAAGTCTCCTCCTGAATATTAACCACAACGATAGATAACTATCCGGTGCGGAATACTCAGAGGGAGCACACTCTAGATGAAGTTCTCGCAATAGCCAGAAGGAAAGCAAATTCCAATTGACCATCGTCGAACCTCCACTCAACTTAAGCTTTGCTCTGACCCGGGTATAGGGCCTTACTCACATGTGTGTGCGAACGTGTAGGTGCGGTGTGTGAGAGGGGCAACACCCTAACACTACCCAAACTGCAAAACAAATGAAATATACAACATATGGTCTTCTATCCTAAGGTTCAATATATGCATAATATTCACAACAAATATTCACAAAAGAACAATAAATAAATAAATGAATGAATAAATAAATAAGTAAATAAACAAATGAATAAGTAAATAAAAAATAAATAAATTAATTAATAAAACAAGGGGAATTAAACATAAGAGTTAACTATTTAGCACAATCAGTTATTTAGGCTTGACTCTCTAAGTGTCCCCAGTGGAGTCGCCAGCTGTAGCGACCGAAAAATCCGGAGGGATTTATTCGAGTTTAATGGAGCCGCCACCAATAATTTATTTCGTAGGAAAAATATTGGAAAAACCTTTTTTGAAGAAAAGTGGTCCTTAAGGCCGGATTTGGGTTCGGGAGTCGATTATGCGTAGGGAAGGTATTAGCACCCCACGACATCCTTTCGAAAAAGGTTACCTCTAACTAATTATGCAAAATTTATTAACTTCTAAAAAAAATATTTATTTCCCTTTTATTTAAAAAAATTTAACCAAGATAAAAAAAAGAGGACTTAATGAAAGTCGTTTATTTTTGCGCTTGACAGGAGTGGGCTCCTGCTCCTACGTATCTCCCGGTGCAGTGGAGAAATCAAAGACTACGTAGTTCTTGGGTAGAAAATGGTTATGTGTTGGTTGATTTTAATTGTATATTTTTTTATGGAAAAAAGGTAGGTTTTGTAGGGACCAAACAAGAAGCAATCAAGAGTGGTCCTCACTAACAACCTATTTTGTTTAGAAAATTAACGGTGTTCGTAATAATCAAACGGGAAGCAATCTCTAGTGATCATTACTAGTGAAAATAACTTGACTTCATATTTATAAAGAAGATAGATTTTCATGGGGACCAAACAAGAAGCAATCAAGAGTGGTCCTCACTAATAACCCATTTTTCTTTAGAAAATTAAGATGTTCGCAATGATTAAACGGGAAGCAATCTCGAGTAATCATTACTAATAAATTAATTTTCATGATTTTATTATGTGTTTTTCAATAAACATGGTCACAAAATTTGTATGATAAATTGAAATTTAGTTGGGTAAAAATTGTCCCCATAGAGTGAAATAGGGTCAGATTTATTGTCCTAATTTGACTAATACTAATTAATGAATAAGAAAAAAATAAATAAGAAATATATAATAATAAAAACAGATGAATTAAAAAAAGCTAGAAACGACATCTAACATTATAAATAAAAGACAAACATAAAACGACATCTAACATTATAAATAAAAGACAAACATAAACATACTTAAAAAAAATACGAAAAAAGAAAAAGAGAGAAGGAATTGATGCACTTACCTCAAGAGAAAAATTTTTGTTGGGCACAATGCGTCAAACCCCACGTACTCCTCCAATCTTGAAGGTTGAAGGGGATAATAACTCTCCCATTAAAATTTTTTGACTAAAGCAAAGGCCCTATGCTTTGCACTAGGCCCATTGATCCATTTTTTCTTGGATGATCTTAGTGCTTGGTGATGCACTCCTTATATAGGAGAATGAGAGGTTGAAAGAGTGTGGATTTTTCAATGTGGGACTTCAATAGTAAAGTTGGGAGTTGGCTTCTTAAGTTTGATATTTTAAATGTTCAAAAAAACTAAATAGCCAACTTTGAGCACTAATACAACACTTAAAACAACTTTATTGTGCTTCATGACATTCATAAGAATTATAGACATTGTTTCCAGCTTTCAAATGGCACAAGTTTCATCTCAAAAGGATATCTACAACTCAAGATATTGTCAGCACAAGTGGCTGTCCCGAACAATACATGTAACATCACGTCTCAAACTTCATGCTCGATTTGGTCCATGATAGAGGTCGATCTGGGTTTGTAATCCAAAATAATAGTTGTAGATCTTTTTCTTATCTTTCCAACGGTATAAAGAACACCTCATTTGGACAAGTATAGCTCAAGATATGACATTTTCTTTGAACGTTATTCAGCATAATGTGTTGTCCGTTCACTACAAGAAAACACGGGATTACCGACGGCCAAAAGCCGTCGGTAATACATAAAAGCCGTCGGTAATCCAGTTTTACCGACGGATAACCGACGGCCAAAAACTCGTCGGAAATATGGTCGTCGCAAAGGATTACCGACGGCTCCACCCGTCGGAAAATGATGGTGGATTCCGACGGGCAAAGCCGTCGTTAAATTTCCGACGGTGTTGACCGTCGGTCAATCTGAAAAGTTTCCGACGGCTTAGGCCGTCAGTAATCAGAAGGTTCTTTTTCAGAAAAATAAATTGATTAATAAAATATTTACTTTAATTAATTTTATTCTTTAATTAATTAATTAATTAATTTAATTATTTATTTGTTTAATTATAAAAATAATTTATTCTCATATTAAAAAATATTTATTTATTAATTTAATTAAATATTACTTGTAATTTAATTTAATTTAATTATTAATTGATTTCCATATATAAAAATGTGATAACGTAAACTAAAAAGTAAATTAAAAAAAGAAAACATAATAAATAAAAAATTTGTGAATAAAAATCAAGAACTAAAATAATATCCAAACGAAAAAAATGATATCCAAAAATATGAAAAATATAAGTACAAACAGAACTAATAGTCCCGGTACTTCGATCATGATCGAGATGCTCTACATCATCTGCATCATCGACATGACCATCAAGACACCTGGAGGCGAAGGCGGAGGCGAGGCGAGTCGATGGAGTAGATCTGGCCGCGAGCTAGCATCTGGTACATCCGCTCTGGCGCTGCAAAGACTCGAGTCAAAACCTCCTGGCTTTGGGCCACGATGCGCTTCACCTCGGCTCCCTCCTGGTCATCCGTGGCAGAGCGACCAGTGGCAGCACTACTACTCGACGACGCTCCAACGTGTAGGCGGCGGGCCCCTTTTTTGTAGTTGTTGGAAAGGTCGCCAGCACCATATAGGCGACCCTTCTTCTTCCGCCAACCACTTCCGCCCAAACCCTCACGGTGTAGATAGATCGTCGGGGCTATGAGATGGAGAACATGATGAGCTCGAGATCTAAGCCGAGACATCCTTGCCTCAAACTCCTCTGTTAAACAAACAAATAAGTCAAGTCTTTTTAACAAAACAATATAAACATTATTAAAAAATATTTATTATATTTTATAATTACCTGAGTCCGCCTCGAGCGGTCATCAACGAAATCACTAGTACTCCTCTTCATATGAGTTGCAAGATGGAGCTCGTGCAACCGAACTTCTCTCCCAACCTCTTCGATTGTGATTGTATTAATAAAAACTTAAATAAAGAATAATAATAATAATAATAATAATAAAATAATAATAATAATAATAACAATTTTATAACACGTACAAGTCTAATCTGCGTCGCTACCGACCGACAGAACCTCCAGCAGTAAGCCGCCACCCTTGTCGAGGCCCTATTCTTCTTGGCCTTCACTGGTCGCCTGGAACTCGTGGGTGTTCCGTGCACTACCACCGCCGCTGAGCTCATCCCTATCCAACTGGGCTGGCGATCCCTGATGTGGGCATCTCGAAGCATGTCAGAAAGGCGGTGGGAGGCCTTCATATGAAAATTCTTCTCCATCGCCTCCTCATCTTTTTCCTCCCAAGCAACCTCGCTCAGTATCAATATAAGACATTATTAAACATAATTGAAATTTACGAAAATAAAATAATATGCAATAAAATAAAAATTGCGACTTACTCTGAAAGAATTAAACATATGGTCTGCTCAAAATCCTTCGTCCCAGGTAGGCCAAAACTCCTGTAATTCTCCTCAATTGTTCTGTGATAGCTAATTGGTGGCTTTGAGGAAGAAACCTGAACAATAAAAACATGTTAAACAAAAATATATATATATACATGTAAATTATTAATAACTCGAAAAAATTGCAAATACTTACCCTTTACGGATGGCTCGATAACAACTCGGCCATCATACAAAGATCTCAAGAGTCTCAGGGCTCTTGCCCTCCCTCGCCAAGAACCTCCTCCCGCTGAACCTCCTGCTCCTCCCGCCCCGCCTAACATCGGTGTGATCAACTGTATGGCCGTACTATAATCATGGTCGGATCGATGAGCATCGACCCACCGGATCGTGCACAACATGGGAACTCGAGCGCCATGTGGGCTGCTGGAACCGGGGTGGGGATCATGTCAATGTGAGGCAAAGGTGCCGAACGTGCCCAGTCTGTAGCCGGTGTCGAATGTGCCCGAGTCTGTGTAGGTGGTGCGTAAGGTCGTCTAGGTGCAGGGAGATGTATCAGTCGTCTCGGCGTAGATGTACTAGGACGACGTGTAGATAACAACGCCGAAAACCCCCAGGTCACGCTAATGATGGTCGGCCTCGACGACGGTGGGGGTCGAGGGCGATGCCCTTCCCCTTCCATTTACCACCACTGGGTGGTCCGGGGGGGTCGGCTCCTGAACCTCCTGATGCCATATATGTCTATAGAGCAATTGAATAATAATGTCATGAAATATTATATTTAAACATAACAATATTACAAATGAATTCCATAAAAATAAACAAGTTATGAAAATAATCGACAAATTAAAATATATTGTTACACATTAATTTCTCAAATTGTAAAAAGTTAAACAATTTCAATCGCCCATTACGCCCACTCAATTTCGGCATCGTCTTCAGATCTTGATGGTTCTGCCACTTCTTCATTTAATTCCTCATCCCCATCTACATCTTCATATGTGATTGGATTTTCACGTAGTCGAGTAATGGGTTCCACTTCATTTACTACATTGACATGAGACATCTCATCCACTTGATAAGCCACTTCTTCCTCTGTATCATCTGCTACAATGCGACCCCGTGGTTTTATCTTTATTGCGACACACCAACCTTGTTTGTCCCTTCGAGTTGATGGATAAGGGACATAATACACTTGTCTTACATGTTGTGCCATGATAAACGGATCAAACATTTGGTATCTTACGCCATGTGTATGTCAACAAGATTATATTTTCGATCCACTCTTGTGCCTCTATTTGACTGGATCAAACCAATTACAATAAAATAGCACTATTTTTTTAGTATAGTCTAAAGGATTGTACGGGGTTCATAGATATGTTGGATCACGCCGTAAAAGTCATCTTCACCTCCATCTGTGGCACTTTTTACATAAACCCCATTAACTGCTTTTTCCCCCTCTGTTTTTCATTTGGGTTTGGAATTTGTATCCATTTACAAAGAATGTGTGCCATTCTTTTACACGTGATTTAGGACCATGAGATAAATTTCTCAAGTGTTGGATTTTAGGATTACGCCTCGCTATACACTGTGGTACACACCATGTGCAAACAAATTATGGTTCCTATTTTCAAACAATATTTTTGTATTTTCAAACAATAAATAATAATAATATATATATGACGACTCAAAAAACATACCTGGTTCCTAAACCACGTTGAAATATTCATGAATATAGGCGTAAGAGTCTTGTACGCTTGTGGACTTAGTTAACAAGAATGCCCTGATCAAGTCATTAACAAACAAATGATCAAGAGCAATTGTGGATTAAAGAAATTGAAAGTGGTCAAAATGATACATACGTTAGATACGGTGATACTACGCACGGTTGATCAACACGTGAACGTGGTGACTTCCACACTTCGCGTTATCCGCTTATCCACCTCCTTTCCACCATGACGGTCGAAAGGCAAAATACCGATAAGGCAAGCGGGTGTCTTTCACTTTCAATTTCTACTTCATTCCTACTATTTGTTGGTGTCAACATGAAGTTCGTAAAATAATGGGAACAGAAATGGATTGTCTCACGGTGTAAGTAAGTTGCACAAATAGATCCTTCAACCCTGGCCTTATTTTTCACCGCCTCTTTCGAGTCACCCTTAAATCTACAAAATAACAACGTTGATGATAAAAATTGATACATTTAACCCTTCAAATAAATATTTATTTTAGAGAATACTTTATTATAGTACCTTTCGAATGGATACATCCATCCGTATTGAACCTGGCCCACCAAGCCTAGCTTCATGTGCAAGATGCACCGCTAGATGCTCCATAGAATCAAATAAAGCGGGGAAATATTCTCTCCAACTTACAAAGAATGACTGGTATGTTCTGCTCCATCCTTATGAGATCATCCTCTCTCAATGTCGCAGAACACAAATCTTTAAAGAATTTGCCGAGTTCACCAGTGGATTTAAAACATTTGACTGAGGAACTAAATGCAATAGGAAGTAAACACTCCATGAATACATGACAATCATGGCTTTTCATCCCAATCGTGGTTCCTTTGTTCACATCGGCACATCTTGCCAAATTAGAAGAATAACCATCGGCATCCGAAGTTCTTTTATCCACCGACAGCATCGACTTGGCTTCCTCAAAGATTAAAGAGTAACAAAGCTTTGGGTTTCGTGGTCTTCCCATCCGACCGATTCGTCAAATGCAAGTCCTTTCGCCTACAAGAAAGTGGTAAGTCTAGTCCGCCTTCTCATTGTCTTTTGTTTTTCCTTCCGACGTTCATCACTGCGTGAGAAAAACATTGTCAAAAAAGTTCTTCTCAATGTGCATAACATCAAGGTTGTGTCTCAATAAATTATCTCTCAGATGGCGGATCCCAAAAATACTTCTTTTTGTCCAATTATGCCATTGTCCATATCCTTCAAATCGATCCAATTTGCCAAAATCTGTGATTTTGGCGCTCCATAACCACTTTCCCAGATCTGCTCGGTGTCAACCTTGGGGCGGGCCATCTAATTCAACTTCCCCTTCTTGAAAGCGTTCTTATTAGTCTAAATGCATGATCATCGGGTAAAAACCTGCGATGTGAGTCAAACCAAGAACTCTTCCCAAATTTCAAGGTAAAGGCCTTTGTATGCTCCATGCAATGCGGACATGCCATTTTACCATGAGTACCCCAACCGGACAACATGCCATATGCAGGGAAGTCATTAATGGTCCACATCGGTCACGCCTCATTGTAAAATTCCTCTTTCGTGCAACATCGCACGTCACAACACCATTCCACAACCTTTGAGATCGTCAATAAGAGGCTCTAAATAGATGTCAATACCATCTGTCGGATTATCTGGACCGGTATAACACAAGTCAAGAACATATAAGGCTTAGACATGCACATTTCGGAGGAAGATTGTATGGGGTAACGATAATCGCCCGCAAGAATAAGGTTTCGCCGTGGATTGAACATACGGTAAAACCATCGTGAGCATAAGCCAAGTCGTACATTACGTGGATATGCAAAATCGGGATGCACACGATCAAAGTGCTTCCAAGCTTCACCATCGTAAGGGTGGCGCAACATACCAAGTGCTTCTATTCTCATAGTGCCATGTCATTTTGTCTGCGATGCGTGGTGATGCAAACATTCTCTGCTGACCTTGGAATAATTGGCAAATAAAACATTGCCTTCACTGGAACTAGTTTTTTGTCTACCCGTCCGATTATTAGTATGTGACATATACCTAGGCTCACCACAAAATTTGCATTCAACTAGCGCACCATCGTTTTTACCAAATTCATTGTCGTAATACAACATACACCCTCTCACACAACAAACAAACCTTTTAGATTCCGTGACTTGGACACTAAGCTTTTAGCCTCGTAATAACTTTTTGGCAAACCATCTCGATAGGTGACGAGTCCAACATCATTTTCGCTTCACGAGATCCAAGCACACTTCGGTAGCACCACAGCTTGGACTTAAGAGCCAAGAGCCTCACACACATTGATAACTTAGAGTGCAGAGACCCTTCAAACAACGGCTTGTTTGTTTCTAACAATAAATTATAAAATTTTTGTGTTGTCTCTTTTGGAAGTTCATCTGTGTCATCATATTGTTGCTCCTCGAATGACACGTTCACCCCCAAGGCATCACAAACCATATCTTGCATCAATTCAATCTGCTCACCACATCCTGAATCACGTGAATCGCCAAGCACCTTCGCAATTATCACCAACCCCTAAATCAACGTGAGGCAACTTTTCACCATGTCTAGTCCAAATCCAGGTAATTAAGCCTAAATCCAATCAATACGGGTGGTACATGACCTCACTTGGGCTCTTAATCCTTCCGCAATCGCAATTAAAGCACGGACATCTAATCCCTCCATTAGTTTTGAAATCTTTCTGTGCCATTGCGCCTTGGACAAAGTACGCAACCCCAGCGCAAAAATCTGGTTTCAAACCCCTCTCCTGGATACAACCTATCGTGACATCCAACTACGACTCGAAAGAAAATATTCCATCTTACGCATGTAAAAAAAAAGACAATTTCAAAGAAAGACGACATTCTTACAACCGCTCTCTTTCTTTAAATGGTATGACTTATCCCATTCGAGAAAAAACTTTTGAACTCGTATAATAATCATTCCTTAATTCTCGTATCTTATACTTGATAAAATTTCAAGAAGATTTCATTGGTCTCTGAGTACACAAAATGAAGGCGATTATGAACACCGCAATCAAGTATGCACCCAAAGAACAAAAGGAAATGAATCGAACTAAATTTCATCAAATATAAAGATACAAGAATTAAGCAACAACTATTATACGAGTAAAGAAAAAGTTTTTTCCCAAACTGTCCGACTTGGCTAGTTCAAGGTTCAATATACAATGAGCACATGGTACCCTAAAAGAGTATATGCACTCAATAATATATTAAACCTCAAACGGGAAGCTAAGGCTTCTCTCGATACTAATAACAAAAATCAAACATCCATTCGATCAATGATTAACATAACAATTAGACAAGCAGAAGTGACAAGGGTAGAATTAGTTTTATTATATATATATATATATATAAATAATAAAAAATATTTTATTTTCCTTTTTCATTTAATTTTTTATAGGATAATTTTTAATGTTGTTATTTTTTATTTCTTTTTATTGAAATTTTTTTAATTCTTCTCTTCTTCAGATCTTTTTTCATTTTTGTTATATCATATTTTTTAACGATTGTTTCCCTTGTTTCTCTTTTTTTAATTCTGCTCATCTGTTAATTATTTTTTCAATTCTGTTTTTGAATCCTTCTACTTTTTAATTATGTTATTTTTCAATTCTATCTCATTTCGCTTTGTTATTCTCTTCTTTCTTTTTAAAATCTGCTTTTTATTCTATTGTTCTTAAAAATTCTGCTTTTAATTATTTTTTATTTTAAATCTATTTTTTAATTCTATTATTATTTGTCCTTTCCAATTCAAATCTGCCTTGTTTCTTTGAGCAATGGTCCATTTACTGTGTGTGTAGTTTTATTAATCATTTAGTTGTCACTACGCCATCCGCCATATATAATAAAAAATATTTTATTTTTCAATAAATAATAATTATTAACAATTCAATCAATATTGCAATTTTAATTTATATATTTTATTTTCTTAAAACGGAATAGCTACTTATTCATTCAGGGTTTATTTAAACTTATTTTACATTTCATTCAGGGTTTATTTAAACTTATTTTACATCACTTAAAATAAATGCTGATATTAATATTCAAATATATCAACATAAAAAATATCCATATGCTCTTTTCATTTTATTTTAATAAGCCTCTAAAGTAATTTATGAATAAATAATCACTTTGGTTTCTAAAAATAGCTCATTAAATAAATATTTTATTATGTCATTTCAGATTTTGTGCTGAACGTTAAATATTATATGTCACTTTTTAATATATAATTTTATAATTTTATTTATTTCACCCGCTATTTAACTTACGCTATATGCCCGCTATTTTACGCTATCCTACCAATTTTACGCTATTTTTCGCGATCCTCGATTAACAACACTGGAATTAGAAAATCGACTTGGTCATTTAAAGATGATAGAATTAGACAAGAAGTATGGCAAGGAAAGAAGCACAGAGAGATTTGCAAAGCAAATTGCAGCCAAGGACCATCACCAATATCCATATCCATGAATGAAATGGCAAGCATAAATTAAAATTGCACTCTTAAATCACAAGCATTGTCACTGATGAGTGATAGCAGAATCGGCGGAACAATTACACAAGACATATCATTTAGACAATTACACAACACACTTCAAAATCCCTCTGTGGAGAGAACTATGAACGAAAACAAATAAATATGCTCGGTGTGGGGTCAACAGACAACCCTTTTTCCACCCAATGAGTTAACCGACATTTCGTTAGAGTGCATACCTAGTGGTACAAGTGGCGAGCGGTGGAGGTGGCGAACTCAGAGGCCTATGAAACAGAGCTTTTTGTGTTAGCGAAACTAATAAGATATAAACAAGAATATCAAAACCACACGAGAATCTAAATAAGGATAGAATTCAAACAAGTTCGAATGCAACATACCTAAAAACCAGAGATCCAAAACCCAGAATCCAAAAACCTAAAAAGAAAGAAAATGCAATGTAAAACCCTTGTCACCACCAAAGGAATCCGAAACCCTTGTTCATAAGCGACAAATTAATTCCAATCACAAGATCCATGTACATGCGACTTCATGTTCTCTTTCTTATCATACAAACCCCATATCTTATGTCAAAACAACAATAATTTATCAATCAAATGCATAACAAAGCCTATGTACACTTGTTAATCCAATTAGAAATTTTCATTTGTAGCCTCAAGAAACTTTCACCAATTATCAACATGGACTTGATTTTTTGTAAGTCAAGCACACAATAATTTATGTATAGCTACAAAGATTTACCACATGTCAAAGATTACATAAACACAAAAATGGGAGAAGGCAATAACAGAATAAATATGAAATTCTTCTCAATCGATTTGTACACCATTGTTGAGGCTTCAAAGGTATAAATAATAAAGGAGAATGAATATAGTTTGGAGATACCACAAAACTAAGTGCAGAACATCAATTCCCATCACATATATACGCTCCATAAGTTCAAGATTCAAGATGCTTTCTACTTGTTCATACCATATTAGAATCCGATATAAATGAAGTAAATTCATATAATTAAAGAGGTCAATTTAAAACTTACTTCCTTAGCTAAAAGGAGGCATAAAGATATAGGATGGAACACAAATTGCTCCGATATAGTATATTATGCATGTGTAGTTTCTATTAAACTTAGTTTCTAAATATTTTCCAGACAGAAAAAGCCCTAAAAGATTCTTAATTTAGTGCACAAATAACTTCTTGGCCATGAGTACAAGGGAGGGGTTGATGATGGAAAGAGCGGGGCCCACAAGTTGAAGTCGAGGGCTCTGTTTGGATGGTGAATTGAAATGAAGATCGGAAAGTCGAACAACCCAAACAATCGAATCAGTTCTCCCTTCGCCTCTTCTATCATTGCTTACAAGGTAAGTGTGTTGATTTACAAAATATATAAACAGAGCATGAATTCCCATTGTATCAAAGTTAATCTTAAAACTTGTTCAAGATGTACTAAATGGAAGGAAATTGGTAACAAAAAATTTAAAACTGTATCAAGAAGAAATGCCTAAGTTGCGGTCTTTTTCAACTTAGCAAGCTTTTGCCTAACAATGTGCACACTTTGAAGTAGACATTCATAATCAATTTTTTGACAAGAAATCAATCAGCCAGAACAATTAGACAGTTAAAAAGATGATTTTTTTCCTTATATATAAAAGTTCAGTGGTTCTAAAGCTCATTTGGTCCAATAAAAAAAAAAAATCAATGCTGAGGTGAAATAAAATCTCAAAAATATCTCAAAGCAAAGTATCATTCACTATATCAAAACCATCGTACTAGGAAAACAGAATCATATATTCCAATGTATTTGTCATCCTTATCCAGTATTGCATATATTCATAATCATGCACCCAAATTTTTACCCTCGTACATGCTTAAATCGTATTCTTCCAAATATCATTGCTTAGAGTCAAGTACTCTGATAAGAGTAACATGCTTCTAATGCTATTCTGGATTCAAAAATTCAAAACTAGAGAAAAAAAAATCAGTAAGTAATATGTTCCTGGACTACATCTCTTATTGGAGGGATAACCATGATTATAGTTTGAGTATCACACAAATACAATTAAGAGATGCTAGGAAGACTGCTATTTTCTTGGAGAAAACCAAATGAAGAGATGAAACTATGGTGACTAAATAAAATAAAATTCTATTACTGTTTGCTTTTGGGGCAAACCGAATATTAATCAATGATCATACAGACAAACAAAATTTTGTATTAGTTCCTTCATAAGCTGTGCATATTTTCATGATACTCTATATGAAGCACCAATCTTGACACTAAGCACTGGTGCTTTGAAGTTGAATATGAAAGCATCTTCAAGTTTTCAATGAATTGGAATTAATACTAAGCAATATATGAAAATAAGTGTCGCAACTAGTCCCAACTCCCAACAAGATTGATATTTGATGACTGTCAGTTTGGCCTTGCCTTACTCTTTAGGGAAATATGAGGGATTAAAACCAGTATTGGCCTACAAGCATAGTCTAATTTCGTTACAGCCAAACAATATCAGTCCTATATGCCAACTCAGTTAAGGAAACCAGTTTCTATATGTAACCACATCAAGTACCAATATCCAACACAAAAGCAGAATGTAAAACAAAAGCAGTTTCATCATTAAAATAGAAACCAACTACAAAGTACACAAACAAAACCTTCTCACCCAATGGAATCAAAGAACTACAAACTGAGCATGTATGTATAGAATCAATAACTAAAATTACCTCTAATTTGGCCTCAAGAGATGAAAGTCAAGATATAATCCTTCATCTCACCCAATGGAAGAGCTATCGATAAAATTACCTCTAATCTTCTTCCTCTTAGAATCAAATGGATGTTCGCCTCTTCTATCACTCTTTCTGCGATAAATGGCACACGCAATCATGACGACAAATGATAACGTCAACGCAGGCGAGGCCACGTGAGCATAGGCCAAAGCTAGGTTTTTGGTTGAAATGATAAAGATCATGAAAGATGCAAATTATCAAGCAATGAATCATCCTTAAAGCTTAAGATATATAAACAGAAAATCAATCAATTTAGACAATGAAACAAAAATTCAAAATACAAAGACGGCTACTATTATCTGAGAAAAGTCAGACAAGCAATGTCCTCAAGAGGTAAAAGTCATTCAACAACCTTAATATTAACTTTTTCATTTGCATTGTTCGTTCATAATGTGCTTAATTGTTGTCCTGTATGCGTACATATATGAAACTTAACAAAAGAAGGGGATAGAAGCATAAATATTAAGTGCAATTGTCCAAAAGAATACCATTGAATTTTGTTGTACCTCTTGAAGTGGCGCAATGGAGCAGAGGAGAGAGGAGAGGTGGCGCGACACGTAGTGGTGGTGGCGATATATTTGAATCAAGGAGAGTGAGAGAGAGACGTGGTGTATCTGGAAGTACAACCTTAATGTGGGAATCAAGAAGTACAACCTTGCAATAACAAACCTACAATTGGTCAGGATGTATTATAGATTTCAATTGCTTATAACTGAAACTTGAGGAATGCTAACAATACAATTGTTTTTGACATACTCTTCAATGCATTCTTTATGATTGGTGCATTCTTAAAAATTCAACAAACTTTTTAAAAAAGATCAATTTTTGAGGTAATAAATATGTTGACTTTTTTATAAAAAAAAGGACAGATTATAGTGTGTGTTGAAGAGTGTGTATATCTAGCATTCTCCAACTTAATATCCATTTAAAAAAACTCCAAAGCATTGCAAAGAGAGGTTCAACTTGGACGACCACAGAAGAAAGGGGACCCATTCACGCCACCAGCATGGCTCACCATGCTTACAAGAGTTGGCCTCAAGATTTTACACTTATCATGAACCAGGGAAGTCTTTGTATCATATTAGGCACCTTTCTTACCTAAGCCAAGCTTAGGAAAAAAAAAACACCAGTGTCATCTAGTTCAAGTTATTGCCAGGTACAGGGTACTGGGACACATTAAAAAACTTGATAGAATAAAAAGTTATGGAGGGACAGGCATCAGGGTATGCTTTTGTGAACGCAGTACAGTAAAGATACTCAAATAAGTTCATCAAATTTGTGGATAATTTCGATGCATTTGCAACAACTTACTGACAATCAAATGACAAATTTTTACACGTAATCACAAATTCTGAAGTACCTGGGCGCTGGAGTGGAGAGGCTAGACACCACGTCGCGCAAAGTCGCAGTGGCACCTACCGCTTAACTCGTCGAAAAAGTAGTCGCGGCGGCGTTTATGGATGTCGCGCAAAATAGAGGCGACGAAGATAATGAGAAGGTTGGTTGGTTCTTTGGTTGTCGATGGAAGAGAGGCGCCGACGTTCTTGTCCTGTGGGAAGCTAGGATGGTGGGGCCGACGGAATAGAGGAGCGGCGGCGAGAGGAAAAAACGAAAGAAGCGCGATGAAGCGGAGCAAACAATGCAAAGCGGAAACTGGCGGAAGCGTGCGTTTTCATTTTGTTGCGCTTAGTTTGGGTTAGGAAAGACAGCAGTGCGAAGGGAAGCGTGTGGCGGCGAGCAGTGCTGGGAAGCTGAGAGGAGAAGTGAAACAGGGAAGGGGAAGAAGGGGCTTTCGTCTGGTTGTATCCGGACGTTACCGACGGCCATATTAACCTTACCGACAGTTTCGCCGTCGGAAAATTTCTCGGATTACCGACGGTCTTTTTCAACACCGACGTCAAGCCGGGTCGGTATGTCATAAAAGCGGGAAAACGAAAACTTGTGACAGGTATACCGACGGCCTTCTACCGACGGCTTGAGGCCGTCGGCGAGAACACGGATTTTCCGACGGCTTGGCCCGTCGGTAAGTCCACGGTTCTACCGACGGCTTGAGGCCGTCGGCGAGAACACGGATTTTCCGACGGCTTGGCCCGTCGATAAGTCCACGGTATGCCGCATTGGATTTATCGACGGGCAGAGCCGTCGAAAAATCCGTCTTCTCGCCGACGGCCTCAAGCCGTCGGTATAAGGCTGTCGGTATACCCGCGATTTCTTGTAGTGGTTTTTGTGCAATTTTATAACTTTCATGCTATTTTAGGGCAGTAAATCGTTAGAATCAAGTCCCGAATCCTTCATAACATTTGTAGCCAAGGATGTTAGCTTTCAAATGGCGTTGGTTTCATTAAAAAAAGACTTCTACAACTCAAGATATGACCTAATCTTTACATATTGTTCAAAATAATTTTTCAGCATACTTGTTCTTACTTCCAAGTCAATTTGGACTTAGTAAACTTCAGATTTGACTCTTGGGTTCCTCATCAAAGTTGTAGAGTTTTGTTTTAGCTTTCTAACAAGGTAAAAATCACTTTAATACCATCTCCACAACATTAATTACACCCAGAATATATAAGCTATACCAAAGTACAAATTTTTCCAACCTCTTTTCTCTTCAAGATTTCTTTCTCCTTCCTTCTTCTCTACTACTATTTTTGTTCTTTTTGAATGTTATTTCTTACCGGACAAAATTAGGGTATGACAACCTTCAACTGGCACGCACTCCAATTTCACAATGCAACAACACATAATCCAACTGGCAAATACAAACCAAATAACCAAAACCAATTATTTGTCCCTGTTCACAATTTAGAAACCAAAAATTTTGAAGATGATGTTAGAGTTTCACGTTTTGTAATTACAATTGGTAGTCATTATAAAATCAGAATAAGCTCGACAGTCTAAATGAACTTAGAATTTTTCAATGATTGAGAACCTTTCCTTGATTATTCAAAATCCTACAAAAAGCACTCCACATATCACCTTTGCAATAGATAAAACAATGTGCCAACATACTCATGAGATTGTATCGTACAACAGCGACAGACCAACCCCGAATCCTTATGTGGGAAAAAGCAAAATAAATAGTAGTATTATGACAAATCATCCAAATCAACAATGACATAGGAAAAACACAGTATTAGAACCAATTCCCAATTACAATATGTATCAAAATATAACAGCATTTTCTGAACTCCAAAATAGGCTGTCAGCAAGTTCAACAAATATCAACAAATTTTTTCAAACATGGAAAAAGAATAAACTATAAGTGATGGAAATAGACCTCTTGGTTTGGTAGCTTATAGATGAAGTGATCAAAGTATAAACGAGCTACTGAAAAGCTAGAAATCTTAACCTTTACAACACTCTGGTTGCAGGTTTTTTAAAATGAGAAAATACATTGGAAAACAGATCTATCCTTTAGAGTATTACCTTATATCAAGAGATTATAAACAATGCATCCTAACAAGCACAAATGACCCACAAAATTGGTGAGACACTTCCTCTTAGAGGTGCAAGGAATTTGAGGCATAATTCTGTCAATGCCAATGCAGCACCACTGCGAGCCACAACATCACAATTAATACCAATGCTTTCCAAGATTTCATGATGACCTTATGAAGATATTTATAGACAAATGATCAGTTTATGCATATAAAACAGAAAGTAAGTATGCCTTCTAATTGCCACAAAATTCATAAAGATAAATTAAAAATTTTGCAGATTATTCAACTCAATACATTTCAATTCAGTATAGTATTAAGGGTCACCCCCTATCACAACACTTAATAAGGCTCAGATATACTAGAATAGACATTGAAAAAAATGGGGAAACATTTCCGAGCATAACCAAATTATGAAAAATACTACATGTACAACACTTAGAGAGATGGAAATTGTACACCACTATTGCCCAGAAGATGGAAATTGAAACTAGTACACCAGAAAACTGCTTTTTTCCCTGTAATCAAATTTCTCTCAGCCTATCCTCTTATAGAGCAACAAAAAGTTTTCTGCATCAGCCCATTAATTCTAAAACATGCCCATTAATATATATCTCCTTAGATGTAGTTATTAAAATGGAATACATGAAACAATTGCCATAAAAGGAAATTCAGTTAGAATGGCTCAGCTCCATCAAGAAATCTATTGTTTCAAGCAAGGTATGCAATCTGTGACTGATTTCTTCATTCACTTAATTGTAATTTGGGAATAAATTGATAACTATGAGCCAGTGTCTGATTGTAAATGTCTGGTTAAGTGTACTTGCAATGTAATTCATAATATGGTGAAATACAAAGAAGATTACTGTGCAAAATAACCTAAGTTATGAGAAGACAGAGAGTTCAGTAGTAAGTAGTGCAGCTAATGGAAGGAACTCTTAGGGCTATGGTAGAGGAAAAGGATGCATAATTGGAAACTAATGATAAATAGAGAATCAAAGACAATTACACACACATCCACATTGCTCTATATCAAGAAAATAACAAATCAACATTCAAACAAGACCATTGTACAAGATAAAGGAATATTACTAGTATGCTTTAGAAAGACCATCAAATTCAGCTCATCAATAAATGAAATTCAACCAACTTATCAATCATCTTCAATCATCGTCAAGTGCAGTAGAGACCGAACAACTAGCGACATCTTGCGCAAAAGGTAGTTCTGCAAAACAAACAAAGACATTTCATTGTGTATCATGTAATAATATAATACATAATAACAGACTATAAAGTTGCTCAAGTTGATTATCTTACCTTGCTCAAGTTGATCAAGAAACTCAAAATCATCGCTTGGAAGATAGGATGAAGATGATTCTTCAAGCCAATCTTGGGTGAACACAAGTGCCTCCACCGTTGTTGGTGTTAAAGAGCTACGATACGGATTAAGTATTCTTCCTTCAGTACTGAAAGCAGATTTAGAGGCCATTGTCGATATAGGTATAGCCAATACTCTTGCAATGCTTGCAAGAATGGAAACTCGGTTTGAGTTAACCTTCCACCATGCTTGAATATCAAAATCCAATGGACGATTTTCTAAGTCTTCTTGAATGTACTGACTTAGTTCAGAATCTGATGTGCTGCATCCAACTGTTTGGTAGAATTCAGAACAGCCATAAGGATCATCATAAACTTCATCAAAAGCAGCCGACTAATTGGTAGAATTACCTAGAGGAGACACCAACCCACCAGAATACTCCTCATAAATAGACTTCAAACAAGACTCTAATTTGGCTTTCAAAGAAGCTGCTTCATCACTATTATAAATCTTATTTACCATCCAAGCCACAAACTTAAATTTTCACCTAGGGTTAAGTACTAGATCAATCAACAACAACATGTTAAGATTGGCAAGTTTTCCCCAATACTTATCATATTTTATTTTCATCTTTTTAGCCATTGAACTTACTTTTTTATCAACAGAATCACACATTTCTGCAATTTCTTTTCCAATTCCAAGAACCTACAACATATAAAGATTGCTAGTCAAATAGGAAGAACTAGATATTCGCAATGTAGCTTTATAAAACATCTCCAGAAATGGGAGAATTGAACCAATTATTTCACACTAAAACAAGAAATGAAGAAATCAAATGAAATAAAAAAAAACCCAACAAGATAAAGCTGAAGGTGATTAAAACCTTCACCATAAGCATGCAAATATAAATAAAAAAAATTTAATAACGATCTTCCTTCAGCATATAGGAAATCCCATAAAACAGAAAGCTAAAAAGTTGTTGTTATTTGCATAATATGATTTCCAAAACCTAACAAACAAGCATCAGAAATGGCAAAAGAAACTGACAAGAAAAAGCATTGTAACCAGTTTTTCAATAATGCATGAAACAACAAAAATACAATGCATGAAAGAGATTGAAATAGAAAGAGGTCGCGTGTCTTACAACTAAAATGGCGACAATGGAGAAACTAACATGGTACATTTTTCATTTCATTTGTTACTTTCATAAGTATCAAAAACAACAAAGGAGAAATTTCAACCCAAATATGTTATTGGTGTATAGATAAATTTCAACCCAAAATATTAACCATCAGAAGCATAATAAATAATATGGAACATCAAAAGTGCATCACAATATTTTATAAAACATCAAGTAAAAGCAAACTCACAATATATGGAACAGGGGCATCAAGAAAATCAGTCGCTCTTGCAAGCAAAATTTTAAAAGCAAGAAAATCAGTCCACTATTTTTTTTCACCCTTTATTATCAATTCCTCATTCGCCCAAGTTTCTCATCAGAGAAGCAGAGCAGCTCCCAAACTCAACCAAATCAACAAAGAGAGAGAGAGAGAGATCAGAAAAGCACCCCTAAAAAAATCTGAAGCAGCATTGCGCTGAAAGAGAAGAAAATGATCTCTGGATAGAGAAAAGAGAACAGTGAAACAACCTCGTCTGAGTGTAGAAATGAAGCAACTAAAACCACAACGAAATCGAAGAGAACCAGCTCGCAATCATAGAGAATCAGCTCGGAATCGAAATCGAAGGACACTCGATAGCCAAATGTCGTGTTTTACTATCGTTCCAATCTCCAGCAAGAATCACACACGCGATTTGAGAAAAAGGAGAGTCATCCACGAGAACCACGCACTAGCAGCGGCGATTCGAGCACCAACAGTAATTTAGGGTTCTTCGGTTTGCTAAGAGAAACGAGAATCACAAACGATTTGAGCGTTAGTGTTAGGATTCACAAGCGATTTGGGGGCTAGGGTTCTTCGATTTGGCGGCTAGGGTTCTCATCTTCTCAGAAACAATGAGACGAGAGTCACGAGACTTGGTGAAAGAACTGAGATGCAAACCCGACAATAATTCGGGTGATTGTTTAAAAACCGAGTTTGAAAATGGAGTTCGGGTAATTGTTTTGTTTTTTGTTTCAAGAGCAGGCCATGAACCATATTATTGGGTTTGGGGTTTTTTGGTGTAGTGTGATCCAGTTCACTTAAATGAGGTGGTTAACCATAAATTTTGCACACCCCTAACGCCACGTGTAGGAGGGGTTGCTATCGAGAGGGGCTTCTAAAAAATTCAAGTTAGGACAATAGTGTGCTTTAAAGAATAAGTCACCAAAGCATCCAGCCATTGAACAAATTTCCATGCTTGTTTGGCGAGAATGGCTAAATTGAAAGCATAAATATTCTGAAATCCCATACCACCATCTTAGAGATTGAGAGCTTGTCCCAGTCCAGTCAGTTTATGCCTCGGGTACTCCTCTGACTAGACCCCAAAAAAATGAGTTCATCATACATTGTATTTCATTCCCAAGAGAAGATGGGATCAGATTTATACTCATCTAGTAAGATGGCATTGCCTGCACCACAAACTTAAGGAGGACATCTCTTCCGGCCATAGAGAGAGTCTTACTCTTCCACGAGCTAATCTTTTGCCACACCATATCTTTTATGAAACTAAAAGTTACTTTCCTATTTCTACCAACGAGGGATGGGAGCCCCAAATATTTTCCTTCTCCCAATCGTTGTGTAACTCCCAAAATATTAGAAATGGCCTCTCTATTAGCAGTAGGGACATTTGTGCTAAAGACAACCTCTGACTTCTGAAGGTTCATAGATTGGCCAAAGGCATTTTCATATGTGGATAGTATCCCCTTCATGGTAAGAAACTCATTATCTTCATCTCTCATAAACAAGAAACTATCATCTACAAACAAAAGGTGAGAGATGACAGGGGCCCTTCTACAGACCTTAATGCCATGGACAGCACCGGTTGATTCAACTTGCTTGATAAGAGAGGTCAGCCTTTTTGCACATAAAATAAACAAATAAGGTGAGAGGGGTCCCCTTGCCTCAGGCCATGCTCTGGTTTAACAGGCCCCACCTCCTCATGATTAACTTGGATAGAGTATTGGACCGATGAAACACACATAATGATCTACTCCACCCATCTCGGGGCAAAACCCATCTTAAGCATCACTCCCTTCAAGTACTCTTAGTTGACTCTATCATAGGCCTTGCTAATGTCAATTTTTAGTGCCACTTCCCTTGACACACATCCTTTTTTGCACCTCAAATAATGAGCGACTTCTGACGCTATCATTGCATTATCAATAACAGACTTGCCAACAACAAAAGTAGATTGCTCTTCAGAAATACATTTTGAGATAATAAGAGTTATCCTGTTTGCCAGTGTTTTTGCCAAAATTTTGTAAGCCACGTTACAAAGAGAAATAGGCTGAAGGTCCTTCATCGATTCGGTTGGTCACACTTGGGAATAAGAGCAATGCGGGTATCATTCATCTCGGTTGGGATAAAACTATCCTACAACCAAGATCTACAAGCCTAGATCATATCACTGCCACAAGTACTCCAAAAGTGCCTATAGAAGCCCAGGTTAAGCCCGTTTGGACCCGGTGCTTTGTCTGGATGCATATGGAAGGTAGCCTCGTGGAATTCCTCATCAATGAAAGGAGCGAGCAATAACAAACTCTCATCATTACCAATCTTCGTTGGAACGATCGAGATAACGTGCCCCACCTTCGTATGAGTTTCCCTGAAGAGCTCAAGAAAATAATCACAAGCTAGCTCACCAAACCCCGCCTACGAGTGAATAAGCACTCCTTGTGAATTATGAAGAGTGTGGATGGTATTCCTCTTCTTACGCGAAGAGGCATATGCATGGAAGTACTTCGTGTTCGAGTCCCCATCACGTAGCCAATGAGCCTTGGCTCGTGGTGCCAATAATGGTCCTCTGTAGCAATAATTTGTTGAGCTCCTTAGTGAGCAAAGACGTCGAACGGAGAAAGGTCTCGTCCGTCTTGCCTCTAATATCCATGAGCTGCTGTTTACACACCTCAATGTGGTTGGTGAACTAAGTCTTTAGGTTACGGCCCCAATGATCAAGAAAGTCACCACATACTTTGATCTTTGTCACAAGGCCACCCGTGTAGGTATGACCCTAGCAATCCGTCACCACCTCTCCAATATCGTCTTCCAAAAGCCATGCATTCTTAAAACAAAAACATTGTCGCCTCCTCGATCCAGGCTCAAGTCCTTTCGTGTCAAGAAGGATAGGTGAATGATGTGAGCAACCCACAATGTGAATATGAAGTCTAGCCTCCGGGTAAAGATCCCCCTTAGCTAGGGGAGACTAGGGCTTTTTCTAAAAGTTCCTCCACCATGTTTTCCGACCCCATGCACTGTGACCATGAAAAAGGGTAACCCTTTAAGTGGACATCACAAAGGTGGCAATCTTGCACTGCCTCTCTGAAGCCTCGCATCAACCAATGGAGTTGAGCTACTCTACCTTGCTTGTCCGCATTTGAGAGTATAACATTGAAGTCCCTTATAACTCACCATGGAATTGGAGACATACTAGCCAATTGTCTTAACAATTGTCATCATTCTCTACGCTTTCCCTTATTTGGAATTCCATAGAAGCCTGTTAATCGCCACTTGCCATTATTCTCATCAGACATAACTACATTGATGAAGTGCCTCGAATAGTTAACCACCTCACAATTGGCTGAATTCCTCCAAAGTATGGCCAAACCCCCACTCCTACCTACCATGTCAACTGAAAGAGCACTATCAAAACCAATCCATCTACGAACCTCATCAATTTTCTGAGCATGCACCAAAGTCTCAATAAAAAAAACAACATCCGAGTTATGGGACTTAACAAGGTCCCTAATTGTCGGAACTGGCTGAGGTGTACCCAGGCCTCAGCAGTTCCAGCTGACGATTTTCATTGGTCCTAGTAGGTCTGGGAACCAGGACCTACCGTTAAAAAATGCTCATTTTCTTGCAAGTCATCCTCAGCAGCCAAAGGGTTGTCAATAGTCAAATAACTCAGTAGATGATTGGGCATATTAGGACCACATGCATCATTTGTCTCCTTAGTCAAACATTATTAATTCAAATTGATACACATCATGTGAGGGATTCACGTGTGGCCCACATGCTAATGAATGGACATTAACAACACTAAATATCATAGAGTTATTACTCGATGTGGTCATTCCGACCTTTCCTTTCCTGAGCGCTATGGTAAACTCGTTACCACTAGCTGGCATAGAATTATAGGGATTTGTCTCATATTGATTACTTGCCATATTTGGCATAGAATTCGAATTCCCATGATTCCCGCTCCTAGGGTTAGCACGAGAACCCGCCTCTTCCTTCAACCCGTGGCTGCTGCCACCCGCACTAGCCCCTTGACATCGCGGCTCCGCCCTCATATGTCTGTTCCAAGCACGAATCCCATCATCCTGCTCCACGGCAAAAAAATCTTCACACTTTTGTTCTGTATGGCCAAGTCGCCCACAGAAGAAACAAAAAGTGCCTAACCTCTCAAATTTGAACGACACGATGCACCATGCATCCCTGGCCTTCCTCACCTTTGTCTCTCGCTTCAGAGGTTGTCGAACATCCACGCTGACTCGAATGCGCATATAATTATGCCAGATACTCAAGTTGTTGGAGGGATCATATTCTACAAACTTCCCAATATATGCTACAATGTGTTTCCTAATGACCTCATTCAAAAACCCCACTGGCAGATTATAAACTTGGACCTAGAAATCCACATGGTCCAATGCTATGCTGTAAATAGAACAACCGATCCTCATTCTACCAAAGATCAATAGACGACTATTAAAGGTCCAAGGATCACCTTTGATAACACTGTCAAGGTCTAGTTTGTGGAAGAACTAGAAGAGAAAGGGACCATTAGTGGCTTCCTTGATAAGGACTCCCTTCACTGACCGCCATAAACCCGCCATCGTCTCCTTCATTATGTGCACCCGGATTGGTAGATCGGTCAAGAACCTGCCCACCAGACACAGTTGCAGGTCAGCGATCTCTGTAGCCCCTTCATCAACTTGAAAACTCAGACCATCCTCCTCCTCATCCACCAGAGATATGCCACCAATATTAAGAGTCGCCATCATTGCACCACTAAAATGGAACAAGGATACGAAGACGCGTATCCACTTCTCTATGGTAGAGAGAAAAACTAGGTCATCTCACTGGGAGATAGTACAACATCATTTTTACACAAACTAAGGAAACCCTAATTGTTATACGGTGACTATAAGTTTAGTTAGTAAAAAAAACATTAAGATAAATTGAAATAATAATAGAAAGGCAATCGTTACAAAAATTTAAAATATTAAATAAAAAATAAAACTTTCTAAATTCATGTATCTAATATTAACTTTTCATTTATTACTTTCTATTTCTAAACAAGTATCTTCAGGACATTAATCCCAAAAAAAAAAGATAACAAATTTTTGCAAAAATTATTTTAATGTTATTTTGATTTTTAGTTAATTATGAACAGTGTTAAAGCAAAAATTATTTTGTATGTTTTATCTAATATGTATAAAAAATATTATTGGAATGATCTCCGGCTTTGGTATTAACTATATTTTGTGAGATTACTCTCTTCCTTATTAAATAAGAAGAAATCTGCTATATTATATAAAGGGTTAATACATGTTTTGGTCCCCGTAATTTTAGTAAAATTCGGTTTTAGTCATTGTAAAAATTCGGTTTTAGTCTTTGTAAAATTTTATTTTTTGATTTAGTCCTTGTAATTTAAGATTCTTCCACTTTTAGTCCCTGTAAACAAATTTGTTTAGATTTAGTCCCTATAATTTTAAGATTCTTCCACTTTTAGTCCTTGTAAAAGTGGGAAAATCTTAAAATTATAGGGACTAAAAGTGAAAAAATCTTAAAATTACAGAGACTAAATCTAAACAAAAATTTTTACAGGGACTAAATCAAAAAATAAAATTTTACAGGGACTAAAACCGAATTTTGCTGAAATTACAGGGACCAAAATATGTATTAACCTTTATATAAAATAGAGTTTTGTCATATAGGCTCATGACACGTGACAGCTCCACATTCATTCTTTCCTATCAAAATATAAAAAAAAATTATTTTTTTTATATTTTAGGAATTCATTATATTTAAGTAATTAAGACATATCAATCAATTAATGCTCATATCTGGACTTTTATCATTCAATCAAATTTGAATTAAATCAAATTCAAGTTCAAAATGTAATAAATTAAGGTGAGCACTCGGGTACCCGGTGGAAGTGTTGGGTACGGTACCTAAGTGAGCTTGTATCCACTTATTATGTCATTAAATCCACTTTAATTACTGTGAATTAGTCATTTGACTTTTTTAAATTGTAGATGCACCTTTTTTAAACTAAATAATAATTTTTTATCAAAAACTTCTCTACGGTGTCTCTTTGTATTCTCTCTTCTTCATTTTTATACACTTCAAGATTCTTCTTCTCCCAACATAGATTTGATTTCTCTTCTTCTTCTTCCGATGAAGCCTAGATATCAAAAACAAGTTGGCATCGGTATATGTTTACTGCTATTTGATTATTCACTTTTTTCTAATATGATGACCATTCTAAACGTCCAAGAGAAAGAACAACATATTAGCAAATTTGTAAAATATTTTCTGTGGCACCGAAATAATTATTCATAACTTAATGTTTACTTTTTAAAATAATAAAAAATATATGTCGTAACGGTTATATGAAAAATATTGAATAAGTGGATTATTTTTATTAAAACAGTTAATGTGGGTAGGTACCCGACTAATTTAAAAGGTACCTAAGAATTTACCATAAATTAAAGCATATCAATCAATTAATTTTCATATCTAGAACATTGTCATTCAATTAAAATATTTTCTAAGTCATGTGACAACATAAGAATCATTAATTTTTTAGTTATTGTTTTAATTATAACAATCATTAATACCTCACGTCAAATAATAATTTTGCAGTGTAAATCATTAATATATTCCCTTAAATGACTCATCTATTTTTATTTATTAATTATATCAATTATTAGCAATTATTCAGCATTACTTTTTTTGACAAATACTATTTATCATTATATTCCCATACAAATTTGGTTATTTTTAATTTTATAACTTTTCATAAATGATTGATTTTACTATGCACATCATAGTATTTAATTTAAAAATCATAATTATACAATGTTAAATCTAATTTTTATATTTTTTCATAATTTGTATATTTTAACATTCACATCATTGTTTATATTTAAGTATAATAAATACTAAATCAATATGTATTTTTATTTTTTCTTCTCAAAGTTCAAATATTATACATGAGAAAAACCAGAATTTATTGTAGGATTAATTTATTGTCAAGCATATATAATTGATTATCTATTTTTTATATAACTTATTTTGAATTTATTTTATAGTAATTTAGATAAATCATTCAATTGTCAATCGTGTGCTTTATATTTTTTTTGGTTGAAACTCATAGTTGAAAAATTATCTAAATATAAACAAAAATAGAACCGATGTTTTTAATTTTATTTGTTATATTTTAAAATTAGAGTATATATATATATATATATATATATATATATATATATATATATATATTCTCTATTTCATAATGTATTAACTATAATAGTTTTTGAAAAATTTAAATCTGCTAATAATTTTTTAAAAAAAAAAAACTATGTTGGATACATTTACAATCCATACAGCTAACTCGTGCGAGTACGGATAAATACACTAGTATATTATATAAAGCCAAAAGAATTATATAATGTGTAATTTTTTATCATTTTATCTATTATCATAGTAATATAAGGGTAAAAAAATAGGAATCATGAAGTTACAAGGAGCAAATCTAGTTTTATCTAGCATGAAAAGGAATTAAAAATGAAAAGAAAAAAAAGTAAAAAATAAGAAAAAAAAATTGACCAACCTTTACTCTACAGTGGGGAATCATCAATAAATGTGCAAAGAAAGCAAATCTCAGTAACACGTGATAAGGACTGAACCATTCTAGCTACCAGGCTCTGGTTATGATAAGCAGGGTGATGGGTCAACAAAAGCATCATTGATAATGTAAATTTGTAATTTTATGTAGTCTTATTAATGAGTATTCTAAAAGCTTTGAATAAAAAATTACAAAAATTTTAATTTTTTTAAAATAATAATAATATTTTATATGTAAATAATTTTAAAAAATCAATTTTAAATTTTTTCTGATTTCTTAAATCTTTTTGTCTTTAATATATTTAATGAATTTATTAATGATAATGAAACTGAAATTTAGACTAAAATATCAATTGAAATTATATATGGAAAATTAAATCCAATAGAAAGTAGGGTAGGTGGAAACCATAGCCACGAGAACTAGCAAACAATGTAGAAAGAGGGTGAGATCGACGCAGTGAACACAACAAAATAGGGACCTCTTTTGATTGAACAGGGTATTGTGGCATATCGTTTTCAGTCCATCTAACCTGAAATTTACTATGTCTTATCGTCTGCTTGACCAACCAATACCCTAAGCGATGTCTCTTGGTGAGACTTTTACTTCTAATCCACTTAGATCATGACACCTAATCTAAGACCCAAGCCTCTCCTAAACACCCCATGACCCAGCTTTGACTCACCAGTCAAACGGAGTCACAAAAATCACTGCGTCAAGTGATCATGTTATCGATAATTCACTCGCTGATTAATCGCGTAAATTAATTTATTGAGAATAAGTCATCGCATGACTAAAAAATTTCCGCAAATAATTTTTTTACCAATAAATCTCAAATCCAGTCTTAAACAATTAAATACTATAACAAGAAGTTACGATTCAATTTTCGTCCAAATCGAAATTCGTTACAAATTTTATTGCGGATGAAAATTACTAGACGATTCAAAATACGATGAAACTTCGTTCGAATTTTTCAACGAGATTTGAACCATGAATTAATATTAAATATTATTTCTTAAATATTATTTCATCTCAATGAATTTCACCCACTTGATTAACAGCAAAAATACGCGTTACCGCATCAATCAGAAAATTTTAAAAATGAATTTGTTGGTGATTTCACATTAAAAACAGCATATGTCTATACTGTTTATTAATTTGAATTGTCACAAAAAATAATAATTATTGAAAATAAATCAACACGATTCCTCGTACTCTCAGTAAGTCATTGAGATGATCAATCTTTACGACTTACCTTCAATTATTCAGGATTTTATTGCTAAAACATTTTTTTCTCAAAAATTGGGGTGTCACACTAAGCACCATCCTCTCACCCTAAATTTTTATTATTAAAAAAAATTAAGATATAAACTTGAAAAATTCATATAATTTCTTTTAGTCTCTTTTTGGTGAATAAAGGAGCTACATTGACCAAAACAGATATAAGATTAAATAATATTTAAATTTTAAAAAACATTGTTAAACAATTGAATTCTTCCCTAAAAAAAAACAACTGAATTCAATTTCTAAAGAAAACAATCTAATCTTTTTTTTTTGGTGAATAAAGAAAACAATATAATCTAATTCAACATATTTCACTACCATGTGTTGGTTAAAGTAAAAGAGACACGATGCTATTAAACACAGTTATTTTCACGTAAGTACGGTGACTATAAGTTTACTTAGTAAAAACACTAAGATATACTGAAATAATAATAGAAAGGCGATCGTTACAAAAATTTAAAATATTAAATAAAAAATAAAACTTTCTAAATTCATATATTTAATATTAACTTTTCATTTAATACTTTCTACTTCTAAACAAGTATCTTCAGGACATTAATCCAATAAAAAAGATAACAAGTTTTTGCTAAAATTATTTTCATGTTATTTTGATTTTTAATTAATTATGAACAGTGTTCAAGCAAGAATTATTTTGTATGTTTGATCTAATATGTATAAAAAATATTATTGGAACGATCTCCGGCTTTGGTTCTTAACTATATTTTGAGAGATTACTCTCTTCCCTATTAAATAAGAAGAAATATATTATATAAAGCCAAAAGAATTATATAATGTGTAGTTTTTTTATAAAAACTAGGAATCAGTATACATGAAGTTACATGGAGCAAATCTAGTTTTATCTAGCAGGAAAAGGGAATAAAAAAGAAAAGAAAAAAGAAAAAAGCACCAACCTTTACTCTACAGTGGGGAATCATCAATAAATCAATAAATGTGGAAAGAAAGCAAAACTCGGTAACACGTGATAAGGACTGAACTATTCTAGCTACCAGGCTCTGGTTATGATAAGCAGGTTGATGGGTCAACAAGAGCATCATTGACAAGGTAAATTTGTAATTTTATACTGTAGTCTTATTAATGAGTATTCTAAAAGCGTTGAATAAAAAATTACAGAAATTTTAATTTATTTTTAAATAATAACAATATTTATATGTAAATAATTTTAAAAGCTCAATTTTAATTTTTTTTCTGATTTCTTAAATCTTTTTGTCTTTAATATATTTAATGAATTTATTAATGATAATGAAACTGAAATTTAGACTAAAATATCAATTGAAATTATATATAGAATAATAAATCCAATAGAAAGTATTGTACAGGGGCGGATCTTCTTGTATGAATGAGGTAGTCATGGCTACCCAAAAAAATAAAAAAATATATTAATGTTTGGGTATATACATAATTTGTCGATATATATACATAATTTGTTGAAGTGCTTATCAAAAAAAAAAATACATAATTTGTTGAAGTGTTCCGGTTGCTCACCATGGCGCAACGGTTGCGCAGCGTGCTAACGGCCCAGTGAGTTCAAGGCGATCTTCATTTTAATTGTATTTTTTACGGAAAATAATGCCAAAAACAGCTCCAAACAGGAATTGAGCCGCTATCATTTGAACAAAACAATGAAACCACACCACTACGACAATAAACGTTTAATGATTTATTGTGACATAATTATATATATATATATATATATATATATATATATATATATATATATATATTCGTTATTTTGTCCTCTCAAATTAATTTGTCACGCTCCGCTACCGGTAGGATAGGTGGAAACACTAGCCACGAGAACTAGCAAACAATGTAGAAAGAGGGTGAGATTGATGCAGTGAACACAACAAAACAGGGGTAGGTGGAAACAATAGCCACGAGAACTAGCAAAGAATGTAGAAAGAGGGTGAGATTGATGTAATGAACACAACAAAACAGGGACCCCTTTTGATTGAACAGGGTATTGTGACATACTCCCTTCGGTTCATATTACAAGAGACAAAATTAAAATTTTGTTCATTGAATAACTCATGTATTTAGTAGACTAAATACATGAGTTATTCAATGAACCAAATTTTAGCATTGTCTCTTATAATATGGACCGAAAGGAGTATCATTTTCAGTCCATCTAACCTGAAATTTACTATGTCTTAGTCTGCTTGACCAACCGGAAGAAAAAAGTGTGTTATGCACCAAAAAAGAAAAAGACAAAGAAAAAAGTGCGTTGTATATCCAAAACAAGTGTCAAAATTACTTCAGAGATTTTTTTATCTTATTTTAAAATTTTAAGTTAATCCTTTATCTTTTTTTTGTTTCAATTTGGTTCTGCATGTTTTTAAACATTAATTTCGAGACAAACTATTAGCTGATCTAAAACGAAAAATATATTTGTGTCACAAGTACAATCTGTTGTATCAATTGTGCGACAAATCAAAATCCAAAAAGTTATTGCAAAATACCAAAAATGGACTAATTTGGCCAATATTGTCACTATTTTAGAACATATGGGACTAAACTGAAACTAAAGTTAACTATAAAGGACTAACTTGACATTAAAAAAAAAGATAAACAACTGAAATCAAATTTTAAAGGCTAAATTACAAAATTAATCCTCTAAGTTTATTTTAGGTTTCAATTTGGTCCTCTACGTTTTATTTGTTCGTTTTGGTCCTCTACGTTTTATTTTAGTTTTCAATTTAGTCCTTTTCGTTTGTCCGTAGCTAGAAGTCCATTTTCCAAAATATTATTTGGCTTTTAGCAACGGACAATTGGCTTTTAGTGACGGAAAGAACCAACTTGTTGTAACTTTTAAAACGTAAGGGACAAAAACGAAACAAATAAAACATAGAGGACCAAATTAAAACCTAAAATAAACATAGAGGACCAATTTTATAATTTAGCCAATTTTAAATTAAGATAAAAAAGAGTAATTTTGCCTAAAATCTAACGTTAGCATGTAGTAGTAATAAAGTAACAATGCGTCATTTTCCACGTGAAAAAAAGATGTTAAATGACTGGTTGAGGATTCAGCCTGGTTGATACACCTACCATTCGCCACTTCTCTTCCTTTTTCATCTTTCCTCGGAACAGAGTGAAGAATTAAGCTGAAATTGTTTCAGCATAAAACTTTGGGCCAAATTAAATGATTTGAGTTTTAGCGCTGGGCTATTTATTTGGTGGGTGATATTATCACCACCCCACATTCATTAATCTCACCCCTCAAACCCAACAAAATGACAAAAATACCCCTACGGGATTCGTAAACTTTCAATTTACGGAACACATATTTAAAAAAAAAAGTTTTGTAAACATGGTGTTTATGGTACACTTTTTAAAAAAAAAATATGTTTTCAGAAACACCAAGTTTACAAAACATTTTTTTCGTAATACACGTTTCGTAAACATAGTGTTTACGGTATACATATTTTTTTAAAAATTACCCAAAATTGCTCTGTATATTCTTAACATATTTTTTGGTAACGAATAAGTCTTTTATCTTTTTTTTTTCGAATAGGTCCTTTATGTTTTAAAATGTTTTCAAATCAGTCCTTTATCTTTCTTTTTTCTCGAATAGGTCTTTTAGATTTGAAAAACATACTAAAAACAGTCCTATATGTCCATTCATTAAAGGACCTTTTTGAAATATACTAAAAACTTGAAGGACTTTTTTGAAACATATTAAAAATTTGAAGGACCTGTTCCAAAAAAAAAGAAGATAAATGACCTATTAGGGAAAAAGAAATGATAAAAGATTGATTCGTTACCAAAGAATAAGTTAAGGGACTTATAGAACAATTTTACCTAAAAATTATATGTATCATAAACACCAAGTTTACGGAACACATATTACAATAATATGTGTTCCGTAAACTTAATATGTGCTTCGTAAACACCATGTTTATTGTATATATTTGTTTTTGGAAAATGAGTGAGTGGAGAAGAGGGATGTTTTTGTAATTCCAAAAAATTGTGCGGGTGGGGCTAATGAGTGTGCGTGGTGTTCTTATTTAGTTGACATACAGAAAACCTATTGGGCTTATGTTAAGAGTCATCATTTGTTGTCGTGCTTCATAAATTCAATGTAAAGAATTGAGATTAGACTTTTTAATGTGAATGGTCCAGTTTAGAGGAGCAAAGTGCAAAATTATAATTGTTGACCAGAGAATTACAATGTGATTAGAAAAATAAAAAAAAATACGGTGAAAATTATTTCACTGTGACTTTTGTTGAAGCCAACAGCAAGAGAAATAGCATCATTTGTTAGTTTTATAACTTCCAAACCATAGTTAGGAAAAAGAAATAAAAATCCTTTCGAAGCTTCAATCAAACCATGACTGGGGTTTTCAAAACCTAAACATGGAATTCTAGTTCTAACCACACTAATACTGCTTGATTGAAAGACTAGGATAAGGGGATAACTATCTACACCCTCATTTTTTCTAACATACACCTCATGAGCTTTTCTTGTATTTTTTTCCCCAAAATATCCCTAATATGAAGTTAACTTCCGAAAGGTTTAATTTTTGTACTCATTTTGCCTTCCAAAAGTTAACTTTAGAACAATTTTTAACATCCAAAAGTTAATTCCCATACTATTCCAATAGTTAAATGATAGGAATTTGGGTGATAGCGTAGCTCCATTAGAGCCGGAGTAGCTCCAGAATTAGAGAGGAAGATGACACTAGAGAAAATAAAAGGGTTAAATATATTTTAATCCTATAAAATTACGACTTTTCAAGTATAGTCCCTAAAAAAAATTATTCGCTTTTAGTCCCTATTTTGAAAACTTTTTACAAAAAATGGGTGCTTTTAGCCCCTCTACTAGGGACTAAAAAAATAGTCCCTATAAAAACAAAATAGGGATTAAAAATGAATAAAATTTATTTATGGACTAAACTTAAAAAATCATAATTTTATAGAGACTAAACATATTTAACCCAAAGTACTATAATTTCTTGCTCATTATTCACTGCGCATAGCTAAAAGCATTGTCCTACATTTACAGGTCAACATCCATCTGGGTCGTACATCGCATATTAGTTAAAACAGAAATTGGTATATTCTAACAGAAAGCAATGTTGGCAATGAAAGGAATAAAACGTGACTCATGGTCTTTAGATGTAGTCATTCATCCAAATAGGTTCTCCTTTGTTGCGTTTGGGCCGAATTGCCCTGGTTCCATCATTTTGCGGCCCATTACTAACACCCTGTGACTCGATCTCTTCATTTTCTGTCCTTTCATTAAACATGTGTGTATCATTAAACTCCGAATTGGTCTCCAAAACTTAAAGTTCCGGAAAAGGGTGTATGTTAGAAAAACAGAGGGTGTTAATAGTTATCCCCCTTGGATAATTGGTAGAAGAGCTTTCATTTTGAATGAACATGCCCAACAAAACCAAGCCCTAAACATGTGCTCGCGTTAATCTTCTGCTCCTTGTTTTCTTCTATCCCTTTTGCTTAAAGATAGACCTGCAGTTTAGTGCATATAGTGCATTCATACCTTTGAGTCTAAAAGTATGTTTGTTCTAAAGGAACTCTAGATATTTGGTTCAAACGTACCACAGGTAAACAAAGCATGCACTTAGTCATTGTAATTTGTACCAACAATGTATTACCAATTAAAAAAAAAAAAAAAGAACTGCTCATGGTTAGATTGAAACTAAAGAAACAGGTAATTATTTAATATGTTCTCCAGTTACAATTACAAATGTTGACTCAATCAAAAGAACCACACTAGGTTCCGTGTTCAGGAAAAATTTGAGCACACACAAAACGACTCCAGAGATACTAAATGTATAAATTACTCATTGTAAAAGAGAAAAGAAAACTTCTTTGTATCCTTTTCAACAACTTTGTGTAAACAAAATTTCAATTCATTATCTGTTTCAACTTTCAAGTAAAAGGAAAAGAATAGGGACATGAAGATGGATAGTATGCCATATAAAGGCCAAGCTTCATGGGCACAAAAGCTAATATCTGAACTTCACAATCAATATCAGCAATGCCAACTCAACAAAATCCAAACGCTGCGCAACCATGTCCGCTAGAGACCACATGAGACATCTTTAGATTCTTTTTTGGTTTAAAGCTCCGTATCGCATAATCGGATCATCAATTCAGAAACCATTCTTCGAGCAAAAGGGATATAACTCAGGCTGTACCTGTAACAACTTGGAACTATTAATGGTCTAAATATAACTAAAACACAGACATGCTATGAAAAGGATTCCTATAAATGGTTTTCAAATGTAACAAATTTATGTTCGGAAACAGGGCTGTTGAAGGCTAAATTACCAGATAAGGGCGCCGATCTCAATTATGATTGCAATTATCGTCAACACCTTGCTATGGATCTACATAACATGAAAAATGGATTTTAATTATCGATTATAGGGAATAAGATTCATATCATTAATAATAAGAATCGGTCAGTGTGCATTATCAGATGGGGAAAATAGACAGGAGCTGAAACATTGTTCAAATTGCCTCACTATTCTTATTTTTAAGGGGAACCATATCAGGTGAGAGCTCTCAGTCTTGACTACCGTGAGAAATGAGAACGTTTAATTAAAATATTGGATTCAAATAAACGATCCAGATTATATCATTAATTACAAATCTCACATCATTTTTAATTAAATATCATATATTACGTGGAATTTGTAATTTTTGATGTCTATTAGGAGGATACATTCAGTTACTTAGTTATAGGTTAGATAGATAGTTTGTTATTTTGATGTTCAATAAGAATCTTGATCGTGTGATTAAGAGATCTTTTTTTTTTTTTTATTTATTTATGATTAAGATCTCTCTCTCTCTTTCTCTCATTTTCCTCCAACCATAAATCCTTTCGTAATCAAAACTGTTAATTTTAATCTAACGGTAGTAATTAAATATTATCGTTTTTCATATATACCTCATTCCCCCCCCCCCCAAGAAAAAATATAACAACTGGCCACTAACAATTTGCCAATAAAAAAAATCCCCTTTTTTTTTTTTTTTGAAGAATTTGCAACTCATGACAACACTAAAAAATGCAGGTTATTAGTATACTCAGAAATAGGAATAGGGCTTACCCAGAGAGCACAAATAAGCGCTATAACCACACATCCAAGGTATATGGCTGTTGCAAAAACACGGACAGGGTCAAACATCATTCCCAATTGTTGTGCAGGTCCAACAAGAAAGGCTGTACTGCCAGATATACAAAATAAAGTTGGATGGTCTATTAACTAAACTAAATCCAGGAAACTAGAAGCAGAAAAATGGCTCGATCTGCCACGATATCATATTTACTCAACAATAAACTGAAGTGAAATTGCACATATTAGAATAAAATGAGGAGAGTGAAAAGAAACATCCTGCCTATGTATTGGAAGAAAAGAAGAATGAGAACAACTTCAAGCATTATCAATAAAGACATCAAAATAAGGGAACACTTAAATAGAGGATAGATGAGGCAAAAAAAGCTTTGCAGGGCTTCACTTCTCCTCAGATTATTTTGTCAGGGTGTGGGGGATTGTTGCAAGAAAAGAATTGGAATTTGTGATTGGCTTGTATAGACATCAAACTGGACTACCCTCAACTAAAATGTTATCTTTCCTATGTATATAGCTTGTGGTAAAAGTTATTTCTAAAACTATCATGGGTCAACACGGGGCAAATTGAATCTACCTTCCAACTGCTAACAGGTTGCCAAATGTGAACAATACTGCAAATTTGATGGGTATGACAAACACAATCATAGACTGCAAGATAAAAAAACAATTAAACAAAGTATTGTTAAGTTATCAACACAATTTATCTGAGATTGCTAAAATTTCAAATTAACAGAGAACAAAATAACAAATTTTTTGCATTAAGTACCATAAGATATAATATTCAGCATATTTTCTGGCCTCAATTACATTTACGGGCCAAGTTACCAAGATTTCAGGGGGAAAAAATAGAATATAAAAAAGCAGTACAAGCTTTTAAGAAAAGGTAATTTGCTCGAAAAGAATGAAATTACTTCTTGATAGCATTAGACTAGGACTTCTCTTAATAGTCTTACGAGCAAGCAATTCCAAAAATTATGTGAACTTTTATGCATAATGGATATATAAGGAGTCTTAATAGACTTCTCTTAATAGTCTTGTCACTCATCCATCGCAACATTCTCATCTCTGCTACATTGAGTTTATTCTCGTGTTGGCTTTTCACAGTCCAACACTCCATCCCATACAACATCGCCGGTCTTATAGTTCTACGATAAAATTTTCCCTTTAACTTGAGCGATACATTTTTATCACATAAAAAACCTGATGCTCTCCTCCATTTCAACCACCCCATTTGAATCTGATGCTCTCCTCAATTTCAGGCACAAAGACAATGCTTCATAAGAAGTGTAAAATTTACTTCAAATGGATATGCGGGAAACATGATGAAGTCATGCATGATGCACACGGCTGAGGAAAGAAAACAAGATAAAGGACTATCGACCATGTTACACAAATAAAGGTACAGTACCATAACTAGTATGGTGACAATTTTTGAAAATCTATGGTATGTGTATATCACTATTGTCAGGATCCCATATGAGAGTGTGGGCCCAAGTGGGCTTAGGTAATGGTAGGGCCTTAGGTGAGGAAATGGGCTGTGATGACTTGTCTAGCCATCAGCTAAATAGGCCCAAGAATTGGAGGGTGTATGTGAGAAGGAGTAGAAAAGCGAGAGAGAATGATGAGGTGGCAGAGAGAGAGGAGGGAGTGAGTGAAGCATGGGGTGTGTGAGCATCATACTGTTATAAGGAATTGGGTAAGGAGAGAGAGAGAGAGGTATCTGAGAGGATCAATTGTAATTTGAGGGCAAAGAGTAGTCTTCTCTCTGAAGGAGCTTGGCTCTGTGGGCATTAGGGATATTATCTCTTCTGCATTTACTTTCAATTTCATCAATAAAACAGTCTTTTATCTTCATTGCTCCATTCTTTCTCTATTTTTGCTATTCAGTGATCCGGGTTCCTATCAACTATAATTTAAAAAAATATATATATATGAAATTAGAATTCTATATAACGAAAAATGACAAAATTACATAAAAGATAGAAAGACGTAACTTTCGAAGCATAACATAAAACAAAGATGAATTAAAAAAATTTTAGACAGTATTGTTTTGAAAACATACGTAGTAAAAAAAACTAATTAACTCATATCGATGTGCTGAACACTTCAAGTTGCAAACAGCTGTAACTATTCAACTTGCTCTCCCAACTCACTGTCACCACTGCATGCCCCACCTGGATAACATACTCGGTGATGGATTGCAATCTCCTAGTTCTCTTTTCTTCTACTTAATCATTGCTGACCATATTGAAGATGAAAGAAATTTTTCACTCTTTAGTCATTTATTAAGAGTCTTGTTATGGTAGACGTGTTATTGAACAAGGCTTACATGCATTCAGGTTATTTCATGTAATAAACTCTGCCTCTGGTATTTTATCCACCCAATTGCCATGACCCAATTATCATTGGTAAATGCTAACAAGTGCCCTAAGGTAGGATTCAAAAATGGAAAGTAAAAAAAGAAAAATCATGTTTTTTTTTGAATTCCCTGTATATTAAATGTTGTAATGTTCATTAAGTACTTTACATTTTCTGATTCTTAGTGACCCATTATAATTTTCTCCAAAAGCAGGGTCCTTGAAAGAATTATATGGTTACGGTCCAACCCCCATAAAGATTCTTGCAAGAAGCATCATCATTTTTGGAACAAGGCTGAGAAAGTAACTGTGTCATGATATGGAGAAAAAAGGATGATAGGAAAATGAAGATATTGCTATGCTTTCCAGGCAGTGTGAAAATAGCCCATTAGAGATGAAATGTAAGAAGAAATCTGATCTTAGGTATTTACTGTCTGGGTGAAGTATAGGATATAGCAGATTTCCTATAAATGAGAAACACCATTAAATTGCCGCAAAACATCAATGGCCATAGTATGTAGGAAATAATTTATAATCCGTGTTAAATGAGAGAATAGAGAGAGACATATGTTGAATACCGTGTGTTTCAACTACACAACGGAGGTTCTTTATATAGGCTTAAAAAGAAATCAAAACAATTAATTACAAGATATCCTACTCTTAATTACATGATATGATTTGCTTATACAATAAATACAAAGATCCTATTTTATTTTCAACACTCCCCCTCAAGCTGGAGCATATAAATCATATGCACCAAACTTGTTACATATATAACTGATTCGAGGACCTCTTGGAGATTTAGTGAAGACATCTGCCAATTGGTCATTGGAATTGACGAAGCTAGTGGTGATGTCCGCCGATTCGATCTTCTCTCTGATATAATGACAGTCCACCTCAATATGCTTAGTCCTCTCATGAAACACGGGATTGGAGGCAATATGCAATACGTCGCTGATTATCACATATCACCGCTATCGCATATCCTCTCCAAACTTGAGTTCTCGAGTATGATTGCAACCACATGAGCTCTCGAGTCACTAATGCCATGACTCAGATTCACCTCAAGACTAGATCTTGCTACAACATTCGCTTCGCTTTTCCAGCAGGATATCAAGTTTCCTCCAACTAGTACACAATACCCGTAGTGGATCGCTTATCAACGGGTGAGTCCGCCTAATCCAAGATCCGAAACCAACTACTTGAGTATGACCTTTATCCTTATAAATAAGACCTTTTTCTCGAGCACTTTAATATACTTCAGATGCGACATAAAGATCCCAATGATCCTGATAGGCGGAATTTAAGAATTGGCTACCACACTAATCGCAGCGAAATATCCGACTGGTGATCGGGAGGTAGTTTAATTTACCAACCAATCTCCCCGCACTCTCCCTGATCCAAAGGGCGCCGATTAGCGTAAGTTTGACATTTGGGTCCATAGGAGTATCAACCGGCTCGCATTCAATAAACTCGTTTCCTCAAGAATATTTATAGCATATTTCCTGCGGAAATCACCAGTGCCATCCTTGGATCGGGCTACCTCGATACCTAAAAAATAACCCGGAAGTTTACCAAGGTCCTTAGTCCTGGAAACTTATGAGAGTAGATCGCTTCAATCGGATTATACCGATCACTACCGCTATCACATTATCGCCCACATACACAACCGTGATAAACACATCCTCGAGCTAAATGGCGATAGAAAATAGAGTGATCATCGCTACAACGAGTCATACCAAATCACGCACTATAGAATCAATCGCCGCTAAACCAAGCTCATGGAGACTGCTTAAGACCATAGAGAGACTGTGGAGCTCAGAAACCATGTTGTAGAGACTCCCTAAGCAACAAACTCAGGTGGTTGCTCCATATAGACTTTCCTTGAGATCACCATGCGTAAAAGCATTTTTAATATCAAGTCAGGAAGTGGCCAACGACGATGGCGTGAATGGAGAGTGAGGAGCCTAACAGACGCCATTTTAGCCACAGGTGAAAAGCGTGTCATCAGAATCCCGCCCCAAATATTCGAAAGTGTATCCTTGGCCACCAACTGGGCCTTATATCGATCAATCTTACCATCGTGCCCAACCTTGACAAGATAAAGCCAACGACAACCAACCATAGACTTTCCAGAGGTAGAGACCGCTTCCTGTACCACCGCTTGAAAAGCACACATCTCGCCAATCATTGCTTGCCGCCATTCTGGGATAAAGCTTCACCTGGATGCAGGAATAGAGACAAAAGACAAAGAAGACAAACAAGTGTAATGTGGAGGAGAAAGACGGCGATAACTCAAAGCAATGTAATGAGGGACGGGTTACGAGTACAACAGATACCTTTACGTGGCGGCACGGGAAGCGTCGACCAGTAAGGTGACCTGGCTCCAGGAAGCGATGGCGCAGGAGCCGGTGCCCCGTCAAGAAGGAGCAGGAGCAGACGGTCAGGATACGTGACTTCTCGCCGTCGCAATTTATGATAAGTTTGCTGCGGGTCGACAAATTCTGGGGTCCACAGACGGGTGTCCGGAGGACGAACTCAGGAAGCTCAATCGCAGAGGAACTGGGACGACCGGGCAGTAAAGAGGCTCGAGACAAGTGAGTCGAATCAAAGTGCACAAACCTCGAAAAAGGTAACATCACCGATATAAGGTAACGCGTTAAAGAGTAGGTGAATAACAACGATAACCTTTTGGGATCCGACGGTAACCAAGAAAGACACATTCGAGTGAACGAGGTGAGAGTCACAAGAACAGAGTTGAGATCAGGACAAAACACGTGGGACCCAAGACACGAGGCGTAAAGTGAATGGAGAAGGATATGTGGAAAGAAAACGAGTGTTGCACTCGATCATCAAGCACGACGGCATGCTAAGCCAGGAGATAACAAGTCGTTAGGAACAAAGATCCCCCAAAAATGAGTCAGGGACATTACTATGAAGCAGAGTCCGAGTGGTTTCAATGAGGTGCCGATTTTTGCGCTTAGCTACCCAATTTTGTCGAGGTGTAAGCACAGACGCTTTAGTGAACAATGCCGTTAGATGCCATAAAATTTTGAAATTGTTGGGACAAGTATTCACAGTGCATCATTACCACAATGTGCAAAGAGCTAACAGAAACACTAAACTGAAGTTTTAATTTCTTGATAAAATCGCTCAAAAAATAGAGAACAATTCGACTTGTTTTCATTAAAAATAACCAAGTACAACGCGAGAAATCATCAACAAAGTAACAAAATATTTGGACCCAAAAGTAGTACTAATGCACTGACCCCAAACATCTGAGCGAGCTAAAGCAAAAGGGGACGAAGCCCGCTTATTGACTCTATCAGAAAGTGACTACAAATGTGTTTCCCTAATCGACACTCCACAATTTAAACTAGATAACTTGAAAAGACTAGGCACCACTTTCAAGTCAGGAAGACTGGATGACCCAACCGAGCATGGATAAGAAGAGGGAACTGCGTGGCGAGCACACCGACGAGGATGATAGTAGAGGCCATTAGACTCACATCCGATTCCAATCGTCCGGTCCCTGCATTTCTGGCCCCGCAAGGTAATATCATTGTTATTAGTAAAGCGTAACATCACGCTTATGAGAACGGTCAAACGACCGATTGAAAGCAAATTAAATGGACACTCAGAACGTAAAGCTACGTAATTAATCGACAGTGGAAGTGAGGAGTTCGCAAAGACTAATCCTCGGGATTTTGTTTCAGCATTCACCGTCCGTCATACTAGGGCAATCGATGTAGAAAGAGAGGATAAAAGAGCTTATTAATGCAGAATGTGGCTCGATGCACCGTAGTCAAGGACCCAGGCCAAGGGAATCACCGGAGAGCAAGCAAATGAATTACTGTGTGCAATCGGCAAAGGATCCGCAGTTCGCGATTCTCAAACCATTAGAGAAATTCTTCATAGTCGTGGAGTCAGCTTAGGCCGAGCCGAAGTTCGACGTGTCGACGAGGGTTCCGAGCCGAATTTACGGACGTGGAGGATGCCCGTCAAAGATTTATCGACAAGTGTCCCATACTTGCCATACAATGATCACATTCGGATGATTCTTAAAGGTTTGACGTGGAACCTCGAGCACGCCGATCAAGCAGGCAAGATGCAAAGCGTAGCACGTTGTCACCAAGGCCGTGAGCAACAGAAGCTCGTGAGGTAGACTTCAGCGGACCCGAAGGCGTACAAGAGGCGCACATAAAGTGGGAATAACAAAGATCCCAAAATCGATCACTGATGGCAAGTACTCTGAGGTAAGCTACAAAGGCCAAGGAGCATAAAGAATGTCACGCTTCAAGTTCTTCTTCATCCATGCAGACAAATGGGAGGTGAGCTCATTAAATTGATGGAGGCAAGATAAACACGATCGAGATAAAGTGCACATAGGACCATCCAACTTTTCGTCCAACGAGGTTCCCACATCATGAACTACACTATGCAGACGTCAATATCATCGGTGCAGTTATCGCTTAGCCCCGACTCCAAACCGATTCACACGTGAGATGAGGATAGAAATCAATTTGATAATGGGATGAAGCGTGGACTGATGAGACCGCATAACCGAGCATCAATCTTATCCCATTTCGCACGCTCACCGTCACGATTCACCTCTTTCGTGAGATGGTCTTTATACCGACCAATAAGCCATATCAACGTCTCAAGCCCAAGTTTCATAGTCGAATCGGCCCAACCTCTCCGCAGGGAGGTTGACAAAGTTGGGTGAACGCAGACTGGAAGCACAAGAAGAGACCCCATTTTTCACCACGCGAGAGAGAAAACACGCCCAGGAGAGAGAAACGGGGTTGTTGTGACCGAACGTGGTCATCCGTGACTAAACGAAAAACTAATAAAGCAGATCGAGGATCGAGGTGGTAGGCGACGCTGCAGATGAAAGGATCTGGCCGAGGGAGGTCGCACGCCGCCACGCCATGGAAGGCTGGCGATGGTGGTCGGGAGATGAGAGCCGACGAAGAACCTGGCACAGGAGGCGCTGAGGTCAGCTGAGTCGAGGTTTCAGCCGCGGCCTGACGAGGCGCAGTACTGGTAAGCGGGCTCGGCAGCTTGAAAGTTCGTTGGAGACGAGTAGACGACCAGCTGGCAGCGGTTTTAGCCTAAAAAGTGCAGTAAATGGGTCACTGCGCATGAGTAAAGGGCAAACCGGAGTCGAGAGACACGGTTTGCCAAAATTTTTGTCAACGGAGAACAAAGGTCCAACCTGGTAAGCACGCTTTAGGGTTGCTTCTTTAGGCTCTAGATACCATGTTAAACGAGAATAGTAGAGACATATGTTGAATACCGTGTGTTTCAACTACACAACGGAGGTTCTTTATATAGGCTTAAAAAGAAATCAAAACAATTAATTACAAGATATCCTATTCCTAATTACATGATATGATTTGTCTATACAATAAATACAAAAGATCCTATTTTATTTTCAACAATCCGTTCAACTAAGTCCATTACTTAATATACTGAATTGACTACATGGGATTCAGGTCTGTCTTAAAATTTCAACTAACCAAAATCTAAATATAAGAATGCAAATAAAACACATGCATAAGATAACATACATATAAAGGAGGACACAAATTTCTCTCACCAGTAACATGCAAGCCAGACCAGCAATAAAACAAGCAGCAAATCCATAAATTCTCTGCTTAGTCAACAGCCAAAAGTGGCATAACTTAGAACCGATAGGCTACAATAAATCCCAAACAGCTATATTTGGTGTGAAATTTTTTGACAGAACCTGCGTTGTAGAGAGGGAGCAGAGGCCACCTGACTCCTCCAACAAGCTCTCCCCCTGCTCTTCATTATCTCCCGACAAAGACTGACCGATTTTCCACATTATTTGTAAGATCAGGGTACCTTTCTCTCCGGTAGCACTATAGAAATCAAAGAGAGAGAGAGAATAAAATCATCAAGTTTCAACATCTAATGAAGTGTAATATGAAAGAAAATTAATAGTTTGATACCTTGATTAGATAAAATAAATACATCCAAACATATATGGAACATTTTTAAAGATATTCCAGGAGGCAATTTAAATGCCACAAATCTTTTTGAATAACCTGAATTCCTCAATTCAACTAAAATGTCACTAATCTTTCCTTCTAAATTTTCAACAAGCCAACAACGAATTGAGGCACCATGCAGGAAACCCAACTAATTACCTGGGTGCAAATTCTTGCAATTTTGATTTCCTAATCCTACTCTTATCATAGCTGTGTAGGATTCTAAAACGCAGTTGTTTGTGTTTCATTCTAGTTTAACCCTTCAGCATTTGCTGATTCCAAAATGAATAACGTCCCTAGTCCTAGTTGAATATCAATTAGCATTTTCAACTTGCAATGTTTAATACACCGCAAATCTAGTTAGTTTCCAATTCAAATCTACAATCCCGCTTTGTGGTTTCGATTTTGTCGTGCTTTGGTCTAAAATAGGAAAAAAAAATAAAAAATTCAGTGAATGAATAAATAAAAGATTTCGATGAATCAGAAAGACAACAAAATTGGAGGGAATCTTACAGAAAATGACCTTAAAAAGTTCCTTTGATAGTGTGAATTCAACGGAGAGATCAAAGAAATGGAGAATCAAAATCTAGCGCATTTTCCTGAGAATTGCCGCAACTGACTCGCTCGAGAAGTCACAAGCATGGAAGAAAGTCGGGAGCGGAGGTGGTGAGGAGTAGTAGGAACGACGCCGTATTGCTACGACAGTTCATGGACTCTAATATTTTAAATACTTTATATATTTTTTAGGCTAAATTATACATTTGATCCAGTATGTTTATTTTAGTTTTCAGTTTGGTTCTCTACGTTTTATTTGTTTTGTTTTGGCCCCTTACGTTTTAAACGTTACAACAAATTGGTCATTTTCGTCACTAAAAGTTAATTGTCCGTCAGTATAGGTCTTCTTGTACGTTTTAAAATAGACTTTTATCCACGGACAATTGGCTTTTAGTGACGGAAAGGACTAACATGTTGTAACGTTTGACACGTAAGGGATCAAAACAAAACAAATAAAACGTAGAGGACCAAATTGAAAACTAAAATAAACATAGAGGACTAAATGTATAATTTATCATATTTTTTATTTGAATGAAATTTATAATTTATAATGTTAATATATTAAATACTTAATTATATCAATTAAACATTTTTAATATGCAATATAAAAGAAAGAAATTAGCAAAGGAATAGAGAAATTATCGTTTTAGTCTGCAAACTAAGTTTAAATGAACTTATTTTTTACATGAATAAACTCATAACATTTCATTTATAATAACGTCCGAGATACAAATTGGAACATCCTAAAAAACATAGTGACTAGCATATAATTTCGACGTTCTTGCCAACAAATGGGTGACGACATATGCTTGTCGCCTCACAAAACTAATAGTTTTGGTGACTAGCTAGTAAGCTCCTACATTTTTCTATAATGGCTCCAAATTCAGTGTGATTACCACAATCCCCCAAAACGCCATCAACAGCGGACTTACAATCCGTCTCAATATTCACCTATTGAACACCCAGCTCTAACAACCAATTTAGCGCTTCTACGAGCCCCATTACCTCTGCTTCATGAGCCGCAGGAGACCCAGGGAACGTTGTTGTTTTGGCTTGGATGAAGCCTCGCGTTGCGTCCTCAGACAGAGGCCGATTCCGTAACTGTTCCTTTCCCGGAAAAAGAGTCGCGTCAACGTTGCAATTGACACCCCCACCGGGTGCTAGGCGCTGCCAAGACTCCACTGTCCGAGCCTACTTGTGGTTGCTACTGCAGAGGGGTGCACTTGTGGCTGCACTCCACTCTTGCGATGAATCTCGCGCGCGACGGGCCACCTCAAATAGAGAGCTAATGTGATCTTCCCAAATGTGCTGGTTTCGTCGCCACCATAAGGACCAGAACATCATCATTACCGCGCTAATGTGATGCTGCGACAAATGCGAAATTAAGCGAAAAATCAGATTTGTGAACCCCTTTGATGCATCAACATGGGGGCTAATAACATCCCAAAGTCTCGCTTCCCTTCACCATTCAATTGCACTGCTACAGCCAACAAAACAGTGCCACGAGTTCTCCCTACCAGCTTCACAAGAGACACAGTCCACCGGGCATTGGACCCCCTTGCTTTGCAACTTCAGCCGAGTAGGCAGGCACTCACGAGCAACCCGCCAAATAAAAATTTTCACTTTGTGCGGAACCTTCAACCTCCAAATATCCTTCCAATTCCCAGCGACTCGGAGATGACTATTATCCACAATGTTTTCCATAGTGTGGTAGTAGGCCAATTTTGCTGAAAAAAATTCCACTCCCAGTCAACCGCCGAATCATTTTGTCCTCACCACTATGCACCACTAGTGGAATTTTTAAAATCTCAGCGACATTTTTTGGTATAAGGAAGGTGCTCATGCAATAAGTAGGGATTGCTTGAGCTACTGCTTTTGCCAAGATCTCTCTACCTGCCTTCGAGAGATGCTTTCCAGACCAATTCTGGATCCTCTTCCAAATCCGATCTTTCAAATACCTAAACATGACTTTTTTATTTATACCGATCGTAGAAGGCATGCCTTGATACTTGCCCGTGCCAAGACATTTTGTCCCTACAAGAATCTTCGTCACCTTCTCTTTCATAGTTGGAATGGGTATTCTTGCTATAGAAAATCCCTGACTTGCTAAGGTTGATGACTTGTCCAGATGCTAGCTCATAGATTGCTAAGATATCTTTCAGACACCTAGCCTTCTTCTCGTCTGCCTTGCAAAATAGAAAACAATCGTCAACAAAAAAGGAGGTGTGTGAGGGATGAAGCCCCTTTACACACCTGAACTCCGTGAATGTCGCCCCTGGCTTCATATCTTTTGATAAGGGAAGTAATGCCTTTGGAATAATAATGAAAAGGTATGGCGATAGAGGGTCCCATTGTCTAAGGCCTATCCCCTGGGTAACTGGCCCCACTCTCTCCCCATTCATCAAAACAGAGTATTGGACTGACTCCAGGCATATCCCCATCCAACTAACCTATTTATTACAAAACCCAGTCTTCAACATCATAACTTTTAGGCCTTGTTGATATCAATTTTAGAGGCCACCTCACCCATCTTTCCATTCACCTTGCATTTCATATGATATATGAGTTCAATGGCCACCAAAACATTATTCAAGATCGATCTATTTTCCACGAAGGTCGATTGCTCTTGGGAGATGCAACCTGGTAGTAGATGCTTTAATCTATTAGCAAGCACCCTTGAGACAATTTTATAGACCACATTGCAAAGAGATATGGGACAAAGATCACACATAGAAGTGGGATTTTCTTTTTTCGGGATGAGCACAATATTAGTATCATTCAGTTGTAGAGGAAAAGCACCTCGGTCTAACCAAGACACACAAGCCTGAAAGATATCCTGACCACAAAGGTCCCAGAACCTCTTAAAGAAGGCAAGTTTAAGGCCATCCGGACCCTGAGCTTTATCCGAGTGCATTGAAAACATGGCATGACGGAATTCTTCAATCGTAAAAGAGGTCATGAGCCTCAAATTATCATCATTAGAGCCTCTAGTACCTACCGAATTGAGCACCTACTCATACGAGCCATTACCTCGAGCAAAGAGAGGGTTTAAATAATTTTTTGCTACCTTACATAAGCTTGACCTCTACCTCGTCACCATCATCTGTTGTTAACTTTACCACCTATTATATTTCTTTCTTGCGGATGCTACGGCATGAAAGAACTTCGAGTTCTTGTTCCCATCGCGAAGCCAATGTACCTTCGCTCGCTGATGCCAAAACGGCTGATGCCAAAACGAATCTTCTTGCTTCAAAAGGAAACTCAGCTTGTCTCGGATCTCATTGTACCGCGCCAGGCTATGCTCTTGAATGAACTTAAAAACAACTCTCCCCATATTTCCATGTTAAACTGAATTTGAAGGCAAAATTGAAGCAAAACTTACTTTACAGTCGGACCTAACTGAAAAGAAACAAAAGACTTTTTTCGTTTTATTTTTTTGAACGAACGTTGGAGGCTTCCCAATTGAAAACCAAATATGTTTATTCGTTTATGATAGACACAATCGAAGAGGTACTTTTTTGTGTTTAGCTAAATTAAGATTTTGGTTTTTATACGTAATGCTTATTTTCAATCTGATTTCTACCTTAGAAAGGTATTTGATTCGAGGTGAATGATATGGTAGGAAAATGTCTCATGTAGTCTATGGTGGACCAGGATGTTTTTGTAATTTATGTTTTAGAGTACTTTAAGTGTTTCAAATTCACAAATTTTAGCCCTCTTTTCTCCCTTCCCCTTCGCTCCTTACCTGCCACCCCTCTTTCCTTCCCCCTTTGCCCCTCCCTCCCGCAACTACCCCTTCCAACCCTCCTAGTGGAATAAAAATTATTATTGTAAGTAAATCCGATTATCCATTATAAAGAAAAATCTAAAATTTTTACTTCAACTTATTTAGTATTAATCTAAACATTTAAATTAGAATTTTTGGTACAAGTGTTGGATAAAATTAATCAAGGAATAAAATTTAGATTTTGGCCAAACACATGCCCATAAGCCCATAAAAGCCCACATATGTTTTGAAATTAATTTACTTAATAAATGAGATGTCTTAGGGAAAAGTTTGGAAGACATTAGAATTAAATAGAAAGCAATAAAAATTAAAGAAATTGATATATTAAATTTTTTAAAGCAAAAAAAAAATGGTGTGCAGAGACATCACTATGAGAATTGAGATCCTGACTATGTTGATACCTTCAAGCTCAACAATAATTTGCAGCACACCAATGATATATTAATTTATAAATAATAAAATTTTGAAAAATAACCAAATAGAATATTTTAAATATTAAGGGAAGAAGAGTCAAATAACTTAGATTAAGACTTAATTATTAAATTTTAGAATTAATGGCTTACTTTTAGGTAATTATGAAAAGATCAGAAATAATTATTTAATATATTTGGGAAGGAACATTAATCCTATAAAATGGTGGAATGTGTTTTGGGCTTAAAAGAGTTATGACCCAGTGATAAAAAACTCATTATTGAAAATTGAATGCGAGGGGCATCTTTGTTAATATGGAAAATTTTGACAGTAAAACAAATGAAAACATGACGATCAAACTTAAATGGATCGTAAGACTGGATCGATGATTGAATGATACATGGTGTGACAACCACCTTAAAAATTAAATGGAGCCGTCACCAATATTTTGATTTTAATAGGAAACATTGGAAAACCTAATTTTTGAATATTTTTGAATTTAATAAAAAAGGTCTTTGAACCAGAATCGGGTTCGGAGGAGTTGATTCTGTATGAGGAAGGATTAGCACCCATACGCGCCCATTTAAAAAAAATGGTAACCGTTAATTGTTTATAAAAAATTGTTTGCCTTTTAAGAAAATTAATTCCCTTTATGAATTTTTCTGAAAAGAAATATAAGTTTACCAACTATCATGTCACAAAAATATTAAAGGAGACTTTGAAAGAAAACTCAAGTATTCTACAAGAATCATTTTTTACTCCTTAATGTAACAAAAATAAAATAAAACCTAAAAGAATATAAATTAATTATGTTAATAAAATACAGATAAGAGAAGTTTTTTTTTTATTTTGCTTTTATACCCTTAATCATCTTTATTTAATTCTAACTATTTACAAAAAAGGGTAAATTGCAAATGAGTCCCTATTCAGGATTTGACCCCATTGGAAGACCAAATCTTAAAACGCGTATGAATAGAAAAATTAGAAAAGGAAGACTTTTTAATTTCTTTGCTTTGACCCTCTTTTATCATACATTCTGATTCAGTCCTCATTTATTATATATTTACTGATTTGGTCTCTATTAATTATATATTTTGCAAATTGACCCTATTTAGGGTTTGGCCCCATTGGATGGCCAAACCCTAACCTAATCTATTCCAAGATCCAACAACAACCACAACAACAAAGAACAATAACAAAGAACAATAACAAAGAAGAAGACAAAAATAAGAGAGCGGAAGCAAGCAAATTGCATGAAATTCTTGATTATAATTTTATTCTGAGAACCATATTGAGAGAAAAATAGAAGGAAGAAAAGAAAACCTGGGTGTTATGCTTTTCCCAGAAAATCAAAAGAGATACAGAGAAGGGGGTAAAACCTAAAACTAAATGTGTTTAATTTTTGGTAGCCTCACAGGTTACGTAGTTTCCTTTTCTTGGCTTTATTCGTCCTCCTTCTTGCTCTCGGCCTCTCTGCCCTTCTCTTGTTCTCACTCCAGTTTCCTCTCTTTTGTTCCTCTGCGTCTCTAGGGTTCGGTTCTACTCCCCCCTCCTTTCTGCGTCTTGCGTGGCTTTTTATAGCCAAAGTTCCTACGAGAAAGAACAATCAGATTAGTAAAAATAAAAAAATAAAAAAAGAAATAAAGAGATAAAGGGAACGGATACTCCCTTTTGATGAAAATCTTGTTTGGATTTGGGAATCTGAGAGATATAAGGGATAGGGGCCGAGAAAAAGGGGAGATTAGGTTTAGGTCAAGAGAGGAGATGAGGTTGAGAGAGGATGAGGGTTGCGACGGTGGAGCTAGGGTTAAAGGAAGGGAAGGTTCTTTTAGGTTAGGATGGGTTGTGCTGCGTGAATGTTGGAGGAAAATTAGGGAGAGGAAGCGTGGAGCTGGTGCGGCGTTAGGGTTAAGGAGAGAGTTGAAGAGGAGGAGAAGAAGATGCGAAAATGGTGGCGTGAGAGGGGGCGTAAATGGTGGAGGAAGGAGAGGTTGATGGTGATGAAGGGGAGGCTGCCGCGTGGTTTAGAGAGAAGGAGGGACGAGGGAGAATGAATGAAGATTAGGTTTTGATGTGAGGGAATTTAGGGTTAAGAAGAAATGGGTTGGGCGCGTGTGGAAAAGAGGCTTGGTGAAATTTGAGGGGTGCAGCGGAAGAAGCGAGTGCGAGGAATCAACAAGGTGAAGGAGAAGGGCCTTGAGGGTATGGGAAATAAAAAGGGGGTTTACGAGTAAAAAACAAAAAATGGAGGTGTGTCTTTGCTGAGGCTGCGTCTAGTTTGATTTAATTCTTTGTTTGCACCACCCAGGACTTGCCTTTTGCACACTTTCTAAAATAAAAAACAAATCCTCCTTTTTCTTTTTGTTTATTCTTTTCTTTTCTTTCTCTCTTTTATTCTCCAAAGATATTATTTATTATTACTACTACTAATAAATAAATAAAATAAAGTAAAAGTTAAAATAAATAATAAAATAAAATAAAAAAGGGTCGGACAAAATTAGGGTACTACAGCTGCCCCTCCTTAATTACATTTTACTCGAAGGTCTTCGTGCATTCGTTGTAAAAGGTAATTAAGGATAAAGGACTCTGATTTTGTCCGAAGTAAGTGATTTGAGATTGCGAGATTGGCTCCCGACTTTGGTGATTTGGGATTGCGGGATTGGCTCCTAATGAATTCCTGGTAAGACATAGGTTTAGTTCCTAACTCTTATAAAATTGGTGAGTGATTCTAGGTTCGATTCCTAGTGAATACTCGGTAAGGCATAGGTTCGGTTCCTAGCTCTTACAAAATTGGCTGGAGATTCCAGGTTTGGTTTCCTGGTGAACTCCTAGTAAGGCATAGTTATGACTAGCTCTTACAAAATTGGTGGGAGATTCCAGGTTCGGTTTCCTGGTGACTTCCTAGTAAGGTATTGTTATGACTAGCTCTTACAAAATTGGTGGGAGATTCTAGGTTCGGTTCCTGGTGAATTCTTAGTAAGGCATAGTTATGACTAGCTCTTACAAAATTGGTGGGAGATTCCAGGTTTGGTTCCTGGTGAATTCCTAGTAAGGCATAGTTATGACTAGCTCTTACAAAATTTGTTGGAGATTCCAGGTTTGGTTCCTGGTGAATTCCTAGTAAGGCATAGTTATGACTAGCTCTTACAAAATTTGTTGGAGATTCCAGGTTCGGTTTCCTGGTGAATTCCTAATAAGGCATAGTTATGTCTAGCTCTTACTAAATTGGTGGGAGATTCCAGGTTCGGTTTCCTGGTGAATTCCTAGTAAGGCATAGGTATGGTTCCTAATCCTCACGAAATTGGTGAGAGATTCTAGGTTCGATTCCTAGTGAATTCTCTGTAAGGCGTATGTCTGATTCCTAACCTTCACATCTTTGGTATTGATTACTTCCCTACCTAGGGTAAGCCTGGGGTGCGAGCTTCTTCGTCACTCGACACAAGTTTTGGGTCAAATTCCCAACAAAGGTAAGTCAGATTCTTACCGCTTGTTAAAAGGTACGAATTGATTACCTTACTTTAAGGAATGTCCGTGGTATGAGCTTCTCCGTTACTCGAAACAATTCGGTCGATTCTGACAAGGTGTAGAGACAGTTCCTAACTCATGCTAATAGATTGAATAGCCGAGTACTAGTTCTTACCGAGTAACAAATGCACCAACCGTATGTAATATTTTGAGAGGGTGGGTCCTTTGGACCCGAAAACTTTGATGATTATGCAGGATGCAATGAGTGGTATGCCATGCATGAGAATTTTTTTATTTTTTTTTAGAGAAATGATTTTGAAAGTGGGTCTGAGGCCCAGAAGTATTAATGATCATCCAAAATGCAATGAATGGCATGCTATGCACGAATATTATTATTGTTTTGAAATTTTTTGATTTCCCTGAATTCCTTTGAGGGCTCTGCCCCTAGACTCATGGGATGGTAACTTTCTGTCAGATTGATTGTCTGAATGGTTGACTTTGTACTGCACCAGGTTTGCGTATTTGCCCCTTGACAAATCATTTTGTGGATCTTCAAATTTCCACCTTCATGCTTGGATGCCTTGGGAAGGATTAGATTGACAACTCTGATCCATAGAGACTTTTCAGTGTCCCTTTGGCCTTCGTTCAGCCATGATGGGAAAGATCTATGTTGAGAGACAGATCATGTTGTGTAGTTCTGAAATTGGAATGAAATCTTGAATGCGAAGCTTGTAGATGATGGGCACAGCTTTTGCCCCTAGCTTCTTGGTTTATATCTGTGAGGTCCAATCTGGGTGGACATGTTTGTAAATTTGACCCTAACTTTTGCCTAGGCCGCTCTTTGCGAGTTTTCAACCTAGCGGGTCGCTCTAACTTTTGCCTAGACCGCCCTTTCGGGTTTTCAGCCTAGCGAGCATTTTATTTTATATTCTTCCCCTTTTTTAGGTAAAGCAACTGCACTGAGGAGTTTATATGGATCTCCTCCTTCAAAAATAAAGTTTTGAGAAAATATGAGCAATTTGACTTCGATCAGAATGGACTTTATTAGGGTTGTAACGTGGCCAGGGGTTAAGGGTTATGAAAGAAAGGATATTTCAGGCCCAAAAAGTGTTTAAGGGTTTATAAAAACAAGGATCTTTAGTGTAAAGATGCACTTCATTTTTGCTAGCACATTTGTTTCACCTTTGCGGTTTCCTTTTTGATCTTCGCAAGTGTCTTTGACACGTTTTTTATATTTCTTTGAATTGTCTTTGATACTTTATTGCTTACTTTGCTCTTTTTCTTTTTGAGAGGACAAAGTTGATTGAAGACTTGTGCTATTCTTCATTGTATGAACAATCCTTATTCAGGGTATTTGAAAGAAAATTTCGTTTTAGGCTCAAAAGGGGCAGCAATGGATAAGTACTTTTTGTATTTGCGGATAGAGAAAAATGGCCAAACCTCATCTCAAAATCTCATTGCTCACATCTTCACAAAACTTAACTTTTGATAACTTGTGCATTTGCTTTACCATTAAAAAAAGAAAAATTCAAATTGCAGTTGTATTGATGAAAAGATGAGAACATAATGAGCCCTTTACAAGATATGCCCCAGGGCTTTGGGCAAAGCGTAAAAAATAAATGAAGGTTACTTAAACAGGACTATTCCTTGAAGTTTTATCACTTGGCGTTGATCAAAGCCCAACAATTCTTAACGGGATGGCCCACTGCCTCAGTACATGTCGTGATGAGCGTCACTTGTTTCTTCTTCCATATCTTGGCTCATACTGCGCGATGGTTGTTGAATGTTGTGGTTGCCAATCCTTCCGCTTATTATCCCTGCTTCCACTCTTTCCCCAACAATGACTAAGTCTGAGAAGCTTGAAGAGACATTTCTCATCATCAGATCATAGAAGGGTTGTTGAAGTGTGTCAATGAACATGGTAACCATCTCTTTCTCAGATAGCGGAGGTTCCACTTGGGCTGCAATCCCTCTCCATCTTTGGGCATACTCTTTGAAGCTTTCATTACCCCTTTTTACCAGGGTTTGCAACTGAGAACGACCAGGAGCCATGTCCATATTGTACTTATATCGATTGATGAAAGCTTTGGTCAAATCATTCCAGGAGTTGATTTTGCCCTGCTCTAACTGCATATACCAACGTAGGGATGCCCCTGTAAGACTCTCTTGGAAGAAGTGGATTAAGAGCTTATCATTACTGGAGCAGGATGCCATCTTCCGGCAGTACATGATGAGGTGGCTTTTTGGACAAGTTAAGCCTTCATACTTGACAAACTCAAAAACTTTGAATTTTGGAGGAATCACCACGTCGGGGACCAAACATACTTCTGAAGCTTTGAACTCAATATGATTTGCCCCTTCAATGGCTTTCAGCCTATCTTCCATAATTTGGAATCTCTTCTGATCTATGGAGTCTCCTGATGGGCCATTGGAAGCCTCTCGATACTCATTAGTGTTAGTGGAATAATTCTTCTCAGTGGTCAATTTTGGATCCAAGTTCTGCAGAAGGTCAAATAATTTGTCTATCTTACCATTGATTTGGTCAAGCTCTTCTCTCATCGCTTGCTGATTCTGTTCCAACAAATCCATGAGTCTAGATTGGGCTCGAGTCCGGTAGGGATGCAGGGAAAACTTATTTGTATCTATTTTCTGTTGGGGGGAAAAATGAGTTATGTTATGTAGGTGCCATGTTTATGCATGTCATTAACGTTTTTTTTTGTGTACATTTTATGATAGATAATGGAGAAACATTTTTTACTTATTTATTTATTTTATAAAATTAAAGTGAATGCAACGATGTTGTTAAAAAAGAGAAAATGCTTTTTTTTTTGAAAATTTGTTTTTTTTATTTAGAGGGAAAAAGGAATGAGAAGGGATTTTTTTTACTGTTTTTTTTTTTTACAAAGAAGAGTAACAAATAATATTTTTTGGGGAAAAATATAATTTATTATTTTTCACAATTTTGAAATGTGAATGAAAAATAAATGGATGATGGAAACACGGGTAGAGTGTGCCCCTTGTGATGTAGGCCGGTAGCTCCTTAAAAGGATCTAGGGTTTGTATTAAGTGCCTTTCCATTGGGTGGATTTAAGATACTAATATAAAAAGGTCCCTAGAGCCAAGGGTCCCATTTGAAAATGTTACCACCAATAATAAATATATTATTAAAGGATGGTTTTTTTCAAATGAGCCAAACTCTAGGTGAGGCCTTCATAGGAACCTCTTGGTCAGACGTCAGTGAGCACCCATTACACAGCCTCTCCTAACTTAAGGTTCACTCGGGCCCGGGTATAGGGCACCCACTCATAGTGTGTGTAAACAAAGTGTATAAAGTGTAGTATGTGAAGGAGCAAACTTAAAACTACCCGCTGCAAAATAAATAAATAAAAACAATATATATACATGTCTTCTACCCTAAGGTTTCAAATACATAATCATACATAATATTTACAAGAAAAAAAACAAATGAAAGAGAATAAATCACAAATGAAATTTTTTTTTTATGCAAGTTTTCTAAGCATATATACAAATGAACAAATAAAAAACAAAAAGGGAATAATTCATTTAATAAGGCAAACAAATCATATAAACAATCATAGGGCCTAACTCTCTAAAGTCCCCAGTGGAGTCGCCAGCTGTGACAACCACCTTAAAAATTAAATGGAGCCGCCACCAATATTTTGATTTTAATAGGAAACATTGGAAAACCTAATTTTTGAATATTTTTGAATTTAATAAAGAAGGTCTTTGAACCAGAATCGGGTTCGGGAGTTGGTTACGCGCAAGGAAGGATTAGCACCCATACGCGCCCATTTAAAAAAATGGTACCCGTTAATTGTTTATAAAAAATTGTTTGCCTTTTAAGAAAATTAATTCCCTTTATGAATTTTTCTGAAAAGAAATATAAGTTTACCAACTATCATGTCACAAAAATATTAAAGGAGACTTTGAAAGAAAACTCAAGTATTCTACAAGAATCATTTTTTACTCCTTAATGTAACAAAAATAAAATAAAACCTAAAAGAATATAAATTAATTATGTTAATAAAATACAGATAAGAGAAGTTTTTTTTATTTTGCTTTTATACCCTTAATCATCTTTATTTAATTCTAACTATTTACAAAAAAGGGTAAATTGCAAATAAGTCCCTATTCAGGATTTGACCCCATTGGAAGACCAAATCTTAAAACGCGTATGAATAGAAAAATTAGAAAAGGAAGACTTTTTAATTTCTTTGCTTTCAGCCCTCTTTTATCATACATTTACAGTTCAGTCCTCATTTATTATATATTTACAGTTTGGTCTCTATTAATTATATATTTTGCAAATTGACCCCTATTTAGGGTTTGGCCCCATTGGAAGGCCAAACCCTAACCCTAATCCTATTCCAAGATCCAACAACAACCACAACAACAGCAACAATAACAGCAACAATAACAGCAGCAGTACAAAAATAAGAGACGGAAGCAAGCAAATTGCAACAGAAATTCTTGATTATAATTTTATTACAGAACCATATTCAGAGAAAAATAGAAGGAAGAAAAGAAAACCTGGGTGTTATGCTTTTCCCAGAAAATCAAAAGAGATATAGAGAAGGGGGTAAAACCTAAAACTAAATGTGTTTAATTTTTGGTAGCCTCACAGGTTAGTAGTTTCGTTTTCTTGGCTTTATTCGTCCTCCTTCTTGCTCTCGGCCTCTCTGCCCTTCTCTTGTTCTCACTCCAGTTTCCTCTCTTTTGTTCCTCTGCGTCTCTAGGGTTCGGTTCTACTCCCCCCTCCTTTCTGCGTCTTGCGTGGCTTTTTATAGCCAAAGTTCCTGCGAGAAAGAACAATCAGATTAGTAAAAATAAAAAAATAAAAATAGAAATAAAGAGATAAAGGGAACGGATACTCCCTTTTGAAGAAAATCTTGTTTGGATTTGGGAATCTGAGAGATATAAGGGATAGGGGCCGAGAAAAAGGGGATATTAGGTTTAGGTCAAGAGAGGAGATGACGTTGAGAGAGGATGAGGGTTGCGACGGTGGAGCTAGGGTTAAAGGAAGGGAAGGTTCTTTTAGGTTAGGATGGGTTGTGCTGCGTGAATGTTGGAGGAAAATTAGGGAGAGGAAGCGTGGAGCTGGTGCGGCGTTAGGGTTAAGGAGAGAGTTGAAGAGGAGGAGAAGAAGATCACGAAAATGGTGGCGTGAGAGGGGCGTAAATGGTGGAGGAAGGAGAGGTTGATGGTGATGAAGGGAGGCTGTAGCGTGGTTTAGAGAGAGAAGGAGGGCCTTGAGGAGAATGAATGAAGATTAGGTTTTGATGTGAGGGAATTTAGGGTTAAGAAGAAATGGGTTGGGCGCGTGTGGAAAAAGAGGCTTGTTTGAAATTTGAGGGTGCAGCGGAAGAAGCGGGGTGCAGGAATCAACAAGGCTGAAGGAGAAGGACGCAGGGGTATGGGAAATAAAAAGGGGGTGTGCGAGTAAAAAACAAAAAAATGGAGGTGTGTCTCTTTGAAATTTTGCGTCTAGTTTGATTTAATTGCTGTTTGCACCACCCAGACTTGCCTTTTGCACACCCTTTCTAAAATAAAAAACAAATCCTCCTTTTTCTTTTTGTTTATTCTTTTCTTTTCTTTCTCTCTTTTATTCTCCAAAGATATTATTTATTATTACTACTACTACTAAATAAATAAAATAAAGTAAAAGTTAAACTAAATAATAAAATAAAATAAAAAAGGGCCGAACAAAATTAGGGTACTACACATGGCATTGGCATACATGGATGATTGGCATAGGCATTTGGATATTGGAATGTGGTTGAAGAGTGATCCGTGTCGTAGTTCTGACAAGTGTGTGCATGTGAAGGTTGAGATGATCTTGGAGACATCATGGTGTGATACCTAACAAAGGGTTAGGAGGTTGCTCCATTATGTCATGATAATTGATACCCATATGTGATGAGCCCGACTAGACAATGCTCCAAACAGGATCAAAGGTAGAGTGCTCCGATACAATCATGTGATGTGCACATTGTGATATGAGTTGTTGCATTGAGGATATTATGTCGGCTGATGAATATGGATCTTGCCCTCCCAATTACTCCTTTCACTACAAGAAGTTGAGCAAGCAGTGGCGGTCAAACTACGGCGGTTATATGGATACCTTTAGCGATTAAATAATAAAAGGGTCACGCATTGTACGCGGCGGTTGCTCAAACCGTCGTCGCTTACCGATTCTTTTGCTGCGGCTGGTTGGCTATCTGCGGCTATTATATTAAGAAAAAAGAGAAAACGAGTGAAAATTTTCACTTCCCTCCTAACATTTAGCAACCCTCTTAAGAACCCCTATTCAGAAACCCTTCCAAAGCTGAAGCCGAAGACAACAACAAAGGAAACGACTCTGTAGACTAGCACACCTCCTCTTCCAAATTGCAACACGCCGAATCATTCTGACAGAGGAGCAGAATACAACCACACCACACATCCTCTTCCAAATTGCAACACGTTGTCGTTGCCATCTTTAGAAAAGCTCCCTTCCTCTGCCCAACAGGACGCTGGCGCTGGTTCCCTCTCTCATTTCAGGTAACAAAACTTCCTCACATTCCCGATTTTCGCTCGATTTTGTTCCCTGATTGAAGCTATATTCTCATAGGTTCCTTGGCAGTCGAGTTTGTTCCCTGATTGAAGATCGATTTTCATCCTCATTTACAAGCTTAGGGTTTGTGCTGCATGATTCCCTTCCTTTGAATACATCTTTTATGTTACTGTGATTTCCCATACTCTTTGAAGATGGGTTACATTCCTTATTTCATTGGTTCAGAGGGCTTTGTTAACCTTTTTCTTGTGCCACTTCCCCCCTTTGTTTGGTTCACATAGGATTTTTGTGTAAATCTGTTATCTTTTTGTTTTTGTTTTTAGTTTTTTTTGTTTCCATGATTCATTATGGTGTGAATTTAGCTGTCAAAAGTGTTGATTATTATGCCAAGAATTTGGTCTTTCCATTGACAAAGAATAAAAATTGTAGCACCTACTTCTTGGGTTATTTAACTTGTTACTTTTTCTTTTCACGTGGTTGATAGTTGATAGCTTGGTATAAATGTTGTGGGTACACTGCTAATTAACTCAGACACCAGTTTCCATCATTCCTGTTCATTCATTTAAGAGGTGGAGCTTGAATTTATTTGCTTTTATCCTGTTTTATAGTGGAGTGATTTTCATGTGTCGATTCTCATGTGAATCTTATAAATTATAGCATTAAAGTTTGTGTGAATTGTCTTCACTCTTCAGCAGTGAAGTGGTTTGAATTCTCATACTTTATTTGTTAAACTGAACCGCTAATTATATCTGCCTGTGTGTCCTCTTTTTGGTTTTTTCTAGTCAACTATATCTCTATGAATACCACTTAGTAGTAATTAGCTGATGCAGTTACGTGGTCCTTCCTTCTGATGCATAACGGGGCTGATATAGATTGTTAGGATACTTGGAAATTAATGTTGTCCTGAGATTTAAATGGAAAACTAACTATTTGGTTGCTAAGTGTAAACATATTAAATCAGAAACATATTAAGTGATGATTTAGTGTTTACATTTCTTCCATAAATCTTCTTCATGGGAGTGTTATTATTTATTAGCATATATCTGTTTTAAGTTTGCCTTATCATTTATAACTTCTATGATTGCATTTGATTTTGGTTATATTTCCTTTCGCTATCTAAATTTGGTAGGGTATTACTAATTCTATCAGTAACTTCTTTTTTTTGCCAGGAACTCTTTGAAAGAAGGAAACATAGGTAAGTAGCTCCAAAAAGGTTCAACATGTGGGATTATTTTATTTGATAACATGCTATTTTTTTTTAACCTTTTCAATGTGCATAATAATAGCTAATCTTGAAAGTGGAAGCAATCTTGCAGAAAAATTTAAAGTAGGAGACTTGTATGAATTGTTCCTGCAGTTTTTCTTATAGAGCTTGAGAAAAGAAGAGCTATTAAGGCAATGACTATAATTTATCATATATGTAGTGTGTTATTATTCCTATTTTGCCAAATTAGTTTTCATAGAGTGGTATTATTGTTTTTTTTAATCTATTATTATTCTGATCTGATGCATGTATTAATTGTGATTAACTGTTGTCTATTTTGGATTTTAATTTCATGGTGTAATTCAAATTGTGTATGGTTTTACATTATATCCTGATTGTCAGTCAGTCACAGAACAATTAAAAAGAGCAAGTTGGATTCCATTATAATAGGGATCCTTATAATAGGAGTTCTTAGTTTACTTTTTATTTCCTGCATTTTTGTTTAAAAATTTATTTGGTAGGTGGCTGGTTTTGATGTGCTTACCTAGGTTGGTTGAGATTGGATTGTTCATAGTGTCTAAATCAGACATTGAAATTGAAATAGAAATATTAACAAAGTTATTTTCAATTCAAATGATATAGACATTTCGAATTTTCTAGTTAAATGTAAAGGCAGCTTTTCTTCTCATCGTGTTGGCACAGGACTGAATTATGTGCTCCCTTACTGATTGGCATACCTGTATGTGTCTATATGTTCAGCAGTGTGTTGTTCTCATCATTATTTGATTGCAGAAACAATGCTCACATTGTTGCAATTGCAACTGTTTGTGCCATAATATCCCACTCTCAACTTTGCTCGTCGGAGATGTAACACCGCTTGCTATTCAGTCCCCGATCAAATTACATATCTGACTACTCAGTCTTTTGAGTTACTTGCACTCATTTCATGTTACCATTGTATAAAAACCTGTTTCTATCAAAACCTATTATAAATCATATATTTTATCTATAGGAGTTGTATTTTCTTGGGGTCTGTTGCAATTTTTTTGAAGCAAATAGAAAGGGTGAGATGTTAGTTGTTATTCCTGATTATGTCTCCTTGGTTTTTAGCTTACCATATTGGATTGTTGATGCTCTATATGTATGCTGGATTTAGATTGTTTTACTAGTAGACGAAATTCTGATTTGTTGCATGTATTAATTGTGATTTAGAAAAGGTTAGTATGCAGATAGGTTACTTGAGAAGTAAAGGACGTAAGTAAAAGTTTGAAAATTGAAAGGACTGAGAGATAATTTTAGAAATTATTAACAACATTGTCAGCTCATACATACATAACCATAAAAAGCATGTTTAGAATTTAGAATTCATCTAGTTTAGAGGGTGGCTGGCTGGGTGGGTGGGTGATCAAAAACTTTGTGCTTCTGCCGTTTTGGTTTCTAAGTTTGACTTTTTGATTGCAAGAGTTGCATGCATATTAGAATGTTAGGCATTTTAACATTTCAAGTTTCAAGTAGTTGCCTAGTCCAAAGACCTAAAGTTGTTGAGGCAATTAGGCAACAAGATATGGGCTTGTATGAATATCTCTCTATGATATTATGATAGGTAGTATTGTATATCTCTCTGTGTCTATCAATATATTCAAGGACCATATTATATGACCATGTGCTTGTTAGATTTATACTTCGCAAAAGTGCTCTTCTGTAATTATTATTGTTATTCTTTTTTTATTTTCAGTAAACTTTTTTGCTATTATTTTCAATGGATAAGTCATGGATTACGATGCCACAAAATTCATCCGAGTATGACCAAGGGATTAAAGATTTTATTGAGTTTGCTTTTCGACGTCCTTCTACAGTGAAAATATTATGCCCTTGTCCTCTATGTGGTTTTAAATATCGGCTAACTAGGGCCGAGGTGTATGACCACCTACGTCATCTGAATTTGAAAAGATGAAATTAGAACTGCAAGTAAGTAATGAAACAGTTGCAGCCTTAAAGCAAGAGGTAGCAAAAGTTCCCACTTTAGAAGCACAAGTGGCTTATCTTATGCAACACTTTGGTGGCCAATTTCCACCTACACTTAACCAGGTAAGAATATTAAAATACCACAAAGTGTTGTCAAGGAAACCTTTTTCTTGTCATACTATTATAACATGCATGACTACTTGTCAGTTTATAATATGCATAACTACTTGTCATTTAAAAGAGTGTTTAATATTTATTTTTATTGTGTTTTCAGGCTTATAGGCTCACCTGCTGAAGTGAGACGTTCTTCAAATGCAAGCCACGATCTTCCAAGTGATGGACATGCATCTTCTCCTTAGTTTTTAAGGATTTATTAATCAACTGATACTTTTATGGAATGTATTAAACTTATATTTCGTATAACTACACTTGACTATCAATTTCTATTTCTAAGAATTCTTGTGTTACTGTATTTTACACTTGACTATCGTTTGGTATAATAGTTTTTTTTTATATAAATGTGATGATGGTTAAATATTCAATTAATAGAATGAATTATAATAAATAGTTTGTTAATAAAAACATTTCATTTTATTGAGCAATTTTATAAAAAAATACGAAATTATGGTGGTGGTTGGATATTATTTTATTGTGGTGGTTTTATAAAAAAATAAATTGTAATAATTAACAATTTTAATTTTCACGTTTAGGGAAAAAATTGGACAATTCGTGGCGGTTCCAGGCCGCCACTAAATGATTGAAGCACTTCGCGGCGGTTTAATCCCTGGGAAAAAGCAAACTTCTCGCTCTATTTACATGGGTTTCCAACCGCTGCAAAAGCCAAACCGCCGCGAAAACTACCGCAGGTTACCTACCGGCGGTTATACCAGCAGTTGGTCATAACCGCATCGAATTTTCGTCCCGACACTGATAATTGCGACGGTTTCCAAACCACCGACAGGTGTATTTCGCGGCTGTTTGAACCGCCGCAGATTGCCTTCAGAACCGCCGCAATTTGCCCAAATTGTTTTAGTGTTTTATAAATGTGATCTCTTTATGGAGTAGATGTAGGCCCATGCATGGATACAATTAAGTAGCATTGATCTGCATATAATTTTAAATTATTTATTATATTTATTTGTTATGTGACTATTTTGCGACTCTATCACTTATTATGTTATTGTTGTGTTCTTACCCCCTTTTCCGCTATTATTGTTATCTATTTACATTTATGTATATAAGATGGCAACAAGAGATCCCCCGATCACAACACTAGTCTAATTTAGCAACAAAGTTTAATCGCCAAACTTTGACTCTTGGATGATGATGTTCAACGATGTCATTACTTCTCATATCTCTGTTGGGGTCTACCCCGACATCGATGAACGCACTTACACATATAACATGAATATCTCTTTTTGTTTGCCTATATCAGACATGTGGGAGGCTCCTCGCTGCACCCCTTTAGAGCCACCAGTTGTGTCATCACGACGATACCTAAACCCATATTGGGTTAGGGAAAGATGCATTTGCTACTAGAGGGATGAGCAACAATGTGTAAATGACTTACCTGATATTGATCTAAAACACGTTCACATCCACTCATGAGGAGTTTGCTTTTTTATAATTGTGTGTGTGTGTATAATGTATAGGATGGATAGTTTGGCTGACTATTGATAACTCTTAGAAATAAAAGTTATTTATCTTGTTTAAGCTTGAATTTGTATGGTAAACGTGTGTTTTAATTGTTTAAATTTAGTGATTCAGTTTAGTTTAGGATTTTAATTTGTAAATGTTTTATTTTTTGTTTCTATGATGTTTTGTTTTGATTTAGTGTGACATAGTTGGCTATTTGGCTTTGAAGGGTTTTGACAAGATCACAAGAAATGTTGGGAGAATTTCTCTAGGACGCTGTAACAATTGGATCAGGTTTGAGGACAAAGAATGCCAACTGGAAGAATTTTCTTCCTCTTGACGTGGTTATCGATTTCAAGGACATGCACGCATATGCCAGAAATTAACAAAAAGTGTGGTTCCCACCAGATATTTATGACAGTGTTGCTTTATGAGATGGGTCCTATCTGCTTTAATTCTAAATAGATAAAGTTGGACCCATTTAGGAAAGCAAGGAGACAACCTCACCTCAACAAGAAAAACCCAATTAGGGAACATTCACTTTTACACATTTTTCCACCTCACCCCATTCCATACTTTTTACCTCATTTTCCTACACACAGTTGCCACCTCCCATTGTCATCTTCCTCGTCCATGTCCATTCCTTTCCATTTTCACCAACATTGTTGAGCTATTTTGGAGTTAATCTGTGTAGAATTCTTTAGAGAAGGTGTTGATTTTAGTAGCTCAGAAGCAAGGAACTGCTTGGAAGAAAAAGAGTTATTCTCTCGGAATAGCAACTGGCTACCTCTCTCCCTTAGCTAAACCGAACCGGAGAGACCTCTGGGTCATGTTTCAATTGGTTCAACCGTGGTTGCGGTTGAACCAGATGACTAATAATTAATAAAATATTAAAAAAATATTAAATTTAGGGGGAAAGTAAATAAAAAATAAAAAAATTATTTCAAATGCTTCAACCCGGTTTTAAACGATTCAACTAGACTACAGTTCAAATGAGGTTGGACCAACCGCCGAACTAATCAGTTCTCAGTTCAACCGATTGAACTAGCCAGTTCGGTCCAGTTTTTAAAACACTGATCTAAACTTAGTTTTTTTTCGCTTTTATTTTTTTTAATCCCATCATGAGCTAAGTCTCTTTAGCTAGGGTACAACAAACTTGTAAGGATTTTTATGGGTGAAGACTTGTTATTGGTTTATGTATAGCATTTTTAAATAAAGTGATTTTTATGTTTGTATATTCATGGTTGAGATTGTTCAACCATGAATTAGTTTTTGTAACATAGTCTATCATGAAATTACATATATTATGGCCAGTAGGTTAAAGCAGTATATGGTTGACATTGTTTCTCAACTCAAAGTAGCTTTGTCGTGAGACATCAAATGGTAGATAATGTGATAATCACATAGGAAGTCTTCCACACTCTGAGGGGTATTATAGGGCGCAAAGGTTTCATAGCCATCAAGATATACCTTGAGAGGGCTTATGGCATGTTGGATTAGAGCTTTATGGTGGATACTTTCAAAAAGAACGGATTCCATCAAAATCTTATAAGTTTAATTCGAAGTTGCATTGAGTGTTGCTTTATAAGAGTTATGTTTAAATGTCGGAGCTTTTCTTCCTTAGTGTGCCATTCAGCAGGGAGACCCTCTATCCCCTATTTGTTCGTGCTTTGTGTTGAAAGATTATCTCATTGGAATAATAGGAAAGTAGAGTTTGGGGGTTGGAAGCCAATGAGCCTCAACAAGCAAGGAACTGCCTTTCTCACTTATATTTTTCCAAAGACCTTCTTCTATTTGAGGTCCCTCTTCTACATGGGATAAAGAAAATAATGGTCTACGAGTTTATTTTGGAGAAGGCTCGTAGTAGATTAAATCCGTGGAAAGTTAAGCACTTATCATTTTGCTAAAAGGATTATCCTTGCTAAGTTTGTTCTAAGTGTGTTTCCCACACTTAGAACAATTTGTAAAAGGATAGATCAATTGATCAAGAGTTTTGTGTGGGGGATCATCTTCAGAGCATCAAAGTTGTTACATGATTGCTCGGCATAAGTTTTGTAGAAGCAAGGATCATAAGGGTTTAGGGTTTAGGGACATGCATCTCTTTAAGAAAGCGTTGATCACGAAGTTAGTGTGGTATCTAATCATGAATTCGGATTCCATTTGGAATACGATCATCAAGGTAAAATATGGTCGTGGTGATGGAACGATTCCTAAGGTGTGCTTTGTAAAAGCTGCCTTGAAGGTGTGGAGGTGAATCGTGAAAGTGTGGGGAAATTTTCAAGAAGGTTTACTGTAGGGAATTAGTGACAAGTCATCCATTAGGTTCTTGAGAGATACATAGCTTCCATCAAGCATTATTTTGGCGAACCATGCTACATGTGCTTTTTCTCAGGAGCTCCTTGAGTCCAATATAGCCTTGTATTCAGATGGGAAAGGAAACTGGAGAATAGATATGTTGTGTAAAATGTTGTATTGGAATGTTGTGTGTCATATGACTACACAAGGAGTGTATTTATAATCATAAGAATATATCTCATAATAATTAGGGAGGATCAATCAAATCCCTGATTAAGAGTAGCTACTGTTTATATAGAAAGCACATGTTAAATATGTTTTCTAACACTCCTCCTCAAGCTAAAGCTTACTAAACTTTAAGCTTGTTATGAAAAAAAAAATACCATTTATGACTGTAGCAGTGTGGACAAATGTACTGTAGTTATGGTTGTACTGTAGCGAAGACAATTAGGCTTGTTGGAGGATTTTGAAGGTGGTTGTCAAGGATGGGTCTCGTTATAGAAGGTGCAACGGGTTAAATCACTACTGGATGAGGAGAGAAATGCATCGATGAGAAAGAGAAGCACTGCATGACGCACGGTGAATGCGCACAGCAGGAATGCGCATAGCACGACGAAAAGAGTGACTTGAACTGTATTGGTGGCCTGAATTGTAGCTGTGGCCAGAGTATTGCAATGCAACCGGAGAAATGTTGCGATGGAAGGATAAAAGTGAGCTAATAAAATATAAATATTCCAACACTCCAACCAAGCTGGAGCATATATGCATACAACTTGCATAACAACAGAATGAAAGGCTGAACATGCAAAAAGGATGATACGGCAAAGGGGAACTGGCTGAAAAAGCAGCTCGCCAGAAAAGTAGAAGAAAAGAAGTCCTTAGAACACACCTAAAAAGTGGGACCCACAAGTTGAAACTTTGGCAGCAGGTAGACTAGGATGACTTACTTCAGATGGAGCGGTTCTTTGCCAGAAAAGTTTTCCCATGGTGGCTGACAACTTGGTCAAACTCGCCTAAGTAAGAGGAGCCCAATGGTGGTGGTGGTAGTAGCAGATGAGCACTAGAGAGGGAGAGATCTCCAAAAAAAAAAGAATTTTAGCAGCTGCTTTGGCGGCCTATGGCGGCGCGCCGGACCTTCGACGTACGCGGCAATAGTAGTTTCTGCCTCACGGCGGTAGGGCGAGCACGGTGGTACCAAAGATGACAACCAACATGTGCCAGAGAAAGGTTCACCAGAAAATGGAAAGAGTCACCGGAAAATTTCGGTGGTGACAGCGACAAACCCCATTAGTCATAGAATTAGAACTTGCTCTGATACCATGTAAAATGTTGTCTTGGAATGTTTTGTGTCATATGACTACGCAAGAAATGTATTTAGAGTTGAGATCCTCTCAATTTTTCAAAACAAATGAAGAGCTCCATTTAGGAGAGAGATAGATACAAAGGAGAGATTTTGTGTATCATACTTTTATTATCATTTAAAAAAATTTAAATCATTTAAAACCTATGTGTCTATCTCTCTCCTAATGGACCTCTCCATTTATTTTGAGAAATGGAGAGGATCTTTACTCTTGTATTTATAATCACAAGAATATATCTTCTAATAATTGGGAGGATCAATCAAATCCCTAATTATATCCCTAATTAATAACTACTACTGTTTACACAATAGGCACATGTTAAATGTGTTTTCTAACATGCTGCAAGACCTTTTCCCTATTGGTGTGATTAGGGAAGTCTTTGATTGTCATGTAACTGTTGAAGGGTGTGGGGTGGATAAGCCAATTTGGGCTTTGGCAACGAATGGTGAGTTCTCTACAAAGTCTGCATACATGTTGCTAGTAGGGGATTAGGTGAGCCTAACATTAATTTGTGGAGCTTCATTAGGAAATCGGTTGGGCCTCAACGGGTAAGATGTTTTCTTCGGACTTTGCTAAATGGGGTCTAAAGGCAAACCTCATTAGGTTCCATTGTAACTTGAGTGATAAAAACTTATGTCTTCCATGTGGTCTTATGCAGAGAATGGGTCTCATGTTCTTTGAGATTGTTTAGTGGCTAGATCTATGTGGGTGAAACTGGGAATCTTAGATGCTCAGTGTTTTGCTTCGAGGGAGCTTTAGAGATTGGGTTTAAAGCAATCTTAAATCGAAGGCTAATGTGTGGGGTTCTCAGTGGATGACCTTGCTTGTGAATGGTCTTTAGGGATTAACTCTTGTGACAACACTTGGTAAATATGAGAAACAAGAACAACTAATTACAACATCAGATTCTAATCAATTAAAAACATGCATATCATGGCCTTCTTCCTCCCTAGAGAACTGTCTTCTTCTTCCCATCACCGCCATATCACTAGGAGACACTGATTGCATTTGTTAAATGAGTTCACTTTAATGGATGGAAGACAACATAAAACTGTGGTGGAGAAATTGATTTCATCCAAGTTGTAGAAAGATGAATGGATCTAAGTGTCGTTATAGATGCTTATGAACCACCACCGCATTGTATCATCTCTTCCACCATCCCTTTCTGGATTCGTAATCTTTCAGGAACCTCATGTGACCTTTCCACGTGTCCACTGTCGCTAGAACAACAATGCCTCATCCGCACGATGTTTGTTGCGTTTTTCTAGCAACCAATGCATTTGGTGCTGCCATCTCATCATGTAGCCTCCTTTTTGGCCACATGTCGTCACGAAGCAGCAATTTCCCTCTCAGATCTCGGTTTCCCTCTCGGATCTGAGTTTCCAATAGGACTCTCGTGCTCCAGCAACATCGCGTTGGTGGAGAGCTGACGTCTGTGATTGGATATGTGGAGATCTCGTGACAGAGGTGTGCATACGACATTCTGAGGGGTCTAAATGACCAGAATGACAATGATGAGTTGGACGCACGGGGAAACAACACCATTTGGAGTCCATGGGTAGTGCAATAAAGAGGTCTTCTGTGGACGGTAGTGCAGAGATCTAAAATATTATTTCTCCATTATTGATTCACTTTTTAGTTTTGTAATGGGTTTAACCATGTGTTTCATTTTCTGTTTTGTCGTTTTTAATTACATCATGAGCTAAACCTTTTAAGCTAGGATGCGATGACTTGTAATGAACCTTGTGAGTGATATTTTGCTATGTTAAGTTCACCATTTTTATTCAAAATGTGTTTAAGTTATATGTTTTGATCTAAGGTTGGACACTTAGTTTCAAATAACAGCTCATTAAATATCGAAAGAGTTTGGTGAGTGGAAATCTTTGATCAATATGAATAGTCTTAGGTAATGAACACATTAACTAAGCTTAATAGAATAGAAATATTTGGTTAAGTTCATATGGCGAAGTTAACAATAACCAATCCTTGTGGGAACAATCATTACTCACTCTTTATTACTTGTCACGATTGTGTATAGTTGTACATTGCACTATTACACGCGCAACAATGACCCAAAAAATTTTTTAGCCAAGTTTTACATATTTAAAAACATTTGTCTATGTTTTGTGAAATTACCATTTTACCCTTCTACTTAAGATATTACAACAAAAATCAGTTTAGACAACCACGAAAAACCGTGGTTGGAAACAAGAAAACCATTGCGTAAACTTTAGACCACAGTCTTATAGGTGTGGAGTATGCGGCAGTTTTTGCACTTTAGCCCACAAAATACTAAAACCGTTGCTTGAACTATGGAAAGAGGCCACGGTTTTCTTGATTAGTTTTACGCAACGGGTAAATAAATGTATATGATTAAGCAACAGTTATAGAAATGTTGTCTTTAATTTTAAGCAATACATTCTTAAACGTTGTAAATTGGTATAGGTGACACTTGAATAACAATTGCCTATACGTTTAGATCACATTTATTTAAGTGCGGCCTTTTTCTCTAGGCAACAGTTTTTGCTTTAGCCTACTTTGTTGTTTATACATTTAACTCACAGTTACTTAACTCCGAATACTTGCATAAACAAAATTTTCAGTGTTTTAAATTTAGGTTTTAAATTTAGGAAACGCTAGAATAACTATATAATTAAAACTCTTTGATTATAAATCAAATCCAAGAAATACAAATTAGTAACAATCTTCTCGAATTCAGTAAAAAATAACCAAGAAAATACAAAATCATACATGCTTGTCATTAACATCAATCTTCTATGTGTCCAAGCTGTAAAAATAAAAACATGATATAAGTAAGGAAAAACAAAAACAAAAATGTTAGAATTAACATCATTTTTCAGGCAACACCTTTTCCTAGGGGATGCTTTCTGATAAAGTGATCGTTATATTCCCTTGAGCAAGGGTTGTTAGCTAAGGGCCTAAAGCAAACATTCTTTATAGAGAAAACCTATGAAAATCATTAGACTATGTTTCACCTATTCACCTTTTAGCCCAAGTTTTTTTCCAGTGTTGCCTATCTCAAATGGTAAATGAAACACCATTTCTTTTAGTCCACTGTTTTTTACGTCTAAATAGTGTGGCCTTTGCTTTCAGCCCATAGTTGCTTTTTAAACTTTTAAAGGCCACGGTTAAATAAGTGTGGCCTGTATATCAATAGATAAAAAATCGTTGCCAACATTTTAACCCTCGTAGTCTATTACGAAGATGCAACATTTCTGAAAAAAGTGTAGCATGAATGTGAGGAAACACACTTATATTTGGCAACATTTAAAAAAGCGTTGTCTTTTCTAGTTAAAGCCAAGGTTTTTTTAGCCGTTGATGACTTTAGTGTGGCCTAAAGTCAAAAATACTGTAATGAGACCCTTATTTTTATGTTTTATCATGAAAGATCGTACATCAAATCCTAAACGCGTATAAACATAAACGAAGATTTGGGATGACCTAAAAGTTTAGGAATCATCAAAACGCAACTATCTATTACAATAATTCATGTGCGCTCTTGAAGAAGCTCTTCAATCTCCTTTTTTTGATAATATAGTAGACGTGGTTACCTAAATACATGGATCTTCACCACGTGTGATGAGATCCTTACAAGATTGATAACAGAAATGGAACAACCAACTGAAATAAAAAACTACAAATTGAACTAGGCAATGGAATGAAAAAGGTGACTGAACCTAAACGAAATTAGCAATCCAATTGGGTTTTGTTTCTTGCGTTGCAACATTTTTTTGGGCAATCGTTGCAACCTCTTTTTATCGGGCTCAAAATGATCCATTAAGCCCATTTCGTGTATTGCCGTGTTGGCTTGACCCAATGGGCGTATCAGTATGACATGTCCTGGGACATACAATATTTATAGCTTCAATTAATAAAAACTTCCTTAACCTGCTAAAATTGAATTAAACATATTATGAGTAAATAGTGGTTTTGTTTCCTAAATGTATGAGACACCATCACTATAGTCCCTGAATGTGTCAAAATTTCAAAAATAACTCCGAGTGTGTCTTCTAATAGTAACTTTAGGGACCAAACTAACTAAAAAAAACATATCTGAGATCCAAAATGACTAATGAAATATAGATGCAAGGAATATTAGGTTTTCAGTGTTCTTCAATTGAGCAATGTACACCAATATATACAAGTATTGAGAGGTACAATTAAGGAGAGATTTTGACTAAACAAGTCGTGACAGCTAGAGACAAATAGAGGCTAGGATCAAGCTGATTTGCAACGTTCGGTCAACCTATAAATGCAGGCAATGAATGCTTGATTCTCTAATAATGGGAGGAGTTGGATGCTAATGATTGTGCGATTGTGTACAGCTGGTTATCCGCTAATACGCCCCCTCAAGACAAAGTTGTCGTTTGCAACTTTGATCTTGGATGTAAGATCATTGAATTTGGCTGCTGTGAGTGGTTTAGTGAGGATATCTACCAGCTGGTCTTTGGTGGAGACATGTAACACTTGTAATTGCTTAGCTTGAACTTGTTCTCTCACAAAGTGGTAGTCTAGGGAAATATGTTTCATGCGAGAGTGAAGTACCGGATTTGAGCAAAGGTAAGTTGCACCTGTATTGTCACAGAGCAAGCGTGGTGGTGTACTCATGGGAACATTGAGTTCCTGCAGAAGGTTTGTGAGCCAGATTACTTCTGATGCAGCAGTTGCAACCGCTCGATATTCACCTTCAGTGGAGGATCGAGCTACTGTCCTTTGCTTTTTGGAGAGCCAGGATATAGGATTGTTGCCAAAGAAGATGATATAAGCCGATGTTGAGGTTCTATCATTAGCATTGCCTCCCCAGTCTGCATCAGAGTATACAACTAAGTTGAGGTTGGTTGGTTTCTGTAGCAAGATGCCATGATTGATAGTGGACTTAAGATAGCTAAGGATTCTTTTGAGGTGCTGTAGATGTAGGGAGGTAGGCTTGTGCATGAATTGCAAGAGCTTATTGATGGAGAATGAGATATCTGGCCGGGTGAGGTTGAGGTATTGGAGAGCACCAATGATTTGGCAAAACTGAGTGGCATCAGTAGCTGCCGTGCCATCATTCAGAGTAAGGAGAGCTGAGGATGATAGGGGTGTAGGTGCTGGTTTCGCCTCCTCCATGTCAAACTGTTGAAGGATGTCACGAATGTGTTTGTGTTGTGATAACAGAATACCTGAGGTGATGGGGATAATTTCAACTCCCAAAAAGTAGTGTGGTGTTCCCATATTCTTCAAGGAGAACTTCTGTGATAATGCAGTGATAAAGTTCTGAAGGAATTTGTTGTTGTTCCCTGTTAAGAAAAGGTCATCCACATATACAAGGAAGTAAGCAATAGTGCCATGTGAAGTGTAGATGAATAGGGACGGGTCACTCTTGCAAGTTTTGACGCCATATGCCACTGTGAATTCCTTCAGTGCATCATGCCAAGCACGAGGGGTTTGGCGCAGCCCATAGATAGCTTTGTGCAATTTGCACACATAATGCGGGTGTTGCTCATCTTTGAGGATGGGAGGTTGAGATATATACACTTGTTCTTGAAGTGAGCCTTGTAAAAAGGCATTGTTAACATCCAACTGATGCATCTGCCACCGGTGGCCGAGTGCTAGAGTGAGAATAATTTTGATTGTTTGTGGGCGGACAACCGGTGCAAAGGTTTCATGAAAATCCACACCTGGGTACTGAGTGAATCCTTTTGCTACAAGGCGCGCTTTGTAACGAGAAATAGTGACATCTGCATTGCGCTTGATGCGAAACAACCATTTACAACCAACTATGTTTTTGTTTGGAGGTGGAGGAACAAGGGACCCTTTTGGGTTTGAAAATGTTGTTTTTGGATCGACTGACCACATGATAAGGTGGGGCCGACTCGGTACCCTACATGGAGGGATTAGTGGTAACAGAAGTAGGGGAATCATGTTGAAGAGAATTGAGATTATTACCTGTTGAAGAGTCTGAAGCCCGAGGACCCTCTTGAGGTGATGCGGAAGGTGGGATGGGCTGATGACGTGGGAGGGGTGGGCTAGTGGTTGGTTGGATAGGTATAATTATGCGAGGTGGCTGGGCAATGGTGGGTTGTTGGGTGATTGGCTGGGCGTTGTTGTTGCTGGTTGTGGTGTAGGGAAAAATGTGGTCATGAAATTTCACATGTCTAGAGGTATGGATTTTGTGAGTTGTGGGATCTAGGCAGTGGTATGCATATTGAGAGTCAGCATAGCCAATGAAGATGCATGGTTTTGAGCTTGGCTGAAGTTTGTTTGTGGTGTAGGGACGTAACCACGGGAAGCATAGGCACCCGAATAAGTGTAAGTGCATGGGGTTGGGCTTGATGTGATGAAGCGTTTCAAATGGTGATTGCATATTGAGAATAGGGGTGGGTAGCCGGTTGATGAGGTAGACAGCAGTGCGAAATGCGTATGACCAAAGGGATGGGGGGTAGTCTGGCTGTGTGGAGTAGGGTTGTACCTATTTCAATGATGTGTTTGTGACGTCTCTCTGCAGGGGCATTGAGTTCTGGGGTGTGAGGTGGTGTGGTAAAGTGTGCTATGCCATTGTCACTCAGAAAGTTTTTGAGTTTCATAAACTTACCCCCATTGTCCGAGTATAAGGAAATAATTGGCAAGTTAAAATATTTTTCCACTAGGCTTTTGAATTTAGGGAAGATTAAAGACACATCAGATTTATGTTTCAAGGTGTAAAGCCAAATATATTTAGTGAAATGATCAACAATAACAAGATAATAAGAGTATCCATCTATGGATTTTATTGAGATTGGTCCCCATACATCAGTGTACATAAGTTCAAGAGGTTTTGTCCTAGTCAGACTCGATGTAGAGAAGGGTAGCTTGTGGTTCTTGACACTATCACACGAGAAGCAAGTGGGTTGATTTCTCAACTTTATTTGCGGAAGGAAATGCATGTGCTTCATAATTCTGTCTGATGGGTGGCCTAGGATGTGATGCCAAGGTGGGGTGTTGGAGGAGATAGTGAGATGCGATGTGGTAGTGGGTGGCGGTTGGGGCATGATGTAGAGACCATTTTTATGGTGACCGGTGATGAGAGGGGCCCTTGTCTTCAGTCCTTCACCATGAAATAATTAGAAAAAATTCAACAGATATTGGGTTAGTTTGACAAAGAGATGAGACAGATATAAGGTTTTGTGACATTTTTGGCACATGTAACACTTTTGATAGTTTCAGAGGGTGAGAGGCAGTGGAAATAAGAGTGTTACCAGTGTTTTCTATAGGTAGCCCTGAGCCATCTCTTACCAGCAGTTGATCTGTACCATGATACGGGTTGTTGATGTGCTGGTTATTAAGTGCATTGGTGATATGGTGGGTTGCACCTGAGTCAAAAATCCAGTCATTGACAGTGGTGCGTGGGGCAGTTGTGGCATGGTGCGCTGCAGGGGTTTGAGGCCTTTTTGGGTGACCATGCAGCTTGTAGCACACTTTTGCTGTGTGGCCAGGTTTGTCACAGAATTGACATATGACCCGTTTGGGGTGGCTTGGAGAGATGGAGCGAAAGGTGTTGGAAGAGCCAGGAGAGAAGACCATGGAGGTATTCAGTCATGGTTGTTGCTTCTTTGGTGAATCGTGATAGCCGCTCCTTGAGATGCATGATGCGGGCTCTGGTCTTGCTGGCATACATGGTTTTGAGGGTGTCCCATGCTTGTTTTGAGGTTTTAACATTGCCTAGCATGGTGACAATGCTGGAGTAAACTGATGAGATGATAGCATGCAAGATAACTTGATCTTGCCTTATCCAATAGTTGAAGTCTGCATGAGTTGCAGCAGGGCATGGCTTTGTGCCATTGATGAAACCAGTAAGGTCATATCCAATGAAGAGAGCATTCATTTGGACATGCCAAGCAGGGTAGTTGGTTCCCTTCAATTTGATGGAGTTTTGTGGGTTGAGGAGAACCACTGTGTTTGTTCCTACATTGAGGAAGTTGTTGTTGTTTGAGCTAGGTTGAGTCGAGGAAGGCATGGTGAAGGATGAAGGATCGGTTTTGCTGTTAGGCTAGTGGGCTCTGATACCATATAGATGCAAGGAATATTAGGTTTTCAGGTTTCTTCAATTGAGCAATGTACACCAATATATACAAGTATTGAGAGCTACAATTAAGGAGAGATTTTGACTAAACAAATCGTGACAGCTAGAGACAAATAGAGACTAGGATCAAGCTGATTTGCAACGTTCGGTCAACCTATAAATGCAGGCAATGAATGCTTGATTCTCTAATAATGGGAGGAGCTGGATGCTAATGATTGTGCGATTGTGTACAGTTGGTTATCCGCTAATACGAAAGACACAATCGAGAACTAAATTGACTAATGAAAGACACATTTGGTGATGTTTTTGTAATTTGGATACATTAAGAGACTACAGTGACAATGTCTCACACATTCAAAGACTAAAATAATTGTTTACTCAACATATTATCCCCTCTTCCGGTGGGGCCACAAGAAACGTGTGCAACTACATGGCCTCTATGCATTGCAAAGGTCCTCAAATCCCATGTATTCATTCCTCTGAATTTTCTCAATCATGCGTGATATGCCTACTCCACCTATACACAACCATAGAAAAATGAAGTTTAAAATTAAAAAACTAATTGGCCATAATAGCGCCCGATCACAACATATATAAACTCTCACCTAGTGCAATGGCACTTATAAATATTGTGAAGGATAAGACAAATATAATCAACGATGCTCTTTGAAAGATATTGATTAGCTTGTCAATGATTTTCTGTCCTATGTATGCTGCTATGGTAGCCACAAGGGTAAGATAGAGAGCTGTTAAAACGGATGAAACACATGCGTATTACTTACGTGAAACTCATTGACTTAAAAAGTCCATATTTATAAGAAGAATAAATATGAAGATTAATTTTACCATAAGGAACAGGAAAACGATTCAAGAGGTAATATTGTACAACAGATATAGATGCTGTGAATGTCATTCCTAAAGTAGCTGAGGCACTTGCTACCTGCAGAATCATGAAAAATAAGATAGCTATACTTTGATCAATTTATGTAACGAAAGAATACGGTAGGATTGGACTACTAGAGGGATATGAATAGTTTGCATGACATTATTGGTTCAAATGTCATTGCTACCCAGAAGAAAAAAAATGAAGAGTAGTGTCCGCAATATATTTTCTAACACTCTTTACAACATACCGTTAAAAATGAGTCTCACTAAATTATGTGGGTTTACATAAATTTGGTAGAACTCATACGAGCTTTAACTAATATAACATAAGATGCTGGAAAGAGAGTGTTAGAAAGTGTTTCGGTAGCATTTAAAACAAACGAATCCAAGTGAAAGTGCTACTTGAACTTACCTGAGGAGCTATTCCCAATTCAATAAACAAAGGACCCATGACAAATCCACTACCTACACCAAGAAGGCCGCCCAAAATTCCAGCAAGGAGTGCACAGACACCACATAGAATTAGAAGGTGCAGCGGCCAATGTGTGCCATGATCTCGTTTGGAAGCAGTAATCTTCCTACCCTGATATAGGCCTACTGCTTGGTAGAGAGAAACCCCTACAGTAACTGGTATCTATAAATTAAAAGGTTAATGCTTCAGAATGTAAATAATTGCCAATTTGCCACATGACCAAAGTTTTCGTCTTAAATCACCGTAGCAGTCTTACGGTTAAATGCGGCTGATACGGATTCAATCGCAAAAAAGCTTGTTGTCGCGACCAAGGTTTTAAATCGCAGTCACTGTCACGGCTGTAGTCGCGTCGTGGTTCTTGATACTGCGAAAAATCGTGGTCAAATGCAGCCTCAATCGCGATAGCGTTACGGTCGCGGACATTGAAATTTATGATGTCGTGGCCCAGATCGAGGTCACAGACCTTTCTTTAAAACCTTGGCCGCGACACAAATTGTTGTGGCAGACTTGTTTTAAAATCCCGCCATTGACATTTCAGACAAAGTAAGAAAGAATACAAAACTAAGTAATTTTCTTTACCTGTAAAAATGTAAGTATCCAGTAAGTGCTTGAACAGGTAACTGTATAAGTCTGGTGAAAATGAACCCTTTCAATGATTAGTTCATATATGTAAGTGTACCCGGAAAAGGAGGGAGAGAATGCAAGTGAAATTACCTTGGCAATCTGTAAGAGAAGAACTGCAAACCAGACAAAAGAAAGAAGTCCAAACTGCTTCCAACGAATGTTGCTGAGGATGGTCCCCTGCATGCATAGTTGCGTTCATGTATTGCATTGCATGTGAGAATTGATTAGGTTAGGTTATATAAAAAAAAAAAATTAAAACAATACTAGACTAAGCCTACTTGTCTAGTTTCCTCCTTTTGTGGCTCATCATCTGTAGAACCAGCAAGACACTTGTATTCCCCTTCCCCACTGCTAGTGGCTGCAAGAAAATTGCAATGTCATATTCTTAATCTATTGAGCTTGTGTCTTGTGACAATGTGAAGTTGTTTCATTGAAAAACAAGCATCATATACACTCACCAACAGACTCCAAAAGCTTAACAGCCTCCTGTGATTCCAAATGATTGAATAATGAATAGAAAAAGGAAAGATTAGGAAAAGGTAATTGCATTAGTAAAAGGTTACCTTAGCAATTGAAATTTGTAGTATTTATTTACCTCTTTGACTATGGTTTCCTTTTTCCATGTATCAATTCCCTTCAATAATGCCTTCACTGATGTCACTGCAGGTCTCAATATAACAAATCATCAAACATGCTACTGACTAAAATTTATAACTGGACTTGAAGTACAAAGTCCTGTATAATTTTACCTATAAAGATAAGAATTAGTAGAACAGTGATCATCCAATCTGCAAATACCACACTTAAAACAACCCCTATGCTAATACCAAGAATTATTATGGGTTGGTTAAGCAGCACCAAATCATAATCAATCATTGGAGTATCAATTGTTGGATGCTTTAGCTTCAAATTGAAGAATACAGTTGATATAGCAGCACCTGTCACCATACCTAAAACAGACACAAAACTATAATTTGAAATATACATTCATAAAACAGCATTGATTAACAGGTATTTCTGAATCTTACATTTTGAAATAGCAGTGGCTGATTTTGGATCAAATCCAATAATAAGGATTAGCATTGGCACAAAGATGCCACCACCACCAACTCCCCCTACACTTCCAAATGAAGCTCCAAAGATTCCAATCAAGGTTCCAACAATAATTTCCCATCCAAATTCCATTTCCTATTAATAATTGAACATTCAAATTTAATGTTCCTCAATCACTCTATACAAATATGTAGTTAGCAGAGATTACACATTTCATATAACAATCAAATTAGATGTCATGGATGAAAAAAAAAAAAAAAAAAAAACTTACTGGCCAAACATGTTCATAACCTGAATGACTTTCAGTTTTGAGTGCTTCAGTTTTGGTGCTTCTATTAGCACAAAAGAAGATAAGAAGCAGCAAAAGAGTGAATGAAAGCATAACCACATTTCTCATGACGCGCCAATTTGGTCCAAGGATGGAAAGAGAGGAGATAGATGAGTTGCAAAGTAAGCACGTTTTGATTGAACAATGTGAGAACAAAAATGGAAGAATGCTTAACTGATTGATGAGATTTTTTGAATTATTATAAGTTTGATATGATTGAATGTAGTGTCATGTGAATCAACATCAACTTGATATCACTTGAGTTGGACTTATGAATTTTTTAGATTTGGAAGCAAACGCGATTAATCAATTTTCTTATTTTGTTTTATTCTTAACAAATGGGCAATCGGATATATGTGTGTGTGTGTGTGTGTTATTAAAAAAAATAAAAATTCTATTATGACAAAAAAATAGTATTAAATTATGAAAATACATTTTGGTTTTTTTGACAGATGAAAATACTTTTTGTTAATATGTATAAACTTTGTTACCTTTGCATTTAAGAAACAAAGCGATGATTTTTAGTACAAAAGTTAACACGAATTTCAAACTATGTTTAGTTCCTCAAACGTAATTCCAAATATTCCAAACATTCTATTAGAAGTAATGGCCATGCTGTTCAATCTTCTTAATTTATTATATTGTTAATTTTTTTTTTGTAAAAAAATAATTTTTTAAAATAATTTTATTCTCGTATCCACGCCAGATCTTATCTTCAATTATAAATTAATAAAGGGTCCACCATGTGGGTTTTCCATAGGACAAGTGATTGTTATCTAATACTCGTGTCACATGTGTTTTCATATTTTATTTTATTTTATTTTTTCAAAAATGAAAAGTGTAAGAGAATAACAAGAATTATCAAATCTCTTACCTTTTTTTTAGTTTTTAATTACTATAAAAATATTTTGTTTTTCATTTTTACTTTCTCAATTTTGTAAAAGAAATAATGAAATATTCAAACAATTTTAAAAACAAAAAATAATATAATTTGAAGTTTTATTATTTTAAATAAAAATACATTACCTAAAATAATGCCAAGGGTTGGGTTTTTCACTACCCATTTTTTACTTTGACCATTAGAATGCCAGGGAAACAACACACATGCGTGAAAATAGAGGGATTTGAGATTTCAGTGGAAAAATCTTAGCAAAGCAAAGCCGGTGATGGTCAATGTGGGGGTAGAGTTAGATGAATCTGGAAAATGGTAGAGTCTCGATGGGTGGGGAATTGGTAAAATTGTTGTCTAGATTTTTCTTTTGGTGACTCATGATATGAATTTAACAAATTAATTTATTACTAAATTTAAAATGAAAAATTAAAGGGTCACTACCCCTTTTGGTCCATGTAATTTGAGCGAAATTTGGTTTTAGTCCTTGTAAAATTTTTTGTTTAGATTTAGTCCCTGTAATTTAATATTCTTCTACTTTTAGTCCCTGCCATCAAATCCCTATTAAAAACGTTGAGTTTTTCTTTCAGTTTTTGTCCCTCTAATTTTAAGATTCTTCCATTTTTAGTTCCTGTAATTTTAAGATTCTTCCACTTTTAGTCCCTGTAATTTTAAGATTCTTCCACTTTTAGTCCCTGTAATTTAATAGGAATTTGACGGCAGGGACTAAAAGTAGAAGAATCTTAAATTACAGGGACTAAATCTAAACAAAAAATTTTACAGGGACTAAAATCGAATTTTGCTCAAATTACATGAACCAAAAAGGGTATTAACCCAAAAATAAATTAAGTTAGTTATATACAGGTAAAACTAGGGGAAGGAAATAGATTAGTGGAGCTTTATTTAAACTTTTTAACTAATTAGTTAAGTAATTTAATTCATATAATTAAATTATATGAATTAAATTATACTAAATAAAATTAAATAATATTTTTTAAAAAATAGTACAAGGACATTTTTTACCGTTCAATTATAATATTATTTCTCCATTCTTACTTTATAGGCTTAATTGCATTTTTGGTCTACCAAGTATCGCGATTGTACGATTTTAGTCCCCAAGTTTTAATTGAATGAATCGAGTCCTTAAGATATCACAATTGTGCGATTTTGGTCCTTAATATAACACAATTGGAGTTGAGGAACCAAAATTGCACAATCGTCATACCTGAATGACCCGTTTCGCACAATTCAGACTTGGGCGATCAAAATCGAACAATCTCGATACCTGAGGGACCAAATTTAAGCCTAATTTATATCAAACCAAACAAAGTGAGAAAGACAAACACATTTTTTTCTCTTCTTTCTCTAATATCAATGAATACAATAAATCTATTGTTATATCTCAAATCTGGCTAAATGACCTGCAGGGTGTATTTCCGTAAAAAATTAACCAAATTAGTGTACGTTGGAAAGAAATTCCGAATTTGGAGTAAGTCGTATATACTATATACGACTTCACTTTCCATTGGAGCAAAGTCGTATATACAATATACGACTTCACTTTTTTAATTTTTTTTTGTGTGTAAATACTGAAGTCGTACATGTCATTGGAGACTTCTGAAAAAAAATAGGAAAGTCGTATACCTTATGTACGACTTTGCATGGAGAATTTACGTAAAGTGGAAGTCGTACATGTGATGTACGACTTTGCTTCAAAAAAATAGGGTTCACAGGAAGTCTCACATGGTGTGTACGACTCCACCTTCAATAATTGGAGTTCAATAAAAGTCATATATCACGTGTACGACTTCTTTTTGAAGTCTCACATGATATGTACGACTTCATCTATATATAAATCATCACGCTTGGATAACAAAACGCAGTGCCAACCAAGAAGTTTAGACGCACATTTTCAACCGAAGAAGAACTTCTTTATAGGTATATAATTAATTGTTTCTTTCTCTTATTTATTATTTATGTTAGTATTTTTAATTATTATTTTTAATAGATGTCATCAGAACGATTTATTGACGGTGTTGAGATTAGAGATAACGTCAGTGAGTTCAGTGAAGAAGAAGAGGGTGAGGATGAAGTTGATGTTAATCAAACTCAGACAACATCAGTTTTTTGGTCTCAGGTGGATTACAAGGAAATGCACAACCTAGATTACCCGGATGGTTATGGAAATAGAGGAAGCGGAATTACCAGTGTGAATGATCTTGAGGTGGGAATGCATTTTGAATCAAAGGAGGCAACCATCAATGCAATAAAGCAGTGGCACACACAAAACTCTTATGACTATGCGTCAAGGCATTCCGCAAGCCCCACCTAATTTTGACGCGCTCCACCGTATCGATATGCGAGGAAAAACTGATGTTCACTGTGATGATGTCTTGCACAAAAACTCTGATTATATGAGATGGTACATATGTCACACTCGGCGTTATATAACGTGCCAAAGGAGTCGCCACAACAGGATCGGCATTATTATTTCTAAATTACAGTCAGATCGACATATATTCTTTTTATGTAAGCTAAATTTTGCTCATATGGTCTTTTATATTTTTTCAGTTTTCTTTCGTGCAATCATTAAGGAGCAATGCTATTGCTGCTGATGAATCTGAGCATTATAAGGAAGGCCTACACCAAGTTATTTGGCCATGTACCGAAATGTTGCAAGCCTTACGTGATATCCACCCGCCGCCGCCATTTTCAACACAACATGAAGATGTTGGGCCTACGCAACATTCAGTACCTAATTATGCTCCTCCACCAGAGACTCAAAGTTACTCGCAGCCAGACACACCTCAGTCAGACACCTTCCCAGGAGGATACATGCCACAATATTTGTTCCATAATGTCCCATCTAGTTTCAACGTTTTCGAATCGGGTCCCTCAATGTTTAGAACCACTTTTGACACACCATTTTCATCACAACACCAAACACCAATAGAAGATTATCGTCCAACCATATCATTCGGTGATGACAGTGGCGGTAATGACAATCATAATCATGATGATCATGGTGGTGATGACCAAGAGAATGAACCCGCACCACTACAAAGGAACGTACGTGGCCGTGGTAGGAGAAGAGGTGTCCAACTAGAAGATGTGGATCAACCTCGCAGAGTTCAACCAGCATGTAATAGACGGCGACCTCATTGTGGGACATCATCCCACCACTAGGCTTTAAGGCTTTTTTAATGTAAAAAAAATGAAGTAATCAATGCATATTTTGATCTTTTATTAGTGTTGCTTAATTACGATAAATTCGTATAAAAACTGGTAAAAAAAAATTAAATCAAAGTCGTACATGTTTACGTAGAAAAAAAATTTCAGCCATGCAAAGTCGTACATGCAGTATACGACTTTTGAAAAGAAAAAAAATTCAGAAGTCTCCAATGGCATGTACGACTTCAGTATTTACACACAAAAAATTGAAAAAGTGAAGTCGTATATTGTATATACGACTTTGCTCCAATGGAAAGTGAAGTCGTATATAGTATATACGACTTACCCCAAATTCGGAATTTCTTTCCAATCTACACTAATTTGGTAAATTTTTTACTGAAGTACACCCTGCAAGTCATTTAGCCCTCAAATCTTTCTCTCTTCTCACACTATCTCTCACCTTTTTTTTTCCTATTATCACTCCAATCTTACAACCAATTTGGTAATAACATTTATAACACAAATTTTAAATCCATTAATTAATTCCTTAATTCATAAATTTAGAAAATATTTTAAATTAAAAAATCAATAATTTTATATGGATTTTTAGAAGTCAATTACTGTCCTATGAATGTAAATGCTGGAGAGACTTTTCATTTATAAAATTGGGAATTCAAAAGCATACGTGCAACTACTCTGCTTTCGCTTCTTGCGCTGTTTTTTTTTTCTCATTAATGAAATAAAAAAATACGTGCAACTACTCTCATCCAAACAAACTAATTAATGGCTAACTCCAAATCATTTCAATATTTCAAAATATTTATCAATTCTAAGATATTTCAACGAAGAAATACTTGTCTGCAGCAACATAACTTTCTTTTGCTTTCCATGGTAGTTGGACCGAACCGGCGGATGTTGGGTGTCAAATTTATAATTTGGTTTTTTGACAGAATGTAATAAATTGACAAAGCTTGAAGAACAACTCGTTGATGACATATTCAAGAGAAGTGTGATTTCGCTAAGTTATGAGGCATGGTGAGATTTTCGACAAAATAGAGCTATGTCGAATCGAAGAGCAACGATGCATGTCGAAAATGGGTCTCGACCTAGTGAACAAGTTCACGAAACTTGACAAGACACACTGCCGTCGAGTTTTAGAATTAGACTCAAGTTTTAATTGTTGTCTACACGCCTATACATGTATCAGTCACATAGATAGACTGTTTATTCTGGTTTTGTTTACAAATACCAGAATCTCATATGTAATAAAGGTTGGATATTTGATCACTGAAATCCTATACATCTAAGGCTAAGCACATTGACGGATTAACGCGATCACAATATGCCTTCCACTAAATTCCTTTTATTCAATAAAATTAAATTTATGTTCGTCTAAGTTGATTTTGCATTTCTTTTAGTCTTTCTGTTCTTTATCATTTATCTTCTCTTTAATTCACTGCATTCGTTAAAATTTCAAGTGTTTATATTTTCACTTGTATTCGTTTTCTTTTAAACAAGTTCTTTTCTTTAACTTCTGTTTCAAAATATTTCAATTTCAGTACTTAATTTCTTATTCTTTACTTTTTTTTTTCTTTACATTTCTCTGCCATTTACCTTTCCAACCATTTTCCTTTCAAGTCACCTACAGTCTGCTTTCTTACATTCATACCCTTTGAACGTTATCACTTAATTCATTTGAAACACATTGTCATAGTGTGTGTCATTTGAAAATAAAGGATTAGTTTGTTATTCATGTATATATAATATCAAGCCTTGATTTTCTAATCAATGGTTGAAATTACTTACTTTGCACTCTAAAGTGAATTGCTCACTTTAGAGAATCCAAATCCTAACTATTGTTATAAAGCTTCAGATGACGTTTCCTAGAGAAAAAGTTATCGTACATAATGCTCTTTATTTTTATTTTTATTTTATTTTCAATTTAAAAACATGGAACGTTCAGATAATGTTGTCTTGGAAAAATGTTATCTAAAAGTTTAGTTCAAATAATGTTTTCTCAAGAAAACATCATCTAAAGGTTTAAATTATGTCCATATTGTTTAGATGATGTTTCCCACTCGAAACGCCATATGAACACCGTTATCTAAACATGATTTTGGCGTCGTGTATGGAATCACATTATTTTTCTATATTTTTTCTTCAATTATAACAAAATCATAAAATTATTTTTATGTCATTTTTTTCAATTTTTAAATATAAATTATATTTTAAAAAATTGGAAATTTTATTATCACCGCATAAATTCCTCATGCATATTAGTTTACAATGTAGGAGTAGCTTTTGAAAAGATTTTCAAAGATAAAAATAAAAATTACTCCCTTCGTCTCGTTATAAAGGTCGTTTAAGGTAATGCATACTACGTAAGAAAATAATTAGTTATGCTATTTTTTATCGTAAAATAATGTGTTAGGACTAAAGTACTTTTGTACTCCTATTTATGATCAACCCACTACAGTTGTAACTATTCTCACTTAATTGAGAGTATTATTGGAAAAAAAGAATAAATATTGTCTTGGTATTTCAAAGTGATAAATAATTTGAAAACAAGAAATACTCCCTCAGGTCTGAAAAAAATCTAAAAAATATAAAAAAAAAGTCTATGTATTTGCTCCAAAATTTAGACTAAATATATAGAATTTTTTAATATTTTTTTAGATTTTTTTTTTATATTTCAGATCGGAAGAATATCGCAAACATAACATTTAATAGGATACCGAGACGGTGGGAGTATATTAAAATTCCAATGTCAAACGTCAATTTCACGACATACAAAAAACAAAACAATCTAAAATTTGATGTGGTGGTGCATACTGCATGATAGTCATACACGTGGGAATCATTGTCCTATGAACGTAAATGCTGGGAGGGACCTTTCATTAATAAGAAGAAGACGGGACATTCAAAAGTACAGGTGCACCTAATCTTAGCTGCAACCTGAACAAAATTAAGTTGCCAGCAACACACCATTCGTTTGCTTTCCATGGTAGTTGGAGTGAATTGGCGGGTCATGGAAAATTTGGTTATGATTTTCATTCAATATATTTTGGCGGTTTTTGTCTTCGTTTACGCTAGTTGGTACCTAGGACAAATGAAGCACAACAATTTTTTTATGGGATGAAGCACAACACTTTTCTTACCATGTTGAAGCTATGGAGTTTATTCAATGCTGTTAGATGTATATTAGCAAAGAGTATTTTCATAATTTATTAAATTAAATACTATATATTATTTTAATGATACATACTATATATATATATATATATATATATATATATAGAGAGAGAGATAGGATCTATTGACACAATGTGTAAGTCAAATAAAATACACTAAATCTAAAACTAATTAATCCTGAGGTTAATAATATATCCAAAGGGAAAACTTAAAACAACACGGGACATGGGCACGTGATCCTGTTTAAATTACTCCTGCGAGACCTTTTTCCCCCGCTTTTTCTATGCACTTCTTCCCGCTTTTCCGGTGGTGAAGATTGAGAACGCTGTCTGGAGTTTCTTCTCTGATGATGAAGGTCGAGAAACTCATTTTAGTCTTTCCTTCCCGTTCTTCGTTGTTTTCGTTCTTTCCCGTTCGTCCTTGCCTGCGAGACCCTCTGTTCTGCTTTTATTATTTGTCGTTTGTCCCACGTCTCGTTCTTTTGTTCCTTCCCATCTCTTCTTTCTTCTTCATCAATGAGCCCTGTCAGTTTGTACACCGATCAGCTCCTGGTAAGAGGCGGTCATGGCATGTAGGTGAGAAGCAGAGTCTCTCCTATTGTTCTTCCCCTATCTACTCCCATAAGCTTTAGTCTATTTCTGTGGATTAACCTATGGTTTAAAGAACAAAGGATAAAAAAGGTAAAATCTATTGTTTCTTTCTTTTTGTAGAGAATACTAAGTTTTTGCAGAATTATGGTCTATTCTTTCTTTTGCTCCCAATTTCTTCGTTATCAACAAGGTTCTTAATTAAACTATGGTTTAAAGAATAAAGAACAAAACTATGGATACATTGTTTCTTTCTTTTTGCATTCAAGTCAGAAGTTTAGCTAAACAGAATCTGAACTCAGTAGATCAACATGGTAAGTATATCAACATACATAACTGAAACATAGGCCTACAGTCCTGCACTATGCATAGTCTACACTATTAAACCCACATATGGATAGCCAAATCCCACCAACTTAAGCATAAGCCTCTATTAACTACAAAAGTACTCGAGAAAAAAAGACCAATAAGCTAAGGTTCGTGAGTAATTTGACAACAATCAAACCCAATTACAGGCAAAAAGACCAATTTGACAGCAATCAAAACCTCCTAGGTTAGGATCAAAATTGCAACCGCAGAAAATCAATAGGCATAAAACACCAATTGGAAAGCTGACATTTTTTCAGTGACGTCTAGGTTAGGAAGCTTGACATTTTTTAAGCAATCAAAACCCTCTAGGTTAGGATCCATTCACCAATGTCTTATTAATTTGTGAACCAGTACTTATTCTGACCTTTTTCAGTGATGTCTAGAAAACGGTCGTGACATCCTAGAAGATAATATCTTTACGGCATGTGGTGGATCTCTGCGCCGATGAGTCCAGTGATCGCCGCCTAATTAGAAGCTGGAAAATGGCCGCTGCTGAAGGTGGAGACGAGTAATGGGAGGTCCCTTCTCTGGCATCTTCGTCACGAAACAAGCTACCGGCGTAATAGTCCGGCGATTGGGATATTGCAGTGGCGGTGGGTGGTGACAGCAGAGAGCAAGAGGGTGAAAACGTGGAAAGAGGGGTCATGTGACCTCTTTTTTAGTTTTTCAATCGGGATACTGTTAACCTTAGGATCAATTAGATTCAATGGTCCAGATTTGGTATGAGTCTTTCAACTTACACCTAGTATTAATGAATCCTATCTCATATATATATATATATATATATATATATATATATATATATTAGTATTTCACATTAAAATATTTTTTAAATTAATTTAAAATGTCAAATTTAGTTAAAATCAATTTTACAAATTTTGTTGCAAACATATAATCGGTTAATCTTAATTGTATTCTTCAATTTGAAACTAAAGCATCCCACAATTTATATAGCCATGATTGATTATGATTTGGTGCTGCTTAATCAACCCATAACAATTCTTGGTATTAGCATAGGGGTTGTTATAAGTGTTGTATTTGCGGATTGGATGATCACTTTTCTATTAATTCTTATATCTCAAGTCCACTTAAACTTTTACTCAGTAACATGGTTAATGATTTGTTATATTATTGGGAAAAACCAAATTCTCGTGTTCACTATAAGACCTAAAAAAGTTTATAAAGAATAGACACGGCTCATATTACAATTTGGTTTTGTGTGGTTGAGTTAAGACCGCAATTGCACTAACAACATAATAGTTTTTGAAGCCTCCCCAACCACAATTGTGCCCATATTTGTTCGCAATTTCTCGCAATGTAACGGTTTTTTTCGCAATCGCAATGGCAATTTAAAACCATGGCAAAAAAGTTTAAGATGGTATTAAAGTCTATCTTAGAATTATTAATGGGTCACCTACCATATTATCCGTACACCAAGCTCAATAACGCCGGAAGTGAGAGATGTATTGGAAAAAATCAAATCTCACGTTGACTAGAGACAAGGTTGGAAAAGAATTTATAAAAAAAAAAAAAAACTACCCCTCACATGTTTTATGGGGTTGTGTAGTGACATCTATTAAATCAATTATTTGTAAATTAATTAACTCTTGTTAGTTTATTTACTGTATCAGTTAGTTAGTTTGTTATACATTGTGTTAAGTTTTGTTAGGCTTAGTCATTGACAGTTGGCTCAACTCTATGTGTATAGATACCTTTGATCCATGATCAATACAGTTGAGAAATTCATTTCACAGTTATTCTGTTTTCTAACATGGTATCAGTTTGTTAGAATTTCTCTCGATTCTCCTCTGTTCTCTACCATTGATTCGTGATCATTTTTCGCGTTCTTCGTCTTCTTTGATTCTTGGAACCTCTTCTCTCGTTCGCCTTCCATGTCTCCCCAGAACCTCTTCAATTCTTGCATCCTCTGATTCCTCCATTAATGCTATTTCTTCTCCCGCTGTAACTCCTTCTCCTCAGGACATTTTGAATCCTTATTATGTCCATCCGAATGAGAATCCTTTTGTGTAACTCGTTACTGCGATTCTTGATGGCTCGAATTATCATGGCTGGGCTCAAGCGATGACAATGGTGTTGGAGATGAAGAACAAGATCGGTTTTGTTGACGGTACCATCTCCAAACCTAATGAGCAAGATCTGAACTTCGCTTCTTGGAAACGCTGCAACAATTTGATTTGATCTTGGATCAATCATTCTGTTTCCCCTGACATTGCAGCCAGTGTGCTATGGTTGACTCAAGCCTCAGAGGTATGGCTTGCAGTTCGTAATTGTTTTTCTCAAGGAGATTATGTTCAAATTCTACGATTACACAGCGATCTATACTCGATGAAACAAGGTGATCTTTCCATTACTAGCTATTTCACTCAATTGAAGATTCTTTGGGACGAATTATGTAATTTTTGCCCTATTCCTTCATGTGATGCTACTGCTTCTGGTTCTTGCAAATCCGTCAAAATTTTTCAGAAATATCGCGATTATAATAGTGTTATGTGTTTTTTTGCATGTATTGAATGAACCACATGCACCTGCTAGGTCTCAAATTCTATTGCTTGATCCCCTTCCTAATTTGGATAAAACCTTCTCCATGATTCTCCAACAAGAATGCCAATTGAACATTGGAGTATTGCCCACTCCTACGGCATTATCCTTCCAAGCACCATCACAAGCACCTTCTCAGGCTCGTGGCAAAAGCAATTTTAGGTTCAATTCCTCCAAGCAAGGACATACACACCAATGCACACATTGTGGCCACATCAACCACACAATAGACACATGTTTTGTTAAACATGGTTTTCCCCCCGGCTGGAAATCTAAAAAGGCTGTGAACAATATTTCTGTTGAGAAATTTGAATTTGACACTGATTCAGATGTTGCTTTTTTTTTTCCAGCATGAGTAAAGATCAACTTCAAAGCCTAATTGCTTTATTGCCTTCTACCACTCCTGCTGCTACTGCTGCCAGCTCTTCAAATGTGGTTAGCTCTTCCAATTTAATTAGCTCTCATCGTATTTCTGCCCGACCTGACTCAAGTATTACTTCTTGGATCATGGATTTTGGTGCCACATATCACTTTGCATGTTCTCTGCAATTATTTTCTTCCTATAGAGCCATTAAACCCATTTTTGTTGCTTTACCAAATGCTAAATCCGCTCCCACTATGTATAGAGGGACTGTTATTTTGACTAATTCCTTGATCCTTTCTGATGTTCTGTTTGTTGAATATTTTTCTAGTCAACATAATCTCACTAGTGCAGAAAACAAATTCTATAATAAAAATTTACATCAGTTAACTAATAGATGTTAAAAAAACACGCGGTGGTATTTTTGCAATTTAATTGAAAACTTTTAATATCAGTTATATATTTAACTGTTATAAAAAACTTTTAACATCGGTTATATTTTACGACCGATGTAGAAACATGAAACGAGAAAAATGGAAAATTGGTCTAAAATTAGTTTCTACATCGGTTTTCTTACTAATTGATGTGGAATGTAGTTTTAACATTGATTTTTAGAATTTTAGATAACCGATATAGAAAAACGAAATAGAACCACAAAACCCTCGTTGCGGGAAATCACAAAGGCGTCACACAAAACCCTCACAGTCGCGAGCACTGACAGCTTCACACCTCCAACAACCACCATTCGGCATCTAACAACCACCATCCGACCTGCCTCCTTCGGCGAGCAACGAGAACTAACGAAGCAATCGCTCACCACTGGCAGCCTTCCTCCTTCCTCCCGTCCTCCGCGTCAGCAATGATAACTGACGAGCAACAAGAACAGAGCGCCCTCTTCGTCTTGGTAAGTCAGTGCATGTCTTCTTCCCCCTTGTTACGGACCGGTCTCCGAGCCGAGCTCCCGTCTATCCACCGAGCCGAGCCAATCCGACCCCTAGCCGACCGGCTCCGACCTTGGACGAGGCATGTCCGACCCAGAATAGGCCAAACCCATCCTCCAGGTATAGTCGTTCAGGGGCGAGTACCGAGTACATCAGGGCCGAGCCGACCGGTGGCTCTCGAACCTTCTGGAAGAGGATGTGCCCGGAGACGACACTTGGGACCGTTGCCACTCCGAAGATTGAGGAGCACGTAGCCAGTATGTGTTAAACCTGGCAGGTGTGAGATATTAGGAAGGGATGAGCTGCCCCCTGAAGCTTGGGGGAGGAGTTACCACGCACAGGATTCGGATCGTTAGTTATCATCCTCATGCGAGACCCCATTATATAAAGGGGGCTTGACCCCCCAGGTTTGCAGACTCTCAACACACTCTGAAACCGTAAACACTTAAGCTCACCTTCTCTTCTCCTAAAGCTCTATCTGACTTAGGCATCGGAGTGCCTTTTGCAAGTACCCCCCAGCCGTACCAGAGGAGAAATGACGCTGCTCCGAGGAGAAGGAGAACCCGACCATTTCGTGCATTAACATTGGCGCCCACCGTGGGGCCCGGTAAAACTAGCCTGGGCCTCAAGGATACCACCAGCAAGGATGGTACGCACTAGAAGCACGGCGAATCACAAGTCGCCGCCACCAAGCCACAACTTCGGTCCAACAGATTTAACACCCGCCTGCATCGGCCGTCGTGGAGCTTACCGGTCGAAGCGAAGAATTAAGACGCAAGATCGAAGAGGCTCTCGATCGTGAGAGGAGGATGGGCCGCGAAACATCTTCCAGAACGCGCCAGGAGACAAGGCCCGACGATGAGGGAGACTCATCGAGAACGGATCGGTCGAGCTAAATAGAAAGCCCCAAGCGCCGGTGCGCCCATCGCCACAGAGACCGACCCTCGGAGGTCGGACTAACGTTACTCCCCTTCAGTGAGGATATCATGTCCGATCCAGTCCCCAAGCATTTCCAAATCCCCAACATGGATGCTTACGAGGGTAAAACCGACCCCGAGGAACACCTCACCGCATTTAATGCTCAGATGCTACTAGTGGGGGCCTCGGAAGGTTTAAAATGCAGGACTTTCCTATGCACCTTGAAGAGATCCGCCATGATGTGGTTTTCCAACCTCCCCCAGCATTCGATCCGTTCCTTTAGCCAGCTCGCCGAGCAGTTCGTGGCTAGGTTCACCACGAGCCGAGCATTCAGGAAAAATTCAACATGCCTGGTCGGGCTCAAGCAGAGATCGGACGAGACCCTCAAGTCATTCATAGAGCGTTTCAACAACGAAACGGCCCAAGTCAAGAACCTCAGCACCGATGTGGCGCTCCACGCCATAGTGTCAGCGCTAAAGCTTGGACCCTTCTCGGACTCCGTCGCTCGCCGCCCCGCCGAGTCCCTGGACGAGTTGAGACGCCGCGCTGTGGGATACATCAACATGGAGGAAGTCGCTGTCGCCAAAAAGGAGACTCAAGGTCGACAAGACAAAAGCAGAGAACCAGCTAGAGATCAGACAGACAGAAGGAACGACCGCCGAGGACGGCAAGACTATAGAGGACAGTTCACCCCCTTGACAGTAGGAAGGGATTGAGTGCTGAAGGAAGCCTACGCAGGCAACCTCATCATCCTGCCTCCTCGGAGAGACTCCCCGCTGGACGCAGACCGCCAAAGGTACTGCGAGTACCACCGAGTCTATGGACACACCACCAACGAATGTCAGGCACTAAAGGTAAAAATCGAGAAGCTCATACAAGCTGGACATTTGACAAAATACATGGACAAAGGGTCGGCAGCAACCCCTAGGGGAAGCAACGGAAATCGCAGGAGATCCCGTACGCCCGAGCGCAGGCGCGATAGATCGCCTGCTCGGGGAGGGAGAGAGAGACGTTCACCTACTCGACAACGCAGGCAAGGACAGGATGGAGGTACTCCTTCACTTAACTTGATTGCAGGTGGTTTTGCAGGCGGAGGCGAGTCGAGCAGCAGCCAAAAAAGACACTTAAGGTCTATCAATAGCTCGAGCTCAGTAACCGCTCCTCCCGCCGTCCTGCCGACCATTTCCTTCTTAGAAAAGGACTATCGAGGAATAGATTGACACCAGGACGACCCCATGGTAATCACGGTCCACCTCGCTGGGTTCAACGTTAGGAGAGTGCTTATCGACCAAGGTAGCTCAGCAGACATCATCTACAAGGAAGCCTTTGATCGGCTCAAGCTGCCAAGCTTAATAATCAGACCCTACCGAGGTACGTTGGTTGGTTTTTCAGGTGCTAAAGCTCGGGTGACAGGGTACTTTGATGTCCTGCTCACCTTCAAAGTAGACATAGGAGTCAAAACAATCGAAGCGCACCTACTGGTAGTAGAGGCCGAGTCGGCCGCTGACACTGCATACAATATGATAATCGGAAGAACCGTCATCAACGGGATCGGAGCCATAGTCTCCACCCCCATTTGGCAATGAAGTTCCCATTGTCCGATGGACAGATAGCCACAGTACATGCCGACTAGAAGGAAGCCAGGCAGTGCTATGTCAACAGTCTCAGAGATGGCAAGAGTAGGGAACGCCCTAAATCGAGCTACATGATCGAGCTGGACCCCAGGGGCGAGAGTGACTTTCGACCAGTGCCAGTGGACGATATCAAGAACGTTGAAGTAAGGGGCCAAGGAAGAGCGTACGAGTTGGAACCCAATTACCCCAGCAAAGCGAGCAATCCCTGACAAAGGTCCTGCTCGCTAACGCTGATCTATTTGCATGGGGCCCGGAAGACATGCCCGGGATAGATCTAAAAGTGTCCTGCCACAAACTCGCCGTCGAGACTGGGGCTCGCCCCATCGCCCAACACAAGAGGAAGATTGCAAGAGAAAAGAAGCAAGCAGTCCGGGAAGAGACCTCTAAACTCTTGAAGGCAGGATTCATAAAGGAAATCAAGTACCCTACTTGGCTTTCTAACGTGGTATTGGTGAAGAAAAGCAATGGTAAATGGAGGATGTGCACTGACTTTACCGACCTGAACAAGGTCTGCCCTAAGGACCTTTACTATCTTCCGAGCATCGATGCCCTGGTGGACGGCACGTCAGGGTACCAAGTGCTGAGTTTCATGGATGCGTACTCGGGGTACAATCAGATAAGGATGCACCCACTCGACGCTCCGAAGACAGCTTTCATGACAGAAACCTCCAACTTCTACAACATCACTATGCCCTTTGGGTTGAAGAACGCAGGCTCAACCTACCAGAGGATGATGGACGAAGTCTTCGCCAACCAGATCGGGAAAACAATCGAGGTATACATGGACGACATGGTCATAAAAACCCCCAGTTTCGACGCACACCATAGGGACCTTCAAGAGATATTTGACATCGCGAGGATGTATAACATCAGGCTCAACCCCGAGAAGTGCTCTTTTGGGGTACTTGGAGGAAAGTTCCTGGGATTCATGATCACCCACAGAGGCATCGAGGCCAACCCCGATAAGTGCCGAGCTGTTATGGAGATGCGGAGCCCAAGCTCCGTCAAAGAAGTGCAACGACTGGCTGGTCGGTTAGCAGCCCTTTCCAGGTTCGTAACTCGCGCTGTCGACAAATCTTTTCCTTTCTACCAGGTACTCAGGAAGCCAGCTCGGTTCGAATGGACCGAAGAGTGCGAAACAACCTTTCAAAGGCTTAAAGAATTCTTGGCATCGCCACCAGTCCTCACTCGCCCCACCAAAGGAGCCTCCTTGCTCCTTTACCTGGCAGCCACTAACAGCTCGATCAGCTCAGCCATGGTTGAAGAAAGAAATTCCGAGCAGCACCCTGTGTACTTCGTGAGCAAAGTTCTTTACGAGGCAGAGCTCAGGTACCAAAAGGTGGAGAAACTGGCACTCTCGATAGTGGTCTCTGCAAGAAGGCTAAGGCCTTACTTCCACGCCCATCCGATGATAATAAAAACCGACTACCCCATTAAGAGAATCCTGCAGAAGCCCGAGCTTTTAGGTCGGATGGTGGCCTGGTCGGTTGAGCTTTCCGAGTTCCAAATCAGGTATGAACCTAGAGGACCCATTAAATCACAAATTTTAGCTGACTTTATTGTAGAACTAACATCGACCCCTGAGGTCGAGTACTGGACACTCTACGTGGACAGTTTCTCCAAATCCAGAGGCAGCGGAGCAGGAATCATCATGGAAAGCCTTGCGGGAATCTGTGTGGAACAGGCACTCAAGTTTCTGTTTAAAACCAGTAACAACCAAGCCGAATACAAGGCATTGCTGATCGGTCTCAAGCTCGTATGGGAGCTAGGCGCCCAAACACTTCGAGTCAAAAGTGACTCCCAACTCATGGTCAACTAAGTCAAAGGCGAGTATCAGTGCCGAGACGATTCCTAGCTCGGTACGCCCAGAAAGTAGCTGCCATGATCCAAAATTTCCAAGAGGTCCAGCTCGAACACATCCTCGAGCGAGAATAACAAAGGCGATTCGCTAGCGAAACTAGCTTGATATGAAGACCGAGGACAGCTCCACGATCGTTGTTCAAACCTTGACATCGCCAAGCATAGAAACAGCAGAAACCAACTCGGTGAACCGGTCGGAATCATGGATGGCAGATATCATACAATATTTGGAGCAGGGAAGGGTACCCGATCACCCTGTAGAATCACGCGAGGTCCGTGAGGCGGTCCACACATTACACTACGGTGGAGCAGACTTCACCGAAGGCTTCGCGGCCATTGCCGCCTGCATGGATAAGTCGGACTACGAGTACATCATGAGGGAGTTACATGAAGGCATATGTGGAAACCACTGTGGAACTCGGACGTTAGCTGCCAAGGTCCTCCGAGCTGGATATTACTGGCCAACAATCAGATCGGACTGCATGGAATTCGTAAAAAAGTGCGACAACTGCCAACGGTATGCAAAACGAGACCACCTCCCCCCTGAAGTCCTACACGAAGTCATCGCCCCTTGGCCCTTTAATACCTGGGGGCTCGACATACTTGGCCCCTTTCCCCTTGCACCAGGCCAACTCAAGTTCATTGTGGTCGCCATAGACTACTTCTCCAAGTGGATAGAAGCAGAACCACTAGCAACTATCACTTCCGAGAGGGTCAAGAAATTTATCTGGAAAAACATAGTCTGCTGCCACAGTCTACCCCACACCATCATTACGGATAATGGCACACAGTTCACCAGCTCGGTAGTCGAAGACTTCTGCAAAGGCCTTGGTATCCTGTTCACCTATACCTCGGTCGAACATCCACAAACCAATGGTCAGGTTGAAGCTGCAAACAAAGTCATCCTAGGAGGCCTGCGCAAACGACTAGACCAAGCCAAGTGAAACTGGGCAGAAGAGCTCTGCAGCGTGCTATGGGCATACCACATCACCCCACAATCAGTAACAAATGAAACACCTTTCCGATTAACATACGGGATGGATGCTATGGTACCAGTGGAGCTCGGCTCGACCTCAATCAGGAGAGAGCACATGCAGTCGCTGGCACAGGGAGAAGCAAGAGTAGAGCTCGACCTGCTAGAAGAAACTCGGGAGCTCGCCCGAATACAAGACTTTGCAACTAAACAGTGCATTGCCAAGCACTACAACTCTAAGATCCGACCAAGAGGATTCAAGGTAGGAGACTTAGTCCTCCGAAAGATTGAACTGGCACGAAAAGATACAAGGCAAGGAAAGCTCGAACCTACTTGGGAAGGACCATACCACATTAGATCGGAATATCGCCACGGAGCTTACAAGCTGGAAGAACTGTCCGGGAAGGAGATACCAAGGACGTGGAATGCCACACATCTCAAGCTTTACTTTAATTGACAACATATGTAAACGGATGGCGTACTCTTTTTTCCTTTGCAGACCTTTTTTCCCACTGGGTTTTTGGTTTGTGAAAGTTTTAACGAGGCACATCCTTATTTCCTTTTTCCACATTTAATAAAATCCATCTCCCATTGCATTCAGAACGTCATTCGTGTACTTCACCGAGCTCACTCGCAGCTCGGAAGGTCTTACTCGACCTAAATGACCCCTGTGGTCCCCAACCCAAGTTAGCATAAAAACTTGGCGAGCTCACTCGCAGCTCGGAAGGTCTTACTCGACCTAAATGACCCCTGTGGTCCCCAACCCAAGTTGGCATAAAAACTTGGCGAGCTCACTCGCAGCTCGGAAGGTCTTACTCGACCTAAATGACCCCTGTGGTCCCAAACCCAAGTTAGCATAAAAACTTGGCGAGCTCACTCGCAGCTCGGAAGGTCTTACTCGACCTAAATGACCCCTATAGTCCCAAACCCAAGTTAGCATAAAAACTTAGCGAGCTCACTCGCAGCTCGGAAGGTCTCACTCGACCTAAATGACCCCTGTGGTCCCCAACCCAAGTTAGCATAAAAACTTGGCGAACTCGCTCGCGGCGCGAAAAGTTGTACTCGACCTAAAGGTTTCATAGGGGAACTAGTACTCGGCTAGTATCGGTGCGCGGAGAAAATGTTCCAAACTCAATGGTTGAAACAAGTTTTTTCGGGAGAAGCTACCCGGGGACTACCCTAGCCGAGTAGGAGCCACCCGAGGACCACCCCATTCGAGTACGGTAACCGACGATTACTAAGTGCAAAACAAAGCAAATTTACGCGAACACTGTTTAAACTTAATCAATTTCATTCATTTGAAACGAAAATACAAAAGGGGAGCTCCTAAAAGAGCAAGTACATCACCAGGACAGAATGAAAGCAAAAGCAAAACAAAAACAAGTTACACAAGGGCATCCCCTTGGTCCTCAACTCAGGTCTCAACGACCTCCTCGGCCGCAACACTCTGACCGGCAACCTCCATATTGGGCTCGACTCCAGTCCCCTTCTCGGGCTCGAGCCCAACCTCATTTTCCTTCTCCAACTCGCCCTCAGGCTCCTTCTCCTGCTCGGCATGGTCTTCTTCCTCGCCCTCCTCTTCTTCCTCCACGATCTTCCCCTCCTTCACCACCTTGGTGAAGTCGAGCTCGGAGATATCGAGGTCGGGGGCGATCACCTTCAGCTGCGCAACGGCATTATCGAACCCTTCCTTGTACTGAAGGGTGCTGTACTGACGATACTCCTCGACCCGGACAGCCTCGGTCGAAGACTTCTTCTTCTCTTCCCATAGCTGACCCAACAGAAGGTCATTCTTGGCTTGGAGTTCCTCCTGCTGCCCGAGCAGAGAAGTGTTGCTCTTATTCAGAGCGTCCCTTGCCTCCGAGAGGCAAGCATAATCCTCCTTCAGCTTACCCATCTTCTCCTCAAGCTCACCGAGCGCGGTGGTCTTGTTTTGGTACTTCCTCCTCGCCAGCTCGGCCTTGGTGGCCCGCGCCCTTATCCGATCAGAAAGGAACTGGGCCATAGCAGAGGCACGAAGCCCATAAATGCCCAAGGCCTTGCACAAACCCAGCTCGCCTGCCTCGGTCATGCACCTATCATCGGCTCGATGCATGATCTGGTCAATCTGATCGGAACGATCGATCCCGACATTCCAAAGGGAGTCCTCGGCGTTCTCACCTTGATCAGCAAACTCTCCGAGGTGGAGAAATCACTCGGAACCACCAAGGATGTTCAAAGGTATCCCTCTATGAGGCCCCCTCGACGCCTTCGCAGGGGGCTGGTCGGAGCCATGGGTCGGAGAAGCGTAGGGTCGCTTTTTAGCAGCCTTGGCAGGAGAAGGGGAGGCGGCAGCTTGGGAAGGTACCAGCCCAGGAGCCTGGGCGACCTTCTCTTTTTGAGCTTTCTTAAGCAGCTCGGCCATCTCCTTCTTGCTCATCTTCGGGGCCATCCTACCTGAAAAGAAAGTAAAGTTAGTACCCACACTCAGGCCGAGAATCATACTGGAGGATGATAACAAAACTTACTTAAGTATTCCCTCCACTGTGGTGGGTCCTTTAGAGCTCGGGTAAGTAGGGGACCACAGTGCAAAAGGGACGAGGATTGGGACCACAGTGGGTCCACCTCTTTTATGGGACGAGGATTGGGACTTCAGTAGAAAGGAAACAAGGGCTCGGCTTGAGCAGAGAAGAAAAAGGGATCTCCCCTTCATACCCGGATTTTAAAGAAATCGGGTTTCCAGCTCTTATAGGATTGGTCGAAGAGCTCCAGAATGTAGAAGCCGGGTATTTTGTTAAGCGAACACCACTTAAGCTGTTTGCCAAGCCTGAGTTGGAAGAAACTGAAGAAGAGAGCAGCAGAAGGGGTAACCCCAAAGTACTCGCACACGAGCTTGAAAGCTCGGATGAAAGCCCAGCTATTGGGGTGAAGTTGCGAGGGGGCTGCATCCAACCATTGGAGGACCTCGCACTCAAACCCACCGAGGGGAAACCGGAGGCCAACTCGGGTAAAGAAAGTTTTGTATAAAAAGCAGAAGTCGGAAGAACTCGACTCACCCTTACCAAAACACACTCGGTCCTCGGGAGAGCAAGGAAGGCACGTCACCTCCTCATCTCGTTCCCGGTTTAGCGTAAAAGATACGCTAGACCGAAGAGCGGCCACGCCGGTATCCGAAAAGATATTTGAGGCCACCCTGAGCACATCTGGGTGCACCCAAGCATAAGGAGACCTATCGTCTCCCACTCGGCGTTCGCCCCCTTGTGAAGTGAATACGAGGAGCGAAGTATGACGAGGAGAAGCTGGAACCCAAGAAACGGGGAACCACGGAGGGCACCGAAGTCGCGACCATCGTGGGCTACTAGCGGAGGAAAATTCCTTTGGCACGAGCCTCCGGGCGTGGTGGCGTGGAGAGATCGAAGGAAGTGCTCGTCGTTTCAGACGACGAGCCACCCCCAGAACTCAGAGGTATGGGGGAGGGGGGACGACGAGAAGAAGATGAAGAAGCCATTAGCGAGATTAGAAGAGAAACTTACCACGAAGTCGAAGGAAAGGGGTAAAGATGACAGCTCGGGGAACAAGTGCAGAGAGAGGAGGCAGAAGGAGCGTCGCAGGAGCAAGGAAACGAAGAAGAAAGGAGAAGAGAGGAGAAAAAGGTAGCTTTATAACCCCTGCTGAAGGGAGGCCGAAAGACGAACCAATCCGAGCCGTCCATTTTCAAAACCAGACGCAGATCTAACGGTTCAGGCCGTAGCAGGCGATCGACGGTGGGAAGGGGAACAGCTGAGCATGTGTCCCATCCGAGTCCCATCGTGTAGCAGAACGCCAGGTAAGGGTACGACACGTAGAGCGTAGCGCCCTAGGCATAGAAGCTTCTGAGATACGCTCCCGAGAATAACACTCAGCTCGGATGCCGACCCAAGAACGATAGTTAGATCCTATGCCCTTTCGTGCAAAGAGTCTAGGGGGCTTGTGTTACGGACCGGTCTTCGAGCCGAGCTCCCGTCTATCCACCGAGCCGAGCCAATCCGACCCCTAGCCGACCGGCTCCGACCTTGGACGAGGCACGTCCGACCCGGAACAGGCCAAACCCATCCTCCAGGTATAGTCGTTCAGGGGCGAGTACTGAGTACATCAGGGCCGAGCCGACCGGTGGCTCTCGAACCTTCTGGAAGAGGATGTGCCCGGAGACGACACTTGGGACCGTTGCCACTCCGAAGATTGAGGAGCACGTAGCCAGTACGTGTTAAACATGGCAGGTGCGAGATATTAGGAAGGGATGAGCTGATCCCTGAAGCTTAGGGGAGGAGTTACCACGCGCAGGATTCGGATCGTTAGTTATCATCTTCATGCGAGACCCCACTATATAAAGGGAGCTTGACCCCCCAGGTTTGCAGACTCTCAACACACTCTGAAACCGTAAACACTTAAGCTCACTTTCTCTTCTCCTAAAGCTCTATCTGACTTAGGCATCGGAGTGCCTTTTGCAGGTACCCTCAGCCGTACCAGAGGAGAAAGGACGCTGCTCCGAGGAGAAGGAGAGCCCGGCCATTTCGTGCATTAACACCCCTTTGTTTGGATTTGTTCTCAAATTTGCTTGAAACCCTAACCACCACTGTTTACTAATTTTCTGGCGAGCATGAACTAAAATCGGTGAACGGAGCTGATATTTGGAACCTTCCATCGTTCGTGCTCCAACCCAAGGTTCGGCTCGTCGTTTGATGGTGCAAGGTGATTGGAGTTGGTAGAGTGAAGAATGAAGGAGAAGGAAGAATGTCAGAAGCGAAAAAACAGAGAAGCCGGAAGAAGAAGAAGAAGAAGAAGAACTGAACTCTCCATCAAGGATCCGAACGTCTTGCCTTCATCAAGGGTCAGATCCATACCTTTCAGACCATCCAAACACTGCCCTTCCTACTTCCGGTAGGTACCTTTCTCTTTCTTTTCATCTGTGGCGTTCCCACTATGAGGTAACAATTTCTATCTTATTTTTACTAATAGGTGTTTATGTTTTGTTATTATTTTTTTCCTAGTTTGTTATTATTTTTTTTCCTAGTTTGTTATTATTATTTTTCCTGGTTTTTAATGAAAATTCATTGTTTCAGAAAATGCTTGAAAACTTGAAGAAACCGAAAGATATTAACAACAAACTCAAAAGAGAGATCAGGTATGATTATGAAACAAGAAAAAGAGGACAAAACTAGTTGATATTTTTACCTTTGTTTAATTATGAGCTTCTATATATATATATACACACGTGTGCACTTTATTTGGTATGCTTGATGAAAGCTCATTGGTTAAGCTGTGAAATTCAAAAGGCATAGAATACCTTATTTATGTGAACTGCAGGGCACTTTATTTGGTGAATTGTAGCATTGAGATTGTGTTTGTAATAATAGTTGTTGATGAGAAGTGGAATTTACCACCTAATTGGAAGTTATACCTATTTGAAGATAGCTATTCGATAATGGATCATTACTCATGACATTTTGATATGAAGTGTATTTTCTCTTGGTGAACGAATTATGGTAGTTCCCACTGTTTTGAATGGAAACTTTGCAGTGTTACTCATTCAACCGAAAAGCTGCATGATCCAATTGCTACCTCTAACATGTGTTTCATATAGCATCTGTGAGATGACTATAATTGCGATCTCGCAATGGCTACTTGTATAATTTATATGTGCTATGTATTCAAACTCAAATTTTGAGCTACAATGTTGATTCACCTCCCTTTCATTTAGTTCATTATAACATGAATGACTTCATGAACATTTTATCTTTGTTTTGACGACTTTTCTTTTCCAAAAACTTATCTTTTGACAGGACCAAGCACCGCGAGTTCGCTTCAGGCCATCTCAGCTAGGTACATGGTTGACATGTTCTATAGAATGTGATGAAGATTACTGATGTTATTTAATTTAGCTTTTTAGCAGGTGGTGACAGAAGGATAATATAAAAAGTCCTGCTTACTCACCATGTCAATTAAAAAGAAAAGGCAAAAAAGAATAGGAGAGATTATCAGATAGATAAATTTGTCAACTAAAATAGTTTAATAAATAATCATTTAAGCATAAATTAGATATAAAGTCTCTCAATACTAGTTTCATGATGTGTACTGCATGTGAGGAGATTATTTGTAGAAGTTGTGCTATTATTATTCTATTCTATTCTATCCATTCTTTACTGAAAGTCTGAAATCATTGTTTTCTGATTGCTTGGGTCTGTCTTTTCTGGGGTTTGGTTTTCTCAAGGTAAGTAAGTGGTTTTGGTGAGGCTTTGCTGCGATTCTGTAAGAGTGAAACAAACTAGCAGGAATACCATTACTTTTACTGCAGCAAGTAATCTGGCAAAATCATGAAGGTCTTCCTAGTAATTTGCTCTGGTGTTGCACTAATACCTGAATTGTTATTGTGGAAAAGAAAGTTATTTTTGTCACAGTGATCACAGACCTTAGTACCTGCCATCCTACTTGGTAAGTTCAGTGGTAGGTTTTTAATTTTCACCTTGCTTTGAAGGGAACTCCATTAATTAATGTTTACCTTGGTGAAATTCTTTGCTAGATTTACATTTAAAATCAGATGGTCAAATTTTTTTTTTTAGCTGGTAAATTTGTTGCATGTGCCTGGATATAGCTGAATTGTTATTCTTTTATGTTTCGGTGATGGAATGTATCTAAATCCAGTTCATAGGGACCAATTGTTATTAATATTAGTGCATTGCATTTTTCTTATAGTTGTTAATTTGGTCTTATCTTTTTAGGTGTGGTCACTGCAAGAAGCTTGCTCCGGAGGTGATTTGTTTTCCTTTTATTTTTAATTTTTTTGGTTTGCGTTTATGTTAGACAGGTAGGATTGTATTTGTGCACTGCAGTATGAGAAAGCTGCTTCTGTCTTGAGTAGTCATGATCCTCCGATTGTTTTGGTTAAAGTTGATGCCAGTGAGGAGAAGAACAATGACTATTTGAAGAAACAAAGTGGTCCTGCATCAACTGAAATTAAATCTGCTGATGATGCTAGTGTCTTTATTGGTGACAATAAAGTTGTGGTTGTAAGTGTCCAACCATTGTACTTTTGCTTTATTTTGAGTAACATTGGCCTTTTAATATCTTTACTTTCCCATGTTTTCAGATTGGAGTTTTCCCCAAATTTTCTGGCGACGAATTTGATAACTTTACTGCATTAGCTGAGAAGTTGCGTTCTGACTTTGACTTTGGTCACACTTTGGATGCCAAACACCTTCCACGTGGAGAGTCATCAGTGTCTGGCCCGTAGTTAGGTTATTTAAGCCATTTGATTTGATGAGTTTTTGTCAATGAGTCATTTGAAAACAAAATAGTTTTCAAGTGTTTGTATTTGTGTGATATTGTGTGTATATTATAAGTCATTGTGAAATGTGAAACAATGCTCAAACAAACGTAGTTTAAGTCATGTGTATATCATGTTATGATTGTGTGTATATTTAAGTCACTGCTGTGATCTAGTTGGTTTTGGCATTTGTTGTCAAATTTTATAGAGCGGAATAAAACAGAAAAAACGTAGTATGTTTTTTTTTTTAAAGTTTTTTACGTCGGTTATTTAAAAACTGATATGAAAATGGTACTTTTAACATCGGTTATTTTAAAAACCGATATGAAAAGGGCACTTTTAATATCGGTTATTTAAAAACCGATATTAAAAGGGTACCTTTAATGACGGTTTAGGTGAAAAATCGATGTGAAAATGATACTTTTAACATCAGTTGTTTCAGGAACCGATGTGAAAAAAGTTTTTCACATCGGTTCATTTTCTAATATAAATTGTTCCCACTTTTAATATCGCTCGCATTAATAACGATTTCAAAACCAATATTAAAGGCTATTTATAATTGATGTTCAAAGCCAAAACTGCAGTAGTGTCTCTATCAAAAACTTACTAAGAGTCTTGATTGTCAAGTAGTTTTCACTCACAATCTTTGTTTCTTGCAATAGAATTTTGGCCAAAAGATGATTGGCACTATTAGGGAGTACAAAGGACTTTACTACTTGATACATCCTGCATATTGTAAATTTGACCCTATTTCTAAAGTTCATTCTATAAACACATCTGCACAAAACATTCCTTTTCAAAATGTATGGAATTGTAGGCTAGGTCATCCTTCTTCATGGTGTTATGACACTATTCAAAAACTCCATTGTAACATTTCTTCTATTGAGAATAAACCTTGTGATGCTTGCCATTTGTCTAAGCAAAAGTACTTATCTTTTACTTCCAGTAATACTATTACTGAATGGTATATTTGATTTGGTGCATGTTGATATTTGGGGTCCTTACTCCATTTCTTTCATTCAAGGTCACAAATATTTTTTAACCATTGTTGATGATAAATCTAGGTATACATGGCTCAAACTTATGAAATCTAAATCTGAAACTAGACAACATTTGGTTAACTTTGTTTCCTTTATTCAAACCCAATTTCACAAAATCATTAAGGTCATTAGGAGTGATAATGGTGTTGAGTTTTCTATGCCATCCTTTTATGACTCCAAAGGGATTTTATCTCAAAAATCTTGTGTTGAAACCCCCAACAAAATGGGGTGGTTGAAAGAAAGCATCAACATATTCTCAATATAGCAAGATCTTTAATGTTTCAATCCCACCTTCCTCTTTCTTTTTGGTCCTTTTCGGTTGCTCATGATGTACACATTCTTAACATGTTGCCTCCTAAGCTTTTAAATTCGAAGTCCCCTCATTTCCTCCTTCACAATGATGACCCTAATTTTAAATCACTTAGGGTATTTGGAGCTCTCTGTTTTGCTTCTATTCTTCAAGCACATAGGACAAAATTTCAACCTAGAGCTAAGAAGTGTATTCATCTTGGCCACTCTTTTGGCACTAAAGGCTATCTTCTCTATGATTTACATACTAGAGAACTTTTAGTTTCAAGACATGTTGTTTTCTACGAAGCAATCTTTTCTTTTTATAAAATTTCTCCTCCCCCTTTTTTTCTCTTGATTCTGTTTTTAATATTCCTCTTCCTGCACACATTGCTAATTCTGATTTGTCTCCTTTAAATCATTCATCCATCAGTCTAGAACCTGTAAATTCTATATCTCATATTTTGATACTTCTAATACTACTTCTCGGTCACATTCTGAGCCTATTCCTCAGTCCTCTTTAGCTCCTACCAGGGCTTCTAATAGAGTCAGAAAAACTCCACAATATCTCTAGGATTACCACTATAATGTACTTTCCTCTCTCAGTAATGCAGATTCTTCTTCAGGTACAGCTCATCCTCTTTCAAATTTTACTTCTTTCCACATTTATCTTCTCCACATGCAGCATATCTTCTTTCTTCATCTACCATACTCGAGCCTCAAACCTATTCTCAGGTTGTTAAGCATGCTTGTTGGCAAGATGCTTGAATCAAGAGATTACAGCTCTTGAGAGTAATAACACCTAGGTCCTTACTGAATTGCCCCCTGACAAGAAGCCAGTTGGTTACAAGTGGGTTTATAAGGTAAAAAGGAAATCTAATGGAAGCATTGAAATGTTTAAGGCCAGGTTGGTTGCTAAAAGCTACACCCAACTTGAAGGTGTAGACTACAGTGAAACATTTTTCCCTGGTGTGAAACTCACCACTGTTAGGCTGGTTCTTGCTTTGGTAGCTGCTAAGCATTGGTTCTTGCATCAACTAGATGTCAACAATGCCTTTTTACATGGTGACTTGGTGGAAGAAGTATACATGAAGGTTCCTCCTGGTTTTGTCACCCCCAAATTTGGTTTGGTTTGCAAATTGCAAAAGTCTCTATATGGTTTGAAACAAGCAAGTAGGCAATGGAATTCCAAGCTTACTACTGCTTTTATCTCCTTGGGTTTTCATCAATCTTCCTCTGACTATTCCTTATTTGTTAAAACCCAGCTGTCCTTTATTACTATATTGTTGGTTTATGTTGATGATATAGTACTAATTGGTAATCATTTTGATGAGATCCAATCTGTCAAAACCTTCCTGGATCAGCAATTTAAAATAAAGGATTTAGGGCCTCTTAAGTTCTTTCTAGGCTTGGAGGTTGCTAGATCACTCTTTCTCAGAGAAAATATGCTCTAGAGTTGCTGGAAGATACAGGGCTACTCGGTTGCAAGCTTGCTACTGTTCCAATAGTGCCAAATTCTAAATTGACAGCTTCTTCAGGTGATCCTCTCCCTGATCCAACCGTTTTCAAAAGGTTAACTGGCAGGCTCATTTACCTTACTAACACTAGACCCAGTGGCGGAGCTTAGACCAAAATCTCGGGGGAGCCAAAAAATTTCATTGCATAGGCAACACACAAAAAAAATCATATAAATAAAATTACAAATCAGTTGCATTCAACAAAAAAAACATCAATGTGCAAAAAATAATAGTATCCCAATAATAAAATCCGTAAATTTAAAATCCACAAAAACAATATCCCGATGAAAAAAGATAAAAGAAGGAAAAAGAAATAAAGGAAAAAAAAGAAAAAGGAAAAAAAGAAAGAAAATAAGGAATGAATAAAGGGGAATACAAATAGCAGTGTTGGGGGTGCTAATAGCAGCCCAGCCCAGTTACACTCCCCTGCGTGTAACCCCTTCTCTCTCACTCGCTGCACCCTTTTCCTGTCCACGCCCCCCGCGCTTCCTTTATCCATGCGCTGCACTCCCTGCTTCTCGCACCCCACTTTTTTTTATTTACGCACCACCCAAGCCGAGTCCGGATCCAGCCCATTACCTCCCACTAACCCTAAAAAGCCTAAAATCCTCTCATTCTCTCATTCTCCAGCCGTAACCCTTCCTGAGATCCACCTTCCCCTTTCTTCTCTCTTTCAATTTTTTTCTTTCTCTTCTTTCCTTTTTCCTCAACCCTACAACCCACTCCTTCCTCATCTCCCTCTCTGCAACGGTTCTATCAGGCATTTCATCAAATAGTTTCCTAGCAAGCTCAATAGGTCCATACTTGGCATACCCAATATTACATTTCGAAAGAAATACCAATACAGATGTGATTTTCTTTGAGGATGCTCACAACCCAATTACCCAGACCTAGCTCTCCAAGGTGTCCACAAGCAGAAAAAACACTCACCATAGTCACCTCATCTGGTTTTGAATCTTTAATAGAGATCATTTCCTTGAACAACTTGATTGCCATCAGTGACTCGCCATTTTGAGCATAACCAGCAATCATCGAATTCTTGGAGACAGTATCCCGTTGTGCCTCAAGGTTCTCGGATCAGTATATATATATATATATATTAAAAATTTGTTAAAAGACAGGAGCCATGGCTCCCCTATGTCAACTCAAAGCTCTGCTTCTGACTAGACCAGATCTTTGTTTTGCTGTTCACAAATTAAGTCAATATCTTTCCAATCCAACTTAATCTCATCTTGATGCTGCTCATCACATACTCAGATATGCCAAAGGTTGTCCAGGAAAAGGACTATTTTTCTCTTCTACTAGTGATCTCAAGTTGCGGGCTTTCAGTGATTCTGATTGGGTTGCTTGATTTGAAACCCGCAAGTCCATAACCGGTTTCTCCATCTCCTTTGGATCATCCCTTGTCTCATGGAAATCCAAAAAGCAACCCATCATTTCCAGATCTTCATCTGAGGCTGAGTATCAGACTTTAACCATCACTGCTTGAGAGATCCAATGTTTGATTTATCTGCTTAATGATCTGCATCAACCTGCTTCCCTGCCAGTTATTCTGTACTATGACAATCAATCTGCCATCAAAATAGCTCAGAATCCAAACTTTTATGAGAGGACCAAATATATAGAGATTGATTTTCATCTTATTAGGGACAAGGTTCAACAGAAAATCATCCATCTCATGCCTATTGCATCTAAGTATCAACTGGCTGGCTTACATACTAAAGCTCTTCGATATCCTGCTTTTTCATCAATTTTGTCCAAGCTGCACATGGCTGATATTCATGCTCCAATTTGTGGGGGGTGTTAACATAATCAATTATTTGTAAATTAATTAACTCTTGTTATTTTATTTATTATATCGGTTAGTTAGTTTGTTATACATTCTGTTAAGTTTAGTTAGGCTTAGTCATTGACAGTTGGCTCAACTCTATGTGTATATATACCTTTGATCCATGATCAATACAGTTGAGAGATTCATTTCACAGTTTATTCTGTTTTCTAACAACATCAGTGAAAGCACTCTTGAAGGCTATTGAGACATGGAAAAAGGAAACCATATTGAAAGAAGTAAACACTACAAATTTTAGTTTACGTGATCTTTTACTAGTGCAACTGCCTACAGATTTTTAAATAGTACATGCATGAACCTTTCCAATCAATCTTAGCGGCAATAGGAATGCCATGATTGCATGTATTGACCCAAAACAATAATTTGACAAAAGAAAATATGTCTCCGATTGTAATGGTGGACTCCTCAATAATTTTAATACTCTATCCGTTTTCGTTTATAAGCAAAAGTCACTTTTTACATTAATTGAAAAATGTATGTATTTAGTTAGACTAAATACATACATTTTTCAATGAATATAAAAAGTAACTTTTGCTTATAAATGAAAACAGAGGGAATATAAAATTTTTATAAAAGACATACCATTCACAGCCCTTTAAAAAATATGAGGGCAACGCCCCAACGGCTCAACCTACAATTTAGCACCACCCAATGTTTTCTTTCCCTGCTAGCGTAATAACCCGTGCCTAAGTCACAGACACAGATATCGATTATACAATATTTATTTTTAAATTTTTTTCTACTATTTTTTTTTGTTTTATAACTTTTTTTCTACCAAAAAGTTTTAAAAAAGTAATTTCAATAGATATGAATATCAACATGTAAATAAATATAAAATTACAGGAATACAACGATTTTGTTTTAATAGATTAATTGAAATAATTGTCGTGGTGACACGTGGCATAACCGAATGTAACAAAACTTTATTTTATATAATTGATAATTGATAATAATAAATTTAGATAGCATAACTGCTTGTAACAAAGCTTTAAATTTTAATTTTAATTTTAATTATATCTACCATAGCTTTATTTTTAAATAGTTTTAAGTTATTTTGAAAATAATAAATTAATCTATTTGTTTCAATTTAAATGAAAATATTTTGATTTATTTTAAAAATATATCTATCATGAATTTATTTTTAATTGGTTTTAATATATTTGAAAAATATTAAATTAATTTAAATAGAATTTGTTTAAAATAATAACTTATTCAAATAGATTTTGTTTTAATAAAATAAATGAAATAATTGTGGTGGTGACACGTGGTATAACCGAATGATAATTACAAATAATACCTAGAACAGAGTTGTTCAACTTTGGGAATATCAATATTTATCAATAGTTTTGAATTATAGGGTGTGTTTGATACTCTCATATTTCCTAAAAGTCTAAAAAGTTACAATATTTCATAGCAACAAATAGATAAGCATTATGAAATATCATAGTAAAAAAGGCAAGATACATTTTTTAGAAATTACTATCATGTAATTTCATCTTAGCCAATTGTAATATCAAAATAACTGGAATATCTAGATTTTTAGAGAGATATTCCAGAAGTTGATTTGCAAATTCCTCCATAACGTGCATCTTAGCTTCTTTCCTCCTCTACGAAGGAAAATTGAATCACAAAATATGAAACTATGATCAATTAAAATAAATAAATAAATAAATAAATAAGTAAAAATAGATGAAAATGTTACTTACTCGAGATCATCCAATTCAACAACTACATAGCAAGTTGGCCTGCCATTTCGATTGTATTCTATGAGTTCACCTTTTGCAACCAGAAGTCCAATGATATCTATACAAAACATATCACATTTGACATGAAAATTTATCGAAAGCAAGTGACTTTTGTTTGTATGAAAAAAAAACAAGAGACTTTTGTTAAAAGATCACAAATAAATAGACTTTAGATGTACCAACTAAGTGTGAATCCTCCCTATTAGCTTGGAAAATATCGATATAGGGTGTAAACTTGAATCCATAAAAATGAACATATAAATCATCAACTGGCTTCACTGTCGTCATCATCTTAAAATAGAGTCTGTATTGATGGCATATTGGTTTGTATATATAATTGTTAATAGCAACTGATACATTTGCTATCTCGTAATATCTGCCCTCAATCAACATAGATTCAAATCTCTCTGCATGTCTGCTCCACACGGTGCATTGGATTTTTTTCGACTATATAAACATGAAAAAAAGTTAACAAATAGATTTATAGTCATGTTATGAACATAAATAAAAATAGAATAACTTGAGACATACACTTTCATCCATGAATATCATGTCGATAAAATCTGGATGGTCTGGTTGTTTAGAGTTTGACACTCTCTATAGCCGAATAATCCTAACCTTAAACCTCCATAACTTTCAACCATTCTTAGTGTTAATGCTAGCAATTTGATCATATTTAGAAGACATAATTTATGAAAAAAATAGTTGCTATGCAGGGATGAAAATGGTGATTTGAAAGGTGAGGATGTAACATGTCCCGTTTCGTGTTTATAGAGCCATAAAAACAATTTGGTTCAAAATAATAATAGTTGATTTAAATAGCATAGCCGCCTGTAACAAAGCTTTAAATTTTAATTTCAATTTTAATTATATCTACCATAAATTTATTTTTAAATCATTTTAATTTATTTTAAAAATATTAAATTAATCCATTTGTTTAGATTTAAAATAAAAAATTTTGATTTATTTTAAAAAATGGAAAAATAATTAAAAATCGAAAAAGAATTAAAAATCTTGTTATCTTAAAAATATTAAATTCATCTACATGTTTAAAAATATAAATGAAAAATAATTAAAAAATCCAAAATATAATTAAAAAATGTTTTAAATAATTATGTCTATCATGAATTTATTTTTCAATCTTTTTAATTTATTTTAAAATTATTGAATTAATTTGAATAAAATTTAATTTAAAATAATAATTTACTTAGATAGCATAACCGCTTGCAACGAAGTTTAAAATTTCAATTTCAATTTTAATTATATCTATCATAGATTTATTTTAAAATCATTTTAATTTATTTTAAAAATACTAAATTAATCTATTTGTTTAGATTTAAAATAAAATATTTCAATTTATTTTACAAAAATATAAAAATAAATAAAAAATATATTAACTTGAAAATATTAAATTCATCTACATGTTTAAAAATATAATTAAAAAATCTAAAATATATTCGAAAAATGTTTTAAATAATTATGTTTACCAAGAATTTATTTTTAAATAAATTTAATTTATTTTAAAAATATTAAATTAATTTGAATGGAATTAGTTTTAAAATAGTAATTGATTTACATATCATAACCCCTTGTAAAAAAGTTTTAAATTTCAATTTCAATTTTAATTTTAATTAATTTCAATTTCAATTTATTTTAGAAAAATCGAAAAATAATTAAAAAGATCGAAAAATAGTTCAAAAATCGTATTAATTTAAAAATATTAAACTCATCTACATGTTTAAATTTAAAATCAAATATTTATATTTATGTAAAAATTAAAAAATAACTAATAATATTATAATTTATTTTAAAATTATATCTATCATGAATTTATTTTCAAATCATTTTCATTTAATTGAAAAATATTAAATTAATTAAAGTAGAATTCATTTTAAAATAATAATTGATTCAAATAGATTTTGTTTTAATAAAATAACTAAAAAATTGAAATATAATTAAAAAATCATATTAATTTAAAAAATTAAATTCAACTACATGTTTAAAAATATAATTATAAAATAATGAAAAATATAAAATATAAGTAAAAAATGTTTTAAATAATTACATCTATCATGAATTTATTTTTAAATCATTTTAATTTATTTTAAAAATAATAAATTAATTCGATTAGAATTTAGTTGAAAATAATAATTGATTTAGATAGCATAACCGTTTGTAACAATGCTTTAAGTTTCAATTTCAATTTTAATTATATCTATCATAGATTTATTTTTAAATCATTTTAATTTATTTAAAAAATATTAATTAATCTATTTGTTTAGATTTAATATAAACTATTGAAATTTATTTTCAAAAAATCGAAAAATAATTAAAAATATATTAAGTTACAAATATTAAATTCATTTTACAAATATTAAATTCATCTACATGTTTACAAATATAAATAATAAATAATTAAAATTCAAAAATATAATTAACAAAATGTTTTAAATAATTATGTTTATTATGAATTTATTTTTAAATGGTTTTAATTTATTTTAAAAATATTAAATTAGTATGACTAAAATTTGTTTTGAAATAATAATTGATTTGGATAGCATAATCGCTTGTAACAAAGTTTTAAATTTCAATTTCAATTTTATTTATATCTATCATCAATTTATTTTCAAATCGTTTTAATTTATTTTAAAAATATTAAATTCATCTGCTTGTTTAAATTTAAAACAAAATATTTTGATTTATTTTAAAAAATCAAAAAATAATTAAAAAATCGTATTAATTTATTTTAAAATTATTTGAAAAGTATTAAATTAATTTAAATAGAATTCGTTTTAAAATAATAATTGATTTAAATAGATTTTTTTAATGAAATAATTTAAATAATTGTGGTGGTAACACGTGGCATAACCGAATTTTACAAAACCATCTTATATATATATATATAATTGATTTTCATGTGCAAGCACAGTTACATTTCTAATTAATCTTTCATTTTCTTTTCAATATTTTGGAATCACAGGAAGCTGTCAAGTATTTATATAATTGATTTTCATGTGCAAGCACAATTACATTTCTAATTAATCTTTCATTTTCTTTTCAATATTTTGGAATCACAGGAAGCTGTCAAGTTTTTGGAGTCTACTGGTGAGTGTGAGTGTATATGTTGATTGCTTTCAATGAAACAACTTCACATGGTCACAAGACACAAGCTCAATAGATATCTGTAAATTAAGCATATGGTCACAAGACACTGCTAGTGGCTCTTTTCTTCCAGCCACTAGCAGTGGGGAAGGGGAATTAATACAACTGTCTTCCTGCTTCTCCAGATGATGGGCCTCAGAAGGAGGAAACTAGACAAGTAGGCTTGGAGCTTGTTTGATACACTTTCTAAAAACAGTTTTTCTGTTTTTAAAAAATAGATAAGAAACAAAATTTATTCTTGTTTAATTTTTTAAAAACAGAAAACTTTTTTTAAAAAGTGTAATTAATCAAATAGACCTTTAGTCTAGTATTGTTTTAATTTCTTTTATATAACCTAACCTAATCAATGCCCACAGTGCAATACTTGAATGCAACTATGCATGCAGAGGACCATTCTCAGTAACATTCGTTGGAAGGAGTTTGGACTTCTTTCTTTTGTCTGGTTTGCAGTCCTTCTTTTACAGATTGCCAAAGTAAAATGTAGAACATTATAAGCAATCTTTTTAAAATCGGACCGGACACTGAACCGGTAAAGGTATTGGCAGTGGCGGATCCACGTCTAGAGTGTTGGGGGCAATTACCCCCAACTCTCTGGACGTGGATCCTGCCCCCACGATATTCTTACTTTTTAGTTGAATATACTTAATAATTTTCATTTTGCCCCCATAAAAAATTAGGTGTTGCCCCCATATAAGACATATATTTTTTAAATATGTGAAGAAAGTTATAAGAGATAAAAGAGAGAATAAAGTGGTTCTAATTTTATCTCTTTATCCTTCTAATTTTTACCACTTCTCAAACACTAAACTCATACAATGACAAAACACATTAGATTTCAAAAATGAAACACCGTTCAAGATAGATAAAGAGATAAAGAAACTCAAAGAGTAGAGACAAATTTTTGATATTTTCTATCAATATCGTTAGACTAATATACTAAAAGTGATACTAGTGAAGAGCATATGAGAAATGAATGGTTAAATGATTTTTTTTTAATGTTTAAACGATTGTTTGTTACATATATAGAGGTATATTTTTTATAGTATTGATATTAAAAAAATTATATAACATTTTTAAAATATGAAAATGTGTAGAAAACAGTTGTAATTTGTAGAAGGTTGGGTATTTTAGATTTTTAGTCATAAAGATTATGTATTTTGTAAAAACTTATAACATTTTTTTATATGAAAATATTATAACTATTTCTTGCCCCCACAAAAGAAAATTTCTAGATCTGCCACTGAGTATTAATTTAAGGTTTAATGGTTTAACCGGGGTTGGACCGGTAATAACTCAAATAATATTTTTTATATTCTAAATATAATATGTCAAGTAATATATTACATTTCATGTTAAATTTATAATATATAAATATAAACCAGGTCCATTTTTATATATAATTATCAAATAATAATAATAATAATAATAATAATAAATAGTAAATACTACTACAATTGATAAAGTGAAGACGTATTTAATAAAAATAAAAAAATAAATATCTCTTTATTTCAATTTGATAAGGGCCATATGCCCGCATATATCTCTACATTTTCAATATTAAAAAAAAAATTAAGCAAAGAGAAAGGGGTGGACAAGATTCGACCACCCGCCCGGAACCCGAGAAACCCGCAAAAATAAGTCTATAAACAGGCGGGTGATACCGGGTCGTCGGGTCAACCAGTGACAAGCACAGTTTTATGCGGATTCAAACGGCCGGATTCGGATGTTGAAAATTTTTTCATCGAAATCCGCATCCAACCGATGTGTCATGCTTTTTACTCCATGAACTAAGCATTTGAGCACCGTTGGATTAATAGAAATGGATAGGATCAATGACATGGAAAAAAAATGAGTGGCTTAGATTTCATGTTTTTGTGTTTCTTCCTTCGAGTATTTAATTATCACTTATTATATTTGAAAGTTTCGAGAGCTGCAGTCATTCGTTTCTAGTTGATTTTCAATTTCTAATTATTCATAGTTATTATTATTCATAGAAGAAGAAAAGTCATTGAAGTTGTTGCTTCTCTCTAAACTCTCAAGCCTTTGCTTCTTCAAATCTTGATCTCCCATGGCTCCGTCGCCATCACAGCAGAGAGAGATTCAGCATCTCCTCCATTGTCGGTCGCACCGTTCATCCTTGTCTCTCCCTCTCACCGTATTCTGTGCACCTCCTCTTCCATAGCTCCATCACAATTTCTGTTGGAACTTAAACGATTGAGAAGTTTAGACCCTCATTAATTTTGATGATAATAAAATATCTCTCAAGAGAACAATTTATCTTCTAACATATCTTTGAGTGTACATGTATCAAAAGCTTCATATATATATATGTACAAATCACTCAAGGAACAAGAAGAAATATACAAAAGAATTGAATACAATCCACTAGTGTCGACATCGACCTCACTTGATCTTGCTAACGACAAGCGTCAGTGATGTGACTTCTTGACATGTGGAACACTCAATTGCTGCGAGCGTCCATCCTCTCTTCTGAGCGAGCGTCTGATCTCTTTAATGAAGCACGTGATGATCACGTTTTTGCTCTTAGCCTCATCGTATTGCAGGCGAATTTGAATTTGATTTTGTGCGCTCATTTTGATGTACGAGGAAGCAAAGGTGACACCTTTAGCATAAGACAAAAATCGTACAAGGCAATTGCAAATAGCAGATAGTACGAAAACGGTAATGTGTACTATTCTGATATTTTCTGGAAAGGAAGAAAAGGACTACATTTCAAATTACCTCACTCAATAGAAATGAGATATTTTTACTGCAATGGTAATACCCTTGAAGACTCCTATAAATACCCCAAGGTATTCATTGAAGAAATGTTGGACAATCTGTGAAGAAACTTCATTCTGAAAGCAATATTACTCAAGTGTGCAATCAAGCTTCGTGCCAAGTTTCTGGTCTACATAGAACTGAACTCAGCGTCTTATATTTTCTTTTAGAAAGCTATTCTGTTTTGAGCTTAATCTTTTCATCCTCTCTGTGAGAGTTATTTTGATTGTTATCAAAATCATAATCTATTTTTGTAAAACTGTATTTGGCCTAGTTAAGGCTTTGTTCCTCAAAGGCTCGACTGTACTGAGTCGTTTTGAGAAGTTAAGAGTATTGTCAAGTTTGTGACAGAAGAATACTCTTGAGGAAATTGTAATCAGTTGATTATAGTGGAAAATCCTTCAGGAACGAAGGGACTAGACGTGGCTACCAGTTGGTGGTGAACTAGTATAAATCTCTGAGTCTCATCCTTTACTGCTTTACTTTATTTATCTTTACTTTGCTCAATAAAACAAGTTTTTATAAACTGTTTAAATTTCTGCATCCAGTCCTGTTTAATTCTCTACATCCGATATACAAAACAGTTTTGAACAACTTGTGTTGAAGTTTTTGCGTATAGTTTGCGAAAAGTTTTTAACACAATTCAACCCCCCTCTTGTGTTCACGTTCAATTGGTAACAGAGCTCGGCCTCTTGGTTGAGCACTTAACAGTGTTAAGAGAAAAGATCATATACTGTGAACATGTCAACTGAAGGTGGTCATATGAACCGTCCTCCTCTATTCGATGGAGAAAAATTTGATTACTGAAAAGATAAGATAAAAGCTTTATTTGAGACACAACAACTTGAGTTGTGGGATATAGTTTAAAGTGGTTACATTCCTCCCACTAATCCTCGTGGTGTTGATATAGCCAGAGAAGATTGGAATGATGAACAGAAAAAGAGATATCAAATCAATCAAAAGGCTAGATTCATTCTTATCTGTGCTATGACAGAAAAAGAATATGATAAATGTGGCAAATTTGATACTGCCAAAGAAATCTGGGACTCACTTGTTTTATCTTACGAAGGCTCTGCCCAAGTAAGAGAAACCAAAGCTAGCATGTTGGTTCGCCAATATGAGTTATTCAAAATGGAAGATGGTGAAAACATTGAAACCATGTTTGGAAGATTTCAAACACTTGTTCATGGGTTACAGGCCCTTGGAAAAAGTTACACTACACCTAACCATGTTAGAAAGATCTTAAGAAGCTTGACTAAGCAGTGGAGACCCAAGGTCACTACTATTCAGGAAGCAAAAGATCTAAATGTCCTACGACTTGAAGATCTTATGAGTTCGTTGAAAGCTCATGAACTTGAGCTAAATGAAGAAGAACCGGTCAAAAAGGGCAAGTCTATTGCCTTGAAAGTCTCTCAACATAAAGTCAGTTCTTCCAAAGCCCTTCAGGCTGAAGAAGAAGAGTCAAAAGATGAAGCTTCAGAAGGAGATGCTGACACATCAGAAGATGAGCTCGCGTTTATATCCAGGAAGATACAAAGAATGTGGAAGAAGAGAAACTTCAGGAGGAAGTTTCAGAAGAAAGATACTAAGGACAAGAAAGAGAGCAAGGACAAGGCTCAAGTCATTTGCTAGGAATGTAAAAAGCCTGGACATTTCAAGTCCGAATGTCGTAATCTTAAGGAGAAGCCCACACGAAGTTCTTTCAAGAAAAAGAAGAAGAGTCTCATGGCTACATGGGAAGATCTAGACTTATCCTTATCTGAGGAAGATAATGAACTAGAAGCAAATCTCGCTCTCATGGCAGACACTGACCTTGATTCAAAAGAAGAAGTTGAAGAGGCAATAGTATATGACTCCTACTCTGAACTTCAAATTGCATTCGATGATCTTCTTAAGGACTCTGTCACTCTCTTTGTTGAGTATAAGAATTTGAAAAAGAAATTTTCAAAATTATCACAAGACTTTCAATCTTTAAACAAAGAAAAATCTGTACTCAATAAAGAGAACCAGAAGCTTAAAACTGAAAATCAGCATCTGATGGATAACCAGCGTCGGGCTGCTAACAAGCAACCAGAAGCTGAGAGCTCTCAAGCTGAAAGCTCTAAAGTTACAGCAATCCTAAATGCAAATAAAATGATTATGAATATGCATTTGAAAAGTTTCTTTCAGAGAGTGTAACTCGAAGCAAGTAAGCTTAAATGATTTGGGGTGTCAGTAAAACGACAACTCATGGTCTTGGTTATATATCAGATGAACCTCTTTTAGAAAATGATTCAGCATCTGATAAGTCCAATAATCATAGTAAATGTTTGCATTGTACTTACTGCAATAAACCTGGTCATTTGAAAAGTGCATGTACTGTTTTTAAAACTGTGAAGGATAAGCCTCCTTCAAGAACTAACAAGAAAGGACCCAAAAAGATATGAGTACCTAAAGATAAAATAGTCTATGTTGCAGTTGCAGACATGCTTAGCAACAAAGTCAACACACCTATCTTGGTACTTAGACAGTGGATGCTCGCGTCACATGACGGGAGAAAAGCATATGTTCCAAGAACTAAGGCCTAAAGAAGCTGGATTCGTTGGTTTCGGAGGAAACCAAAAAGGTAAAATAGTTGGAATTGGTCGCATTGGTAAAGGCTCTCTTCCCTCTATTGATAATGTACTATATGTTGAAGGACTTAAACATAACTTATTGAGCATAAGTCAATTATGTGACAATGGTTATGAAGTCATCTTTACAGAAACTGGATGTCTAGTAAAAAGCAAGAAAGACGGCTCTACTTTCTTTACTGCTAAGAGGAAACAAAATATTTACAAAATTGATCTCTCTGAACTTGCAAAACAAGATGTCAAGTATCTCATGTCTGTTGACGAAGAACAATGGATTTGGCACAAGAGATCGTCCTGTGGTGACCAGACACAAGAATCTTCAGAAGCTGAATTCAGAAAGAGCTGGAAGTACAAAGCCAATCATCCTAAAGATCAAATCATAGGAAAACCTGGAGATAAAGTAAGAACCAGATCCTCTTTTAAAGAGCATGCAGATATGGCACTACTCTCAGAAATGGAACCTAAAACGATTGATCAAGCATTAAAAGATGAAGGCTGGATTCTGGCCATGCAAGAAGAGTTGAATCAGTTCCAAAGAAACGATGTATGGAAGCTGGTTACCTTACCAGAAGATAAGCAAGCTATTGGTACTAAATGGGTATTTAGAAACAAGTTTGATGAAGATGGAAAGGTTGTGAGAAACAAGGCAAGATTGGTTGCTCAAGGGTACTCACAGGAAGAAGGTATTGATTTTACTGAAACATTTGCACCTGTTGCAAGGTTAGAAGCTATACGCATTTTGCTTTCTTTCGCTGCACATCATGATACAATTCTTTATCAAATGGATGTGAAAAGTGCTTTCTTGAATGGTTTTATAACTGAGAAAGTCTTTGTAAAACAACCTCCTGGATTCGAAGACATTGAATTTCCAGAACATGTCTTCAAACTCAAAAAGGCCCTTTATGGTCTTAAGCAAGCTCCCAAAGCTTGGTATGAAAGACTGAGTACATTTTTTATGAAAAATGGCTTTACCAGAGGTCTAGTAGACACTACTCTTTTTAGAAAAACATCAAACAAGCACTTTATAATTGTTCAAATATATGTTGATGACATTATTTTTGGAGCTACTAATGAAAGCCTTTGCAAAGAATTTTCTAAGCTAATGCAGGCTGAATTCGAGATGAGCATGATGGGTGAACTTAAGTTTTTCCTTGGAATTCAAATCAAACAATGCAATGATGGTATATATATACATCAAAGCAAATATATCAAGGAATTGCTAAAGAAATTCAAAATGGTGGATTGCAAACCTATGTGTACTCCTATGCATCCCACATGTATTCTTAGTAAAGATGAAACTGGTAAAAAGGTAGATCAGAAGATGTGCAGGTATGATTGGATCTCTACTTTGTCTTACAGCTTCAAGACACGATATTATGTTCAAGATCTGTCTGTGTGCTAGATTTCAATCAGATCCTAGAGAATCACACTTGAGTCTTTGTTAAAAGAATCTTTAGATATTTGCAAGGATCTACTAATCTTGGTTTGCTTTATAAGAAATCAAAAGATTATAAGTTAGTAGGTTTACGTGATCTTTGACTTTCTTTGGAGGCAGAATTGAAAGAAAAAGCACAAGTGGAAGCTGCCAATTTCTTGGAGCAAATCTTGTATCTTGGTCAAGCAAAGGCAAAGCACGATTGCACTCTCAGCGGAAGTGAGTATATTTCATTGACAAGTTGCGACTCTCAACTTCTGTGGATAAAATATCAACTTGAAGACTATCTGATAAAAGAGAGTAACATTCCTATCTTTTGTGATAATACTTCTGCAATCTGTCTTACTAAAAATCCCATATTGCATTAACGAGCCAAGCACATTGAGATTAAGCATCACCTCATAAGAGACTATGTTCAGAAGGGTATTCTAGAAATAAAATTTGTAGACACTGATCATCAGTGGGCTGACATATTTACAAAACCCCTTGCTGAAGATAGATTCAATTTTATAAGAAGAAATTTAAATTTTCATCTTATAGAAGAATGATTAATCTCAGAATCAGATAATATGCACAATCTCAGCATCTGGTATGACATAAGCATGTATATGAATAAGCATCTTATTTTTCATATGCATCATAACTCATCGTCTGGTAAATCGGTTGCGTGCGTCCGAGCACACCCACACGTGTCACACGTGTTAAGGACTTAAGCGTCTCATCACATCTACTGAGTCATAATTATTTATGTCTTTCGATAAAACCTTTTTCTTGATCTTACTTTTCTTTTGGCGTCTGCATTTAATGAAAAGGCGAATCTTTATTTTTTTTTCTTTTTGATTTAATTTTTATGTGGAAATACGAAGAGATTTTTTGAAAAAGGATTGTACCATTTTCTATCAACTTTCCCACTACTCCACATTTTTCGCTCCATCACTTCACTCTGTAGTTTCTTGCAAAACTGTTCTCTTTCTCTCTATCTCTCTCTCACTCTGTGTGTGTGTTTTCGAACCCTAAAACCTCCATCACCCTCTCTTCAACTGCTACAATGGTCGACAGAAAGGTTGGACAATACTGCGCCGCTGACGTCTTCTCACGAGGCAAAACTTCTGAATGAGAACCGGGTTGATTTTGAGAACTTCAAGCTATACGGTTTTGATTTTGAAGAAGGTCTTGAGAAACTGGGCTGGAAAAACTACTTCATCTGGGAACCAGTTGACGTACTGAGCTACGCTATTAAGGAGTTCTGGGGGAATGCGTACTTACTTCTGGGGGAAATTATAGAAGGGCACATCAAAGGTTTCAAACTACGTTTCACCATCAACTCTATTGCTCAGACGATCAAGTGTCTGTGTGAAGGAATCAGTTACCATGCAAACTGGGCTGATGCTTATAGAGGACTTGAAAACGTCAACGAAGCCTTGTTTGAGAACTACCGTGAACTGAAAAAGAAGAACATCACTCCCACGGCCAAATACTTGAAAAGCCACTACCGAGTACTGCACAAAATCATCGCCAAGAGCGTGATTCTGAAGGCTGGCTCAAGTGACATAGTGAACTACGAGCAAAAGTTCATTATGAGGAACTACATGGATGGGAAGAAAATCAATCTGCCAAGATTAATTATCAACAATCTGATTAATGCCCTTGTCTTCTCAAGGAAAAGTGTCGATAAGAAGAACATCGTCAAGATAATCCCTTATGGAGTTCTTCTCTCCATTATGATGATTAAAGACGGCGTTGTGAGGAAGCTGACTGACTCCATTAACACAGAAGAAAAAGAAAAATACTTTGGTGTTGGCGCTGTTGTTCGTCCAGAAGTTTTTGGAGTCAACAGTTTGGTCAGAATGCAGCTAATTACTGGCTCTATGATCAAGAAAGTGAAAATAGAGCAACAGGAAGGAGAAGCTGAAAAGAAAACCACCAGAAGCTCAATGACTGGTGTGAAAAGACCTGCTGAGTCTCCTTCAAGGGAGACAAGAAGAACAAAACAGAAGGTGGCTCCTGCACCTACTGTTGAGGAACCAGAAGATGAGGATATAATTCCCATCAGAAAGGTCTTGGAGAAACAGTTTAGGCCAGCAGCTGAAAAGGATGCTTCAGCGACCGGTCAAGGGAAGCAAATCCCTCCTCCTCCTCTTGCAGTTGTTGTCACGAGAGGATCGAAAAGAAGGTTGGTTAAGTCTTCAGAGGTTAACCCAAAGGTACTTGATTTTACTGCTGATGAATCAGTATCTGTGTTTGATGCTCATGATGTTATTCCTGCACCCCCATTGTCTGTTTCACAACCACAAACACAACCACGAACCAAGAAAACCAGAATGAGCGTCCGACAAACCTCTACCCTCCCTAAATCTACCCAACCATCATCCTCTACACTCAACCTTAACCTACCACAAAATTCCTCAAATACTTCACTTACCACATATATTTCCAAACTTCACTCTCATCCCTTTAATCTATTATTCAAAGTACCTCCCGTTAATCCCTTCAAACCATACACACCTAAAACCTATAAAATCACCAAAACCACTCCCACCTTACTCACCATTACCCATAAACCTACATACTTTGGTGGAAGGAAGAATGTCTCATGTATTAACAAACCACGGTTTGTTAAGTATGAGATATATCATAGCATCTACAATCGTCCCTTCACATGGCATTTGAAAACCTTCACCTCTAGAGCTGCCAGACTGGAGATTGCCTCTCTGATGAGTGCTACCTTCAAGGATGGAGAAGACCACTTTTAGATGTCATTTAAAGGAAGATTGAGACCAGCATCTGGTAGCAGAGCGATTCCCTTCTCTGTTGACCTTCCTAGATCCCCACCATAAACTGAACCGCTCACATTGGAAGAATGCGGAAGGTGGATCACAGATGAAGAAGCTGCCTTCATGGAACACTGTCTTGAGATGAAGAAGATTGAAGTAATCAGATAGTTCAAGGATCCTTCGTCTGTATCTGTGAAGATTGTACCAGACAGACAAAGGTGGCTACCTTGGTCTATCCCTGGGAAAAGGAAAGAACCTGCTCCTGGCAAGCAGCCATTCAGCAAGATCGGGCTCACGGAGTATGAGAAGGCTCCCAAGAAGTACAATCTTAAGGAATTCTCTAAGCTTCCGATTGCCAAGATCTCTGAGGATCATGCCAGAAGGTTTTACCTGAATTCTCTGAAGGAAGATGAATGGAGAACTGGCTCCTCAAACTGCTGCAATGCCGAGAAGGCCACTATTCCAACAGTTGGCACAATCAGCAGAATTACTGACATCAATCTGGGAACAGTTTACTTCGATGATATGTTCAGATGCTCAGTAATCAGACCACTCGACTGCATGAAGACTTATGTCCAATGGGCTGCTGTGACAAAGCACTTTGACATTGGATTCACTTGGAGTCAATGGTCGAAGACATGGAAAGACAAAGCTTTGTTACCATGCCTCGTCCCCCTGGTGCTTACAGAAGATGACAGGGAAAATCTGAGAGGATTATACCTGGCAGAAAATGAAGGAATCTCTTTTGCTTCTGAAGCATTGAGTGAATTCATCAGAAGGATATGGGGAGAAGAAGCTGGGAATAAGTTTGATGCTTTCACTGCTGACGTGCTTCTGCATAGGGAAATGGCCTTCATGGATTTGCTGTATCCAGAAGAAGTGGAGCAAAGGAGAAGAATTCAGTCAGAATCTGAACAGAGGAAACTTGGAAGTCTCATCAAATGGTTTATACCAAATGATGCATTCTTTCAAAAGGCTCAACAAAAGAAGGACTTAAGACTGAAGCTTTCCAACTGGGTGCTAGCAAAGCATCAGAAGATGAAACCTACACTAGAAGCTGGACCTTCTACTTCTACTCCTGCAGTTGAAATGGTCACCATCCCTAAAGCAGAGTCTGAAGAAATGAAGGCTACTAATCTGAAAGTCACTCAGCTGGAGAATGCACTGAAACTTCTATATGAACGTCTCAACATCCCTCCTCCACCACCAAACCCTTAAAATTTTTTATTTTTATTTTGTGTGATATAAATTTTTTTTGGTACTCTCAATTTTTTTTATATATATATTCAGTGTTTTTCTGATTATTTGACTATACATACCTTTATCTGATTGTCTGTTTATATACATTCAAATTTTTCTAAGCCATCTTTTTGACTATGATGTCCTTTACACTCTTTTTGTCTGATGACAAAAGGGGGAGTAAAAGAAATAAAAGAAAGGTCTGATAAACACGCGAAAGTCTGATTGACAAAATTCACCGTCCGATGTTTCAAGCATCCGATGAATACACTAAAACCAAAGTATCATCATGCATATCATTTCATACATAGCATTTGTATGGTTATTCATTGCTTTAATATCTATTAATGCATTGATATTCATTGACCCAATAATCTAACAATGATCAATAAAATTGGTAATATGAAAATCTTTTTGATAAAATGAAAATTGGCATTCAATCTCACTTTGTTAAAAATATGCTCTGATTCATCTATGTATTCTTGTGATCACTTAAATGAATTTGTTTATTAACAATCGCCTTAATACTAGAATTGTCTTATATATCAAAATTGTTAAATTCAGGGGGAGACCCTTGATGTTATTTTGAAATTAAATTGTTCATCAACCTTGGATATTTGTCATCATCAAAAAGGGGGAGATTGTTGGAACCTAAACGATTGAGAAGTTTAGACCTTCATTAATTTTGATGATAACAAAATATCTCTCAAGAGAACAATTTGTTGGAACCTAAACGATTGAGAAGTTTAGACCCTCATTAATTTTGATGATAACAATAATATTCACAAGAGAACAATTTATGTTATAACAATTCTTGAAATGTGCAGATACTAATATTACATACATTTCTAAGCCACTTAAACAAGAAGGAAGAAGCTCTCAAGAGAAGGATACACTCCATGTGTCAGCATCCGGCTCATCCTAGTATTCTGTCTTCGTGAGCGTCTGGAATTAACCTTTTGTGACACTAGTCGTATCCAATTGCTATGAGCGTCCGATCTTTCGTTCTGAGCGAGTGTCTGAACTTCATTTTATATCACGTGATGGTCGCATTGTTGCTCTTCTTCTCAGAAGCCTCTGGAACGGATTTTGAATTTGATCTTATGCGCCAAAATTGTTGTACGAGGTATCAAAGGTGACACCTTTAGCTAAAAGACAAAAATCGTACAAGCAATTGTGAAAAGCAAGATAGTACGAAAACGGTAATATGTACTACTGAGATATTCTCTGGAAAGGAAGAAAGAGACAGCTTTTTGAAATCACCTCACTCAATGGAAAGGAGCCATTTTTACTGTAACGGTAATATCCTTTAGAACTCCTATAAATACCCCAAGGTATCCATTGAAGAAACTGCCGAAAACTGTACAAGAGTATATTGCTTCATTTACTGAGAATAAGCACTGTTGCTATATACTACAAAGAGTCAATACTCTGAAAGCACTGCTTCTGTGAGCAATCAAGTTTCGAGCCAAGTCTCTGGACTACAAGAACTGAACTCAGCGTCCGACACTTTCTTTTGGAAAGTATTTCTAGATTGAGCTTAATTTTTATCCTCTCTGTGAGAGTTATTTATACTTGTATTCAACTTATTTGTAAAAGTTGTTTTGGCCTAGTTAAGGCTGTTCCCTCAAAGGCTCGACTGTACTGAGTCGTTTTGAGAAGTTGAGAGTATTGTCAAGTTTGTGACAGAAGGATACTCTTGAGGAAATTGTAATCAGATTGATTATAGTGAAAAATCCTTCAGGAATGAAGGGACTAGACGTAGCTACCAGTTTGGTAGTGAACTTGTATAAATCTCTGTGTCTTTTGCTTTACTGCTTTCTATTTATCTTTATCCTGCTGTGTTAAAAACAAGTTTTCACAAACTGCTTTTCCAGCGTCTGGTTTATTTCCAAAGATCCGCTTAACATTTGTTTTAAAAAACCTGTGTTCTAAGTGTTTTAAACTTAAAGTTTGCGAAAAGTTTTCAACACAATTCAACCCCCCTTCTTGTGTTCACGTTCAGTTGGTACCAGAGCTCGGCCTCTTGGTTGAGCACTTAACAGTGTTAAGAGGAAAGATCCTCTGTGAACATGTCACTGAAGGTGGTCATATGAACCGTCCTCCTCTATTCAATGGAGAAAAATTTGATTACTGGAAAGATAAGATGAAAGCATTCCTTGAGGCACAAAATCTTGATTTGTGGGATATAGTTGAAAGTGGATACATTTCTCCCGCTAATGCCCTTGGTGTTGCAATACCTAGGGAAAACTAGACTGATGATCAGAAAAAGAGATATCAAACCAATCAGAAGGCTAGATTTATTCTCATCTGTGCTATGACAGAAAGAGAATATGATAAATGTGGTAAGTTTGATACTGCCAAAGAAATATGGGATTCTCTTGTTTTGTCTTATGAGGGTTCTGCCCAAGTAAGAGAAACAAAGGCTAGCATGATGGTACGCCAGTATGAGCTATTCAAAATGGAAGATGGAGAAAACATTGAAACTATGTTTGGAAGGTTCCAAACACTTGTTCATGGGTTGCAGGCCCTTGGAAAAAGTTATACTACACCTGACCATGTGAGAAAGATCTTGAGAAGTTTGACTAAGCAGTGGAGACCCAAAGTCACTGCTATTCAAGAAGCAAAAGATCTAAATGTCCTTCGGCTTGAAGATCTTATGAGTTCCTTGAAAGCTCATGAACTTGACCTAAATGAAGAAGAACCTACCAAGAAGAGTAAGTCTATTGCTTTAAGAGTTAATCAACATAAACCTAGTACTTCTAAAGCTTTTCAGGCTGAAGAAGAAGAATCAGATGATGAAGCTTCAGAAGGAGATTATGATGGATCAGATGATGAGCTAGCTTCCATATCTAAGAAGATCCAGAGAATGTGGAAGAAGAGAAACTTCAGAAGGAGGTTTCAGAAGAAAGATACAAAGGACAAGAAGGAAAGCAAAGACAAGGACAAAGCCCAAGTCATTTGCTATGAATGTAAGAAGCCTGGACATTTCAAGTCTGAGTGTCCTAATCTTAAGGAAAAGTCCACAAGAAGCTCCTTCAAGAAAAAGAAGAAAGGTCTCATGGCAACATGGGAAGATCTTGACTTATCCTCCTCTGAGGAAGATAAAGAAGAAGAAGCTCACATTGCCCTCATGGCGCATTAATCGATCTTGATTCAGAAGAAGAAGTTGAAGAGGTAATAATATATGACTCTTATTCTGAACTTCAACTTGCTTTTGATGATTTGTTAAAGGATTCTACCACTCTCTCTATTGAGTATAAGAATTTGAAAAAGAAATTTTCAAAACTATCACAAGATTTTCATTCTTTACACAACGAAAACTCTGTACTCAATGAAGAGAACCAGAAGCTGAAAACTGAAAATCAGCGTCTGGTGGATAACCAGCGTCTGGAAGCCAACAAGCAACCAGAAGCTAGGAGCTCTCAAGTCAAAAGCTTTGTGGTTACAGGCAATCCTAACTGCAAATCAAATGACTATGAACATGCATTTCAAAAGTTTCTTGCAGAGAGTGTAACTCGAAGCAAGCAAGCTTCTATGATTTGGGGTGTCAGTAAAACGACAACTCATGGTCTTGGTTATATATCAGATGAACCTATTTTGGAAAATGATTCAGCATCAGATAAATCCAATAATCATAGTAAATGCTTGCATTGTACTTACTGCAATAAATCTGGTCATTTGAAAAGTGCATGTACTGTGTTTACAACTAAGAAGGACAAGTATCCTTCAAGAACTAACAAGAAAGGACCCAAAATGATATGGGTACCTAAAAATAAAATAGTCTATGTTGCAGACTTACTTAGCAACAAAGTCAACACACCAATCTTGGTACTTAGACAGCGGATGCTCGCGTCATATGACGGGAGAAAAGCATATGTTCCAAGAACTAAGACCTAGAGAAGCTGGATTCGTTGGTTTCGGAGAAAACCAGAAAGGTAAAATAGTTGGAATTGGTTGCATAGGTAAAGGCTCTCTTCCTTCTATTGATAATGTTTTATATGTTGAAGGACTGAAATATAATCTACTGAGCATAAGTCAATTATGTGACAGTGGTTATAATGTTGTCTTTACAGAAAATGGATGTTTAGTAAAAAGCAAAAATGATGGATCTATATTCTTTACAGCTAAGAGGAAACAAAACATTTATAAAGTTGATCTTTCTGAACTTGCAAAACAAGATGTCAAGTGTCTTATGTCTGTTGAAGATGAGCAATGGATTTGGCACAAAAGATTGAGTCATGCCAATTTGAGGTTAATCTCAAAATTAAACAAGCACAATCTTGTTAGAGGCTTACCAAATCTTAAGTTCCAATCTGATGCCCTCTATGAGGCTTGTCAAAGAGGAAAACAAGTTAAAACTTCCTTTCATTTAAAAAATGTTGTTTCAACCTCGAGACCACTTGAACTTTTACATCTTGATCTTTTTGGTCCCACAAGGACAACCTCTTTAACTGGAAAGAAATATGGATTAGTCATTGTTGATGATTTTACTAGATGGACATGGGTTAAATTCCTTGCCCACAAGGATGAGTCTTTTAAGGTATTTACTGTTTTCTGCAAATCAGTTCAAAATGAAAAAGACATCTGTATTTCTTCTATTAGAAGTGATCATGAGGGAGAATTTGAAAATGAAAACTTTCAAAAATTTTGTGAAGAAAATGGCATCTCCCACAATTTTTCCTCTCCTAGAACACCTTAACAAAATGGCGTTGTAGAAAGGAAAAATAGGTCCCTCCAAGAAATGGCCAGGACCATGATCAACGAAGCTGATATTGCGAAACATTTTTGGGCAGAAGCAGTAAACACAGCTTGTTATATTCAAAATAGAATTCTAATAAGACCTATTTTGAATAAGACTCCTTATGAATTGTGGAAAGGTAGAAAACCAAACATTTCTTACTTTCATCCTTTCGGTTGTATTTGTTATATTTTGAATACTAAAGATCAGCTTGGTAAGTTTGATTCCAAGGCTGACAAAGGAATCTTTTTGGGATACTCTGAAAGGTCTAAAGCTTTTAGAATATACAACAAAGAAACTTTGACAGTTGAAGAGTCCATTCATGTCAACTTTGATGATAAGAAGCCTGACACTGCTATGTCAGAGCTAGATGAGTTATTTTCAGAATTAAACCTCGTTGACAAGACAGACGGTGAACATGCATCTTCATCATCCGGTGGTGACAAGACGAAGAATTCTACTCAAGCAGAAGCTGAAGCAAGAAAAGCTGGAAGTACAAAACCAATCATCCAAAAGATCAAATCATAGGAGAACCTGGTGATAAAGTACGAACCAGATCCTCTTTCAAGGAGCATGCTGATTTTGCACTTCTCTCTGAAATAGAACCTAAGACGATTGATCAAGCATTGGAAGATGAAGGGTGGATACTAGCAATGCAAGATGAGCTAAATCAGTTCTAAAGGAATGATGTATGGAAGCTAGTCACTCTACCAGAAGATAAGCAAGCTATTGGTACTAAATGGGTATTTAGAAATAAGCTTGATGAAGATGGTAAAGTTGTGTGAAATAAAGCAAGGTTAGTTGCTCAAGGTTACTCACAAGAAGAAGGTATTGATTTCACTGAAACTTTTGCACCTGTTGCAAGACTAGAAGCTATTCGCATTTTACTTTCATTTGCAGCACATCATGAGATAACACTATATCAAATGGATGTGAAAAGTGCTTTTCTAAATGGTTTTATAACTGAGGAAGTTTATGAACGTGAACACAAGAAGGGGGGTTGAATTGTGTTTACAACTTTTCGCAAACTTTTAGTTAAAAACACTTAGAACAAAAGTTTTTCAAAACTGTTTATATATCGGATGCTGGAAATAATCGGACGCCTGGAAAAGCAGTTTGTGAAAACTTATTTTTAACACATCAAGATAAAGAGAAATAGAAAGCTATAAAGCAAAAGACACAGAGATTTATACTAGTTCACTACCAAACTGGTAGCTACGTCTAGTCCCTTCTGCTCTGAAGGATTTTCCACTATAATCAACACGATTACAATTTCCTCAAGAGTATTCTTACATCACAACTTGACAATACTCTCAACTTCTCAAACGACTCGGTCTGATCGAGCCTTTGAGGATACAACCTTAACTAGGCCAAAACAACTTTTACAAGTGAGTTGAAATACAGTAAAAAATAACTCTCACAGAGAGGATAAAAGATTAAGCTCAACTATAGAAAAACTTTCTAAAAGAAAGGGTCGGACGCTGAGTTCAGTTCTTGTAGTCCAGAGACTTAGCACGAGACTTGATTGCTCACAGAAGCAGTGCTTCAGAGGTTGACTCTTTGTAATGTATAGCAACAGTGCTTGCTTTCAGTAAATGAGGTAATATTTCAGCAGTATTTCAGCAAGCTTTTTCACAGTATCTCGGCACCCTCTTCAATGGATACCATGAGGTATATATAGGAGTTCCAAGGATATTACCGTTACGGTAAAAATGGCTCCTTTCCATTGAGTGAGGTAAATTCAAAAAGCTGTCTCTTTCTTCCTTTCCAGAGAATATCCCAGTAGTACATATTACCGTTTTTGTACTACCTTGCTTTTCACAATTGCTTGTACGATTTTTGTCTTTTAGCTAAAGGTGTCACCTTTGATACCTCGTACAACAATTTTAGCGCTCAGAATCAATTTCGAAATTCGTTCCAGAAACTTCTGAGAGGAAGAGCAGCAACGTGACTAACACGTGATTTGAAATGAAGTTCAGACGCTCGCTCAGAATCGGAAGTTCGGACGCTTGTAGCAATTGGATAAGCCTAGTGTCATAAAGAGAAAATTCCAGACGCTCACAAGGATGAGCCGGATGCTGACACATGGAATGTATCCTTCTCTTGAGAATTACTTTCTTCTTGCTTGAGTGGCTTAGAATATATGTATTATTAGTATCTGCACACTTCAAGAAATGTTAGAACATAAATTGTTCTCTTGTGAATACTTTGTTATCATCAAAATTAATGAGGGTCTAAACATCTCAATCGTTTAGGTTCCAACAATCTCCCCCTTTTTGATGATGACAAACATCTAAGGTAGATGAACAATTTAGTTTAAACAAGACATCAAGGGTCTCCCCCTGAATTTAACAGTTTAGATATATAGGAACAATTCAGGTATTAAGGCAATTGTTGGTAAACAAATTCATTTAAGTGATTGCGAAAAATCCGTAGATGTATCAGAGCATATATTTAATAAAGTGAGATCGGATGCTGATTATATACCAAATAGATTGATTTAATCAAATATATTTCATTGTACCAAAATTTATTAAACATTATAAGAGTACTAGATCAATGAATATTAGCGCACACAAATGCTATGTATGAAATGCTATGCATGATACTTTAATTCCAGTGTATCCATCGGACAGTGAACATCGGATGGTGGATTATCAGATTTTCACGTGTTCAATATACCTTTCTTTATACCTTTCTTTCGTGTTCATCATACCTTTCTTTTACTCCCCCTTTTGTCATCAGACAAAAAGAGTGTAAAAAAAACACATCATAGTCAAAATAAGACTTAGAAAAATTTGAATAGAAGGCAGATAATTAGATCAAAAATAGTTATATATATAAGTGTATCAACCAAATAGAACAGATTTTATATCACACATAAGAAGAAGAAAAAATTTCAAGGGTTTGGAAGAGGTGGAGGTGGGATATTGAGACGTTCATAGAGTAACTTCAGTGCAGTCTCCAGCTGAGTGACCTTCAAGTTTGTAGCCTTCATTTCTTCAAATTCTGCTTTGGGAATGGTGACCATCTCAACTGCAGAAGTAGAAGTAGAAGGTCGACTTACAGTGCAGTGCACTTCATCTTCTAATGCTCTGCTAGCACCCAGTTGGATATCTTCAGTCTCAAATCCTTCTTCCTTTGAGCTCTTAAAAAGAATGCATCATTTGGTATAACCCATTTGATGAAATTTCCAAGTCTTCGAGCTCGATTCTGCGAATCTTCCATTGATGCTTCACATCTTACGGATACGACAAATTCATGAAGATGGTTTCTCTGCGGTAGAACAACATCAGCGGTGTAAGAGTCAAACCTATTCCCAGCGTCTTCTCCACATAAACTCGATAAAGACACTCAACGCTTCACGGTGAAGGAGAGTGCTTCATTTTCTCGCCAGGTAAATTCTTCTCGATTTTCCACTGTCATCTTCTTCTAGCACTAGGGGTCGATGCATGGTAATATGGCTTTGTCTTTCCAAGACTCAGACCATTGACTCCAAGTAAATCCAATGTCGAAGTGCTTGGTCACAGCAGCCCATTGGTCATATATCTTCATGCGATCGAAGTGCGATTCGAGCATCTGAACATATCATCGAAGTGCACTGTTCTAAAATTGATGTCAGTAACTCTGCTGATTGTCCCAACAGTTGGAATAGTAGCCTTCTCAGCATTGCAGCAGTTTGAGGAGCCAGTTCTCCATTCATCTTTCTTCAGAGAAGTTAGGTAAAACCTTCTGGCATGATCCTCAGAGATCTTGGCAATCGGAAGCTGGGAGAATTCCTTAAGATTGTACTTTGTAGGTGCCTTCTCATATTCCTTTAGCCCGATCTTCTTTGAATGGTTGCTTGCCGGAGCGAGTTCCTTCCGTTTCCAGGGGATAGACCAAGGTAGCCACCTTTGTCTATCCGGTACTATCTTAACGTAAGCAGATGATGGGTCTCGATATTGTCCTATGACTTCAAGCCTTTTACGCTCAAGACAGTGTGCCATGAAGGCGGCTTCTTCATCTGTGATCCACCTTCCACATTCTTCCAACGTGAGCGGTTCGGTGTGGTAGGGATCTAGGAAGATCAACAGAGAAGGGAATTGCTCGCTTCCGGATCTTTGGTCTCAACCTTCCTTTAAATGACATTTGGAAGTGGTCTTCTCCATCCTTGAAGGTTGCACTTATTGAGCGGCAATTTCCAATCTGGCGACTCAGGAGGTGAAGGTTTTTAAATGCCATGTGGATGGACGATCGTAGATGCTATGATATATCTCATACTTAACAAACTGTGGTTTGTATGAGATATTCTTCTTTCCACCAGCGTCTGTAGGTCTAAGGGTAAGGGTAAGTAAGGTGGGAGTGGATTTGGTGATTTTGTAGGCTTTTGGTGAGTAGGGTTTGAAGGGATTAATGGGAGGTATTTTGAAAAGGAGGTTAAAAGGATGAGAATGAAGCTTGGAAATGTATGTAGTGAGGGAGTTATATGTGGAGGTTTGAGGTGATGAGATGGTGAGTGTATTGGTCTGTGTTTGGGTAAGGTGTTTGGGAGTTATGGAGGTTTTCTGTACACGGGTTTGAGTGTTTGGTGGTTGTGCAACAGATATTGGTGGAGCAGGAATGGTATCATCAGATGCAAAAACAGATACAGACTCATCAGAAGAATTCAGTACCTTTGGTTCAGGTTCAGATTGCCTGACCAATTTCTTCAGCTTCTGTCTGGGGGCAGTAGCTGGAGGAGGACGTTGAATTTCCTTCTTCTGTTGACCGGACGCTGAAACTTGTTTTTCAGCTTCTGGCTTGCTCCTTTTTCTCAGAACCTGACTGATGGGAATTCGGTCCTCATCTTCTGGTTCTTCAACAGTAGGTGCAGGAGCCACCTTCTGTTTTGTTCTTCTGGTCTCTTTTGAAGGAGACTCAGCAGGTCTTTTCACACCAGGCATTGAGCTTCTGGTGGTTTTCTTTTCAGCTTCCCCTTCCTGTTGCTCGATTTTCACCTTCTTGATCATGGACCCAGTGATCAATTTCATTCTAACCAGGCTATTGACTCCAAAGGTGTCAGGAATCACAATACTATCAGCACCAAAATACTTCACCTTTTCTCGATATGGTAAAGCAGTCAGCTTGTTTATAACCAGACCCTTGACCATCATTCTAGTGAGCAGAACACCATAAGGAATGCACTTGTAGGTGTTTTTCTTGTCAGCAACACCTTTCCTCGAATTTACTAGTGCATTAATCAGGTTGTTGTAGATCAACCTTGGCAGGTTTACCTTGTTACCAGCCATGTAGTGTCTCATGATGAACTTCTGTTCATAGTTGACTATGTCACTAGAGCCAGACTTCAACAAGACGCTCTTGGTGATTGTCTTGTGAAGTACTCTGTAATGACTCTTCAGATTCTTGGCAGTAGGAGTTTCACCAGAGTCTTTCAACTGCTTATAGTTCTCAAACAGATCATCATTGACCTTCTCAATGCCATGAAATGCTTCAGCGCAATCTGTATAGAAGACGATACATTCACAGGGACAACCTGTAACGACCCGTTTCCGGACCGCTACCGAGCTCAATATACCGAGCTCGAGTTACCGAGCTCAACACACCAAGCTCAACATAAACCTATATGAGATGTGTTTTAAAAACAAAACTCTTGTGCCTTTTAAAAATACGATATATTTTTTTTATAAAACCAACTCGTGCACATCAGAGTAATTACAGCTTTTCGAAACATGGTGCAACTAAGACACAAGACTTAAATTCAAAGAAAACATACATGCATAACATACACATATATATATCACTCGAAATAATAATGTATACAAAATACAGAGTAGCAAATGTGCAAAGAAAATACACCTAAGGTACGACGACTTCAAAAGAGTAATCATACCACTGGGGTACTTCCTGCAGACTACGCATGCTTCCAAAAGTAAGACCACCAGTCTACCTCAGCAACAACACAACACCGGCCTAAACTGGTCATGACCTCGAACACAAAGGAAAACCAAGTCCAGTCCTCAGAAACCAACCAACCAACAAATAAGCAATCACGACAGATAGAGGTCGCCACTCGGGTCCTCGTCGAGCTCCTCCTCCGCATCGTCTACTGTCGAGTTACCTGCGCCCTCGACATCGCCTGGGTAACAGTCATGGATTGAAGGCACCACGGGAAAGGTCAACTTCTCAACAATTCAAGATAAGCTCGACATAAAAATATAAGCAAACGACAAAGTATAACATTCACCGGCGTGACTCGACCATCTCACTCTAAACTCGACACAACTCACAAATCCATTTTCTCTCGACTCGACAATTTTCCGGAATGCACACGCTGCATCGTATGTCGGAAAGTCCAGCCGAAGCCTTGGGATCCTCGCTCTCCCTAGGGCGGTCAACTCAGGTCCGTAGCGTGGCGGCGTCTCAGTCAATCTCCCGTAAACGAAAAGGGACCTAGCACCCTCGGTTATCCGGTCACGGCTCAAAACGTCATACGACTCACCTAGCTCGCCACTCGATGAACAATTCGCCGCATACGATATTCAAAGAGTTAAACACAAGATATTCAACCGCATGTCAAATAAAAGAGTAAGCTCGACATGAAGAAACGCAATTCAACATGCAATACACACTTCACCACATATATTCAATCACATTAAATACATGCAAAAACTTCAATCATATCACAAAGATTTCAATCTCGACACAAATCAGGAAATACACAATAACATAACCACGTAGAATATGAAATGCTCTTATTTAAGGACTTATAAAATAAAGCCTTAGAGATTTCTAGGAGTTGCCTTACATACTATAACAAGTATAAATGTGAAGCGCCTTACATACTATAACAAGTATAAATGTGAAGCGCCTTACGAAATCCAAGTTAATCTTGCCGACAACGACCTCGACACAATTTGTCTTCTAAGAGCTCGCCAACGATTTCTCTTACTCGATCTCGACACGGCTGTCTTCAACGAACTCGACAACGACTTCGACACGCATCTGGCCCTCAATCGACCTTGACACGCATGATCCTCGTTACGGATTCTCGCTTAGCGTCCTTGGATTCGCTTTCCCGTACACCTTGATTCGGAAATCACTCGATCTCGGGAATCAGACTTCCTAAAACAAACACAATTCAGATCGATCTATGGTTCTAATACATCTAGCTCTCTCTTCCCCAAACTCAACCACAACCCAGAAAAATATAAAACTCAAGAACTGAAATATATTTTTCCTCTAACACAAAGTTAGGGATTTCGATCAAAATTTCATGAAAAGTTATCTGATGCTTCAACAGATAGATCGACAACAACAATAATCAGAAGCAACGAATGAAAATCAAGAAATCGAAACGAACCAAAAATGGGGTTTTCTGGACACTGCCGATTGCAGAAATCAGAGAAAGAAATTTGTTTTACAAGCCCAATTAATCGGTTAAAAAGATAGGTAATATCGTGAAGAAGAAAACCCATCAATTTGATATGATTTGGAAGCATAAAACTGGTTAAAAATGGAAGAAGAATTAGCGCTAAACAAGATGCACAAATGAAAGAAAATACATTCTTCATACCTCAGCGGTGATGGTCGATCGGACAAGATATGGGTCGCAGTTGATGATGAACAAAATTGATGAAGAAAGTCATGCGAGAATCTCGATGGAACTCACGGTTTCGTCGATGAAGATTTTGAAGAAAATAACGAAACACAGAGCGAAGGAAGGAAGAAGAAAGAAGAAAGAGAAAGAATGAGTGTGAGGGAATCGTGCCGTGGTATACAATTTGGCGAGAAAGGGTATAAACGTAACTCCAGCTATAAGATGCCACTCCCATCAATCATCTCCCCGTTAACTCGTTCCTCTCATAATTACCCTCTACTCTGTCGGTCAACGACAAGCCGACAATGTAATAATTACAAACAATAAAATAATAACGCCGAGTAACGTTGAAATAATACGAGGTATCATCTCGACACGATGTCGACAAGAGTGCTCGTGCAAGCGCATAAGGTTCTAACACGAGTTCGTGAACGCGGTCTCCTCGGCCGACTTGCGCCCTCATCATTTCGATGCAGCGACTTCATCAACTTCGACACGCGACCTCCTCATTTCGGCTGACTAGTGCACGTGGTCTCATCACCGACAAATGATCTCGGCAAACGATCTAGTCACGGGATCTCGACACAAGGTCTTGGTCGAGGTCTCGGTACGTCGTCCTAATACGATGTCGATCTCGCCCTCAGGTGTTACAATCTCTCCCTCTAAAAAAATTTCGTCCTCGAAATTGCAAATAAGATTCTTACCTCGTAAAAGTTCAGTCTTGAGTCTTCATCTTCTCCTCCAGCTCCCAAGTCGCATCTCCGCCTTCTCGATCCCACACAACTTTGACAAGTTGAATCTCTTTGTTCATAGCTGTTTGGCTTTCCGATCAACGATCCTTGCTGGTAACGCCGAAAGATAAGTCGCCCTTGGTTGAATCACATCCGGTTCGATGACATGAGAAGGGTCGAAACATACTTCCGCGAATCGTGAGAGGCGTGGAAGACGTCGTGGATATTCGACAAGAATGGTGGCAATGCAATCGATATGCCCTGGACCAATACGACGTAAGAATCGGTAAGGTCCAATGAATTTAGGGGTAAGTTTCTTGGATTTGATCGCTCGACCAACTCCGATGGTGGGGGTGACTCTAAGAAATACATGTTCTCCTTCCTCGAACTCGAAAGTGGTCGACGTCGTTGGTGCGCATAACTCTTACGCCGACTTTGAGATGTTCGCATCCGATCTACGATCAAACGGATCTTCTCGGTAGTCTCGCTGGATCATATCTGGTCCTACGACGATTCGCTCGCCGTCCCGGTACCAACAAAGAGGCGTCGACATTTCCGATCCATACAGCGCTTCAAAAGGTGCCATCCCAATACTCGCATGGAAGCTGTTGTTGTATGTGAACTCCACCAATGGTAAGACGTCGTCCCAACTTCCTCGGTGATCTAACGTACAAGCTCGCAACAAATCTTCAAGCGATTGGATCGTTCTCTCAGTCTGACCGTCAGTCTGTGGATGATATGCCGAGCTAAGCCTGAGCTCGGTTCCCATCGCTCCCTGCGATTCCCTCCACAAGTGAGGCGTGAACCGGATCTCGGTCCGACACGATCGAAGAGGTATTCCATGAAGTCGTACTATCTCCGCGATGTAGATCTCGGTCGACTTTTCCACGTTGTATGTCGACCACCTGGCAAGAAATGAGCAGATTTGGTCAATTGGTCGACGATCACCCAAATCGAATCATTCTTCTTACGTCTTCGGCAAACCTACAACGAAGTCCATGGAAATCTTGTCCCATTTCCATCTTTGGTACGTCAGCGTTTATCAGAGCATTCTGCAGTCGTTGGTGCTCCACCTTCGCTTCGACCCGTCCAAACATGAAGCTACGTGCTCGGCCACTTGCTTCTTCATTCGGACCACCAAAAATGCTTCTTCAAGTCTTGATACATCTTCGTAACTCGGGATGAATACTAAAGTTGCTCTTATGCGCTTCGTCGAGAATCAACTTCCTCATTTCGGATCGTTAGGTACGCACACTCGGCCATTGCACCTCAAGATGTCGTCGCTCGGGCACCTGAAATTACATGCGCCTTCCACTTGCTATCAATGAATCTTTCTTTGCGAAGCTCGTCATGAACTTGCTGGTCTCGGATCTCGCCCAATAATCTGTTAGAGATAGTAAGCATACCAAATCTCAGATTTCGGTGAAACTTCGACACTAACTTCAAATCTCGGAACTTCTCGAGCATCTCCAACTCCTTGATCATCATTACCGAGATTAAACGCTTCTTCTGCCAACGCATCGCTACTACGTTAGCCTTTGGGGATGGTATTCCAACGTAAAGTCGTAGTCCTTGAGAAATTCGTCCATCTACGTTGACGCATGTTGAGCTCCTTCGTCGAACAGTACTTCAAGCTCTTGTGATCGCCGAAAACGAAGAGTGCTCTACAAAGGTAGTGCCTCCATATCTTCGCCAAAAACTATCAGCCGCTAGCTCCAAGTCGTGAGTAGGGTAGTTCCTCTCGTGAATCTTAAGTCGCCTTGAAGCATACGCGACCACCTTCCGATGTTGCATCAAAGACGCATCCCAATCCCTGGTGTGACGCATCACAATACACCTCGAAAGGCTCTTACGGTTGAGGCAAAATCAAAGATATTTGTCGCCAAAAGCTCCTTCGCCGTTGAAAATCTGGCTTCACACTCCTCGGTCCAAGCAAAAGGTTGATCCTTCCTCGTTAATCGTGTAAGAGGCGCGACAATCTTCGAAAAACCTTCAATGAATCTTCGTTAATATCACGCTGTCGACAAAACTCCCGATCTCAGAATCGCCTTTCTACTGTTCCCACGCTTATCACCGCTTCAATCTTAATTGGATCCACAGCCTATCCCTTCTCCTGGAAATCACGTGACCAAGAAAATTCACCTCTTCAAGCCAAAATTCACACTTCGACAGATTGGCATAGAGTTGCTTATCTCGTAATATCCGCAGTACTCGACATAGGTGTTCTGCATGCTCTTCTCGGTTCCTCGAGTAAATCAATATGTCGTCCATGAACACTACAACGAATCGATCCAAAAGCGAATGGAAAATCCTGCTCATGTAGTCCATAAACACAGGCGATTCGCTACTCCAAACGGCATCACCAAGTACTCGTAGTGACCGTATCTAGTCCTGAAAGCTGTTTTGGCGACATCTTCCTCCTTCACGCGAATCTGATGGTAGCCCGACTTCAAGTCTATCTTGGAAAAGATCGCCGCTCCACGAAGTTGGTCCATCAAGTCGCCAATACGTGGTAACAGATAACGGTTCTTCACGGTAACCTTGTTGAGCTCGCGATAGTCCACGCACAGCCTTGATCGTCCATCCTTCTTCTTTACCAACAACACCGGAGCTCCCCACCGTGACACCCTCCGTCCTATGAATTGCTTCGACTCCAAGTGTTCGATCTGGGACTTCACTCTTTCATCTCGGCGGGAGACATCCTGCACGGCGCTTTGGAAATCGGTCTGTTCCTGGAATCGGTCGATGGAGAACTCGACCTCTCGTCTTGGTGGTAATCCTGGCACGCCTTCTGAAAACGCCCTCAAAATCACACACCACGGGTACATTCTTCACGTCGATCTGCTGGAAAACTTCCGAACTAGCTAGATACATGTATTCCCTAGTTCCTTCTTTCAAAGAAACTCCAATACGCTCGTGAAAGATAATTGGAGACTCCAGTCCGGAAAAATTACAGTTTACGGGCACGATCCAAAAGGACATGGTGGTGTGACAACCAATCCATCCCGAGGATAACATCTAAACCCTTAAGAGGCAAACAAACCAAATTGACCACAAACTTTCTACTCACGAATAATCACTACACAATTAAGACATGCGGTGTTTGTGACTAAGGTTTTAGCGGTTGGGGTTGTAACTACTAATTTAAGCGGTGGCGATCCACGGTCGAGCTCAAAAGGTTCACAATCGAGAAGAAATGAAGGAATGGGTTGCACCGAATCAAAAAGAACGGATAAGGATTTACCCTCGATCTCACATTCACCTTGGATAAGATCATCACTTCGACCGCTTCCTCGCCACTCATGCACGAAAACTCGCCTTTAGCCACTGACGCTTCCTTTAGCCTTTGCGCAAGCATAGTCGGTTCAGCTTTAGGCGTAGGACAATCCTTAGCAAAATGCCACGGCTTCTTGCAATTGAAACACACCTCCTCCCTCGAGTACAATTACTCGCGTAATGTCCCGACTTTCCACATCGGTAGCAAATCACCTCGACACCGGCCTGACCTCCACTCCACCGGTACTTGGGTCATCGGACGATCGTCCCCTCGTTGTCGTTCCCACGAGGTCTGGTCGTAAGGCCTCTTCGCGGTAGTTTCTTTACGTGCAAATCTCGCCCGCACTGGGGTCTCACCGGCCCGCCACAACAGTCTTCTTCTTGGGCTCCTCACTCCTTCTACCTCGACACATCGATCAATCGGCTCTTGGAGATTTCGATCCTCAACGACACTCATCGACTTGAATGTCGAATCTCGATCTCGTTGGAATCTCTCACTTAACCATCTCTGGTCAACTTCGGTCCACGAAATGGGTGAAATACCTCGCCAACGATTCGAACTTGGCGCATACTCGGACACCGCCGAGTTGCCTTCTTGCAGCTTGAAGAAATTCTCGCTCCTTCTCGGCTCGGCGATGTCAGGAAGTACTTGTCCAAGAACCTTTCACGAAAAAGCTCCAGGTTATCTCGCGATGTTACGCTATAAACGCTTGCTTCACTCCTCTCCACCAATACTCTGCGTCTCCTAGCGATGAAGTAGGTGGCATAGTCGACCTTCACGTTGTCCGCAATGAAGTGCCTCAAAGATCTTCTCGATCTCTTGCATCCAAAGATCAGCTTTATCCGGATTTGGCTCACCGTAGAACTTCGGTGGATCATGCTTCCCGGTCCGCCAATCCTCTCGCTTCAAAGATTTCGCTCGCCGCTGTCGTTGCAAGTTCTGCCGAGTTAACGCCGCTGTCTGGCTGAGCCATCGCGTTAACTGTTGAGTTGCGGCGGTGATTGTTGAGCCATGGCTGCCGCCATCTCGGCCATAGCTTGAATAGCTCGTTCCATGTCGACGTTCTCGGTTGCAGATGTCGATTCCTACGAGGTGGCATTAGATTCCACAAAGTTCAAAACCCCGAGAATCTCACACAAGGATGTGTTAAAACACACCGCTTCAATCAAGAAACAGTTCAAACAATTTCTCAAGCAATAAGTGCTTCACTTAATCAAACAAAGAATCAACACAATACAACTAGGTACCCAACACACAACCCGACATAGTGACCGGTCCAAATTCCTATACAAATTTCTGGCCGAACCGAACCGCTCGATAATTAAAGTCAGAACGACCCGCTTCCTGACCGCTATCGAAGCTCAATATACCGAGCTCGAGTTACCGAGCTCAACACACCAAGCTCAACATAAACCTATATGAGATGTGTTTTAAAAACAAAACTCTTGTGCCTTTTAAAAATACGATATATTTTTTTATAAAACCAACTCGTGCACATCGAGTAATTCTGACTTTTGAAACATGGTGCAACTAAGACACAAGACTTAAATTCAAAGAAAACATACATGCATAACATACACATATATATATCACTCAAATAATAATGTATACAAAATACAGAGTAGCAAATGTGCAAAGAAAATACACCTAAGGTACGACGACTTCAAAAGAGTAATCATACCTGGGGGTACTTCCACAGACTCCCCACGCAGGGTCGCTCCAAAAGTAAGACCACCGCCACCCTCAGAGCAACAACACAACACCGCCTAAACTGGTCACGACCTCGAACACAAAAGAAAAACAAGTACAGTCCTCGGAAAAACAAACATCCAACAAATAAACAATCACGGCGGATAGAGGTCGTCACTGGGTCCTCGTCGAGCTCCTCCTCGGCATCGCTTCATCGCCGAGTTCCTCGCGCTCGACATCGCCTGGGTAACCGTCATGGATTGAAGGCACCACGGAAAGTGGTCAACTTCTCAACAATTCAAGATAAGCTCGACAAAAAATATAAGCAAACAAAGAAAGTATAACATTCATCGACGTGACTCGACCATCTCACTCTAAACTCGACACAACTCACAAATCCATTTTCTCTCGACTCGACAATTTTCCGAATGCACACGCTGCATCAGTATGTCGGAAAGTCGGTAAGCCTTGGGATCTCGCCTCCCTAGATGATAACTCAGGTCCCGTAGCGTGGCGACGTCTAGTCAATCTCCCGTAAACGAAAAGGGGACCTAGCACCCTCAGTTATCCGGGTCACGGCTCAAAAACGTCATACGACTCACCTAGCTCGCTCACTCGATGAACAATTCGCCGCATACGATATTCAAAGAGTTAAACACAAGATATTCAACCGCATGTCAAATAAAAGAGTAAGCTCGACATGAAGAAACGCAATTCAACATGCAATACACACTTCACGACATATATTCAATCACATTAAATACATGCAAAAACTCAATCATATCACAGCATTTCAATCTCGACACAAATCAGGAAATACACAATAACATAACCACGTAGAATATGAAATGCTCTTATTTAAGGACTTATAAAATAAAGCCTTAGAGATTTCTAGGAGTTGCCCTTACATACTATAACAAGTATAAATGTGAAGCGCCCTTACATACTATAACAAGTATAAATGTGAAGCGCCCTTACCGAAATCCAAGTTAATGCTGCTCGACAACGACCTGCGACAGGTGTCTTCTAAGAGCTCGACAACGATTTCTCTTACTCGATCTCGACACGCTTTGTCTTCAACGAACTCGACAACGACTTCGACATCGCATCTGGCCCTCAATCGACCTTGACACGTGCAGTCCTCGTTCACGGATTCTGCTTTACGCTTGGCGTCCTTGGATTCGCTTTCCGTACACCTTGATTCGAAATCACTCGATCTCGGGAATCGACTTCCTAAAACAAACACAATTCAGATCGATCTATGGTTCTAATACATCTAGCTCTCTTCCCAAACTCAATCCACAACCCAGAAAAATATAAAACTCAAGAACTGAAATATATTTTTCCTCTAACACAAAGTTAGGGATTTCGATCAAAATTTCATGAAAAGTTATCTGATGCTTCAACAGATAGATCGACAACAACAATAATCAGAAGCAACGAATAAAAATCAAGAAATCGAAACGAACCAAAAATGGGGTTTTCTGGACACTGCCGATTGCAGAAATCAGAGAAAGAAATTTGTTTTACAAGCCCAATTAATCGGTTAAAAAGATAGGTAATATCGTGAATAAGAAAACCCATCAATTTGATATGATTTGGAAGCATAAAACTGGTTAAAAATGGAAGAAGATTTAGCGCTAAACAAGAGCACAATGAAAGAAAATCTGCTTCTTCATACCTCAACTGGTGATGGTCGATCGACAAGATATGGGTCGAGAAGTTGATGATGAACAAAATTGATGAAGAAAGCTTGTGCAGAATCTCGATGGAACTCACGGTTTCGCTGATGAAGATTTTGAAGAAAATAACGAAACACAGAGCGTAAGAAGGAAGGAAGAAAGAAGAAAAGAGAAAGAATGAGTGTAGGGAATCTGGCCGTGGTATACACAAGTAGAAAGGGGTATAAACGTAACTCCAGCTATAAGATGCCAATCCCATCAATCATCTACCCGTTAACTCGTTCCTCTCATAATTACCCTCTACTCGCTTGGCCAACGACAAGCCGACAATGTAATAATTACAAACAATATAATAATAACGCCGAGTAACGTTGAAATAATACGAGGTATCATCTCGACACGATGTCGACAAGAGTGCTCGTGCAAGCCGCACAAGGTTCTAACACGAGTTCGTGAACGCGGTCTCTCAAATTTCGACTTGCGTCCTCATCGCCTAAGACGCGACTTCATCAACTCGACACGCGACCTCCTCACCAAATAGCCTAGTGCACGTGGTCTCATCAGCTCGACAAATGATCTCGGCAAACGATCTAGTCACGGGATCTCGACACAAGGTCTTGGTCGAGGTCTCGATACGTCGTCCTAATACGATGTCGATCTCGTCCTCAGGTGTTACACAACCAGTGACTTCAGAGATGTTGTTGATGGTAAAAACAAACTTGTAGCCTCTCACGGTTCCTTAAAAAATACCACCTTTGTGTAAACGAGCATTGCCCCAAAATTTTTTGATAGCCATCACTAGAACCTCAACCTGGTTCTAGAAGAAATAGTGTTCCCAGCCCATTGCCTTGAAACCACTGTAGAAGTCGAAGCCATAGAGTTTGAAGTTTTCCAAATCAACTCGATTTTCCAACAAGACTTTTCCTTCAGCCACGGTGTCGTAGATAGCCGTATACTCAGAGGTTGTTACACCAGCCATGATTGCAGTTGAGATGAAGGTGATGGAGGTTTTAGGGTTTAAACACACACACACAGAGATAGAGAGAAAGAAGAGAACGAGTACGGTTTTGCAGAAAACACAGAGTGGAGCGAAAAATGTGGAGTAGTGGGAAAGTTAATAGAGAATGGTACAGTTCTTTTTCAAAATATCGCTTCGTATTTTCTTATAAAAATAAATCAAAAAGAAAAGAAAATAAAGATTCGCCTTTTCATTAAATGCAGACGCCAAAATAAAAGTAAAAGATTTTATTGAAAACGTAAATAATCATGACTCAGTAGATATGATGAGATGCTTGAATCCTTAACACGTGTGACACGTGTGGGTGTGCTCGGACGCACGCAACCGACTTACCGGATGATGAGTTATGATGCATATGACAAATAAGATGCTTATGCACATACATGCTTATGTCATGTCAGATGCTGAGATTTAGTTTATTATCAGACGCTGAGATTAATCATTCTTCTATAAGATGAAAGTTTAAATTTCTTCTTATAAAATTGAATCTATCTTCAGCAAGGGGTTTTGTAAATATGTCACCAATCGATGATCAGTGTCTACAAATTTTATTTCTAAAATACCCTTCTGAACATAGTCTCTTATAAAATGATGCTTAATCTCAATGTGTTTTGCTCTAGAATGCAATATAGGATTTTTAGTAAGACATATGGCAGATGTATTATCACAGAAGATAGGAATGTTACTCTCTTTTATCAAGTAGTCTTCAAGTTGATACTTCATCCACAGAAGTTGAGAACTGCAACTTGCTGCTGAGATGTATTCAGCTTCTGCTGTTGAGAGTGCAATTGTGCTTTGCCTTTTGCTTGACCAAGACACAAGATTAGCTCCAAGGAATTAGCAGCCTCCACTTGTGCTCTTTCTTTCAATTCGATCTCCAAAGAAAGTCAAGATCACGTAAACCTACTAATTTGTAATCTTTGATTTCTTATAAAGCAAACCAAGATTAGTAGTTCCTTGTAAATATCTAAATATTCTTTTAACAAAGACTTAGGTGTGATTCTCTAGATCCGATTGAAACCTAGCACACGCATGCATCGAACATAATATCGTCTTGAAGCCGTAAGATAAGGTAGAGATCCAATCATACCTCTGCATAGCTTTCGATCTACCTTCTTACCAATTTCATCTTTACTAAGAGTGCAGGTAGGATGCATAGGTGTACACATAGGCTTGCAATCCATCATCTTGAATTTCTTCAATAATTCTTTGATATATTTGCTTTGATGTATATAAATACCATCACTGCATTGCTTGATTTGTATTCCAAGGAAAAACTTTAATTCTCCCATCATGCTCATCTCAAATTCAGCCTGCATAAGCTTAGAAAATTCTTTGCAAAGGCTTTCATTAGTGGCTCCCAAAATGATATCATCAACATAGATTTGAACAAGTATGAAATGCTTGTTTGAGGTTTTTCTGAAAAGAGTAGTGTCAACTAAACCTCTTGTAAATCCATTTTCCATTAAAAAGGAACTTAGTCTATCATACCATGCTCTGGGAGCTTGTTTAAGACCATATAGTGCCTTTTAAGTTTAAAACATGTTACGAAATTCAATATCTTCAAAACCAGGATGTTGTTTAACATAAACTTCCTTAGTTATAAAACCATTTAGAAAAGCACTTTTCACATCCATTTGATATAGTGTTATCTCATGATGTGCTGCAAATGAAAGTAAAATGCGAATAGCTTCTAGTCTTGCAACAGGTGCAAAAGTTTCAGTGAAATCAATACCTTCTTCTTGTGAGTACCCTTGAGCAACTAACCTTGCTTTATTTCTCACAACTTTACCATCTTCATCAAGCTTATTTCTAAATACCCATTTAGTACCAATAGCTTGCTTATCTTCTGGTAGAGTGACTAGCTTCCATACATCATTCCTTTGGAACTGATTTAGCTCATCTTGCATTGCAAGAATCCACCCTTCATCTTCTAAAGCTTGATCAATCGTCTTAGGTTCCATCTCAGAGAGAAGTGCAAAATCAGCATGCTCCTTGAAAGAGGATCTGGTTCGTACTTTGTCACCAGGTTCTCCTATGATTTGATCTTTTGGATGATTGGTTTTGTACTTCCAGCTTTTTCTTGCTTCAGCTTCCGCTTGAGTAGAATTCTTCGTCTTGTCACCACCAGATGATGAAGATGTATGTTCACCGTCTGACTTGTCGCCGAGGTTTAATTCTGAAAATAACTCATCTAGCTCTGACATAGCAGTGTCAGGCTTCTTATCATCAAACTTGACATGAATGGACTCTTCAACTGTCAAAGTTTCTTTGTTGTATATTCTAAAAGCTTTAGATCTTTCAGAATATCCCAAAAAGATTCCTTTGTCAGCCTTGGAATCAAACTTACCAAGCTGATCTTTAGTATTCAAGATATAACAAATACAACCAAAAGGATGAAAGTAAGAAATGTTTGGTTTTCTACCTTTCCACAATTCATAAGGAGTCTTATTCAAAATAGGTCTTATATAAATTCTATTTTGAATATAACACGCTGTGTTTACTACTTCTGCCCAAAAATGTTTCGCAATATCAGCTTCATTGATCATGGTCCTGGCCATTTCCTGGAGGGACCTATTTTTCCTTTCTACAACACCATTTTGTTGAGGTGTTCTAGGAGAGGAGAAATTGTGGGAGATACCATTTTCTACACAAAATTTTTGAAAGTTCTCATTTTCAAATTCTCCCCCATGATCACTTCTAATAGAAGAAATACAGATGCCTTTTTCATTTTGAACTGATTTAAAAACAAGAAATACCTTAAAAGACTCATGCTTGTGGGCAAGGAATTTAACCCATGTCCATCTAGTAAAATCATCAACAATGACTAAACCATATTTTTTCCAGTTAAAGAGGCTGTCCTTGTGGGACCAAAAAGATCAAGATGTAAAAGTTCAAGTGGTCTAGAAGTTGAAACAATATTTTTTAAATGAAAGGAAGTTTTAACTTGTTTTCCTTTTTGACAAGCCTCACAAAGGGCATCAGATTGGTACTTAAGATTTGGTAAGCCTTTAACAAGATTGTGCTTGTTTAATTTTGAGATTAACCTCAAGTTGGCATGACCTAATCTTTTGTGCCAAATCCATTGCTCATCTTCAATAGACATGAGACACTTGACATCTTGTTTTTCAAGTTCAGAAAGATCAACTTTATAAACATTTTGTTTCCTCTTTGCTGTAAAGAATATAGATCCATCGTTTTTGCTTTTTACTAAACATCCAGTTTCTGTAAAGACAACACTATAACCACTGTCACATAATTGACTTATGCTCAGTAGATTATGTTTCAGTCCTTCAACATATAAAACATTATCAATAGAAGGAAGAGAGCCTTTACCTATGCGACCAATTCCAACTATTTTACCTTTCTGGTTTCCTCCGAAACCAACGAATCCAGCTTCTCTAGGTCTTAGTTCTTGGAACATATGCTTTTCTCCCGTCATGTGACGCGAGCATCCACTGTCTAAGTACCAAGATTGGTGTGTTGACTTTGTTGCTAAGCATGTCTGCAACATAGACTATTTTATCTTTAGGTACCCATATTTTTTGGGTCCTTTCTTGTTAGTTCTTGAAGGAGGCTTATCCTTCACAGTTTTAAAAACATTACATGCACTTTTCAAATGACTGATTTATTGCATTAAGTACAATGTAAGCATTTACTATGACTATGGGATTTATCAGATGCTGAATCATTTTCCAAAAGGGGTTCATCTGATATATAACCAAGACCATGAGTTGTCGTTTTACTGACACCCCAGATCATTGAAGCTTGCTTGCTACGAGTTACACTCTCTGCAAGAAACTTTTGAAATGCTTGTTCATAGTCATTTGATTTGCAGTTAGGATTGCCTGTAACTATAGAACTCTTAGCTTGAGAGCTCTCAGCTTCTGGTTGCTTGTTAGCTTCCAGACGCTGGTTATCAACCAGACGCTGATTTTCAATTTTCAGCTTCTGGTTCTCTTCATTGAGTACAGAGTTTTCATTACGTAAAGAATGAAAATCTTATGATAGTTTTAAAAATTTCTTTTTCAAATTCTTATTCTCAATAGAGAGAGTGGTAGAGTCCTTAAGAAGATCATCAAAAGCAAGTTGAAGTTCAGAGTAGGAATCATATACTATTACCTCTTCAACTTCTTCTTCTGAGTCAATGTCAGTGTCTGCCATGAGGGCAATGTGAGCTTCTTCTTCTTTATCTTCCTCAGAGGAGGATAAGTCAAGATCTTCCCATGTTGCCATGAGACCTTTCTTCTTTTTCTTGAAGGAGCTTCTTGTGGACTTTTCTTTAAGATTAGGACACTCGGATTTGAAATGTCCAGGCTTCTTACATTCATAGCAAATGACTTGGGCTTTGTCCTTGTCTTTGCTCTCCTTCTTGTCCTTTGAATCTTCCTTCCAAAACTTCCTTCAAGTTTCTTTTCTTCCACATTCTCTGGATCTTCTTAGATATGAATGCTAGCTCATCGTCTGATCCATCGTAATCTCCATCTGAAGCTTCATCATCCGATTCTTCTTCTTGACTGAAAAGCTTTAGAAGTACTTGGTTTATGTTGATTAACTTTTAAAGCAATAGACTTACTCTTCTTGGTAGGTTCTTCTTCATTTAGCTCAAGTTCATGAGCTTTCAAAGAACTCATAAGATCTTCAAGCCGAAGAACATTTAGATCTTTTGCTTCTTGAATAGCAGTGACTTTGGGTCTCCACTGCTTAGTCAAGCTTCTCAAGATCTTTCTTACATGATCAGGTGTAGTATAACTTTTTCCAAGGGCCTGCAACCCATGAACAAGTGTTTGGAACCTTCCAAACATAGTTTCAATGTTCTCTCCATCTTCCATTCTGAATAGCTCATACTGGCATACCATCATGCTAGCTTTTGTTTCTCTTACTTGGGCAGAACCCTCATAAGACAACACAAGAGAATCCTGCATTTCTTTGGCAAAGATCAAACTTACCACATTTATCATATTCTCTTTCTGTCACAGCACGGATGAGAATAAATCTAGCCTTCTCGATTGGTTTGATATCTCTTTTCTCGATCATCGGACCGCTTTTCCTAGGTATTACAACGCCAAGGGCATTAGCGGGAGAAATGTATCCGCTTTCAACTATATCCCACAAATCAAGATTTTGTGCCTCAAGGAATGCTTTCCTCTTATCTTTCCAGTAATCAAATTTTTCTCCATTGAATAGAGGAGGACGGTTCATATGACCACCTTCAGTAGACATGTTCACAATATAGGATCTTTTCTCTTGACACTGTTAAGTGCTCAACCAAGAGGCCGAGCTCTGGTACCAACTAAACGTGAACACAAGAAGGGGGGTTGAATTGTGTTTACAACTTTTCGCAAACTTTTAGTTAAAAACACTTAGAACAAAAGTTTTTCAAAACTGTTTATATATCGGATGCTGGAAATAATCGGACGCTGGAAAAGCAGTTTGTGAAAACTTATTTTTAACACATCAAGATAAAGAGAAATAGAAAGCTATAAAGCAAAAGACACAGAGATTTATACTAGTTCACTACCAAACTGGTAGTTACGTCTAGTCCCTTCGTTCCTGAAGGATTTACACTATAATCAACCTGATTACAATTTCCTCAAGAGTATTCTTCTGTCACAACTTGACAATACTCTCAACTTCTCAAAACGACTCAGTACAGTCGAGCCTTTGAGGATACAACCTTAACTAGGCCAAAACAACTTTTACAAGTGAGTTGAAATACAGTAAAAAATAACTCTCACAGAGAGGATAAAAGATTAAGCTCAACTATAGAAAAACTTTCTAAAAGAAAGTGGCCTGACGCCGAGTTCGATTCTTGTAGTCCGAGACTTAGCACGAGACTTGATTGCTCACGAAGCGATGCTTGAGGTTGACTCTTTGTAATGTATAGCAACAGTGCTTGCTTTCAGTAAATGAGGTAATATTTCAGCAGTATTTCAGCAAGCTTTTTCACAGTGTCTCGGCACCCTCTTCAATGGATACCATGAGGTATATATAGGAGTTCCAAGGATATTACCGTTACGGTAAAAATGGCTCCTTTCCATTGAGTGAGGTAAATTCAAAAAGCTGTCTCTTTCTTCCTTTCCAGAGAATATCCCAAGAGTACATATTACCGCTGTACTACCTTGCTTTTCACAATTGCTTATGCGATTTTTGTCTTTTAGCTAAAGGTGTCACCTTTGATACCTCGTACAATAATTTTAGCGCTCGTAATCAATTTAATTTCGTTCCAGAAACTTCTGAGAGGAAGAGTAGCAACGTGACTAACACGTGATTTGAAATGAAGTTCAGACGCTCGCTCAGAATCGGAAGTTCGGACGCTTGTAGCAATTGGATAAGCCTAGTGTCATAAAGAGAAAATTCCAGACGCTCACAAGGATGAGCCGGATGCTGACACATGGAATGTATCCTTCTCTTGAGAATTACTTTCTTCTTGCTTGAGTGGCTTAGAATATATGTATTATTAGTATCTGCACACTTCAAGAAATGTTAGATCATAAATTGTTCTCTTGTGAATACTTTGTTATCATCAAAATTAACGAGGGTCTAAACATCTCAATCGTTTAGGTTCCAACAGTTTATGTTAAACAACCTCCTGGTTTTGAAGATATTGAATTTCCAGAACATGTTTTTAAACTTAGAAAGGCACTATATGGTCTTAAGCAAGCTCCCAGAGCATGGTATGATAGACTAAGTTCCTTTTTAATGAAAAATGGATTTACAAGAGGTTTAGTTGACACTACTCTTTTCAGAAAATCCTCTAACAAGCATTTCATACTTGTTCAAATCTATGTTGATGATATCATTTTTGGAGCCACTAACGAAAGCCTTTGCAAAGAATTTTCTAAAGCTTATGCAGGCTGAATTTGAGATGAGCATGATGGGAGAATTAAAGTTTTTCCTTGGAATACAAATCAAGCAATGTAGTGATGGTATTTATATACATCAAAGCAAATATATCAAAGAATTATTGAAGAAATTCAAGATGCTGGATTGCAAGCCTATGTGTACACCTATGCATCCTACCTGCACTCTTAGTAAAGATGAAATTAGTAAGAAGGTAGATCAGAAACTGTACAGAGGTATGATTGGATCTCTACTTTATCTTATGACTTCAAGACACGATATTATGTTCGTCCGCCAAAGTGTGCTAGATTTCAATCAGATCCTAGAGAATCACACCTAAGTGCTGTTAAAAGAATATTTAGATATTTGCAAGGAACTACTAATCTTGGTTTGCTTTATAAGAAATCAAAAGATTACAAATTAGTAGGTTTCTGTGATGTTGACTTTGCTGGAGACCGAATTGAAAGAAAGAGCACAAGTGGTAGCTGCCAATTCCTTGGAGCAAATCTTGTATCTTGGTCAAGCAAAAGACAAAGCACTATTGCACTCTCAACAGGTGAATACATCTCGTTGAAGTTGCGGTTCTCAACTACGTGGATGAAGTATCAACTTGAAGACTACTTGATAAAAGAGAGTAACATTCCTATCTTCTGTGATAATACATCTGCCATATGTCTTACTAAAAATCCTATATTGCATTCTAGAGCAAAGCACATTGAGATTAAGCATCATTTTATAAGATACTATGTTCAGAAGGGTATTCTAGAAATAAAATTTGTAGACACTGATCATCAGTGGGCTGACATATTTACAAAACCCCTTGCTAAAGATAGATTCAATTTTATAAGAAGAAATTTAAACTTTCATCTTATAGAAGAATGATTAATCTCAACATCTGAAAATAAACAAAATCTCAGCATCTGATGTGACATAAGCATGTATGTGCATTAGCATCTTATTTGTCATATGCATCATAACTCATCATCCGGTGAATCGGTTGCGTGCGTCCGAGCACACCCACACGTGTCACACGTGTTAAGGACTCAAGCGTCTCATCATATCTACTGAGTCATGATTATTTACATTTTCAATAAAAACTTTTACTTTTATTTTGGCGTCTGCATTTAATGAAAAGGCGAATCTTTATTTTCTTTTCTTTTTGATTTAATTTTTATGTGGAAATACGAAGCGATATTTTGAAAAAGAACTGTACCATTCTCTATTAACTTTCCCACTACTCCACATTTTTCGCTCCACTCTGCGTTTTCTGCAAGACCGTACTCGTTCTCTCTTTCTCTCTATCTCTCTCTGTGTGTGTTTTCGAACCCTAAAACCTCCATCATATTCTCTTCAATTGCTACAATGGCCGACAGAAAGGTTGGACAATACACTGCTGCCTTTGATGTCTTCTCTGAGGCAAAACTTCTGAATGAGAACCGGGTTGATTTCAAAAACTTCAAGCTATATGGTTTTGACTTTGAGGAAGGTCTTGAAAAACTGGGATGGAAGAACTACTTCATTTGGGAACCAGTGGACGTACTGAGCTACGCTATTAAGGAATTCTGGGGAAGTGCATACTTACTTAGGAAATAATAGAAGGTCACATCAGAGGATTCAAACTACGCCTCACTATCAACTCTATTGCTCAGACAATCAAGTGTCCGTGTGAAGGAATCAGTTACCACTCAAACTGGGATGATGCTTACAGAGGACTTGAGAGAGTCAATGAAGCTCTGTTTGAGAACTACCGTGAACTAAAGAAGAAGAAGAACATCTCTCCCACGGCTAAAGACTTGAAGAGCCACTACCGTGTACTGCACAAAATCATCGCCAAGAGCGTGATTTTGAAGGCTGGGTCAAGCGACATAGTGAACTACGAGCAAAAGTTCATCATGAGGAACTACATGGATGGGAAGAAAATCAATCTGCCAAGGTTGATTATCAACAATCTGATAAATGCCCTTGTCTTCTCAAGGAAGAATGTTGATAAGAAGAATATCGTCAAGACAATCCCTTATGGAGTTCTTCTCTCCATTATGATGGTCAAAGACGGCATTGTAAGGAAGCTGACTGACTCCATCAACACAGAGGAAAAGGAAAAATACTTTGGTGTTGGTGCTTTTGTTCGTCCAGAAGTTTTTGGAGTCAACAGTTTGGTCAGGATGCAGCTTATTACAGGCTCTATGATCAAGAAGGTGAAAATAGAGCAACAGGAAGGAGAAGCTGAAAAGAAAACCACCAGAAGCTCAATGGCGGTGTGAAAAGACTCTTGAGTCCCCTTCAAGGGAGACCAGAAGAACAAAGCAGAAGGTGGCACCTGCACCTACTGTTGAAGAACCAGAAGATGAAGATAGAATTCCCATCAGAAAGGTCTTGGAAAAACAATTTAGACCAGCAGCTGAAAAAGATGTTTCAGCGTCCGGTCAAGGGAAGCAAATCCGTCCTCCTCCTCCTCCTGCTGTTGTTGTCACCAGAGGGTCCAAAAGAAGGCTGGTCAAGCCATCAGAAGTTGACCCAAAGGTACTTGATTTTACTGCTGATGAATCAGTATCTGTGTTTGATACTCATGATATTATTCCTGCACCACATTTGTCTGTTTCACAACCACAAACACAAACCAGGAAAACCAGAACGAGCCTCCAACAAACCTCAACCCTCTCTAAACCTACCCAACCATCATCCACTACATTCAACATTGACCTACCACAAAATTCTTCAAATACTTCACTTACTACATATATTTCCAAACTTCACTCTCATCCCTTCAATCTGTTATTCAAAATACCTCTCATTAATCCCTTCAAACCCTACACACCTAAAACCTACAAAATCACCAAAACCACTCCCACCTTACTCACCATTACCCTTAAACCTACAGACGCTGGTGGAAGGAAAAATGTCTCATACAAACCACAGTTTGTTAAGTATGAGATATATCATAGCATCTACAATCGTCCCTCCACATGGCATTTGAAGACCTTCACCTCTGGAGCTGCCAGATTGGAGATTGCCTCTCCAATAAGTGCAACCTTCAAGGATGGAGAAGACCACTTCCAGATGTCATTTAAAGGAAGATTGAGACCAGCATCTGGAAGCAGAGCAATTCCCTTCTCTGTTGATCTTCCTAGATCCCTACCACAATATGAACCGCTCACTTTGGAAGAATGCAGAAGGTGGATTACAGATGAAGAAGCTGCCTTCATGGCAGCTTTGTCTTGAGATGAAGAAGATTGAAATGTCAGACGATACAAGGATCCTTCTTCTCAGACGTAAGAAAGATTGTACCGCATGCAGCAGAGATGGCTACCTTGGTCCGTCCCTGGGAAAAGGAAAGAACCCGCTTCCAGGCAAGCGTACCATTCAAAGAAGATCGGGCTAAAGGAATATGAGAAGGCTCCTAAAAGTACAACCTTAAGGAATTCTCTAAGCTTCCGATTGCCAAGATCTCTCGAGGATCATGCGAGAAGGTTTTACGACTTCTCCGAAGGAAGATGAATGGAGAAGCGGCTCCTCAGCTGCAATGCCGAGAAGGCCACTATTCCAACGGTTAGGCACAATGAGACCATCGACATCAATCTTAGAACAATCTACTTCGATAATGTGTTCGGATGCTCGAATCGTGCCTTTGACCGCATGAAGATTTATGACCAATGGGTCTTTGTGACCAAGCACTTCGACATTGGATTTACTTGGAGTCAATGGTGCGAGTCTTGGAAAGCCAAAGCTATGTTACCATACCTCGTCCCGTAGTGCTAGAAGAAGATGACAAGGAAAATCTGCGAAGAATTTACTGGCGAAAAATGAAGCACTCTCTTTCTCTTGTGAAGCCTTGAGTGTCTTTATCAGAAATATATGGGGAGAAGAAGCTGGAAATAGGTTTGATGCTTTCACTGCTGATGTTGTTCTACACAGAGAAATCATCTTCATGAATATGCTGTATCCAGAAGATGTGAAGTATCAATGGGAAATTCAAATAGCATCTGATCTCAGAAAACTTGGAAATTTCTTCAAATGGTCTATACCAAATGATGCATTCTTTCTAAGAGCTCAACGGAAGAAGGAATTGAGACTTAAGCTATCCAACTGGGTGCTAGCAGAGCATCAGAAGATGAAACCTGCACCCGTACCAGAAGTTGGATCTTCTACTTCTGCAGTTGAGATGGTCACTATTCCCAAAGCAGAATTTGAAGAGATGAAGGCCACCAACATGAAAGTCACTCAGCTGGAGACTGCTCTGAAATTACTTTATGAACGTCTCAACATCCCTCCCCCACCTCTACCAAACCCTTAAACTTTGTTTTGCTTTAAATTTTTTTTTGGTACTAAGTGATAATTCTTATTTTTATTGATACACTTATACACTATTTTTGCTCTAATTATCTGCCTTATATTCAAATTTTTCTAAGTCTTATTTTGACTATGATGTGTTTTTTTTACACTCTTTTTGTCTGATGACAAAAGGGGGAGTAAAAGAAAGGTATGATGGACATGTGAAAATCTGACTAACCCACCGTCCGATTCTCACCGTCCGATGAATACGTTGGAACTGAAGTATCATGCATAGCATTTCATACATAGCATTTGTGTGGTTATTTATTAATGCGCTAATATTCATTGTTCTAGTGCTCTTATAATGTTAAATAAATTTGGTACTAATGCTCTTATAATGATCAATAAATTTAATACAATTTGATTAAATCAATCCTTTTAATCAGCATCCGATCTTACTCTGATACATCTACGTATTTTGTTTTGCGATCACTTAATTGAATTTGTTTATCAACTATCGCCTAAATACTAGAATTATCTTATATATCAAAATTGTTAAATTCAGAGGGAGACCCTTGATGTCATTTTGAAACTAAATTGTTCATCAACCTTAGAAATTTGTCATCATCAAAAACGGGGAGATTGTTGGAACCTAAACGATTGAGAAGTTTAGACCCTCATTAATTTTGATGATAACAATAATATTCACAAGAGAACAATTTATGTTCTAACAATTCTTGAAGTGTGCAGATACTAATATTACATACATTTCTAAGCCACTTAAACAAGAAGGAAGAAGCTACCGAGAGAAGGATACACTCCATGTGTCAAAGATCCAAATTTCATCCTAGTATTCTGTCTTCATGAGCGTATGGAATTAACCTTTGTGACACTAGTCGTATCCAATTGCTATGGCGTCCGATCTTAGATTACGAGCGGCGTCTGAACTTCATTTTATATCACGTGATGGTCACGTTGTTGCTCCTCTTCTCGAAGCCTCTGGAACGGATTTGAATTTGATCTTATGCGCCAAAATTGTTGTCACGAGGTATCAAAGGTGACACCTTTAGCTAAAAGACAAAAATCGTACAAGCAATTGTGAAAAGCAAGATAGTACGAAAGCGGTAATATGTACTTCTTGAGATATTCTCTGGAAAGGAAGAAAGAGATGACTTTTTGAAATCACCTCACTCAATGGAAATGAGCCATTTTCTTATGGCAGTAATATCCTTTAGAACTCTTATAAATACCCCAAGGTATCCATTGAAGAAAGCTGAAAAGCATAAGAGTATATTGCTTCATTTATCGAGAACAAGCCTTTGTTGCTATACACTACAAAGAGTCAATACTCGAAAGCACCGCTTACGTGAGCAATCAAGTTTCGAGCCAAGTCACTAGACTACAATAATCGAACTCGGTTCGACACTTTCTTTTGAAAGCATTTCTATATTGAGCTTAATTTTTATCCTCTCAGTGAGAGTTATTTATACTTGTATTCAACTTATTTGTAAAAGTTGTTTTGGCCTAGTTAAGGTTGTTCCCTCAAAGGCTCGACTGTACTGAGTCGTTTTGAGAAGTTGAGAGTATTGTCAAGTTTGTGACAGAAGAATACTCTTGAGGAAATTGTAATCAGATTGATTATAGTGGAAAATCCTTCAGGAACGAAGGGACTAGACGTAGCTACCAGTTTGGTAGTGAACTAGTATAAATCTCTGTGCCTTTTGCTTTACTGCTTTCTATTTATCTTTATCCTGTTGTGTTAAAAACAAGTTTTCACAAACTGCTTTTCCAGCGTCCGGTTTATTTCCAGCATCCGTTTAACAAACTGTTTTAAAAAACCTGTGTTCTAAGTGTTTTAAACTTAAAGTTTGCGAAAGGTTTTCAACACAATTCAACCCCCTTTCTTGTGTTCACGTTCACAATTTATCTTCTAATATATATTTGAGTGTACAGGTATCAAAAGCTTCATATATATATATGTACAAATCACTCAAGGAAGAAAAAGAAATATACAAAAGAATTGAATACAATCCACTAGTGTCAGCATTCGAACTCACTTCAGCGTCTTGCTAACAGCAAACGTCCAGCAGTGTGACTTCTTGACACGTGGAACACTCAATTGCTGCGAGCGTCCATCCTCTCTTCTGAGCGAGCGTCTGATCTCTTTAATGAAGCACATGATGATCACGTTTTTGCTCTTAGCCTCAGATTGTTCTGGAACGGAATTCGAATTTGATTTTGTGCGCTCATTTTGATGTACGAGGAAGCAAAGGTGACACCTTTAGCATAAGACAAAAATCGTACAAGGCAATTGCAAATAGCAGATAGTACGAAAACGGTAATGTGTACTATTCTGATATTCTCTGGAAAGGAAGAAAAGGACTACATTTCAAATTACCCCACTCAATGGAAAGGAGATATTTTTACTGCAACAGTAATACCCTTGAAGACTCCTATAAATACCCCAAGGTATTCATTGAAGAAATGTTGGACAATCTGTGAAGAAACTTCATTCTGAAAGCAATATTACTCAAGTGTGCAATCAAGCTTCGTGCCAAGTTTCTGGTCTACATAGAACTGAACTCAGCGTCTTATACTTTCTTTTAGAAAGCTATTCTATTTTGAGCTTAATCTTTTCATCCTCTCTGTGAGAGTTATTTTGATTGTTATCAAAATCATAATCTCTTTTGTAAAACTGTATTTGGCCTAGTTAAGGCTTTGTTCCTCAAAGGCTCGAATGTACTGAGTCATTTTGAGAAGTTAAGAGTATTGTCAAGTTTGTGATAGAAGAATACTCTTGAGGAAATTGTAATCAGTTGATTATAGTGGAAAATCCTTCAGGAACGAAGGGACTAGACGTGGCTACCAGTTGGTGGTGAACTAGTATAAATCTCTGAGTTTCATCCTTTACTGCTTTACTTTATTTATCTTTACTTTGCTCAGTAAAACAAGTTTTTATAAACTGTTTAAATTTCTGCATCCGGTCCTGTTTAATTCTCTGCATCCGATATACAAAACAGTTTTGAACAACTTGTGTTGAAGTTTTTATGTATAGTTTGCGAAAAGTTTTTAACATAATTCAACCCCCTCTTGTGTTCACGTTCAATTTCATCACAGAGGAACGCACAATCACCACTTTCTTCCATAGCCACATCACTACCATCACGGAACTTGCAAAACCATCGCACACAGCCCTATTCTCCGTCAAACCCGTCGGCGAATGAAATAAAAGATAATCTCTGACCATGCTTTTGTGCCAGATCTTTGAACAACTATGCCAAAGCTATTGCGGCTATTGCTTATGTAAACAAAAGATTGTTGCTTTTTACTTAACGATTGAATCTTTCATTGTAAGTTTGATGCTTTTTATTTTATTGAAAGATTTTGGCTTAGTTTGAGCTTCTGCTTTATGATAATCAAATGTTGAATGAATCTTCCATCTCTAATTTTGATTTTTGCTTCTTCCACATACTTCCCTACCCCCTTTCTATTTGTGATAATCACGTGATAAAAATCAAAAAAATTTCTCTTAGATGCTGGGATTTTTATTTATTTATATATTTGAAATTCAGCATTGGTGGAAATGGGTTTTGTGAGATGAATAATTATGAGATTATTGTTTTGATTTTTGCACGGCAAGCTACTGTATTTGCTTGTAAAGTTTTGATTTTTGCCCAATATAAGCCCAAACCATTTCAACTCACCCGAGTGAACCGCCAAACCGTAAAACTGAAACCCGCCCAATCCGAAATAACTACTGGACGGGAATGGGCCTTACATAGGACTCCACGGTTTGGGCCGGCTTGGGGTTTTTGGGCCCGAACCCACCCAAACCCGACCGCTGTCCAGCCCTAAGAGAAACCATGAATTAATATTCAATAGCGTTATTATCAAGAATTCAGTCTCGTGAAGCGACAAAATTGGGGGGTTTTACAGCTACTCCTGCCTGGTAATTCAGAGTCATCATTTCACTTTTCCAACCTATTTTTTTTCTTTTGATATTAACTATTCTCACATTTCTCATCTTCGTAATCACCATCCTCGTTTTACTAATTAATCACCATTCTCTTCTTCTTCCCCTTCATCTCTCCTCTGAACCCATTTTCTTCTTCATCTAGAATACAGTTGAAGGCAACAACAAATTGCAAGAGGCGAAGATGCAAACATTGGAGGTCGAAGAAAAGCGCGATTGCGGTAGTCATGGGTCGCTAGAGGTCACTCGCTACGAAGAAACAACCCCCTATAGATCGCCGGAACTGCCAGTTTTGCCCGGTTTTCTCGGTTCCTCAGCGGTTGTCCGATTTCCTGCCCGGTTTATCAACTGAGCGATTCTCAGAGTCTTTTAGATCGAACTACTTACCGGTCCCCGTCCAACCGGTTCGACCGGCCGGTCCGATTTTCATAATTATGATTATAAACAAATTGATCAAGTAGTTTAGGGGCATTCCCCATACATATTAAAAAACCAATCCTAATAGCTAAAACAACCAAATCAACAACATTACACATAAATTATGCAGATTCCAGATTCACATCACTCCAAAGTCTATATCCTAATATCCAAATAGTTGGTTTCTTCCTTCCATGGTCAAAGACTAAGAAAAAAGGAGATGCCACAGTCTTAACATTTATCCAATTAAGGATCATTTCTTTAGCCTTTTTAGACTTAGTTTGACTATAGGTGGTCTCGGAAAAGTCCTTATACACATGGTCAGAACCCAAACAATGGTAAGCAGTGAAGATGCAGACAAAGGGCTCGACTGCAAGAGGGACTACACACTTTATGTATTTCCAAAAGGTTGAGATCAAATGGGGCTTTTTAACAAACACCTCAAGAGCAATATTCATCTGGAGGTTTTGGCGGAGGCCAAGAGGGAACCATTTCAGAAGGAGGTGGCTCGACAAAGGGCTGCGGCAGAACTAAGCTCTTGAGGGAGCATCTGTTTCCAGCAGTGAAAACCCCTTGTCTCGTGATGGTGATTCAGGTGCTAGGCGTACCGTCGGTGAAGAGCAAGGGGAAGAAATGGTGGTATCCTAAGAGTGTGTAGGAACTGAAAGCCATAATTTTCCAAAAAAGGAACTTACCCCCATGATGTTGCACAGATCTAGTAGCAGTGATGGTTGGAAGACAGATCCATGGCAGTTGGCTTGGCCTTCCCGAGGTTGTACCGTGGTGGGGGTTCTAGGTTCCAAAAGTTGAATCCAGCTCTGGAGACGGCCGGGGGGGGGGAGGGAGCCCACAATGATGAATAGTGAGGCGCAGGGCGGAGAGCCAAAGGGGATGGTGGGTACCAGCATGGAGGAAGAATGGCAGTCTCCCACAGCGTGAGAGGAGAAGTGTTTGGCCTTTGGCCATTAAACCCCAAAGAAGGGAGGAGAAAGAACCTCCACAAAGGGAGGAGAAATAACCTCCATCAAGGGAGGAAGAGGAAGTCCGGTGGCGGCACTTTAGGGCAAGGAACCCTAGCAGAGCACGCCTCGGGTCCATGATATTGATACTTGTGTTTTTATAGGTAAAGCAAATTACGTAGTTTTGTATTCTTTGTTTTACTTTGTGCCAAATGTCAATGACAGAGTTTTAAAACAGGTCTGCAACATCAAGCTATTTGACGTCTGCACAACCGCGATTGAGGTCGCGATTTTTCGCAATATCAAGGACTGCATTATCTACTGCAATTTAAAACTAAAACTTTGGTCATGTGGTGAATTGACAATTACTTACAATATGAAGCATTAACCATTTATTTTATAGATACCATTTACTGTAGGGGTTTCTCTGTACCAAGTAGTAGGCCTATATCAAAGGAGGAAGATTACTGCTACCAAACGAGATCATGGCACACATTGGTCGTTGCACCTGCTAATTCTATATGGCGTCTGTGCCATGCTCGCTAGATTTTTGGGTGGACTTCTTGGTGTAGGTAGTGAATTCATCATGGGTCCTTTGTTTATTGAATTCAAAATCGCTCATCAGGTAAACTCAAGTAACACTTATAATCGTTGTTTCAGAAATGCTAACAACACACTTTCCAACACTATTTCCGACTCACTCTCTTTTATTAGTTGAAATCCATATCAATTCTTCCGCCAACTTTACGTGGGACTCATATAATTTAGTGAGACTCATTTTTGATATAGAAAACTCATTTGAATTTTAACCAATAGAAAAAAAGAAAGTTGCATAAAGTGTTAGAAAACTACTATTCAATTTTTTTTCTAGGTAGCAATGACATTTGAACCAATAGTCTCATGCAAACTATTCATATCCCTCTAGGAGTCCAATCCTACCGCATTTTTCATTACATAAATTGATCAAAATATAGTTATCTTAGTTTTCATAATCCTGTAGGTAGCAAATGCCTCGGCCAATTTACGAATTGGATTGCTGATTTTGTTTAGGATCAGTTACGTTTTTCATTCCCGTTGCCTAGTTCAGTTTGTAGTTTCCTCTTGGGAAATAATATCCCCACCCCACCATTTCATTTCCCCACCTCTCTCTCTCTCCTCCCAATTTTTCTTTTTACCCCTACCCACTCATCCCCCCCCCCCCCGGGGGGTAGTAGTAGTTCATAGTAGTCATACACGTGGGAATCATTGTCCCGTGATCGTAAATGCTGGAGGGACCTTTCATTTATACTTGGGACATTCAAAAGCATACGTGCAACTACTGTTAGCTTCTTCCAAACAAAATATAATTAATTGCTAACTCCAAATCCCTTCAATAATTCAACATATCTTCTAGTATTCTTCCATTTCTCATTTATCAGATTTATCAACCAAAAGGAACTTTTTTTTGCATGGTAGTTGGAGCGAATTGGCGGGTACGGTCATGGGAAGTGTGCTTCTGATTTCATTCAAATTTTTTGGTTGTTTTTGTCTCTGTTTGTTCCATAAAAAGCGTTATAAGTGAAGTACCTAGAACAAATCGAGCACAACATTTTTCTTACCATGTCAAAGCTATGGAATTCATATATGGAGTCACTTAGGATATCAACATGTCTGGCCAGCAAGTTCTTTACATATTTTGCCAAAAATAATTAGGAGCATTTGATAACGTGTATGCTCTTATGTGTCATTCTTAAAATAAACACACCAAGTGTACCCATGTGATAGAAAAATATATTCTCTATTGCGTTTGGTTCTTCCAATTTTCTTATATACACACATATATATAAATATTAAATCTGTATAATCTCTGCAAATTAATTATTTATTTTTATTCACGGATTGAGAAACATCAAATTTGATTGTTCAATTATTTATAGGAAATGGAATTTGGATGGGAAATCATAGTTGGCACCTTGATTGGAATATTGGGAGCAGCATTTGGAAGTGTAGGGGGAGTTGGTGGTGGGGGCATCTTTGTGCCAATGCTAATCCTCATTATTGGGTTTGATCCAAAATCAGCAACTGCTATTTCAAAATGTAAGATTATGTTTATCTGATTTATTTTGTTCTATTCTATTCTATTATCTATTAGTTAGAACACCCGTGTTTCAAAGTATGGGTCGTAACACACACTCCGAGAAATAAAAATTGGGTGGGAAATAGTTTTTAAGCAGGTGAATAAGATGTTGCCACGACTGTAATTATGTTTCTTAAATAGTAAATAGAATAGTTTTAAAAAAGTTAACTACAGTGATGACACGTGGCGAAAGCTCGTTAACGCACTCAAAACTCTTCCTGCATTTTTTTCTTTTCGGATATGTTGTGCACCCGTGAATCACGAGTACCTCTGACTAGCGTTGTTCCGAAAATACTGTTAATGCTGCTTTCCGAATGTTTCTTAAAAAATTGTCCTTAAGAATATAGGATTTCCTAGAAAGAAACTAGCTACTTGTTATTAATAAACTACTCTTATAGTGTGTTTGGTTCCGGAGAGAAATTGTGAAGAAAGAAATAGGTGAGAGAGAATGTGAGAAGAGAGAAATAGGTGAGAAATATGGTAGATTTAGAGTATTGTTTGGAATAAGAGAAAGACAAGAGAAATAGAAAAGAGAGAAGTGTTGATTATTTTTTAAAAGACAAAAATACCCTTAACTAAAAAATTAATATACAATTATTTTAATTAATTAATTAATTCATTAATGTAATTAATTTTAATAATCAAATAATTTTAATTAATTTAATTAAATTAAATTTATTTTATTTTATTTTATTTTTATTATTATTCTAATATAACTTAATTATTGATATAAATAAATTATTAATTTTAATTTACTTAAATTATTATTTTGTTTTACTTTAAAAAAGTTTGTGAGCGAGCACCTGCAAATATGTAGTTGGTGCTTGTTTTTTAATGGGGGTAGTTGATTGATGCTCAGAAGCAGATACATGAACTCATTCACCGTAGTGTAATATGACATGCGCGCATACAATCAAAATTGAGAAATATAAATAAAATTGGAACAGAAGGGTGAAAACGTAAATATAAGACAATCATGCCATCCTCCGTCGCTTTCTTCGCTAATTTGAGGAGACTGTAAAAAGTAATGGGTCCCACTATTTTTCTTTCTCTCTTCCCTATTTCTCTTTAAACCAAACAAAAGAGATTTATTACTTCTCTTCTATCACTCTCTCTTCCCTATTTCTCTCAAAACAAACACAGCATAACACTGAATTTGCTTGACTCTGTTTCAGGCATGATAACAGGTGCAGCAATCTCAACTATATTTTATAATTTGAAGCAAAAGCATCCCACACTTGATATACCAATTATAGACTATGATTTGGCGCTGCTTATCCAACCCATACTCATGCTTGGCGTTAGCATAGGAGTTATTTTAAGTGTACTGCTTGCGGATTGGATGGTCACTGTTCTTCTAATTCTTCTCTGTATAGGTAAAGTTAAAAAAGACAACATGTGCCAACTTTGCTCTTCTAATGTCACTCAGTAGTATGGTTCATTTGCAATATTGAGACTTGCAGGGATATGAGTTAAGGCTTCCTTCAAGGGTGCCGAGACATGGAAAAAGGAAACCATGAAAAGGGTAAATACTACAAATTTTTACTGTTGGAAGCGGTTCCATGTGTAAGTGAATAGTGGTTTTAACTACTAAGTAGATCTTGGGATGACAATGAGGCGGGACGAGGGCGGGGTCGGGGAGTAATCCCCCGCTCCCGTCCCCGTCCCTGTCCCTGATTCCCGCCACGGGGAGTTTTGATCCCCCGTCCCTGTCACCACAGGGAGTTTTTCTACCCATTCTCGTCCTCACGGTCCACGCAGGGACCATGAAAATTAAAAAAGAAAAATTACATTCTTAATATTCAAATTCAATAAACATTATGATCACATCTACCACCGTAAACCACTCCTATCTCTACAACTATTGTTCCAATCAGAACAACTTCAAAAAATGAATTTACATAAAAAAAAACAATGGAACTAATATCCATAACTCCAAAGGAAAAACTGCAACCTGAAACACACAGAAAAGAAAAACCAAAATCAATAAGACCCATTGCAAACTTACATCGGAAGAACAGAGATATCAACCATGATTAAAAAAATAGTTATTTTATTTTGAAAAATAAAGATGAAAAGACTAAAATGACAAATATATTCACTACAACATAAAACGAAATCAACAACGTTTATTTTTTGCCTTCGCCAGCACTTAAAAGCGCTGCCTAATTACCCGTTGGTGATTGTGTTTCAAAAAGACATCGTTTGGGAAGCGCTGGCGATTCCCAGAATAATTAGCCCTTCTTTGAAAAAGCGCTGTCTAATTCTGAAAATAGACAACGCTTCTTCAAAGAAGCGCTGGCTATTTGGTTTTTTTTTTTTTACTGTTTTAGTATTATGCTGCCGCATGCAATTGCTAGAAGCCGAGAACATTTTAAGGTTTAAAATATATATGAACAATGAACCTCAGAACATAAATATAAAAACAACTATGATATCAATTTATATTTAAAATGTTCAATATTAATTTGAAAGAAATTTCTAACAAAAAGTTTGGCATAATCACTCCCCTAAAATATTGACATCCCAAAATAACATACATGTGTATATAACAAAACGGTACTAACCAAACAAAGCCTCATATGGGCCAACATCATATCACATACTACTATATATATATGCAACAACACAAAGATCATACACGTAAAACAAACTTTCTTGCCACGTAGGAGCATCACTCTTCCTTTAATTCAAGAATTTGAGAATCAGAGTATGACTTGTATCTACAGTCGGGAAAATATTGCGAAATGAAAAATAACTCATATTAGAATTGAAGTGGAAGAATGGTGAAATGTAAGAGTAATTAAAGTAGAACAAATTGCATACCTCCTTTGGGACTTCCATTTGGTCGTGAACAATAATATCTTGAATATACTTCATAACATAGTACCCACAATCATTGTTGTTTCGTTGTTTGGGGCACTATAAAATTAAATATATTAAATCAATATAGATGTAATTTTTAAAATTAAATAATTGCATAAGTATTTTGATAAATACCTTTACAGTTATCTAGTTAATTGCGGTGGATGATTTGAAAAATCGAGACTTGGAACTTGTATCAAGTTCTCGATGAATCATCAAAGCCCTGAGTGCAAAAACAAACATCATTAATTTTGAATCATCAAAATTCAAAATTCATAGCACACAAAACTCAAAATAAGCACAATTTAACACTATATATTATATTCTTACTGCTCTTACGTATCCTTCATTTTTTTATGGCAGCTCAAATTCTTTTGCAATGGATCTAAATAGCACACCATGTTTGCATTGAGATTGATTGCTAACAATACCCAATGTTGCCTACAAAAAAGTTGATTAAGGAAATCCTAATTAGTATGTAATAACATTTCACAAAAATTAGTATCGCGTTAAGTAAGTCATACATATATATATATATGATTAAATTAAATGACTCAACCTATGTTACACGGTGACAGAAACAATGTCTTATATTCAGAGTTTGCTAGTGCCAAGTGTTTAGTTATATAAGTTTTAACCGCGATAAGATCATATGCCAAATCTGTGCTCTGTGGGCACAAGCCCACAAACCTCTGAGCCCGTCCTTCTGAGATTCGTATCTCATAATACTAGTACCTTAAATTAAACATATACGAATTAAGGATCAACAATAACTTCAATATTTAGGTGAAACAATGGGGAAAAAAATATAGTTTAAAATTAAATGTAGTACCTAATATATACGATAATAATAGTCTGACTGATCCAAGCACCATAAACAAAAATTTTAGACAGTTCATCCTTGGCACCAAGAGCCAAGGAGAATTCGTCTTTATGCCCCAAAACTTTTGGAGAAATTTTTAAATCCAGTGTTGCTCCATCAACCAGATTATGATTAGCATGGACTTGAAGAAACGTAAAAAATGTTGTAACAGGAGATGTGGAAGGGGAAGGTTGAGATTTGCCCTAATTCTTTGCTAGGGATGTAGCTGACCCAACTGTTTGCTGCTTCCCCTTGCTCTTAACCTTGTCCTTGGGTTTGGATTGTACGAGTACCTAAATATTTTGTATTAATTTCATAGATACATAGTTAGTAACCACGTAATTTAATAAACATATGATAATGAATCATGTTTATTAAAAAATAACACGTCACTTACTCTTACGAGTTCCTGCGGCCATGCCACAAAGGTACCTACTGCCTCTCCCATGTTGTTGATACCTGTGTCATCAAGTGGAATTGGCAACAGTGCTTCTGCCTCGTAAGCAATGTCAACTCTGACTTTCACATGACCGGGAAGTAATGGACGATTGTGCAGCATAACACTTAAATCGGTGTAAGAAATGCCCTTACCAGCCGGTCGAGACGATAAGGGCAAAAACAAGGGACACTCTATGATGCCCTAAACCATTAATTAATAAACAAAATATTAGACATGATAAATCAATGATGCAATATGTACAAGTAACGAGAACAATTTCTAATGCTCAATTACCTCATATGACTTAAGAGTGCATCTATCCATGGGTAAACTAGGCTTGTGTTCCTCCACCGGTGCCATTACCTCCACCGGTTCCATTACCTTCACCAGTTCCTTAAGTAATCAACATCCACAATAATATTAAATTAGAATATTTTTATACTTCAATTTGAATTTCTAACAAAATTTTGGTAGAGTCTTGTGACACCCTCTACCTCGTCGTAGAAGAAATGCATGGAAACGTATGCGAATAAGATAAAAATGTGGTTTTATAAAAATCTTTCATGGAATAGAAGTTTCACATCAACATAACTCATTTGCGGAATAAAAACAAATTGCGGAATTAAAACCCAACAACCTGATGTCATATATCTTAGAGCTTGACCCTTTGTTTTACATCGGTAATTAATATCAATATAATACGTAAATAACTCCTAGGCTAAGCTGCAGCACATAGTCTACTCCTCAGCGTCCACGTCCACGTCATCACCTGTAAACTCATCGTCTACTCATACACGGGGTGCACAAGTAGCCACAAAACACAGAGGGGTGAGGAATCATACTCAAATGAAAAGACAACGACATAGGCAAAATAATATGCTGCATCAACAGCCAAACAACGTTTCAATCATGGTCAAACATGTCTCGACAATAAATTGTCTTGTATCATCAAACGGTCGGGAGTCCTCCGTCAACAACTAGCTAACGCAAACCTACAACTTATTCAACATAACCTTAGGTTCAACATGTAACGAGTATAACAACCAGTATACGACAATCAAACAAACGCCACACAATCAACCACAGTCCTACGTCGGCAAACTGCTAACGCGAATCTACAACTATTCAACTTAACCTTAGGATCCTTTATTTACTTTCAACATAAACAGTGGGGTACTCATTAACGGGCTCCTTAGAGGCTGGGTCTCATAAACAGGCTCTTTAAAGCTGGATCCCATAAATGGGCCAATCATTGACTGGGTCCATAAATGGGCTCTTTCAAGCTGGATCTCATAAACGGGCCAATCATTTGCTGGGTCCATAAACGGGCCTTTCAGAGCTGAGTCCCATAAGCTGGCCTTGCAGAGCTGATTCTCCCACAAACATTCATCAAAGAGTACCCATTAACGTGTTCCTTAGAGCTGGGTCTCACACAAACCACAATCAACAAGACTAGTCAACATACACAAACAACAATCAACAAGACAAATCAACATATACCATACTTGGACACAACCCGTGATCAACACCAATCATGGGGTTACTAACCGGTAACCCCTTCAAATAAGTCAAACATTCAACATTCAATAAGCCTAGGTGATTACTACCCTTAACCAACACTTACAAATCATTTTGAACATCAATTTATCATTACGTAGGGGTGTGAATCAATTCAGGAGCCCTGTGAATCGATTCAGGGTCAAAACGTCAATCTGTGAATTGAATTGTACTGCTATGAATCGATTCACACAGTGATGAATCGATTCACAGAACTTGCAGTAGTGCAGTAACACAGTTTTTCTGTTATTCGCGCATTGGGGACCCTTCCTAAGTGGTCCCACGTCCAATTCAAGGTCCGGGGCAACTACTAAGTTTTCCTTAAGGTCTCTACTCATTTATCCTTGATTCAATTCATAACTTTAATCATTAATAGTTCCATATTTATCCAAGGTGATTCAGATATATCTTTCATCCTCCTCTTAACTCTTAATTCATAACTACTCATTCTAGTCCATTTAATTCATCAAGTCTCAAGTCTATTAGAGGTTCTTTATTCAATTTAACAATTCTACCTTATAACACAATCCTTAGCTACCTACATCAAGTCTTTCCATTCTAGATAACAAATTTCACTCGTTTTATTACATCTTAGCAACTGCAACTAGTCTAAGCATATAGTCCCCATTCAATCATGAAAACAGTAGTTATAAATCATCATTCATATTATTAGACAACTTCAACCATACCAATGTCCACTAAACATGCTTCTTCTAGTCTCAATTCATCAAACTCAATAAAATAACACTATCCATTCATCAAAGCGTTACATACACAACATTTATTACTTTTAAATTAATCCTAAGCATATCAGCGCATACTTAACAATCAAAATAGTGAATAAAATACATGTATCATACTTTCACACAATTATCACACATTGTTGAGTCCTACATCATGCTTTTATTATATGAATACTTCCAATACAATCAACCAATACCAATCGTGCATATAGTCATATAAGAACACTAGTTAACAACCCCAATTCAATTTTAAAATATGAAAACTCTTAGCAAAGCATTAAAACAACGATTACAACATATCAATCATGCTTTTTTACAATTAAATAGAACCAATAATCCTAGATTATGCTCATACTAATAAACACACATAAAGCACGAACCTTTTGTTGTTGTACATACATCAATTTACTAAAACATGCTATTTATCAATACTAAATTACTTCTAAACATGAGAACTCTTAATTAAATTGTCAAGATAGCAACTTCTTACCACAATTCGTCTTATTAAACAATACAACTACAACTAATGATCTAAAGTTATTCTAAAGCACATAAAGCATCAACCTTTTGTTATTAAACATGTATTAATCTACTAAAATATGCTAGTCATCAATTCTAATTTAATTCTAGACATAATGACATCTAATCAATATCCAAAACAACAACTTCATATTACAAGTTATGCCATTAAACAATCCAAACAATACTAGTTATCCTAAACCATGCATTTTCTAACAACAACACATAAAGCATCAACCTTTAAAGGATAAACATACTTTAATCCATTTAAACATGTTAATTAAAAACTCTTATGGCTCCTTGCTCATACAAGGGCCTCCAATTAAATTAAAACATAAACCATAGGTATCCAAATCTATGCTCTTACAAAGATTACACAACAACAACTTTGCCCCGCAAGGCATAGGGATCATGGGACATCCCTAATATATTATTTGAAGCCATAAGCCTCTTTCTAAGATATCATCCACCCCCATACCTTAGACAGAAGTTGTAGCCTTCCAAAAGTGTCCTAGAAGATCTGGGTTTGAGTTCTTTGCTACTCCAAGCCTTGTGTTATCCAACAACTCCAAGTTCAACAATTAGAAAAGGGAGGAAGAAACTCTAAGAGGGTAAAAACCATAGAACAGTGAGGGTCACAAATTTTGATTCATAAAAATAAAAAAGAAACCAAAAGGAATGAAGAGAATGTTCTTACGGTCACAGCCTCGAAGACGGGACTCGATTTGGTTGAGAAACGAGAGAGAAACGGCAAAAACGGTGGCAACGGCAACAATAGAGCTCTAAGGAGTTCTAGGGTTCTTGAGAGCTCTTAACCAATGTTTAAAACTAGGTTTTAGAGTCCTAATAAGTCTAGGATCAGGTTTGGGTCGTGATTTATGAGTCTCATCACGTTTGGAGATGAAACGGGCCGAAACGAGGCGGCCCGCTAATTAAAAAACGCTGTCAGCAGATGTGAATCGATTCATGCACGTGTGAATCGATTCACAGAGTCTATTTTGGACATAACTTGAGTTACATGTGTCTCATTGAGGCATTCTTGGTGGCATTGGAAAGATAAGAGAATTTCCTACAAAATATTGTTTCACGGTCCTTTCCTAAAACGGACTCTAACATGGTGTAAAATCTATTTAAAGTTGACTCGGGTGTTTCCAATTCTACACTTGCACTGCATTGACTCGGGAGAGCATATCTAGAGTTGTAGGTATCGAAATTGAGTCAAACTAAAGCCAATTGAAAGATAAGGGATAAAGCTATAACTTTCATGAAGACGCATAATTCCCATTCAGTCCTTAAAGGGTTAGAAAATAAAGAATACGATGACTGGGTTGATTAAACATAATGATAGAGAATATGGACATTCCAAAATTTATCAAATACCTATAACAACAAAAAATATCATATACCAGCCAGCACAAGTCACTATACAAGTCTACCTAGTATGCAATTCACAAATACTTAATCTACCAAACAAGTCTTTGAAGTAGCCAATTCACAAATACTTAATCTACCAAACAAGACTTTGAAGTAATCTGATTTATTACCTTGTGTGACTTAAGAGTGCAACTATCTTTAGTGCTATCTCTGGCGCTAAGGTACTGATCCATCTCTACCAGTCCCTTGTTCTGATGCATACTTTTCAATTCCTGGACCTCACGATAGAGATGGGCTACCATCCTTTTCAACTCTTCATTTTCATCTTTTCTAGCGCGCTTTGGTGCACCGAAGATAGCCTTTTGAGAAACACCAAATCTCACGCCCCTTACACGACCAGGATACTCTTTGATCGGTATGACTTGGGTAAGGATGCCTGTTACACCACCCTGTGACATAGACTGTTGTGATAAGGTCTCCTGAGACATAAATATTATTAACAAAGATTGTTAAATATTATCACTATCATAAGAAAATTGCAAATGAAAATGTTAATTAATATATCATACATACAATTCTATTAGCAACTTCCATAGTGGGGGGTGATCAATCTCACCATCCTTGTTGCGGCGGGCTTCTATCCACAAGACATGGCGATCAATTGAAGCTGATGATACATCTTTTCCAGTCATCTTCAGCAATACATATTAACAAAGAAATTGAAATTCATCAGTGTTAATTAGGTTTAGGGTTTAGGGTTACATATATTTTAGGGTTACTCTGCATACCATATCTTCCCCAATGCCGGGATACCCCTTAACCCCTCCTCTGTATGGGTAAGCAGGATTTGATGCTCTCTGTAACACCCGTAATTTTACGCTGCGTTATTTAACGTTATTATATTATAGAATGTGTTAATTATGCCATAATAAGCAGTTTCCTGTTGGATAAGCAAGTGAGTTAATTAGATCAAGATAAAATTTAATTTAAGAATTTATATTCATATATCAAAATTTGTTGAATAATTCTTATGAATATTAAAGTATACGGATTCTTAGGGTAATTTTTTTTATCCACAATAAAATTTGAAACGAATTCCGATTTCGATGAAAATCGAATCGTAACTTGTTATGACAATGTTTGAGTGTTTTCAATTGTTTTTTTCTTATTATTTATGGATTAATTATTATTACGCGGTAAATTAATTTCTAAGTAAATTAATTACGCGATTTGCCGGCGAGCGAATTATTGTGAACGCAATTACTCAAGGCCGTAATTTTTAGGACCCAAAAATCTAAAATTAGTAATTATTCATTAGTAGAATGTTTATGTGTCAAGTTTTCATGTTTAGCTTAAGGTTTTCTGAAATTAGGTTGCTAGGTGTCAATGGCTTAAAGTTTAAAAAAAAATCTGCTTAAATTCATTTTCAGCCAAGTAAAGAATTTGGATTAAAATTATTTTTTTTTCCTCTCCTTTATAACTAGAACAAGTAGCTCCCCTTTTATTTTCTCTTTCCTTTTCAATTTTTTTTCCTTTCTTTGGTCTCCTTCCATCCAGCATCAAGTTAGTGAAGATTTGAAAGTCAAGTTCTCCTCTTATTCCCTACTTCCTGGAACGTAAGTTTTCCTTCTTTTAAATATTTTTTTTCCCATTTTTCAGCTCCTAAAATACTACATCATCTTGGGCAAGATAGTAGTTGTAATCAAGTTCCTTTTCTTTTCTTCCATGAAACCAGCCGTGGCTTATGTAGTGGGTTTTGGCATTAATTCTTTGTTTTTTTTATTGTCTATTTTACTATGTAAATTATGACCATGATCATGAAAAAAAAATATGACACATTTTTTTTTTTTTTGATTTGGGGACCCTAGGCTGCAAGCTTGAAAGGGAGAAGGGAAGAGATTTCTCATGCGAATCTTATTAATTTTTTTTTTGGTAAGGCCAACTTCTAAATATAAATAGGAATGGACTCTGGTATACTGAAATGTGTTTTATGTTCATGAACTATGTATTTGATGTTTAATATGGTTGAAGTTGTTTGAACTTGCTGAGTTATTGTGCTTCCGAGTTGTTGGACTGTTGAATTAATTATGTGAATATATGCTTGATTGATGTATATTGTTGGTGTTGTTGGATAACTTAATAATTATTTAATGTTGGATAATTAAATATTTATTGATTTATGCCTTGTTGAAATATCACACACCATGGTATGTTCATTGGGGTGGTTAAAGGCATCGTTGCATCGTGTCTTGTTAGTAACGTCGACCTGAATATCCTGGGTGATGGATTGCCCATGGCCAAAGGAATTTAAGGAACGCCGTTAAATTTTACCATCGCAGGGGAAAGTGTCGGTCTGGTACGTACAGCTCGATATGACCTTCGTGTATGGATTCCAGAATTAAAACTACATTGACATATAGTTGCGTCAATAGGATCTTGGGTGCATCCTTATTGTTGTTATGAATGCTGTTGACCTGAATGTATATGTTTTGAAAAAGGTGGTTATATCTTATAATATGTCTGAATATTATAATTGGTTGTTGTACCTGTTATTTGTAATATCTGCTTATTTTTAAGAAGTTGACCCTTGCCCGTGGTTCTTTCAATCAATGATTGTAACCCAGCTGATGGAGAAGACATATGTGATACCGGCGATGAGGACGTCGCCGGCAGTGACGTTTGAGTTTCTGGACAGAGACAGCCCGCTGGCATGGAGATTTGACCCCAGCTCCGGCCGGTTAGAAATGCGATGGGGATATTGTAGAAGTTACTACGGTTGCGCAGGATTGGCCACACGTGGAGAGATATATTGCGGGGCGGTAAGCTTTAGGTTCGGTGATGCAGATCGTCGAGGGATGGCTAAGCGTCACGGTAGGACCAGGTCGTTCCTGGCTGACTACTATTCCTCTAGTTGAGCCTTACGGGATTCCACAGACCACCCTACGAGAGGCATCGGTTTCTTTGGATATTGGAGTTGGTAGGACCGTTCATATGGGTATCGGATCTCGAGGTTGGGATGCGAGAGCATCCACCTCGCGCACGATGGTTGATGCACGTACACCCACGCAGATCCTACCCCACCCGAAGATTTCCCCGACTCTTCCCATACCTCCTAGGGTATCTACTCCTCTAGCAGACTCACATCCAGTTTGCCCTAGTTGTGGTGCAACAGGTTGCAGGGGCACAGGCGGGATTGGTGATGTGTATGAAGTAAGGCCCCGGGTGGTACCCACTCCAGTCCCAGTGATTGATCTGACAGGCGATGATGATGATGATTTTGAGGACGAGGAGATGGCGGAGGAGGACCCTTCGGAGTACTTCGGTAGCGATTAGTAGTTGTTTGGATGTGATCTTTGTGATATATGTATATATGCGTACTGTTGTAGTGGCCAGTCCGTAGTTATATGGTTAGTGGTTTGTAGTATTTTTGAGGACCTACTTTTGGAGCAACCTCCTGTATGAGTGTCTACCGGGAGTACCTCTAAGGTATGAGTACTCTTGATAGGGTATTCATGCATTAGGTCTATTCCTACTTGTGCATATGTCTTTATCGTCTTTTGGTGTGAGAAAAACTCGGTAGCTATACTCTTCTGAGAATTATATATATGTATGTATTCAGTTATATTTTGTCTTTTGCATGACAGGACTCCATCATGATTTCAAAAACACTATTGATACTCTGATCATGTTTGAAAAAGGCATTTGAAAAAAAAATTACTGTAATTTCTAAAAGACAAGACGAGTATTATTTTAAAACTTCACCGCATATAGAGTTGTTTTAAATTAGTAGCGCTCCGGAAACGGGGTGTTACAATAGTGGTATCAGAGCAGGTCAGTTCTAACCGGACTGTGAGTAGGGAACACTAGGCTGGTCACCGTGTCGGGTTTTGTTTTGTCAGGTAGTTGGTTGTGTTGTTGTGGTTATTGTTTGATGAGTGAAGCAACTTGCTTGAAATTGTTTGAATTGTTTCTTGATTGAAGCAATGTGTGTTAACACACCACTTGATTGTGAGATTCTGACAGGTTTGGACCTTGAAGGAATCTAATTCCGCCTCGCAGAGATAACATGGCCGGACCTGATAACTCTAACATGGACAGAGCAATTCAAGCAATGACTGAGATGGCAGCGGCTATGGCACAACAATCTGCTGCCGTGGCTCAATAATCTGATGTTGTAGCTCAACAGACTACTGCCATGAATCAACATAATCTGCAGCAACAACAGAGGGTGGAAAGGAATGCAGAGGTTAAAGGATTGGCTGATTTTCGTAAGCATGATCCACCAAAGTTTTATGGTGAACCGGATCCGAACAAGGCTGATCTGTGACTCCAAGAGATAGAGAAGATCTTTGACGTACTCCATTGTCCTGAAGATGTCAAGGTGAATTATGCGTCTTATCTGCTGTTGGGAGATGCGGAGTATTGGTGGAAGGGAGTCAGCCAGGCGTTATTGCAGATCATCGAGAGGCCCGGGAGACTTTTGGCCAAGCGGTTCTTGGAGAAGTACTTTCGGAGATCGCACGGATGGAGAAGGCAGAAATTTCTCCGTCTGCGCATCGGGCAACATGGCGATGTCGGAATATGCCGCCAAGTTTGAGTCGCTGTCGAGGTATTTCAGTCCTTTTCGTGATCGGGCGGATCAAGGTTGGTTGAGCGAGAGATTCCAGAGGGGATTAAGGTTCGATATTCAGAAGTCGGTGGTGTCTCTGAGGATTCGGAACTTACAGGAGCTGATTGATAGGTGTGTTGAGGTGGAAGGTATGAGGAATCGCAAGAGGAAGAGTGGTACTGGTGGACACATTAGACCTCCGAACCAGGGTCAGAGGCATGATCAGAAGGGGAAGCAACAGAAGAAACCTTACAACCGGCCTCAAGGGAACAGTAAGGGGCAGTATCGCCCTATGGCTCAGAACTTAGGTGGTAAGAGTCAGACCAGAGATGGATTGGTTTGTTTTCGTTGTGGCAAGCCGGGACACTATGCAAACAATTGCACTGAGGAGAGCGATGTGTGTTATAACTGTAGGCAGCCTGGACACTTTGCGAAGGACTGCACGGCTCCGAAGGTTGAACCAAGCGTGAATGCAACAAAGGCTAAGGGAAAACGTCCAACTGCCAAGGGCAGGATTTTCAGCATGAGTGGAGAGGAAACGGAACAATCAAACGACCTAATCCAGGGGGATTGTGAGATTGAGGGTAACTCCTTATCCGTACTCTTTGATTCTGGTGCAACCCACTCTTTTATTTCCATGGATTGCGTAAACCGTTTGAAGTTAGCTGTGACTGCCTTACCTTTTAAATTAGTAGTTACTACTCCAGCTGCTAAAACTTTGGTTACCAACACTGCATGTCTTAATTGTGCGGTGTTTATTCAGGGAAGAAAGTTTATTGTTAATTTGGTTTGCATGCCACTAAAAGGTCTAGATATCATCCTCGGGATGGATTGGTTGTCATGCCACCACGTCCTTTTGGACTGTGCCCGAAAAGCAGTAATTCTTCCTGATCTTGGAATTTCCAACTATCTTTACGCTAATCACATCGGGTTTCCTTGAAAGAGGAACTTCGAGAATACATGTGTCTTGATAGTCTAGAAGCTTCTCAAGAGATTGAGTGAAGAACGTTCAGTGGTGTGTGACTTCCCGGATGTTTTCCTGAAGATGTCTGGGATTACCGCCATGAGGGAAATCGAATTTTCCATCGATTTGCTTCGAGAGCAGACCGATTTCGATATCTCATTATCGAATGTCTCCAGCGAGAGATGAAGGAGTGAAGTCTCGGATCGAGCACTTAGAGTCGAAGCAGTTCATACGACCTAGTGTGTCACCATGGGAGCCCCAGTGTTACTAGTAAAGAAGAAAGATGGACGATCAAGATTGTGTGTCGACTATCGGCAACTCAACAAAGTTACTGTCAAAAATCGGTATCCGCAACCGCGTATCGATGATTTGATGGATCAACTACGAGGAGCTGCGATATTTTCCAAGATTGACTTGAAGTCTGGCTATCATCAGATTCGTGTGAAGGAAGAAGATATTCCCAAGACTGCTTTCAGAACTAGATATGGTCATTACGAGTATCTAGTCATGCCTTTTGGAGTGACGAACGCACCAAAGATATTCATGGACTATATGAACAGGATTTTCCATCCATTTTTGGACCAATTTGTGGTTGTATTCATAGACGACATTTTGATTTACTCGCGAAGCAGAGAAGAGCATGAAGAGCATCTACGCCAAGTGTTGCAGATTCTACGGGAGAAGCAACTCTATGCTAATCCTTCCAAGTGTGAGTTTTGGTTAGAAAAGGTGAATTTCCTTGGACATGTGATAACAAAGGAGGGGATAGCTGTGGATCCAGCTAAGATTAAAGCTGTGTTAGCCTGGGAACAACCGAAGATAGTATCAGATATCCGAAGTTTTGTTGGATTGGCAGGCTACTATCAAAGATTTATCGAAGGATTCTCGAAGATTGTAGCACCGCTTACGCGACTTATAACATCCCAATTTTTAAGAAAAGTAATTTTAACGGTAAAATCCTGAATACTCGAAAAATAAGTCATAGAGATTGATCACCTCAATGATTTACTGAGAGTATGTGGAATTATTTTGACAAATTTGAAATAATTTATTTATTATAAATAATTATTATCCGTGATGTTAATTCAAATTAATAGACAGCGTAGACGTATGCTGCGTTAATGCGAATTCGTCAATTTAAACTTTATGTAAGTTTTCGGTGTGACGCGGTAACGCGTATTTTTGTTAATTAAGAAAATGATTGAATTAAATCAAGATGAAATTAAATTTAAGAATTAATATTTTATATTAATTCATAGTTCGAAAATCGTCGAAAAACTCTAACGAAGTTTCGTCGCGTTTCGAATCGCCGGGTAAATTTTATCCGCATTAAAATTTAAAACGAACTCCGATTTCGATGAAAATCGAATTGTAACTTGCCGTGATTATTTTTGAGTGTTTTAGATTATTTTTATTAATTATGGTGATATTTTATCACACGGTGAATTAATTTCTCAGCAAATTAATTTTCGTGAATTTATCGGCAAGAGAATAAATCGTAACGCTGATTATTTGGCGCTATGTTTTTAGCACGCTTTAGACCCTAGGATTAGAGGATAATTATGAGGGATGAGAGATTAGATGTTTAGACTAGTTGATGGGATTAGAATCTTACTTTGTAGTATAGGTGACACTTTTTGAGTGATTAATATTTTATGGTTATCCTTAATTATTCTCAACCAAGTATCACACCCTTGTTTTAATTAATTTTTTTCCTTATCCTCCTTTGGCCTTTCAGGCCGTGACCCACCTATCTGCCATTCTTCTTCATTTTCTTTTATTTCTACTTGATTATCATTTCTTTTGTTAATAAGAAAAGCCCTTTAAAAATTAATTGTGTCATAAAATAATAATTTCTCCCCTTATTTTGGAAGACACAGCTGCGACACCCACACCCATCCTCATTTCCATTTTTTATTTCTTTCTTTCTCTTTTCTCTTGCAACAGCAGCGAAACCCTCTCCTCTTCATCTATCTCACCATTATGCTCCTCTTCCAAGCTTTAGTGGGAGAAAAGAAAGGAAGCCAAGTCCTACTTCCTCCCCATTTTCTCTTCCCAGCCAAACACCCCCATCCCCACACTCTCATCTCATTTCTTATTTGCTTCCAAACCCTTCTCCTTCCTCCACTTCCAGCGTGAATGGCATCCACCTCCTCCAATCACATCTTGCTTCCAATTTCTTCATTTAATTAGCACCTATCCCCTGGTCTAGTGAGCAAGCATGAAGACATGCACTTCCTTGCCCTTTCTGGAGCTTCAAAAATCGTGGCTCTGTTTCTGTTTTTGGGTAAGGATTCTTTTTGTTTTTAGTTCCATTTCCTTGTCTTAATTCTTGTTTTATGCCTTATATGTTGTTTGATAATGATCAAGTAGCAAAATGATCAATATTCCCCAAATTATGTGAACCCTAGGTTTATGAAAAAGGGGGAAAATGTGATTGCCAATGTGAATCATCCAATTAGTTTGTGATTTGAACTATTTGTTGTTGTTGTTGTTGTTGAATTAAATTCATGATTTTGAAACTAGGAGTTATTGGGTAATTTTTATGAAGAAAGCCTCTTCTTGAAAAAGGAAAAATGTGGATTTATGTTGTAGACCCATGTGTTTAATTGTTGAATGATATGTTTTAGGTAGTTTAATGACTATTGGATTGATTATGTATGAGTTAGTAGTAAAGATAGTGTATGTTACTTGTGAGAAAATGATTCTTAAAGAACTAATATGGCATGTAAAATTTGGTTAGTTGTTTTCTAGTAATTAATGTTGTTTTGACCATGATTTAATTGATTGGAGCCTAGTTGAAACTTAGTTTTGATTGTGTTTTGAAATCAAAGGAAAAAAAAAACTTGAAAGGTTTTTTGGAAACATGGTTCTTGAAGTTTTGGAAAAATGTTTTGGAAGATGTTTGGTTTAAATTCTCTTAGGTGTATTAATTACTACATGATATTATTTGAGTTTTGAAGTAATGTTTTAAAATGAAATTGATTTGGAAAATGTCTAGAACAAGTCCTTAAATGTGCTTAAATCATGTTTGGTGTTGTCTTGATGATTATTTGCCTTGTAGTATATTTGGAAATGTTAAGTGAAATGGCACTACCTTATTGTTGAAGAACTTGCAAATTGGCCATTTAAATTAGACCCTTAGCCGTGAGCCCTTGGATAAAAGAAAGGAAGATTTCTTACCAAACTTGCCTTGACGTATATGCATGTTTAATTGGAACTTGAGTTATTAGTTTGTGAAAGCCTATCCTTTAAAGCATGATTTTGAAAAGTGGTAAATAAATTTGCATGTTTGGAATATGTTTTAGAACATATCTTGAAAAATGCTTGAGCTATGCCTTGGTTAAAACTTGATGTTTGTTGCTTTGAAACGTAGTTGAAAATGAATTGGAAATGGTTTGTTGTTGTGAAAAAGAGGTTTTTGGCAAATTTTCTTGAAAGAAAAGGGATTGAGGCCGAGAGGCCCAGGGGTATTGGAAGGAAATTTTTGTTTATGAACTTCTCTAAATGTTTGCATGAGTATGTGCTTAGGCTTTAAAATTTAGGAAAGTGGCTAATTGCATGATTGGTTATTTTGAAGTTTCCAGAAAGATTTTAGTTTCAAAACTTCACTCTTTTCAAATAAGTTAGCATTTTCTAAAGTAAGTGTTATGTGTTATTTTTTAAGAAGTGTTTTAGTTCAAAAACATTATTTCTTTTCTAGTAGATAGTATTTAAATGCTTGAATGAATGCTTGGTTATGAAAGGGTTAAGGTGGAGAGACTAAGAAATTATAGAATTTTACTAAGGTGTTGTGGTGTGAGGCTCGAGTAATCCGGGATCGCATACATGCGGAAATCGAGGAATACGTGAATACGCGCATCTTGGAGTTCGGTAAGGGCAACTCTTAGACATTATTGAAGCTTTATTTTTATGTCCTTGTGTAAGGACAACTTTGGATATGCTTAAGCTATTGTTTGTTATTTAAATTGCTTTATTTAAATACGAAGAAGTCTGAGAACTCTACGAGTTCGAAGTTAGGGTCTCGAACCCCTTCGTTTATTGTTGTCGTGCGGTCGAACATATTCCGAGTCATTCGTGGGTGAAAACTTTGTGGTTGGTCTGCTGAACCCAACCCCCCACTTGTTTGTACCTCTCTGTTAATTCCATTGAGTTGCAGAGGGATGGATTCCTTGATTTGCGTGTCAAGCATGTAATGTTGTGATATGATTGAGTTATGCATTATTTGATATGAGATTGAATATATGCCATGAATTGCGTGTTGCTGTTGAATTGCGTTTCTTCATGCAGGGGGGGTGTATTGCTTAAAATGTCGAATTGCGTTTTCTTCATGTTAAGCATGCTCTCTTTATTTGATATGCGGTCAAGTAATTTTATGCGTCACTCTTTGAATATTGTAAGCGGAGAGCTGTTCATCGAGTGAGAGAGCTAGGCGAGTCGTTATGACGTTTTTGAGCCGTGACCCGGATAACTAAGGGTGCTAGGTCCCCTTTTGTTTACGGGAGATTGACTAGACGTCGCAGCGTAGGAACCGGGTACTGCATATCTAGGGAGAAGCGAAAGATCCCAAGGCTACGGCTGGTATGTCAGTTGATGGATCTGCGTGCGCTTCCTAATAATTGTCGAGTCGAGAGAAAATGAGTAGTGAGTCGAGTCGAGTCTAGAGTGAGAGAGTTGAGTCACGTTACGTGAATGATATGCATTGTTGTTTGCTTAATACGTGAATTGTATAAAATGTGGTTGCTTATTGCTTTATGCTTTGGTTTATCATGATCTGTTGAGAAGTTGACCTTGCCGGTGGTTCTGTCAATTAATGATTGTAACCCGGATGGCGGAACAAGCGAGAGGATTGGAGCTGCAGGAAGAAACGGTGTAGATGGTTAACTAGCTTGATTGTATGTAGAGTCTTGGTAGTCTAGTAGGAACGTATTGTCTTGACGGCTATAGAATAATCATCGTTGTTCAAGATTGTAATAAATATCTGTTATGTTTCAGGACATGTATTGTTAGACGTGAATTGATGAAATAATTGAATGTGGTTAGGTAGTGTTTTTAAATAATTCCGCCATGTTTCTAAAGTCGCTGCAATACTCTGACAGTCATTTTTGAAAAAGAAGTTTAAAAAAAATAAAATATAGAACCACATTTTTGGAAAACGTGCAAGGCAGAGTATTTCACCTTTCAGAAATACGTAAACAATTGTCAAGATACTGACTTAGTAGCGCCCTGGAAATCGGGTCGTTACAATAGTGGTATCAGAGCGGTTCGGTTCTAACCGGACTGTGAGTTGGGAAACTATAGCTGGTCATGTGTCGGGTTTTGTAGAAAACAATTGTTAGAGGTTAAACTGGGTCTTATGGTGAGTCAAACCATGCTTGTGTACTTGTTCCTCAAGTGGAGTAATTCCGCTTGTAATTGTTTGAAATTGTTCCTTAATTGAAACAACGTGTGCTGAGACACACGAAACCTATTGTGGGATTTTTATTAGGTTGAGAAACCTCGTGGAAATCCAATGTCTCTGAAACGAATGATTGTTCCTGTTTTAGCAGATAAATCAGAGATGGATCAGAGGATTTGGATGACCCAGATTCCAGACGCAGGGATGTGTCCCTCCACTAAGCAAAGGAGAGAGCTTAGCAGCAGAAGAATTCATTTCCGGGAACACAGTAATAAGGCGTTATGCTTAGGCGGAGATTTGGAATAGAGATAGTTCGTAGGAGACGTTATTAGCATTATTGCATATATGTGATCCTTGAAGTACTAGTGGTTCTAGGTATAAACCACAATGTTTGTTGTTTGAATTATTTTGATACATACTAAATTTGAAAATCAAAACTAATTTACGATTTTCTGAGTGTGACCTGTTTGGCACTAACATTTGTGTGTTCGCAGTAGTCGATTCTTACACTACTGCGAATATGTGTGACTGATTGTGTGATTGATTATTTGCGTGAGAGTATCTTTATTTTCTCAACGAAAATATTATACGCGATTATTTTTAGCAAGCGTTAATTAAATATCTTATGATATTTTAATTCACCTTGAGATCCATTGACCTAGTTGGATGGAATTTAGAAGGATAGTGGGAATTGCGGGTCATAGTTTTGAAATGCGTGGCAAGATATGTAGCTAGCATTGGGTAGTATCCAAAATTCTCATTCCAAACTTTGCCCCGATTTTTCATATCTTAGGAGATTTACTTTAGGTAGAAACCAAGTATAGTTAGATGACTCATTTCCACTTCTCTTCCTTATGTGACCAGGTTACTAGTCCACAATAGGTGGAGCGAGCATATTCCATTTAGCCTTAGTGTTAGTGGGTGATCCTCTTGTTGCTGTCGCCACGAGCGAAAAAGAAAAATAGTGGGGGAATAATTGGTCTAGTGGGAGTGATTGAGTGGAAAGAAAATTGATTCCCTTTATCCTTCCCTTTGGGTGCGTCATGAAGCCACTCATGCTCCAGAAGCCTATTTTCTTCAACCCTCCTCATAAATATACAAAACCGTGTGGTGGTGGGTAGTGTGAGGGATCTTGAGAGGTTTAGAGAGTTGCATTTCCTTCTACTTCCCTCTTAGAAAACCGAGAGCCTTAGGATGATTTGGGAGGAAGATCCCCTCTTCGTTTCTGTTACTTGTTAATGTGGGAGCTGTTGTTAATGTTGATATCTTGAGGGTGTTGATGTTACCTTACATTAATATCTTAGCACCGCGAGTTCTTGGAGGAGCTCTAGGTGAGTATTTTAATTCTTGTTTTCAATTCCTGTATTGTTTGTTAACAAACTTGTTGAAAATGGTCCTAAGTTTTAGATGATTTTGTTAAATCATGATTTAGTAGTAAAAGTTTGAAAATGATTTTGATTCCTTTGTTGTAAAAGATGATTTCAAGATATCTTAACTGAACTTTGATTTAAAGACGTTCTTGATCTTATCTTCTTATAGAAAACCGAGTTTTATGTGTGTGTATTGTTGAAATTTTTTTTTTGGTGTAATTAAATTGAAGTGACCACCCGTGGCCACCTATATTTAGGTGTGAGATATATTTCAAATCTTCCTGATTCCAATCCTTGATAATTTCGTGATTTCCAACTTGTTTCTTTCATAGTTCGGTTAGTGTCATAGTCTAGGAATTTTGAAGATTTAGATTTGAGTTAAAATTGTTGTTAGTGTTGCCAAGTTGGAAAATTTCTGAAAAGAAAGTTGATTTTGAAATCCTTGCACTTGAACCAAGTATGGCAGGAAATTGATTTTTGGACTTTAAGCTGGGCTATTGATTTAAAAGTTTTAGTATATTTGTTGTTTTGATTGATTGTGTTTAAGACAATGAAAAACCTAATGTTTAAGGGAATCCTTGTATTCCTAAACAAGGTGGAGTCTTAGGGAATTAAGTGTTTAAAATTCTTGAGTCTTAGTGCGAGTTTTATGATTGCAAAAACTTTGAAAGAAGAAAATTCTTGGATATTATTTTATTAATTGAAATCGAGGGAGTATTTGATGTCTTGGTATTAATTTTAAAATTTTCCTTGATTACCTGTTAGTGTTGTTAATTAGGTATTCTAGAAGTTCAATAATTGCTTTGGTTTTGAAAGGAAAATGAATTTCTAGTGTTTTAGAGTTAAAAGATTGGTTATGAAAATTTTGAGAGAGTGTGTAATTTATAGATATAATTCTCTGAGAAGAGAAAAATGATTTCGAGTTTTGAGCACTTAGCTATTGGTGTGAACTTTTTTAGAAAAAGCTTTGGTTAAAAAGGATTTTAAAGACAAGAGAGAGAGTTATTAAGTTTGTTTTAATCTTTGAACTGAAGTATGTTTAATGATTTTGAGACAATGAGAACCTAATCTCAAAGGAACCTTGTTGTCCATGAGAATGGTTGAGTCTTAAAGGGAAGGTTGGATTATTAAAATTTTTATTTCCATCTAGGGTTTGGTTTAGAAAAATGTTGATCGGAGAAAAGAATTGTAATCTTTTTGAATGTTTTAAGTGGTTTTTGTATTCTTGGTATTTGTAACCGTAGTTGCATGTGAATAAAATAATATTATTTTCTTAATATTGACGCGTAGCTATAACCGTGTTCGTGTTCGTGCTCGAGTTCGTGTTCGTGATAGTGGATGAGCAGATGTTGTGATCGGGAATGGAGCATCAGTCAGTCGCAAGGGATTCTTCGTTTATTGACTGCGCTTACTTTACGGTGTGATATGTGTATATGCCTTGTGACTATTATTATCGCATGCTATGTTATGTAACTATAACTAATATAGTACTACATATATTAATATGTACTAAGAGTGTCCTTGTGTGCAAATTATTTTATGGATTTGGGTATAGTAATTTTTTTTTTGTATTTTACTATCAGTGTAGTTTCGAGGACGAAACTATTTTAAGGGGGATGGTATTATAACATCCCAATTTTTAAGAAAAGTAATTTTAACGGTAAAATCCTGAATACTCGAAAAATAAATCATAGAGATTGATCACCTCAATGATTTACTGAGAGTATGTGGAATTATTTTGACAAATTTGAAATAATTTATTTATTATAAATAATTATTATCAGTGATGTTAATTCAAATTAATAGACAGCGTAGACGTATGCTGCTTTAATGCGAATTCGTCAATTTAAACTTTATGTAAGTTTTCGGTGTGTGATAGCAGCGTATTTTTGTTAATTAAGAAAATGATTGAATTAAATCAAGATGAAATTAAATTTAAGAATTAATATTTTATATTAATTCATAGTTCGAAAATCGTCGAAAAACTCTAACGAAGTTTCGTCGCGTTTCGAATCGCCGGGTAAATTTTATCCGCATTAAAATTTAAAACGAACTCCGATTTCGATGAAAATCGAATTGTAACTTGCCGTGATTATTTTTGAGTGTTTTAGATTATTTTTATTAATTATGGTGATATTTTATCACACGGTGAATTAATTTCTCAGCAAATTAATTTTCGTGAATTTATCGGCAAGAGAATAAATCGGTAACGCGGTTATTTGGCGCTATGTTTTTAGCACGCTTTAGACCCTAGGATTAGAGGATAATTATGAGGGATGAGAGATTAGATGTTTAGACTAGTTGATGGGATTAGAATCTTACTTTGTAGTATAGGTGTCACTTTTTGAGTGATTAATATTTTATGGTTATCCTTAATTATTCTCAACCAAGTATCACACCCTTGTTTTAATTAATTTTTTTTCCTTATCCTCCTTTGGCCTTTCAGGCCGTGACCCACCTATCTGCCATTCTTCTTCATTTTCTTTTATTTCTACTTGATTATCATTTCTTTTGTTAATAAGAAAAGCCCTTTAAAAATTAATTGTGTTATAAAACAATAATTTCTCCCCTTATTTTGGAAGACACAGCTGCGACACCCACACCCATCCTCATTTCCATTTTTTTTTCTTTCTTTCTCTTTTCTCTTGCAACAGCAGCGAAACCCTCTCCTCTTCATCTATCTCACCATTATGCTCCTCTTCCAAGCTTTAGTGGGAGAAACGAAAGGAAGCCAAGTCCTACTTCCTCCCCATTTTCTCTTCCCAGCCAAACACCCCCATCCCCACACTCTCATCTCATTTCTTATTTGCTTCCAAACCCTTCTCCTTCCTCCACTTCCAGCGTGAATGGCATCCACCTCCTCCAATCACATCTTGCTTCCAATTTCTTCATTTAATTAGCACCTATCCCTTGGTCTAGTGAGCAAGCATGAAGACATGCACTTCCTTGCCCTTTCTGGAGCTTCAAAAATCGTGGCTCTGTTTCTGTTTTTGGGTAAGGATTCTTTTTGTCTTTGGTTCCATTTCCTTGTCTTAATTCTTGTTTTATGCCTTATATGTTGTTTGATAATGATCAAGTAGCAAAATGATCAATATTCCCCAAATTATGTGAACCCTAGGTTTATGAAAAAGGGGGAAAATGTGATTGCCAATGTGAATCATCCAATTAGTTTGTGATTTGAACTATTTGTTGTTGTTGTTGTTGTTGAATTAAATTCATGATTTTGAAACTAGGAGTTATTGGGTAATTTTTATGAAGAAAGCCTCTTCTTGAAAAAGGAAAAATGTGGATTTATGTTGTAGACCCATGTGTTTAATTGTTGAATGATATGTTTTAGGTAGTTTAATGACTATTGGATTGATTATGTATGAGTTAGTAGTAAAGATAGTGTATGTTACTTGTGAGAAAATGATTCTTAAAGAACTAATATGGCATGTAAAATTTGGTTAGTTGTTTTCTAGTAATTAATGTTGTTTTGACCATGATTTAATTGATTGGAGCCTAGTTGAAACTTAGTTTTGATTGTGTTTTGAAATCAAAGGAAAAAAAAAAAAAAACTTGAAAGGTTTTTGGAAACATGGTTCTTGAAGTTTTGGAAAAATGTTTTGGAAGATGTTTGGTTTAAATTCTCTTAGGTGTATTAATTACTACATGATATTATTTGAGTTTTGAAGTAATGTTTTAAAATGAAATTGATTTGGAAAATGTCTAGAACAAGTCCTTAAATGTGCTTAAATCATGTTTGGTGTTGTCTTGATGATTATTTGCCTTGTAGTATATTTGGAAATGTTAAGTGAAATGGCACTACCTTATTGTTGAAGAACTTGCAAATTGGCCATTTAAATTAGACCCTTAGCCGTGAGCCCTTGGATAAAAGAAAGGAAGATTTCTTACCAAACTTGCCTTGACGTATATGCATGTTTAATTGGAACTTGAGTTATTAGTTTGTGAAAGCCTATCCTTTAAAGCATGATTTTGAAAAGTGGTAAATAAATTTGCATGTTTGGAATATGTTTTAGAACATATCTTGAAAAATGCTTGAGCTATGCCTTGGTTAAAACTTGATGTTTGTTGCTTTGAAACGTAGTTGAAAATGAATTGGAAATGGTTTGTTGTTGTGAAAAAGAGGTTTTTGGCAAATTTTCTTGAAAGAAAAGGGATTGAGGCCGAGAGGCCCAGGGGGTATTGGAAGGGAAATTTTTGTTTATGAACTTCTCTAAATGTTTGCATGAGTATGTGCTTAGGCTTTAAAATTTATGAAAGTGGCTAATTGCATGATTGGTTATTTTGAAGTTTCCAGAAAAGATTTTAGTTTCAAAACTTCACTCTTTTCAAATAAGTTAGCATTTTCTAAAGTAAGTGTTATGTGTTATTTTTTTAAGAAGTGTTTTAGTTCAAAAACATTATTTCTTTTCTAGTAGATAGTATTTAAATGCTTGAATGAATGCTTGGTTAGGAAAGGGTTAAGGTGGAGAGACTAAGAAATTATAGAATTTTACTAAGTTGTTGTGGTGTTAGGCTCGAGTAATCCCGGATCGTACAGTGCGGAAATCGAGGAATACGTGAATACGCGCATCTTGGAGTTCGGTAAGGGCAACTCTTTGACATTATTGAAGCTTTATTTTTTTATGTCCCTGTGTAAGGACAACTTTGGATATGCTTAAGCTATTGTTTGTTATTTAAATTGCTTTATTTAAATACGAAGAAGTCTGAGAACTCTACGAGTTCGAAGTTAGGGTCTCGAACCCCTTCGTTTATTGTTGTCGTGCGGTCGAACATATTCCGAGTCATTCGTGGGTGAAAACTTTGTGGTTGGTCTGCTGAACCCAACCCCCCACTTGTTTGTACCTCTCTGTTAATTCCATTGAGTTGCAGAGGGATGGATTCCTTGATTTGCATGTCAAGCATGTAATGTTGTCATATGATTGAGTTATGCATTATTTGATATGAGATTGAATATATGCCACGAATTGCGTGTTGCTGTTGAATTGCGTTTCTTCATGCAGGGTGTTTTTATTGCTTAAAATGTCGAATTGCGTTTTCTTCATGTTAAGCATGCTCTCTTTATTTGATATGCGGTCAAGTAATTTTATGCGTCACTCTTTGAATATTGTAAGCGGAAAGCTGTTCATCGAGTGAGAGAGCTAGGCGAGTCGTTATGACGTTTTTGAACCGTGACCGGATAACTAAGGGTGCTAGGTCCCCTTTTGTTTACTGGAGATTGACTAGCGTCGCAACAGAGGAACGGGTATTGCATATCTAGGAGAAGCGAAAGATCCCAAGGCTACTACTGGTATGTCGATTGATGGATCTGCGTCGCTTCCTAATAATTGTCGAGTCGAGAGAAAATGAGTAGTGAGTCGAGTCGAGTCTAGAGTGAGAGAGTTGAGTCACGCTCGTGAATGATATGCATTGTTGTTTGCTTAATACCGTGAATTGTATAAAATGTGGTTGCTTATTGCTTTATGCTTTGGTTTATCATGATCTGTTGAGAAGTTGACCCTTGCGGTGGTTACGTCAATTAATGATTGTAACCCGGATGGCGGAACAAGCGAGAGGATTGGGCGCAAGAAGAAACAGTGTAGATGGTTAACTAGCTTGATTGTATGTAGAGTCTACCGGTAGTCTAGTAGGGAACGTATTGTCTTGGCCAGCTATAGAATAATCATCGTTGTTCAAGATTGTAATAAATATACATTATGTTTCAGGACATGTATTGTTAGACGTGAATTGATGAAATAATTGAATGTGGTTAGGTAGTGTTTTTAAATAATTCCGCCATGTTTCTAAAGTCGCTGCAATACTCTGACAGTCATTTTTGAAAAAGAAGTTTAAAAAAAAAAAAAATATAGAACCACATTTTTGGAAAACGGGCAAGGCAGAGTAATTCACCTTTCGTAAATCGTAAACAATTGTCAAGATAATCGACTTTAGTAATACTGAAATCGGGTCGTTACACGACTCACGAGGAAGGATCAACCTTTTGCTTGGACTGAGGAATGTGAATCCAGTTTTCAGAGGTTGAAGGATCTTTTAACGACAGCACCTGTGTTAGTTTTGCCTCAACCGGAAGAACCTTACGAGGTTTACTGTGATGCTTCACACCAAGGTTTGGGATGCGTGCTGATGCAACATAGGAAGGTTGTGGCTTATGCTTCGAGACAACTTAAGATACACGAGATAAACTACCCTATGCATGATCTGGAACTTGCTGCAGTGGTGTTCACGCTGAAGATCTGGAGGCATTATTTGTACGGGAGTACGTTCACCATTTTCAGCGACCACAAGAGCTTGAAGTACTTGTTCGATCAGAAGGAACTTAACATGCGACAACGAAGATGGACTGAATTTTTGAAGGACTACGATTTTACGCTAGAATATCATCCAGGAAAAGCGAATGTAGTGGCAGATGCTTTGAGTCGGAAGTGCGTTTTAGTTTCGACGATGATGATTAAGGAGTTAGAGCTGCTGGAGATGTTTCGAGACCTGAGCCTAAACGTGGAATTGTCACTGGGAAAGTTGAAGTTTGGAATGCTTACTATTTCTAATGGACTGTTGGACGAGATCAAAGACCAACAAGCTAGTGATAAGCTACTGCAGGAAAAGAAAGAGCTGATAACACGAGGAAAAGTGACTGAATTCAAAATTGGATCAGATAACATTTTGAGATGCAACGGACGTGTATGTGTGCCTGACGTGACAAAGCTGAGGAAACTGATTCTCGACGAAGCACACAAGAGCAAATTGAGCATTCATCCAGGAGCTACGAAGATGTACCATGACATAAAGAGGCACTTTTGGTGGCCTAGCATGAAGAAGCAAGTAGCGGATTACGTGGCGTCGTGTTTGACGTGTCAGAAGGCAAAAGTGGAACATCAGCGACCAGCCGGGATGCTACAGTCACTGGACGTACCAGAATGGAAATGGGACATTATTTCCATGGATTTCATTGTGGGTTTGCCAAGGACGTAGAAGAGAAATGACTCAATTTGGGTAATCGTCGATCGATTGACCAAATCCGCTCATTTTCTACCAGTAAGATCAACTTTCAACGTGGAGAAGCTGGCAGAGATTTACGTAGCAGAAATTGTACGACTCCATGGTGTGCCTTCCAATATCGTTTCTGATAGAGACCCGAAATTCATATCTCATTTCTGGAGAACTTTACAGGAAGCTTTGGGGACCAAGCTCAAGCTTAGTTCGGCGTATCATCCTCAAACAGACGGACAGACTGAGAGGACAATCCAGTCACTCGAAGATTTGCTGAGGGCATGTACATTGGACCACGAGGGAGTTGGGATGACGTCTTGTTGCTAGTGGAATTCACTTACAACAATAGTTATCACGCGAGCATTGGCATGGCACCTTATGAAGCACTGTATGGACGTAAGTGCCAGACACTTCTTTGTTGGTATCAAGATGGCGAAAGCTCTATTGTGGGACCTAATTTAATTCAGCATACTACAGAGAAAGTCAGGCAGATTCGAGAAAGGATGAAAGCGTCTCAGAGTCGACAGAAGAGTTACATTGCACTGTGGTCGCCGATACGCTAGAATTTGCAGAAGGAGAACATGTATTCCTTCGAGTCACACCTACAACTGGAGTTGGTCGAGAAATCAAATCCAAAAAGCTTACTCCTAAATTCATTGGGCCCTATCAAATTCTTCGTCGTATAGGTCCTATTGCTTATCAGATAGCTTTACCACCTTCTCTGTCTAATATTCATGATGTCTTCCACGTCTCACAGTTACGAAAATATGTTTCTGATCCATCTCATGTTATTGAACCTGACATGATTCAACTGAGAGACGATATTGTGAAGAAGATTTCCTTCTTAAACTTGGCTGGGTTTAGATGATGACAAGATTACTGATCAAAAAGAAGAAAAGCCTCCGATAGATCAAGTCAAAGAAATCATTCTACAGAGACTTTAATTATGTATTGTCAATTCTCTGTAAGTATGGTTTGTATCTTTCACATATTACAAGCTGTGATTATATAACTTAGATGTGCTCAAACAAATCATTCCTTAAGTTTAAAACTTAATCTAAGTTATTTTCAAAGTTAAGTGTTGAAGCAATCCTTTTGAAATCTCAAGAAAAAAACTTTTTTCATTGTAGTAATCGATTACCTCAAAGTCAGAATCGATTACCTAAAGTCTCATGATGTGGATGTAATCGATTACCTAAAAGGTGTAATCGACATAAAGAACTAAATTTTGAATATCTGATTTTCAACGTACACATGTAATCGATTACCACAACGACGTAATCGATTACCATCGCTTTCAAAATCAAATTTTCAAACGCGTTATGATTTCAAATGGTGTGTTTTGGCCCCTGGAAAGTTGCCAAACGATCACCTTGCTTCAGATATGATCTGATGGTTATATATATACCTTTCTTTTACATCAGAACATATAGAACTTTCATTCTTTCAATCATAAGAGTTCAATATCATTTTACAAGTTCTAAACCTTCAAAACTTTCTTGCCTAGAACTTAGATACTATTTTCATATTCTGAAAAAGTTCTTGAGCACTAAGTTGTATAGTTACAAAGTGATATTGATCTGATCTGACCATATGCTTTACCATTCTTCACAATTATTAAACTCATCCTTGTGTTGGGTTTTGGTTTGAAAAGATAGTGGGGTGCTATCTTGTTGTATAGAGATTGTTAGGGAGCCTTGGGGTGAGGCTTGCTTATAACAAGAATTTCTATCATAGTGAATTGCTCTGCAGGTGTCAGAAGAACTGGATGTACCCAAGTGGTTAGGGGAACCAGTATAAATTCTTGTGTCTTAATCTTCTTCCTTATCCTTTTACTTTTGTTTATCAATCAAACTCCATCTATCTATCCATCAAACAAAAGAACGAAAAATCTCTAAAAGTCACTCGAAAAGCGTTCAACCTAATTCACCCCCCCTCTTAGGTTGTATACCAGACTTACATTTGTGTAGCGACCGAAAAATCCGGAGGGATTTATTCGAGTTTAATGGAGCCGCCACCAATAATTTCTTTCATAGGGAAAATATTGGAAAAAAACCTTTTTTGAAGAAAAATGGTACTTGAGACCAGATTTGGGTTCGGGAGTCGATTATGCGTAGGGAAGGTATTAGCACCCCACAACATCCTTTCGAAAAAGGTACCTCTAACTAATTGTGCAAAATTTATTAACTTCTAAAAAATATTTATTTCCCTTTTATTAAAAAAAGACAAAGATTTACAATGATGAAATAAATAAATAAATAAAAAGGCTTAATAAAAGTTGTTTATTTTTGCGCTTGACAGGAGTGGGCTCCTGCTCCTACGTATCTCCGGGTGCAGTGGAGAAATCAAAGGCTACGTAGTTCTTGGGTAGAAAATGGTTGTGTGTTGGTTGATTTTAATTAATCAATTTGTGACTTAATTTTTATGGTTTGCGTAGAGATCAAACCAAAAGTGGATTTGGCGTAATCACTACTAATATTTTAAGGTATTTTATTAAGATTTTTGTAATGACCAAACCAAAAGAGGATTTAGAGTAGTCATTGATTTTAAGTTTTTTGAAACGGAAAATGGTTTGCGTAGTGACCAAACCAAAAGTAGATTTGGCATTGTCATTACTAATATTTATTAGATTTTTTATTAGGAAATTATGATGACCAAACCAAAAGAGGATTTGGAGTAGTCATCAGAAAAAGTTTGCGTAGTGACCAAACCAAAAGTGGATTTGGCGTAATCACTACTAATATTTTAAATTATTATTATTATTATTATTATTTTCTAAGCTAGAAACAATTATTAATAATAGCAAATATAACAAAAGTATCTAACATTATAAATAAAGACAAACATAAACATACTAAAAAAAATACATAAAAAGAAAAGGAAAGAAGGAATTAAATGCACTTACCTCGAGAGAAAATATTTTTGTTGGGCAATGCGTGGACTCCATGAATCCCTCCAATCTTGAATGTTGAAAAGGGATAGTAACCCTCTTAAAAAAAATTTGACTAAAGCAAAGGCCCTATGCTTTGCACTAGGCCCATTAATCCATTTTTCTTGGATGATCTTAGTGCTTGGTGATGCACTCCTTATATAGGAGAATGAGAGGTTGAAAGAGTGTGGATTTTTCAAAGTGGGACTTCAATAGTAAAGTTGGGAGTTGGCTTCTTAAGTTTGATATTTTAAATGTTCAACAAAACTAAATAGCCAACTTTGAGCACTAATACAACACTTAAAACAACTTTATTGTGCTTCATGACCTTCATAAGAATTATAGACATTGTTTCCAGCTTTCAAATGGCACAAGTTTCATCTCAAAAGGATATCTACAACTCAAGATATTGTCAACACAAGTGGCTGTCCCGAACAATACATGTAACATCACGTCTCGAACTTCATGCTCGATTTGGTCCATGATAGAGGTCGATCTGGGTTTGTAATCCAAAATAATAGTTGTATATCTTTTTCTTATCTTTCCAACAGTATAAAGAACACCTTATTTGGACAAGTATAGCTCAAGATATGACATTTTCTTTGAACGTTATTCAACATAATGTGTTGTCCGTTTTTGTGCAGTTTTATAACTTTCATGCTATTTTAGGGCAGTAAATCATTAGAATCAAGTCCCGAATCCTTCATAACATTTGTAGCCAAGGATGTTAGCTTTCAAATGTCGTTGGTTTCATTAAAAAAAGACTTCTACAACTCAAGATATGACCTAATCTTTACATACTGTTCAAAACCATTTTTCAGCATACTTGTTCTTACTTCCAAGTCAATTTGGACTTAGTAAACTTCATATTTGACTCTTGGGTTCCTCATCAAAGTTGTAGAGTTTTGTTTTAGCTTTCTAACAAGGTAAAAATCACTTTAATACCATCTCCACAACATTAATTACACCCAGAATACATAAGCTATACCAAAGTACAAATTTTTTCAACTTCTTTTCTCTTCAAGATTTCTTTCTCCTTCTTTTTTCTCTACTACTATTTTTGTTCTTTTTGAATGTTATTTTACCGGACAAAATTAGGGTATGACAGCTGCCCTCTTTAGTTATATTTTCCAAGAAAATATGAATAACAATGGTTTTCAAATTTCATTGTAAAAGATAAGTAAAGATAAAGAAACTAATTTTGTCCTAATCGGGATAGCGAAGGATGAGGTGAGGAATAATATCGGGGATTAACGCTTGCACGTTTATCGAAAGCAATAAAGAAGGATCTCCGCCAGGTCAGCATCGACGCAGTATTCAAAAGGCAATAATGAGGGATTAACGCTTGGCGTGTTCATCGGAAAGCAATAAAGAAGGGTCACCGCCAGGTCAGGTACTGACGCGGTGATCGAAAAGCAATAATGAGGATTAACGCTGGCGTTTATCGTAAAGCAATAAAGAAGGATCTCCGCCAGGTCGAATCGACGCGTGATCGAAAAGCAATAATGAGTGATTAACGCCAGCACGTTTATCGAAAAGCAATAAAGAAGGGTCACCGCCGTGCCCGCATCGACGCGGTGATCGAAAAGCAATAATGAGGGATTAACGCTTGGCGCGTTTATCAAAAAACTATAAAGAATGATCTCCGTCAGGTCGGGTACTGACGCGGTGATCGGAAGGTTCGACGCCAAGTAGGGTATTGACGCGTCGATAAGAAGCAATAAAGAAGGATCAACATCAGGTCCGGAACTGATATGTTGGTCAAAAAGCAATAATGAGGGATTACCGCCAGGTTGGGTACTGACGCGGTAATCTTAAAGCAATAAAAGGGGGTGATGCTTGGCGCGTTTATCAGAAAATTATAAAGAATGATCTCCGGCCTGCATGCGACTCGGTGATCGGAAAGCAATAAAGGGTGAGCGATACTTGGCGTGTCGCTTAGAAAGCAAAATAAAGGACCAATGCTAGGCGCATTGTCTGTAAATAAGAATGAAGGATCAAAATTTGGTGCGCGGACCAGGTGTAACAAAACGGCTAAAAGGTGGTGATATGAAGATGATGCACGAATATATGGTATGTGATGCATGTATGCAATGTGATTATTATTTTTACTGATTTCTCATCCCGTATGATCTCTAGTGCTTAAAGATATGGGACGGACTGAGATTCATCGGATTTAGTCATGTTATGCCTTCGACTGGGAGGGAGCGCGAGTTATCGATGCAGCGCTAGTTACTTTTTAAAGGTAATCCCTTTGCCTTTTTGAAACTTATTTGTTGAGATTTGATGTTCTCCGTGATTCTTAAGATGTATATAATAACCGTAATGCTTTTCAGTATCATCACATATTTCACAATTCAGTGCCTGTTATCATAAAACGACATTTTGAAATACGAGAACGGGGATATTTGGTATTCAAAAAGAGTCATGTGTACAAGGACTGAAGTTACACAGACTTGAAAATACATCAAGAAAAATGCGGGAAGAAAAAAAAAACAAAGAAAGACAATAACTAAGCAAATATTTTATAGTTTGTGTCTTTGTAGGAACAAATGCCAGCTTCCCATATCCATAGCTTTGAATACTCATTACCCTACTTCTGAAAATATATAGAACTGCCCCAGTTGGGTAAGAGCCCTTGATGCACCAAATTCTTCTTCATTGTCCGATTTCATACCCTAACTTTTGCTTGGATTGCTCTTTCAAGTTTTCAATCCAACGGTCGCTCTAATTTTGCCTAGGTCGCTCTTTCTTCAGGTTTTCAACCTAGCGAGCCTACTTTTGCTTGGCTTTTCATGTTTTTCTTTTTTAGGCATAATATTTTTTGACTGCATCAGAGTTCACTGGGAGTGGGAGATCTTCACCGTCCATCCTTGTGAGGATTAAGGCTCCTCCAGAAAAAGCTTTTTTCACAACATACGGGCCTTCATAATTCGGAGTCCATTTTCCACGAGAATCCTTTTGGATGGGCAAAATCTTCTTGAGCACTAGGTTTCCTTCTTGAAATTCCCGAGGTCGAACTATCTTTTCGTAAACCCTCTTCATCTGTCGATATAGCTGTCCATGACATAAGGCCATCACTCTCTTTTCTTCAATGAGATTCAATTGATCCATCCGAGCCTGAACCCATTCTGCCTCTTCTAGTTTTGTCTCCATCAATACCCTTAACGAGGGGATCTCGACTTCAATGGGAAGCACTGCTTCCATTCCATTCACCAGCGAGAAAGGGGTTGCCCCTGTTGAGGTGCGAACCGAAGTTCGATAACCGTGCAAGGCAAAAGGGAGCATTTCGTGCCAGTCTCTAAATGTTACCACCATCTTTTGGACAATCTTCTTGATGTTCTTGTTTGCAGCTTCAACTGCCCCATTCATCTTTGGGCGGTATGGTGAGGAATTATGATGTTGGATCTTGAAGTCGTCACACAACTCCTTCATCATCTTGTTATTTAACTTAGTTATCTTATTTGGCAGACCATGGTGGCAGATCATATCCCTTTTGATGAATTTGACAACCACATTTTTGGTAAAAAACTGCAATGAGGAGTTTACATGGATTTCCTCTTCCAAAATCAAGTTTTGAGAAAATATGAGCAATTTGGTTTTGATCAGAATAGACTTTATTAGGGTTGTAACGTGGCCAGGGGTTGAAGGGTCACAAAAGAAAGGATATTTCAGGCTCAAAAGGTGTTTGAGGGCTTTTTTTTTTAACAAGGATTTTTTAGTGCAAAGATGCACTTTGATGGTTGCTAGCATAATTGCTTTTGTTTTATTTTGACATTTTTATTTACTGATTTTTTTATTCTTGCAAGCGTCTTTGATACGTTGTATTTGCCATTTGCTTGCTTGCTTGCTTTTTTTTTGACAGATGAAATTGAATAGACTATTGTGCTGACCTCCAATGGATGAGTGATCCTTGTATAGGGTATTTGAAAGAAATTTTTAGGGCTCAAAAGGGGTAGCAAGGGATATACATTTTTCATTTTTTGGGATAGAGAAAAAAAAAAAGGTCAAACTTCATCTCAAAACCTCATTGCTCAAATTTTCATAAAACTTAATTTTGGCAAATTGTGCATTTGCTTTACCTTTTTCTTTCTATTTTTATTAACTACTTTTGTCACTTTCAGTAGTCAGTTTGATTATTTCAGATTCTTCCTCGTGGGGTTGTATCACTCTTACCTCTTGTTCCATCAATCTTACCTGCTCGAAGGGTTTCCCAATTGTCCTCATGGGGTAGTCAAAGTTATAGTATGAGTCATCGACATCGTCATTTTCAAAGACAATATTTTTGGATCTGCATTAGTTAAAATCGATTTAAAAGAAAAACGAAAAAGAAGAAAGGGAATGGAAAAGATGAAAAAGAAAAGTGGAAATGATTAGAAAATTCAAAGTGCATTTTATTGATAATGGTAATCAAATGAAACGCAGCGCCCTTTTAACAATAAATTATTCTAAAGCCTTGGGCAGAGCAATAGAATTTGCATTACATAATTACTTTGAATCAAAGATCACGGGAAACTCAACGATCTCCCAATTTCCAAGTTCTTCATTCGGCGAGCAAGGGTGGACAAGGTTGACATTGTCGCTTTCTGCACTGCGATCGTCCTTGATAGCTGCTATCTGATTCGGATTCAACATTCCTGCACTCCAAAGGCTTTGCCTGATGTCACAGATGGGGATACTCTCATCTTTTGGCTCCCTGCCTTCCAATCTAGCTATCAGGTGTTGGTCCCCAAACTCCTCAGTAATGGCAATGACTGCTGGACCTCTATGACCTGGAAGGGGATTATTACCCACATTAGGCCCATCCTCCTTAAAACTCAACCACTTGGCATTGATCAGATCTTGAACCACGTACTTCAAAGCCTTGTAATTTTCAGTTGTGTGACCTACTGCCCTAGCATGAAATTCACACTTGGCATTTGGGTCATATCCTCTTGGGAAGGGAGGTTAAAGTGGTTTTATTGAGCGTGGAGAGACCAAGGAGTTGCTGATGAGGTGTTGGAACAGATCCGTATAGGTCATGGGAATAGGATCAAATTGGACTGCTTTCTTTTCTTGGTCATTTGGTTGTTTCTGGTTTTGGTTTGGTTGGGTGGGAGCAACTGGTTGTGCTTGTGTTTGGATGGGGGAAGGTGGTCGAAAGGGCATCATTGGTTGGTTTGGCTGGGGGGTTAGATTATGAGAGGCGGCGGCAATGTATGGAGGTGGAAAGTAGGGGTATGAAAAAGGATGTGGGAAATTAGTAAAGAATTGGGGTGGTTTTCCTTGTGTTTGTCCTCCCTGCTCGCTTATCACAAAGATTGGTTTCCCCTTCTTTCTTCTTTACGAAGTTAGTCGGGGGTCTCTTGATATTATTAGTTCCAACAAAACTTTGGGCAATCTTTCCATTCCTCATTCCTCCTTCAACTCTTTCCCCTACGATGACCATATCTGAAAAGTTTGACGATACACTTCCGATCATTTTGTCATAAAAGGGTGATTGAAGAGTATCCATGAACATGGCCACCATTTCTTTTTCAATTAGAGGCGGTTCCACTTGGGCTGCCAATCCTCTCCATCGTTGGGCATATTCCTTGAAAGTCTCATTGTCTCTTTTTGCCATGTTTTGCAACTGCATTCTATCAGGAGCCATATCGATATTATACTTATACTGCTTCAAAAAGGCATCCGCCAAATCTTTCCAACAGCGAATATAAGATCGCTCAAGGTGTGTATACCAACTCGACGCTGCCCCTGTTAAACTATCCTGGAAGAAGTGAATCAGAAGTTTGTCATCATGTGCATAGGACGCCATCTTCCTACAGTACATGGTCAAGTGGCTTTTCGGGCAAGTTGTTCCTTTATACTTGTCAAAGTCTGGCATCTTGAACTTTGGCGGTACAACCACATCCGGTACGAGACAAAGATCTGAAGCGATACTTGACCCGAGATAACTCACTCCTTCTACAGCTCTTAGTCTATCTTCGAGGATTTGCAACTCAGATCGCATCACCGATTCCCATTTGGGGACGCTTCAGATTAGGTCCCCATAGTGGAGACCAGTGCAATGCGGTTAGTCTGGGGATTCAATGGATTTCCTTGAATATAATAAGTGGTAACCAAATGGCTCGGGATTCACTACGGGGCCACTACGCGCATCGACTCATGAGTATTCCCGACATGGGATGGTGCATATCCAGGTGGAAAAGTGTATGTCATTAAGCTAGGAGTTGAGCTTTGAACTGGTATGGTTTCAGTACCTGAGCCAGATCCTTGAGCTACATCTTGCACCACAAGTGCTTGGGAATCAGTTTCTGCAGAGTTATTGTTAGCACCCGGCGGTGTGTAACCGGGCGGGAGACCAAATAGTGAGAACTGTTGTGCCTGTGGGCCTTGAGGGTTATGGTTCGCAGTATCATCATTGGCCATAGGTGGCGTGTAACCAGGTGGGAGTCCGTAAAGTGGGAACTGTGGTACTTGATTCTGAGGGTTGTTAATCGGTGATCGTAGGACCTCGGGTAAATTGCAAAAGGTACCATCATCCTCGAGTATTGAGACCATATTGCAAATCGCATAGGACCGAAGCCGTGGGTGGAAAGGTGTAGCTTGACTTTTATCATTCATCGCCGAGATACCCCATCCGCAGCCTTGTCTTTGTTAAGAGATCGCAGGCTCTAAGACATTGCTCATCTGTTCCTTCAGCTGATTGACATCATCTTTCATCTCTTGGTCATCCATGATCTTTGATTGAGAGCGAGTTCGATAAGGGTGTCGAGGAACCAGTTTGTTTGATTATTTTCTGGTGATTTAAAAAATTGATATGAGTATGTAAGAAAAGAAAAATGAATGAATGGATGTGGATGCATGGATCTATTTATTTGTGCCAGGGAACCGTGAGCCTCATTGTTTTGGCACGTATGAGTTTTTTTGAAACTGTTTTACTACTTGATCTCATGTTATTTTGCCGACCAAATCTCGCTCTTTCGTCCGATTCCTTGGCGAGCCTACCCAGAAATTAAATGAAATGAGGATGGATGCAAAATGCTAAAGTTCACTAATATCAAATCAGTATCATGTTGATTATTAAAGAATGCATGGGCGCAGACTAATGAAATTATTAATGAAATGGACAACAAAAAAATGTGATATGCCTATTTTTTGAAATATTGTAAATGATGGAATGCCTATGTCGCTCGAATTTTTTTTTAAAGAAAGAAAGGTCAACTGGAAAATAGACCACCTCGTTGTGTCCTAAATAAAATTACCCTAAATCAGAGGATTTCTACTTCTAAGGGCCTATAAATAATCCGATATGTGAGGACTTTCACAGGTGGTACTAATAACTTCCTCACTAAAGGTCTCTAGAGCCAAGTACCATTACGGATGTGACCACCAATAGGAAGAAGATCCTACGTAGGGCACCCACGAACAATCGCCAGACTCTAGATGAGGTTCTCATGATACCCAAATCGAAAGTAGATTCAAGTGACTATCACTAACAACCTCCCACTCCCTAAGCCGCACTCTGCCCGGTATAGGGTCCCACTCATAAGTGTGTGTAAAAGGTGTGTAAGTGAGGTGTGTGATGGAGGCAACCTAAAATTACCCAAGCTGCAAAACAAATGAAATATACAAAATATGGTCTTCTAACCTAAGGTTCAATATATGCATAACATTCACAACAAATATTCACAAAAGAACAATAAATAAATAAATAAATAAATAAATAAATAAATAAGTAAGTAAATAAATAAATAAAAACAAGGGAAACTAAACATAAGAGTTAACTATTTAGCACAATCTGTTATTTAGGCTTGACTCTCTAAAAAAAAAATTGTCCCCAGTGGAGTCGCCAGCTGTAGCGACCGAAAAATCCGGAGGGATTTATTCGAGTTTAATGGAGCCGCCACCAATAATTTATTTCATAGGGAAAATATTGGAAAAAAACCTTTTTTGAAGAAAAATGGTACTTGAGACCAGATTTGGGTTCGGGAGTCGATTATGCGTAGGGAAGGTATTAGCACCCCACAACATCCTTTCGAAAAAGGTACCTCTAATTAATTGTGCAAAATTTATTAACTTCTAAAAAATATTTATTTCCCTTTTATTAAAAAAAGACAAAGATTTACAATGATGAAATAAATAAATAAAAAGGCTTAATAAAAGTTGTTTCTTTTTGCGCTTGACAGGAGTGGGCTCCTCGCCTCCTACGATCTCCGGTGCGTGGAGAAATCAAAGGCCACGTAGTTCTTGGGTAGAAAATGGTTGTGTGTTGGTTGATTTTAATTAATCAATTTGTGACTTAATTTTTATGGTTTATGAGAGATCAAACCAAAAGTGGATTTGGCGAATCACTACTAATATTTTAAGGTATTTTATTAAGATTTTTGTAATGACCAAACCAAAAGAGGATTTAGAGTAGTCATTGATTTTAAGTTTTTGAAACGGAAAATGGTTTATGTAGTGACCAAACCAAAAGTAGATTTGGCGTTGTCATTACTAATATTTATTAGATTTTTATTAGGAAATTATGATGACCAAACCAAAAGAGGATTTGGAGTAGTCATCGAAAAAGTTTATGAGTGACCAAACCAAAAGTGGATTTGGCGTAATCACTACTAATATTTTAAATTATTATTATTATTATTATTATTTTCTAAGCTAGAAACAATTATTAATAATAGCAAATATAACAAAAGTATCTAACATTATAAATAAAGACAAACATAAACATACTAAAAAAAATACATAAAAAGAAAAAGAAAGAAGGAATTAAATGCACTTACCTCGAGAGAAAATAATTTTTGTTGAGCTTAATGCGCTGCACTCCATGAATCCCTCCAATCTTGAATGTTGAAAAGGGATAGTAACCCTCTTAAAAAAAATTTGACTAAAGCAAAGGCCCTATGCTTTGCACTAGGCCCATTAATCCATTTTTCTTGGATGATCTTAGTGCTTGGTGATGCACTCCTTATATAGGAGAATGAGAGGTTGAAAGAGTGTGGATTTTTCAAAGTGGGACTTCAATAGTAAAGTTGGGAGTTGGCTTCTTAAGTTTGATATTTTAAATGTTCAACAAAACTAAATAGCCAACTTTGAGCACTAATACAACACTTAAAACAACTTTATTGTGCTTCATGACCTTCATAAGAATTATAGACATTGTTTCCAGCTTTCAAATGGCACAAGTTTCATCTCAAAAGGATATCTACAACTCAAGATATTGTCAACACAAGTGGCTGTCCCGAACAATACATGTAACATCACGTCTCGAACTTCATGCTCGATTTGGTCCATGATAGAGGTCGATCTGGGTTTGTAATCCAAAATAATAGTTGTAGATCTTTTTCTTATCTTTCCAACAGTATAAAGAACACCTTATTTGGACAAGTATAGCTCAAGATATGACATTTTCTTTGAACGTTATTCAACATAATGTGTTGTCCGTTTTGTGCAGTTTTATAACTTTCATGCTATTTTAGGGCAGTAAATCATTAGAATCAAGTCCCGAATCCTTCATAACATTTGTAGCCAAGGATGTTAGCTTTCAAATGTCGTTGGTTTCATTAAAAAAAGACTTCTACAACTCAAGATATGACCTAATCTTTACATACTGTTCAAAACCATTTTTCAGCATACTTGTTCTTACTTCCAAGTCAATTTGGACTTAGTAAACTTCATATTTGACTCTTGGGTTCCTCATCAAAGTTGTAGAGTTTTGTTTTAGCTTAGTAAACTTCATATTTGACTCTTGGGTTCCTCATCAAAGTTGTAGAGTTTTGTTTTAGCTTTCTAACAAGGTAAAAATCACTTTAATACCATCTCCACAACATTAATTACACCCAGAATACATAAGCTATACCAAAGTACAAATTTTTTCAACCTCTTTTCTCTTCAAGATTTCTTTCTCCTTCTTTCTTCTCTACTACTATTTTTGTTCTTTTTGAATGTTATTTTACCGGACAAAATTAGGGTATGACAATTTGGTATCAGAGCAGGTTAAGGTAACCTGCTCCTTCGATCCATGGCTTCCGCAAGCAACAATCCTACTTTTAGAGATGGTGGCAGTAACAACAAGCCTCCATGTTTCGTTGGAGAACACTATGACTTCTGGAAGATTCGCATGCAATCCTATCTTGAAGCACAAGGAGAAGAAATATGGGATGCTGTAGAGAATGGTCCTTATGTGCCTACAACAGTCATCAACAATGAAGTGCAAGATAAAGTCAAAACCTCATGGACGGATGATGACAAGAAGAGAGTGCTCTACGACAAAAAGGCCAAGAACATTCTACAGTCAGCATTAGGTATGGATGAATTCTTTCGTATCTCACATTGTAAAATCAAGTAAAGAGATTTGGGATACTCTAGAAGTAACCCATGAAGGAACAGTAGAAGTAAAGAGATCTAAATTGAATACTTTATCACAAGAGTATGAAATGTTTAGAATGCAGCCTGGTGAATCAATACTTGATTTGCAAAAGAGATTCTCTCATTTGACAAATCACTTAATGGCTCTTGGAAAGACCTTTACCAATGATGAGTTGAATCTTAAAATTCTTCGATCATTGACTAAGAATGGCAACCAAAGGTTACAAAGCAATTTCGAGAAGAAAAGTCTCACAAAAATGACTTCAAGGCATTATTTGGAAAACTCCAAGAACATGAATTGGAACTTGGAAGATTGGAAGAGATCAAGTCAAAGAGAAGAAGAACAAAAGCATTGCCTTAAAGGTTGAAACCAGAAAACAACATGAAGAAGAAAGCACTGATGAAGATGAGAACATCACCCTCCTGGTAAAAAGGTTTGGAAAATTCCTTAAGAAAGACCAAAATATCAAATTTGATAACAAAAAGAAATTTTTCAAGAAAAGGGATACATCCACTTCAAATCAGAACTTCACATGTTTTGAATGCGGTAAGGAAGGACATATGAAAGCAGAATGTCCTAATCTGACAAAGAAGAAGTACTTCAAAGGGAAAAAGGAATTCAAATCCAAAAAGGCCTACATTGCATGGAATGACAATGAAGTAAGTACATCCTCCGATTCAGAAAGTGGAGAATCTGAAGTCAAAGCACTAATGGCATCACATCACTCAGATGATGAACAAGAGGTTAGTTCTTCTATGTCTAATGAAAAACCATCTTATATAGAATTACAGAATGCATTTCATGAGTTACATGAAGAATGTTTGATACTTTCTAGAACAATTTCGAAACAAAAGAAATTAATTTTAGAACTAGAAAGAAGTTCTAATGACACATGTGTGGAGTCAGAAAATGTCAAAAATTCTGTATGTAATAAATGTTTACGATATGAATCTAAGATTGTTGGTCTAAACCAAGTGATCAAAAGATATGAAAAAGGTCAAATTGGTTTAGAAGAAGTGCTTAGTAGACAAAGGTATTCAAACAACAAACATGGTCTTGGTTTTTCAAATTTTCAAACACCAAGTCCTAACAAAACTATATTTGTCAAAGCAAGCACAACTACCAACAACTCGTAATCATCTAAATTGCATATTGGAAACTCTTCTAAAGCAAACTCTAGAAATGAGGTTAAGAATGGAAATCATTCAATTTCTAGAAATGTAAAAGAGACAAGCCTAGTAGTTCTATCACTAGTCATATTTATAAGAATTGTGATTATCAGTATGTCAAAGGCCATACCCCCAATGCTTGCTACATAAGAAATTTTGGAGTTCCTTATGGAGAATTCATATGGGTAAGGAAAGGCATTAACTCCATCAGACCCAAATCACTTTGGGTACCTAACGACATTAAATCTGTTTTGTAGAAATGCTCGAACAAAGACCAAAGAACACATGGTATCTTGATAGTGGTCGTTTCTAGGCACATGACTGGTGATCGCACAAAGTTTACATCTCTCAAGCTGAAATCTAAAGGATATGTCACATATGGAGATAACAATAGAGGAAAGATTCTTGGGATTGAAAGATTGAGCTTCCCTTCACAACTATTGATGATGTCCTATATGTTGAAGGTTTGAAGCACAATTTGATTAGCATAAGTCAACTCATGATAAAGGATTCAGAGTAAACTTCATCAAGGAAAAATGTATCATTGAAAATGAAGCCTCTCACGAAGAGAAGTTAGTGGGAAATAGAATCGACAACTCCTATACGGTATGTCTAGATGATTTATCTTTGAAGATTAAATGTCTAGTGGTAAACAATAATGATGCATGGCTTTGGCACAAAAGAATAGCACATATTCACATGGAACATTTGAATAAGCTTGTCAAACATGATCTTGTTATTGGATTACCCAAAATGAAATTTGTCAAAGATAGATTATGTGACGCATGCCAAAATGGGAAACAAACAAAATCCTCTTTCAAACCAAAGAATGTGGTATCAACTACAAGACCACTTCAGTTGATTCACATGGATCTTTTTGGTACCTCAAGAACTAGAAGCTTTGGAGGTAATGTTTATGCTTTAGTTATTGTTGATGATTTCTCTAGATATTCTTGGACTCTATTTTTAGCACAAAAAGGTGATGCATTTAAGGCGTTCAAGAAATATGCAAAACAAGTGCAAAATGAAAAATCTATGAAGATTGTGTCAATTAGAAGTGATCATGGTGGGGAGTTCCAAAATGCTCTTTTTGAGGAATTCTGTGAAGAACTTGGTATCACTCACTACTTCTCAGCTCCAAGGACTCCTCAACAAAATGGCATGGCAGAAAGAAAGAATCGATCTCTAATTGAACTGGCTAGAACAATGCTCAGTGATTCAAGTCTACCAAAGTACTTCTGGGCAGGATGCACGATGAAGTACTTGCTATGTTACAAATCGAGTTAATATAAGGCCGATCTTGAAAAAGACTCCTTATGAACTATATAAAGGAAGAAAGCCAAACATCTCACATCTTCATGTCTTTGGATGCAAATGCTTTGTACTCAACAATGACAAAGATAACCTAGGTAAGTTCGATGAGAAAACTGATTTAAGGTATATTTCTTGGCTATTCTCTTTCAAGTAAAGCCTATAGAATTTATAATAAAAGAACCTTAGTTATAGAAGAATCTATGCATGTTTCCTTTGATGAAACTAACCCAATCAGAGAAAGTTTCTTGTGACGATGATGATGATATAATGGAAGCATCTACAAAAGACACTACTAAGGATGCCGAGTCAATTACCTAAGGAAGACTCACAAAGAAAAACAAATTAATTCAATCAATCACCAAGACGACAATCTTCAACAAGAGCAGAATCATCCCGATCTACCTCGTGAATGGAGAATTCATCGGGATCATCGTCTTGACAAAATATTTGGTGATAGTGAATCAGAGTAAAAACAAGATTAAATCAAGGAAGCTTGCCAATACATGGCTTTTGTCTCTCAAATAGAACCTTCACAGATAAATGAAGCTCTTGAAGACGATCAATGGATTCTTGCCATGCAAGAAGAGTTAAACCAATTTGAAAGGAATCAAGTTTGGGAACTTGTCCCTAGACCACAAGACAAACACATCATTGGTACAAAATGGGTGTTTAAGAACAAACTTGATGAAAATGGGATAATTATTCGAAACAAGGCAAGGTTGGTTGCTCAAGGCTATAATCAAGAGGAAGGAATTGATTTTGAAGAGACATTCGCTCTGTTGCAAGGTTAGAAGCTATACGCTTATTACTTGGTTATGCTTGCTCTTTAGATTTTCAATTATTTCAAATGGATGTCAAAAGTGCCTTCTTGAATGGATACATAAATGAGGAAGTTTATGACAAACACCCTCCTGGGTTTGAAGATTTCAAAACCCCCTCACATGTATTCAAATTGAAGAAAGCTCTTTATGGCTTAAAACAAGCCCCAAGGGCTTGGTATGACAGACTTAGTCAATTCTTATGTGAAAAAGGATTTGAAAAGGGTAAGGTAGATACTACTGCTCATCAAGAGAATTAAGGATCACACTCTATTGGTCCAAATTTATGTTGATGACATCATTTTCTGATCAACCAATAAAGATTTGTGTGAAGAGTTCTCAATGGTAATGCAAGGAGAATTTGAAATGTCCATGATGGGGAAGCTAAATTACTTTCTTGGACTTCAAATCCAGCAAACTAAGAATGGAATCTTCCTAAATCAATCAAAATATCAGAAAGAATCGTTAAAAGGTTTGACATGGATAATCGCAAAGAGATTGCAACTCCTATGGGATCCGGTACTTATATTGATCAAGATGAGTCAGGTTTATCAAGAGACATCAAGAAATATCGAGGTATGATTGGTTCATTATTATACTTAAGCGCGATCGTCCCGACATTATGTTTAGTGTATGTCTCTGCTCGATTTCAAGTCAATCCAAAAGAATCTCATCTTTCTTCTAGAAAGAGGATCATGAAGTATCTAAAAGGGACAACAAATGTTGGCCTATGGTATCCCAAAGGTAGTATCTGTTCTTTAGTTGGCTACTCAGATTCGATTATGCAGGATGCAAAACTGATCGAAAAGTACTAGTGGCACATGCCATATCCTTGGAAATGCTTTGATATCCTGGTCTTGCAAGAAACAAGCAAGTGTTGCTCTCAAAGACCGCCAAGCGTAATATATTGCACCGGGAGTTATTGTGCTCAAAGTCTTTGGCTAAAACAACAACTATGTGATTATGGAATCAATCATGGATGCATTCCTATAAGGTGTGACAATACAAGTGCTATAAATATTTCAAAGAATCCTGTTATGCACTTTCGTACCAAGCATATAGACATTCGACATCATTTTCTACGAGATCATGTTCTAAAAGGAGACGTGGAGATTACATTTGTTGATACTCATGCTCAATTAGCGCACATCTTCATTAAAACCATTAGCCAAAGAACCCTTCTTCAAAATAAGAAGAGAACTTGGCATTTTGGATGAAAAGGATATATGAGACCAACACATTTGGTGACAGGTTCTTTCATTTAACCTATATGTTTTTATTGTGCCATTCTAAGTGTATGTATGTTTTTTTTTTAATCATAAACTATGTGATATGTATGTTATACATAGAATAGATACTCATACATTGCATGTTTTATCAATAATTTTTTTTTAATTTTTAAAAAAAAAAAAAATTTACCATGTGTAATCGATTACTGTATCAGGGTAATCGATTACATGTTCAAAAAGTTCAGTTTTTCGCACCACTGACCCGTCATGTAATCGGTTACCAATTGGGTGTAATCGATTACATCCGCGAAAAATTTATGAAATCGACAGCTTTTTAGATAAAGCGATTTCCACAAACATTTCTTTCATTTTTGCAATCGGTTACCTCTCATCCTCTCTCAACCACCCACCTTCCAATCCTCATTTCTACCATTATTGCTCAAATCCTTCACTTCTAATCCCTAATCCTCTTCCCATTCGTGGCCCTCTTCTGCTTTTTCCCCAAATTTTCAAACCCTAAGTCTACCTTCACCACTATCTTCACCATGGAACATTCAAGGAAGTTCAGAAGCAAGAATCCTTCTGTGAATGATGCAAGGAGAGCGAATCCCAATCCTCTGGACTTATCAAGGCTGTTGGCTAACACTGATCAAAGAACTCGCTTCCAACAGTTCATTGGTAGGAAACTCATCACTCCAAAGTATGTTAGTCTTATTGCCTTTGCTAGATTCAATTTTCCTTCATTACTCGAAAGTCAGGAAGTGACACCACTTGCTATTGATTTTGGCAACTATTACCCTGATCTTGTTAGAGTGTTCTATTGCAATTTAGAGGCTAAGGGTAGTGGTCTGGTTTCTTGGGTAAAAGGGGTTCCAATTAAATTATCCTTGAAGCAAATTGGAGAGTTTCTTGATATTCCATTTGAGGGAGAAAGGATTCATACTGATTTCTTATGTGATTGGGAGGAGTATGACAAGAGAGACTTTTATTTATCCATGTGTCGATATGATGAGACTGAAATTGCCCACAAAAGACAACGGTCTGGTGCAGCCTCCTCTGCTAGAAATATTCTCTCTGTAGGACACTTGAACGTTGATGATAGACTTCTTCATTATGTTCTCTGCTATGTCTTAGTACCTAAGGCCTCAAACTACTCTCAAATCAATGATTTTGAAATGCAAATCATGTATGCTATCAAGAATAACAAACCTATCAATCGGGCCTATTTGGTTGTGAATCACATGTTGTCACCGGCAAATAACTACAAGTTTGCCTTATGCTAGACAAATCTCTCGATTGTTGGAGTGCCGCAATGTAGACACCAACAATGAGGTTTCTCTGGAAATGACACTGCTGAAAATGAAATCCATATGGATATCTTACCAAAGATGGGTATAAATCGGGATCTCGCCAGACGAGTCTACAGGCATCGAAGCGATCTGCTACACCCTCCTGCACAAGAAGATGAAGAACCTCAAGATGGTGTGATCACAAATCAAATGATTTTGGATGAGCTTAGGAGTGTCCGTGGTTACATGGCTGAGAGGTTTGATCAACTGTCTGCTCGCATGGACCGCCTTGAAGCTTTTAGAAATGACAAAGAGGAGGATGACGAGTAGCCTGATTTGCTTCATCGTCCATGCATCATATTCTCATTATGTCATACTTGTTTATGTTGGATTTCTTGTTATGTAATTCTTCCTTTAATTTTCCTTTGATTTCTGTTTTTAAATTTGGACTTTACTAAATAGGACCTTTGCAAAGTTTGTATGGATGTTTAATATTACGTATTTAGTTTGTGTTTGAATGAGCTTGGTAAATATATGCGCTATATTGTATTTATGCTACTTTTTCTTCTTTTTGATGATGTCAAAAGGGGGAGAAAGGAGATATTATCTGTATATCTTGTATTTTACTAACTTTTCAGGTTTCCCAACTCCAATACAAAGGGGGAGATATACAAGACAGGGGGAGCTTTATACAAGACAGGGGGAGCTTTTCCGTTCGCAAACCGTTAACAAGATTGGTGTTTGTCATCATCAAAAAGGGGGAGATTGTGAAGAAGATTTCCTTCTTAAACTTGGTCAGTTTAGATGATGACAAGATTACTGATCAAAAAGAAGAAAAGCCTCCGATAGATCAAGTCAAAGAAATCATTCTACAGAGACTTTAATTATGTATTGTCAATTCTCTGTAAGTATGGTTTGTATCTTTGACATATTACAAGTTGTGATTATATAACTTAGATGTGCTCAAACAAATCATTCCTTAAGTTTAAAACTTAATCTAAGTTATTTTCAAAGTTAAGTGTTGAAGCAATCCTTTTGAAATCTCAAGAAAAAAACTTTTTTCATTGTAGTAATCGATTACCTCAAAGCTGTAATCGATTACCTAAAGTCTCGGTGATGTGGATGTAATCAATTACCTAAAAGGTGTAATCGACATAAAGAACTAAATTTTGAATATCCGATTTTCAACGTACACATGTAATCGATTACCACAACGACGTAATCGATTACTAATCGCTTTCAAAATCAAATTTTCTGAAACGTTATGATTTCAAATGGTGTGTTTTGGCCCCTAGAAAGTTGCCAAACGATCACCTTGCTTCAGACATGATCTGATGGTTATATATATACCTTTCTTTTACATCAGAACACATAGAACTTTCATTCTTCCAATCATAAGAGTTCAATATCATTTTACGAGTTCTAAACCTTCAAAACTTTCTTGCCTAGAACTTAGATACTATTTTCATATTCTGAAAAAGTTCTTGAGCACTAAGTTGTATAGTTACAAAGTGATATTGATCCGATCTGACCATATGCTTTACCATTCTTCACAATTATTAAACTCATCCTTGTGTTGGGTTTTGGTTTGAAAAGATAGTGGGGTGCTATCTTGTTGTATAGAGATTGTTAGGGAGCCTTGGGGTGAGGCTTGCTTGTAACAAGAATTTCTATCATAGTGAATTGCTCTGCAGTGTCGAAGAAGCTGGATGTACCCAAGTGGTTAGGGAACCAAAGATAAATTCTTGTGTCTTAATCTTCTTCCTTATCCTTTTACTTTTGTTTATCAATCAAACTCCATCTATCTATCCATAAAACAAAAGAACGAAAAATCTCTAAAATTCACTCGAAAAGCATTCAACCTAATTCACCCCCCCTCTTAGGTTGTATACCAGACTTACAGATATGTCTTTTGAGATTTCCCCTGCGAAGGTTGTCGACAGAAAGATCAAGCAGTTGAGGAACAAGGAGATTCAATTGGTCAAAGTGGTTTGGGATCAGAAAACCGGTGATGTGACTTGGGAATTAGAAGAGAAGATGAGAGAACAGTATCCAGCTTTGTTTCACGGTACGTATCTGACTTGTAGTTTCGAGGACGAAACTATTTTTAGGGGAGATGTATTGTAACACCCGTAATTTTACGCTGCGTTATTTAACGTTATTATATTATAGAATGTGTTAATTATGCCATAATAAGCAGTTCCCTGTTGGATAAGCAAGTGAGTGAATTAGATCAAGATAAAATTTAATTTAAGAATTTATATTCATATTTCAAAATTTGTTGAATAATTCTTATGAATATTCACCGTATTCTGGATTGCCGAGTAATTTTTTTTATCCACAATAAAATTTGAAACGAATTCCGATTTCGATGAAAATCGAATCGTAACTTGTTATGACAATGTTTGAGTGTTTTCAATTGTTTTTTTTCTTACTATTTATGGATTAATTATTATCATGCGGTAAATTAATTTCTAAGTAAATTAATTACGCGATTTGCCGGCGAGCGAATTATTGTGAACGCAATTACTCAACGCCGTAATTTTTAGGACCCAAAACTCTAAAATTAGTAATTATTCATTAGTAGAATGTTTATGTGTCAAGTTTTCATGTTTAGCTTAAGGTTATCTGAAATTAGGTTGCTAGGTGTCAATGGCTTAAAGTTTAAAAAAAAAATCTGCTTAAATTCATTTTCAGCCAAGTAAAGAATTTGGATTAAAATTATTTTTTTTTCCTCTCCTTTATAACTAGAACAGGCGCAGCTCCCCCTTTTATTTTGCCTTTCCTTTTCAATTTTTTTTCCTTTCTTTGGTCTCCTTCCATCCAGCATCAAGTTAGTGAAGATTTGAAAGTCAAGTTCTCCTCTTATTCCCTACTTCCTGGAACGTAAGTTTTCCTTCTTTTAAATTTTTTTTTTCCCATTTTTCAGCTCCTAAAATACTACATCATCTTGGGCAAGATAGTAGTTGTAATCAAGTTCCTTTTCTTTTCTTCCATGAAACCAGCCGTGGCTTATGCAGTGGGTTTTGGCATTAATTCTTTGTTTTTTTTACTGTCTATTTTACTATGCAAATTATGACCATGATCATGAAAAAAAAATATGACACAAATTTTTTTTTTTTTGATTTGGGGACCCTAGGCTGCAAGCTTGAAAGGGAGAAGGGAAGAGATTTCTCATGTGAATCTTATTAATTTTTTTTTTTGGTAAGGGCAACTTCTAAATATAAATAGGAATGGACTCTGGTATACTGAAATGTGTTTTATGTTCATGAACTATGTGTTTGATGTTTAATATGGTTGAAGTTGTTTGAACTTGCTGAGTTATTGTGCTTCCGAGTTGTTGGACTGTTGAATTAATTATGTGAATATATGCTTGATTGATGTATATTGTTGGCGTTGTTGGATAACTTAATAATTATTTAATGTTGGATAATTAAATATTTATTGATTTATGCCTTGTTGAAATATCACACACCATGGTATGTTCATTGGGGTGGTTAAAGGCATCGTTGCATGGTGTCTTGTTGGTAACGTCGACCTGAATATCCTGGGTGATGGATTGCCCATGGCCAAAGGAATTTAAGGAACGCCGTTAAATTTTACCATCGCAGGGGAAAGTGTCGATGCGAATGCGTACTCGATATGACCTTCGTGTATGGATTCCGGAATTAAAACTGCATTGACATATAGTTGCGTCAATAGGATCTTGGGTGCATCCTTATTGTTGTTATGAATGCTATTGACCTGAATGTATATGTTTTGAAAAAGGTGGTTATATCTTATAATATGTCTGAATATTATAATTGGTTGTTGTACCTGTTATTTGTAATATCTGCTTATTTTTAAGAAATTGACCCTTGCCCGTGGTTCTTTCAATCAATGATTGTAACCCAGCTGATGGAGAAGACATATGTGATACCGGCGATGAGGACGTCGCCGGCGATGACGCTTGAGTTTCGACGAGACACTACCGGGCATGGAGATTTGACCCGGCCCGACCTGTTAGAGTACAGTGGGGATATTGTAGAAGTTACTACGGTTGCAGGATTGGCCACACGTGGAGAGATATATTGCAGGACGGTAAGCTTTCCGGTTCCAGTGATGCAGATCGTCGAGGGATGGCTAGCGTCACAGCAGGACCAGGTCGTTCCTACAGCAGCTACTATTCCTCTAGTTGAGCCTTCTGGGATTCCACAGCAGACCACCCTACGAGAGGCATCAGTTTCTTTGGATATTGGAGTTGGTAGGACCGTTCATATGGGTATCGGATCTCGAGGTTGGGATGCAGGAGCATCCACCTCGCGCACAGTGGTTGATGCACGTACACCCACAGCAGATCCTACCCCAGCTCCGAAGATTTCCCCGACTCTTCCCATACCTCCTAGGGTATCTACTCCTCTAGCAGACTCACATCCAGTTTGCCCTAGTTGTGGTGCGACAGGTTGCAGGGGCACAGGCGGGATTGGTGATGTGTATCAGGTGAGGCCCCGGGTGGTACCCACTCCAGTCCCAATGATTGATCTGACAGGCGATGATGATGATGATTTTGAGGATGAGGAGATGGCGGAGGAGGACCCTTCGGAGTACTTCGGTAGCGATTAGTAGTTGTTTGGATGTAATCTTTGTGATATATGTATATATGCGTACTGTTGTAGTGGCCAGTCCGTAGTTATATGGTTAGTGGTTTGTAGTATTTTTGAGGACCTACTTTTGGAGCAACCTCCTGTATGAGTGTCTGCCGGGAGTACCTCTAAGGTATGAGTACTCTTGATAGGGTATTCATGCATTAGGTGTATTCCTACTTGTGCATATGTCTTTATCGTCTTTTGGTGTGAGAAAAACTCGGTAGCTGTACTCTTCTGAGAATTATAATATGTAAATATTCAGTTATATTTTGTCTTTTGCATGACAGGACTCCATCATGATTTCAAAAACACTATTGATACTCTGATCATGTTTGAAAAAGGCGTTTGAAAAAAAAATTTACTGTAATTTCTAAAAGACAAGACGAGTATTATTTTGAAACTTCACCGCATATAGAGTTGTTTTAAATTAGTAGCGCTCCGGAAACGGGGTGTTACACTCTCTGCCGATTTGCATTACTTATTCTCTATATAGACATATAAATGTGCTTAGCAACAAACATATAAGTATACAAGTATAGACATATATAAGTACACAAGTAGGGACATGTATAAGTATACCAGAAATTCACCATATCCGGTGTGTTTTGCTACAAAGTCTCTCCGTGCATCCACTCCTATAACTGATTCATATTTTGGTGGAGGCTCATATCTAACATTGCCATTTTCATCTCTCAGATAATTCTTGGACAACCATGTTCGGAAATTCTGAAGAGATTTTCCAGCAATCTTAAGTATAATGTCCTTATGGGTCTCATCAACATAAAATGATTTCTGCAAATACATTAACAAGTACAAAATGGTAGGGTAAGTATATTTAGATAGTCATTTAAAAAATACAATTGATTGTGTATACCTGTATCTCACACCAAAGCTCCTCTTTGCATCTATTCAAAACTGGATTATCTCTCTCCCTCCAATTATTAAAAGTAATTGGAACTGTCTGCTGCACTTGAGATCCAATGAAACTAATCAACTCTCTGCCACTTTTGCCTATGGGTTGACCTCTAACATTCCGTGAAACCTATACAAATTAAGTGTACAACATTAGATAATAAATAGAAAAAAATAACTAATTATATTAATTAATAAGTAACTTACCACTGGTCCCTCTCCTCTACTCCTAGTTCAGATGATATTCTTTTTCACAGTCGATCCACGGGGACGACGCTTCACATTTTGGGCCGCCGCAGCATCACTATCATGTCTGGAAGAAGCCATCTAGCTATCTGCACACAAAAAAAAAAATAGACACGCAAGTAATTAGACACACAAGTAAAAGACAACAGTTCATGGCCATTTAACTAGAGAAATTTAACAAGTACATAATTCATAGTCATTTAACAAGTAATTAGAAAAATTTAACTAAAAAAACACAATCTACATACATGTTTAAAACACTTCTTTTCCTTTTTCTTTTCCTCCGAATGATCCAAAGCCCCTCTTTATGATCATGTCTAATATATGTATTATCCTCTCTTGATGTACTTTCCTCACCAAACAGTGATTGTATAATAAAGAAAGGGTCATCCTCAATATCAACAACTTCATTTGCTTGATCATCAATCCCATAACCAATTTTTTTGTTAGTCAACAAAACAATGGACCAATTCATATCAGATGGATTGGTGACATAAAACACTTGTCGAGCTTGCGATGCTAAAATAAAAAGCTCATCTTTATATCCCAACTTATTGAAATTCACCTTTATGAACCCCAGCTCATCCGTTTCTACACTGTAATTATTGTCAACCCACTTACATTGGAATACAGTCACCCAAAACATCGCATAATCTAACTCCCATATGTGTTCAATGACCCCGAAGTATGACATATTCGCATACATGGGATTTCTGTCTTTGGCACTTGAGATATGCATAGCTTGAGCAATAAGAGTGACCCCACTATTTTTCATTTTACTCTGATAATCATGTTCTGTTGTGTAGAATGTGTACCCTTTCATCAAATAACTGGTGTAAGAGATAACATGTATACTTGGAGCCCTCGCTAACCATCTGAGTCTTTCTAGAACTGAGGTAGGATTTACAGTAAACTCTGCAGAAATGTGATCTCTTAGCCACGTTATAAAACATCAAGTGTGTTCTCTTGTTAACCAATTTTGATTCTTATTTGGGAACATACTCTTGAGCATTTTGTTGTGTTTTACAACATAGGACTCAACCTCGTCGGCGTTGTGTAAAACATATAAGTGTGCTTGCTCCATCTGTTGCCTTGATATAGTCAGTATTTTACATCCAGTAATCCCTTTCCCTTTGCTTCCTCCTGTATGACGAGACTTTGGCATCCCTATGGAATATCCAATGTTAGATAGGTAGTCGGAACAGAATTCAACAGCTTCTTCGACTGTGTACCGCTCAATAATGCAACCCTCTGGCCGTGATCGATTTTTCACATACCCTTTTAATATCTTCATGTAATGCTCAAACAGGTATATCTATCTCACGTAAGCTGGTCCACACAGTTGTGTCTCCCTAACCTGATGAAATGTCAGATGAATCATTATGTCAAAGAATGAAGATGAGAAATACATCTCAAGCTCACATAAAATCAAAACAATTTCTATTTGCAATGCTGGCAACTTTCCAGGGTCAATCACTCTGCTGCAGATTGCCTTGAAGAAGAAACAAAGTTTAGTTAAGATCTTCCGCACTTTGATGGACAAAATGGATCATATACCAATGGGTAGCAAATTCTCCATGAGAACATGGCAATCATGGGACTTGAGATCTCTCATTGATACGAGGTTCATAATGTTTGAAGAGTGCCCCTCTGGAACCTTAACTCTATGAAGAAACTTACAAAGAACAGTTTTCTCTTTTCTAGACAAAGTATGAGCGGCTGGAGTTAGATATGTATGTTGTTTCCCCTTCTTTACTTGTCCCAATTCCCATCTCAATCTCATACAAACCAAGTCCCACCTTGCATTGATGTCATCTTTAGTCTTCCCGGGCACATTGAGTAAGGTACCAATGACACTATCAAAGACATTTTTTTCAACATGCATCACATCAATGAAATGTCTCACGTATAATGAATTCCAAGATGGCAGCTCAAAGAAATTCGACCTTTTTCTTCGACCTTCGTGTGACAAGCTCTCCGGCAAAAGGCTTCCTGAATTCGATACTCAAATTTTTACCTTTTCAAACAGTTGTGCACCCGTCAAAGGCAAAGGGGCTCTACGTTCTTCAGTATTCCCATTAAATGCTTTCCTTCACGACCGATAATAATGCTTTTGAGGCAAAAACCTATGATGCCCAAGGAAGACATTCTTCTTTCCATGTTCCAACCGTATCTAATCTGTACCATCTTCACATATAGGGCATGCACACTGACTTTTAGTACTGTATCCAGACAAATTACCGTATGCCAAAAATCATTAATTGTACCGAAGATCATAGTCCTCAAGGTGAAACATTCTTGTCTATACCCATCGTACACCTCTACACCCATCTCCCACATTTGCTTCAAGTCTTCAATTAAAGGAGCAAAGAATATGTCCATATCATTTCCTGGTTTTTTAGGGCTAGAAATTAACATAGACAACATCATATATTTGCGCTTCATGCATAGCCATGGAAGTAGGTTATAAATCACCAAAATCACAAGCCTTGTACTATGAGAGCTACTCTGAACACCATGCGAGTTAAATCCATCGGTAGACAATGCAAGTATTAGGTTTCTTGGTTCTTTCCCAAAATCAGGATACTCAAAATCAAGTTTTCCATTGAGGAGAGTCTGCCGGGTGCCGCAACATGCCATCCTTAATCATTTCATCCTCATGCCATGTCAAGTGTTTTGCATCTTCTGAACTACGGTACATGCGCCTGAATCTGGGAATTATGGGGAAATACCACATAACCTTCTCTAGAGCCAATTCTTTCTTCTTATACCGTGATGCATTACATTTAGGACATGACTTTAACGATGCATATTCATTTTGAAATAAAATGCAATTGTTAGGACAAGTGTGTATCCTCTCATAACCCATGCCAATAGAGCGTAACATTTGTTTAGCTTCGTATGTCCGACTAGGAAGCACATTATGAACCGGTAACATATCCTTCAATAAGGTGAGTAATTCCGTAAAGCTCTTATCAGTCCATCCATTGCCCGATTTCAAGTTATACAACTTTAACATCGCCGATAATCTCGTGAATTTAGTATAACCCTCATACAACGGCTTCTCCGCATCACTTATCAACTTCTCAAACATTTGAGGACAATCACGAAGATCTTCTTCAACCGCATTTGCCATCTCTTCAAAACGGTCGCCATTAAATTTATTTGTACCGATGTCATCTGATGCATATCTCCCACTATTCCCCATATTATTAGAAGATTCACCTCTTGTCTCACCGTGCTTTGTCCAACAGGTATAACGCTGATCAATTCCATTGCTTACTAAATGTCCTTCTAATTCCTTAACATTAACTCGGCCTACATAACAACATTTCAAACAAGGACATATGATTCTATTTAGGTTTTTTTATGCCCAACTACAAACCTAATAAAATCTTGCACTCCATCCTTAAAATCTTGCACTTCCAATCCATTCTAACCTCAACCTTTAAAAGACTAAGTTAGTCCTTCAGTAATATAACATCATATTAGTTAGTCCTATTAATTTATACAACATCACAACAAAACATATTCACAACTTTTTACATATTTTCTCAAAATTTTACCATGACCTATTTGTATTCTCAATAATTACCCACTTTCCAATTGTGATCTAAATATAGTCAAATCTTGATAATCTAATGCATCGGGCTATAGCTAATACTAGGCCGTCAAACCATAATTCACAGTTCTATTCAATTATCTAAACTTTAATAAACTTTATTTTCAATCATAGTTCAGTTCAAGAACAGTTAAAAGCATCTTGTGGCCAAACTTTTATTGAGCGGAAATGGGCTTATGATTCACAAAACCCTAAATATATTTGATAAATGTACATAGCAAGGCAACAACCACATTGGTGATAGGCATTCGGCAACACAAATATAATAGCATCAGAAACACAAATACATTAGTGAAGAAACAAAGAGCAAAAAGAGAACTTGAACAAGAAAAAGGTAGTAAGGAAGCTTTTTCCTAATTTAGTTTGTTTCTCAATCTCAAGGCAAAGGAGATCACCTAATTTAGGTAGCATTATTTGTCATTCCTAATTTTATGTTGACCAGAATCTCAACTCAAAACATGTTTAATATTCAAAAAAAAAATTATCAATAATTCATTAAAATGGCAGGCAAGTATTCAGCTTTTGGGAATCAACAAAGAAAAAATGGGAACCCATTAGAGGATCTGACCTATTGTCTTGTTGCTCACTTATCTAAATTGATAGAGTAGGCTATAGGTGTTAAGTTCTACGGCTGGGGAAGTATTGCAGACTCTATTCAACCTCTACTAGAAATCCCTTCAACACATTCCTTGCTTTACACTGCAACATTACAAGTTTACAACATAACAACCATATTAAAAAATAGAAATAGAAACTCCCTTCAAGCATGAAGGGTTCAATGGCCTGCTTTAAATGTTAAAATGAATATCTCAAACATGAAAGGGATGCAATGTATATATGTTCCTCTTCAAAATTGATACAAGAAGAGAGAACCATCCGAGTTTATGCAGTAAAATTTGTTCAGCAAAGAGAGAGAGAGAGAGCAGGGGGAGAGAGGTAGAGGGCTTACAAGTTTTTGCGCGGCGGTGGTCGGAGAGCGAAACTCAGGCTTCGGGGAGGGCTTCGATGAGAGACGCTGAAAGAAGGAGAGATGCATAGAGGCACAGACAGAAAGACGAAAAAAGACGCAAGCGCTGAAAGATGCTGACATGCATAAAGAGGAATAGGGAAAATAGGGTTTTGGGGAGGCGCGATACTGAGAAAAGAAGAGGAGGGAAATTATTCAGAGTGGCGGAGGGGTGGTGGCGCCGTTCGCGTGCGACGGAGAGGGATGGGGAGTTTCAGAGGAACAGTTCGTTCGTTTGAGAGAAGAGAGACATTGAAGACAGTCCTTTTGCGTGGGAGATGCTGAATTACTTAATTAGGTAAAGAGATTAGGCAGCGCTTCCTTGGGGAAGCGCTAGTGAAGGCACGCGAATAGACAGCGCTTTCCAGGGAAAGCGCTGGAAGGGAGTGCGGGTCTTTTTAGCAGTATTTAATCTAGGAAGCGCTGTATATTTGTTATTTTTAGCAACGTTTATTCTAGGAAGTATTGTCTTATTTTTAGTTAGCGCTTTCTCTAGCAAGCGCTAGTAAAGGCCTCACAGGATTATTAAACAGCGCTTTTAGCATATATTGTTGTTTAAGGTGGCGCCATTTTTCTAATAATCTGTTGTAGTGATTGTTAGGACTTATAATATAATTATATAAATATTAAGAGTATTTAAGTGATATTCTCAGGATCGGGCACCCTGCGGGGTGGGGGTATGATCCCCGTCCTTGTCCCCAAATTGCCATCAGGGGGATTTCTCTCCCCATCCTCGTCCCTGTCCCCGAGGGAAAAAATTTCCCGCCCACGGGTCCCCGAATGGGGCAGTCCCTACGGAAATCCCCGTTTGCATGTGGAAATTGTCATCTCTAAGTAGATCGGCGAAATAAGATATGACAAATTCAGTAACAATTATCTCCCTTTGTTAGTGATTCCGCAATAGAATTGTTATGTACAGGGAACATAGAGTAGCATTTTTTTTACAAAAAATGTCACTCCAAATGGCAATTAATATCATATTGTATCCATAGTATTTTTTTAAAAGAGTTAATTACAATTTACTCAATTAAGTTGTATGTGTTGTGCTTGTAGAAAGATTTATTTGTATAAGCATAGGGTATATAATGTTGTCATAACACATTGTACCAAGATTTATAAGACCTATACAACCGAATTTAACTAACTTATATTCTAAAACTAGAAATTTCTCTTAATAAAGAATGCAAAAGACTGAAATCATTCAATGACGACCTTATCCAGTGATGGTATTCCAACATCGACTACTTTTGGAAGAAGCAACCATCACGTTGGAAGACATCAAAGTGAACCAAATACCTTTGTATCTTCTAATGCGGCGATTTCTTCTTCCAAAAGTGGTTAATCTTAGAACATCATTGCTAATAACTTGATGATTTCAATCTTCTGCAACCCTCGGGAAAAAAAAATCTTGTTTCAGAAATGAAGCTTACTAAAAATTAACCTTCGTGTGTGTTACAAATATTGGAGCAAAATTTTATCCCAATAATATACAACTTATGCTTGTATATATATATAAATAAAATTCGTACAAGCACAAAGCATAAAGTTTAATTGAGCAAATCATAGTAAGTTGTTTAAAAATTAATTTTACAAGCATATGGCATACATACATGCAGTACAAATTATACTAAAAATAAATTAAAGATAAATCATTTAAAAAAGTGGATGTTTGCTAGTCATTGAGCCTTTGTAAATTTTAGTTCAAATGATATTTTGAAAACCCAATTGACAATTGATGGATGATTTCAAATGATATTATAAATACCCTATAAATATCATCTTTTATTTTCAAATTATCTAATTGTATCAAATAATTTAGGATTTCATAGAGGAGCAAATAACTTTATAGAAAGCAAGTTAAGGTTTGAAAAAGAAACACAAACAAGAACAGAGAACGGCTTCCAACGGACACATGGACCCGTTACGACAACAAATATGGGCACATTACAACAGTTGATAGCTTTGAAACAAATTGGGTTCATAGAGCATTGGGAATAAAAGGAGAAAATAAGAAATAACAAGGAGGCGAGAAGGAAAGACAGAGAACAAGAGGAAACTGAACTAAATATAGAACCACGGGAGCCAGAGGGAATGTATGAAAACTTACAGCACTTTCCTTCAGAATTTATCGTAACTTATAATGCGCCCATTGGAAGCATGTCATAACTTATAATGTGTCCTTTGAGAATGTATGGTAACGTACCATGCCAAAAGATATGGCCTCTAGAAATGGTGCCTTAACTTTTCGGGTGGAGTTGAAATAGGTAACAATTCCATCCACGAAACTACTACCTTTTTATTGAACAAGGGTAATGGTCCTATCCATAAACAGCCACATAAGCTTACCCAAGATACTTGAGTAGTGGTTACTTGTGGAGCTTCTATTGAAAGCTTACCATTTTGTAGCAGTATTTGTGGATAGCAGTCTCAAGGCCTATTTGATTGTGCTCTTCTTTTGTTTTTGAAAACCATTATATAAAACAATTTTGAAAAATTGTTGTTCAAAATAAAAACGAAAAAAATTATTTGGTAATATTAATTTGAAAATAGTACTAAATATGGAAAAACAAAAAAGTTTGCTTGATAAATTTGTTTTAAGAATATGTTCTTAAAGTGAATGGTGACAGGCAGCAACGACGGTGGTAGAAGATAATAGGAGGACAATGCTGAAGGGTATTGGGTGGTGGCGGCAGCAATTGTAGAGAATATCAGAAAGTGATGGCAATAGTAATGACGATGGTGGAAGGAGCCAAGTACGTTAGCGACGACGATGAAAGGCATCGAGTTGTGGCAACTACGACAACAATGGCAGATAGTTCCATATAGCAATAGTTATGATGGTTGTAAAGGATACCAAGTGGCAGTGGTGGTGGGTATTGGGTTACGATTTGGTGGGCGACAACAGTAGTGGCGGAAGGTGTTCGATAGCAGTGGTGGCAAGGCAACATCGTTGGAGGGTGTTGAGTGCCATTGTGTGGTAACAGTGGAGAGTGTCAAGTTGTGATGATGGAGATGGTAGTAGATGGTGCCAAACAACAATTAATGGTGATGACAATGGTGGAGGGTATCAGGTGGCAATGGTGATGGTAAAGAGTGTCAGGTTGCGATGATGACGATGGTGTTGTAGAGAATACCAGGTTATAGCAGTGCCGACAGCGGTGGAAGGTGTCGGATATCAATGACAATAGCAACGGTGGATGGTATCAGGTGTTAATGGTAGCGGCGATAAAAAGTGTGATAAAAGAGCAACAAAAAAGTGTTCTAGGTGACAGTAATGGGTGACAATAGTGACGGACAGTATCGTGCAACGTTAGATAAAAATGAAAACGAGAGAACAAAAAGTGAAAATAATAACAACTCTTAATTTTTCTTGTTTTCTTATATTCGAAAAACTTAAAAAACAAGAACAAGTTTTCAGAATAAACAATTACAACTCACCTACTCAAATAGGTTTTTGTATTGTAATTTTTAAAAAAATGAAAAGTTTAAAAAAAAATATAATCAAAGAGGTTGTATTACATGGTATAAAAAAATGGCAAATAAGCTAAAGTGATAAGTTGCAACATGGTATTTAATTTGTCAATTGGTTACTTAATAGAGTAATATAGTGGCGACTCAATGAGTGTTGCTCAGTTAGTTGCGCGAGCTAAATTTGTAGGGGGGATTGGGATTCGAGCCACGCAAAACACAATTTTAGAGAGGGGCGAGGAACGTGACTAAGCACCCGAGCTGGGATCAGTCCTATAGTAAGTCTGAAAAACCTAAATTTGTTAGGACACTCCATACACCCACGAGAGAGTCAAACATCCTAATTAGGTTGTTTCCTGAAAAAAGTGTAATGTAGTGGTGACTGATAGGGATTAAAACTAAATAAGTATAAACAATAAGGACAACAAGTGCACAACTGAAATATAAATTAATATGGACCATAACTACGTTGAAAATGAACCTTTATCATGGTAAATATTTTCACTTGCCAATTCAAAATTTGTGTTTATTTCTATGTTAATATTCAAAGATCCATTCCTTTTTTTTTTTTTTACCAAATAAAGATCCATTTCTAAAATTGTTATATTTACACCGTCTCACAAACATATTTAAACTTCTTATGTTTCAACAAAAGAATTTACATTGAAAAAAGTTTAAAAAAAAACATTGAAGACCCTCATAAAGTAGTGTTGTCCATGGTTTTGTTTATGTTCCTGCAATTTATGTACAGACACAATTACAATTCTAACCTTCATTTCTTTTCAATTTTTGGTTTCCCAGGAGACTATCAAGCTTTTGGAGTCTACTGGTGAGTTTATATATATAAAGACTCCTCAATTTTACAATATACAAGCTTAATATGTATCTGAGTTAAGTGTCTTCCTGGTCATCAAGATGATTGGTCTCAAAAGGAAACTAGAAAACCTGAGGTTGGCAGGCTCTGGTCTTTTCTTTCTTTATAAAATTCAATCAGTTCTTAGATGTAATACTTGAATGTAACTTATATGCATATGCAGGGGACCATCCTCAGCAACATTTACTGGAAGCAGTTTGGACTCATTTCTTTTGTCTGGCTTGCATTCCTTCTCTTACAAATTGCCAAAGTAATTTTCTTTATATGTAGAAGTTGAACTTGCATTACATCCTTCATTTCCTAGTACAATTATTAGAGCTAATCATTAAAAAATTTCACTTTTAACAGACTTACACAACTTCTTGCTCGATCATACGCTGGATACTTATTTCATCACAGGTAACCAATTGCACATAGTTTTGTATTTTTTTATATTCCTTTATGCCAAATATCAATAGATGTGCATAACCCCTTTTTTACAATAGTGCATAACCCGATAACAACCTTGGAAAATTGATAATTACATGAGGCATTAATTTTTTGTTTTGTTTTGGAGATACCAATTTCTGTAGGGGTATATCTATACTAAGCAATAAACTTTTATCAAAGGGAGAGAGTTATTGATTCTGAAGGATATCAACACACACATTGGCAATTGAACCATCTAATTCTAACAAGTGTTTTTGCTTTGCTTGCTGGAATTGTTGGTGGACTTCATGGTGTAAGCACCGGATTTGTCATGGGTCCTTTATTTTTGGAATTAGGAATTTCTCCTCAGGTGAGTTTTAGTAGCACTTTCACCCATATTCATTCATTATACGGAAAAATATGTTTTTAATCTTTACGAAATCAAAGTTGATCAACTTTAGTCTCTATAAAAAATTTATTCATTTTTAGTCATTATATTTAACAAAACTGATGGACTAAAAACAAACATTTTTAGTATTTTACAGGTACTAATAGATGAATAAAAATTTTATAAGAACTAAACTTAAACGATCGTGGTTTTACGGGGACTAACAATATATTTAATCCTTTGTTGTATAAATTGATGGACTTGTTGTTACTACTCATCTTTCTTCATTGTGAAGGTAGCAAGTGCCACTTCCACTTTTAGAATGATATTCTCAGCATCTTTACCTGTTGTACAATATTACCTATTGAATCGTTTCCCTGTTCCATATGGTAAAATTAGACTTCTCATTTTACCTTTTCTTTTTAGAATGGTCTTTACAGTCAATATGTTTCAAACAATAAACATGTTTCATCCTGTTTTACAGCTCTCTACCTTACTCTTGTGGCTGCCATTGCAGCATACATAGGACAACAAATCATAGACAAACTCGTTAATATGTTTCGAAGGGCGTATTTGATTATCTTTGTCTTAGCCTTCACAATATCTGTCAGTGCAATTGCATTGGGTGAGTGTTTATGCTGTTGTGATGAGTTGTTTGCTATGTTTGCTTTCCTTGGTAAAGAGATATCTATAATGTCTGTAAGTTTTTACATTTTAGACTTTACTTTGCTTTCTTTTAATGGCCTTGTAAGAATTTGTAACATGCTTACATAGGTTTCATTTTTATGTATGTTTGCAGGTGGAGTTTACTAGTTTGGTTTCTAAAGCACTGTAGATCCTCTACAGTGTTATACAAGTTGTAGAGTTGTTAGAACTAAGTTCCTAATTTCTCTCTCTCATATCCAACGGCTGCACACGGTGTGCAGCGCTGTAGTGGATCCAAATTTATGGATTGTCTTCAGCACATAGAGAGGCGATGTCATATTATATATGAATTTCAAAGGTTATAACTTATAAAGAGGTTTATAGCACCAGACGCTCATGACCAGAGCGTAGCATAAAAGCGTATTACCAGACGATTGCTAAAAATGTTAGCACCAGACGATCGCTAAAGATGCACTAGACGATCGTGTTGATAACATTAGATGATCGCATCGCTATGCACCAAAGGAACCAGACGGTCGCGTTATGACCAGAGGCTCGCCATTTATCATATGCAGAACGTGGATTTACCAGAGGGTAGGTAACGTGACACGATTAACAGGTAAAACAAAATATCCAAGATATTCTATGAAGGTAACTTGTCATGCAAGATTGTGTGCTACATGTTGGACCAATGAAAGGCAAAGCACATGGCATGTAGCCTACCATTTTGAAAAGGGAGCAATATGATTGGCTGGTGGTGTAAATTGTATAGTTAAATTGGTTAGTTCCTGACTTAGTTAGTTAGTTTCCAATGGAATTGAACAAATTTCTTCCTTCCTTCTCCCTAATCATAATCGTGACTCTCCCTATAAATACCCACCTCATCTCATTTTTTAACACCGTTGTTGAAAACTTGAAGGATTCTAGAGAGAGAAAGTGAAGAAAAAGCTTGGAATATCATCTTTTTCTCTCCATTTACTTGCACATTCTTTCATCATCTTTTGGTAAGTATCAAAACCTTGTTACTCTTGTCTTTGTTATGGTTTTATGGTTCTGTTTCTTTGAGTGTTAGAGAGAAGGAAAAGTGATTTTGATTTGATTTAAAGATCATATCTACTATATTAATAAACTTCTTCATGAAAGGTTTTGATAACAATTTTGTTTCCTATTTATGTTTTCCTCCCAAAATCGTGGCCCTAAAAGGGGGCTGTTAGTATTTTTTTTTAAGTTGGTTTGTTGTTTAAAGGAATTTTAGTGAAACATAGAATTTGTTTTCTTTTCTTCTTTCAAAATATGTGGCTTAGAGGTATTTTTGGGAAGAAGCTCTCAACTTGATTTTGTTGCACAAATGTGCTGGAAAAAGGCTTTAACAAGAAGATCTAGCAAGATCACATGAAAAGATTTCATTTTACATAGTTTGATCAAAGAGATTTAGTATTTTGTTTAAAACCAAATGGAGCTTTGTTTTTAGGACTCATACATATTAAAGATGCATGGAAAAAAAACATGTTTAGAAATTTTGAAAACTAGCTCTTGTTGTTTTTTATGTTAGAGCCGTAAAATTTTCTTAGCTTGATATTACTACTTCTAGGTGCTAGCATATTAAGAGATGAAGTTGGATAAAATCCTAGTTTTTAGGCATAGGAGCCGTGGCCTAACTCTAGGGTTAGTGCCCTAGATTTGGTTCTAAAACTTAGTGCGTAATGCCCGTAATTCAATTGACATTGAATCAGAGTTATTAAACAAATTATGATACAGTAAAACGCAGATAAATTAAAACTTGATTATAAAACAAGATAATAATACACAGTGAGTCATAAATTCTTCGGAATACAATCAATAGGAAGTGTGTTTCCAAAATAACCCATTACATAAGTCGTGCTACTTAGATTACATAAGGTATATAAACCTCAAAATGTATTACAAAAGCAAAATATAAGGAATCATCTCGTAAGGAGAACTCCTCAAAACTGCTTATCTGAAAATCATAAATAGAAATGAGTGAGATTTGAAAATCCCAATAAGTCCTTCACGGACCCCTCACCTTCACTTTACTCAAAACAACCTAGTATTATAAGTTGAATTTATAGCATTATGCACAACATGAATATAATTCTTAAAGAATCTATTGATGTATCAAATTGGCCCAATTGTAATGGGACACATCCAAGAGAGTCCCCGCCGCCGAATTGCAATCCAGACATTGTAACGGCTGGTTTGCCATCGGCCGTGAAACACCGGACCGACAAACATCTCAAAATAAACTATCGCAACAGTCAAATACATCAAACGTACACTCATTCCAAAGTACCAGACATAAAGCAATTCATTTGATATCATAACAAGGGTTGGGACCCTAACAATCAGAGATCAAAATCATAAGTCAAACTTTAATGCTTTGGGTTTAGAAAACCAAGAACAAACTTCCAAGCAATTACACTATTACATTAGGTTGAATTTGGGAGAACAACATCCAAAAATGGGTAAAAATTGGAAAATATAATTGGCATAATCGATAATGAATAGGCCCTAATCGATTATGCTCAAAAATTCAGTTTTTGAGAAGAATTCGGGTGATAATCGATTATCAGCTAAGTCATAATCGATTATATAATCGGTTATAGGAGATGTCATAATCGATTATGACATTAACATAATCGATTATGGTAAAATTTTAAATCGCAGAAGAGAAACAGAACTTTATTATGAAAGGGAAAAACGTAGAATACTCTGTTTTTCTGCATAATACTCCTTTCAACACCAAAAACACCAAACGCAATCATACAAATTTCTCTCAAACACTTCAAATCAAGCATCAACACCATACATTGAAAATTCATCTTATTGCGCATATAAAAACTATGGACAAAACATATTTCAAATGTCATAAAATCATCAAAATGTAAACAACATATACAACTAAAAATCATTTCTAAACTATATCTCCCTAGAACACATAGAAGACATAGATTTCATACCAGATGAGAAAGAAATGAAAAACCCTAATGGGGTCTTATGGTTGCCCACCACCTAAGAGGGAAGAACTCACCTAAATACCCAAGTTAAGCTTGGAAGTAGAAAATCTTTGGTCTTCTTCTCCCCTTCTCCTTCAACTCGATTTCCCCCTTTTTATCCACTTAAGGTTCTTTAAATCTTCACCCCAAAGTCACAAATTCGTCTCCAATGCTCTTCTCAAGCTAAGGATTGTAGAAAACACACCAAAAATTTCACTCTTTCTCTCCAAAATTTCTTGGAACCCTAGGTTCCCTTTTTCTTTCCTTTCCTTCGAGCAGAACAAAAGAGAAAGGGAGGGAGAAATGAGCTGAGCGAGAGGGAGAGTAGAGGAAAAAGGAAAGAAGTGAGTGAAAAATTAGGTGTGGACCATTGTGTCCTCATTTTCTAAATCAATTTTACCAACATACCCATCTTTTTACTCAAATTTTCACAATACTCTTTGCTATACCCACCTCCTTAATTAATAATTACTCCCCTAATTTAATTATCCCACATCAATTTAAAGCATACTAAAGCCTAAATTCATTGTGCTGAATAATTAAATTAGGCGGGATGTTACAAAGTGCTTTTGCGTTAAGGTTTGAGGTTTGGAGCAACTGACACAAGGCTTAACTTATCGAATTCCCGAAGGAAAGCGTTCGAGGTAAGGGCTATTCTTATATAATGAGTTTGAGCTTCCACATTGTGTGTTGATTGTTGCTTGAGTGTTTGGTTGAATGATTGATATACTATTGTAGTATGTGAGTAATATTTCTGTGGAAATGTATTGGGTGGCCCTATGTGGCATTTTGTTATTGTCTTGTGTGATGATAATAATTGATTTGAGATTGTTGGTGTGTGCATAAAGGAGCTGAGTAAACCCGAACGATCGATTGTATGACTTGACGACACAATGAGGTGTCCGATGCGAATTCAATAACCGAGGAAAGTACTTCGAAAAATGAAAATCTAGAGGTTTTATTTTTAAAAGGAATCGAAGTACGATTGCTAAAGAAATCGAAAATGAGTTTCGTACCCCAAAAATAAATATTGGATTTAATCATCAGTGTTCAACAGTAAAGGATTTTGTACTAATGATAAAGTGTTTTCGAAAAAAGTTCTCAAAGGTTCCAATGACCATTTTCCAAAATGAACTATCCAAAGTAAAAGAGAGTTAAGTTTAAAGGAAATCAAAGAGACTGCCAAAACGTCTCAGTAGAGAAAGAGGCGAGAGAGTTAGATTGATCCGCGATCATAAGTCATAAATCTCGGACACTCTCAACGAGTGGATCCGCACGAGAAATTTAGAGGTGTGCATACTAACCATGATAGCATCGATACTTGGATGAGGAATCGAGTTTTTGACTCGTGCTGAGTAGTCGTTCATTTGCCCGATCTGAGATGCGAGTACGGACCAAGGGTTAAGAGAGGGCGGTGTAACCTAATAGTCGAGTTTTCTACTAGGTTGTGAATCCCATTGTTATGGGAAGTTTTGCTTTGACCTGGGAATCAAAGAGAGAAGAGTGTCTTGCTCCATTGTTATGGGTGCTTATATGCGCGCAAAGTTTCAGATGCATAGAGCATGATATACTAACGCGTTGATGTTGTGGTTAAAATGTTGATGATTGTTTGAATCGATTGCTTAGAGTGCTGATTGATTCACATGTTGAGAATTTTTAATATGCCATAATGATGTGTATGGATATTAAACTATATTATGATACATGATATTGTACAGTATATAGTATTTTATTTTCCATGTGATTAGCTTATGATAAACTCGTGTACAAAGGATTGGCCCTTGCACTGTCTTTCTGTTATGATTATGTTTTGGACGTTGTTACTTTAGATGGCGCTGGGACCAGTGCATCACCTAGGTTGCACGACATATGAGTTCCCTGAAGGGAACACTACGGATGTGTGGGAGGTTGATCACGCCTCCAGACGCATTACTCATTCAGGTATCGTGATCGAGACAATAGATGACGGTGAGATGACGACAAGTATCCGCATTGATAGGCGGAGAGTTCAGTTCTTCATTCCCCTTGCGATGATAGTATTGACACCTTTGACCCCTCATACTGGAGATCCATCTATGGCTATCGCTTCTACTTTTGAACTGAATGGGGTAGGCACCCCCGCTCCGACGACTGCTACGGTTTCTCCATCCATCCCTATGGTGCCCGATATAGTGCCAAAGGATGTTCTTCCACCTTCTCACTCTCACCCCTCCGCGCCTTCCTCCTCTACAGGGGCTCAGGCAAGAGCTTTTAGGACTACTCGAGTATGGTCCTATGTGGACAGGATTGAGATCGAGAGCGATGAGGAGGAGGAGGATCCTTTCAAGTACAGCAAGGATACTAGTTCAGACTCTGGAGCAGATCTGGCTGGGCTACCATCCAGCAAGCGTTTTCGATTTGGGCCAGCTTAGGATGTAGTTTCTTTTAGAGTTGGTGTTTTGGTGGTTTGTATTTTGTGCAGGTTTTTGGAGCGGTCATTAGAGTGGACTGCCATGATTACTTTTAGATTGCAAGTCAACCATAGAGTTAGGATGAACTTATATTTTAGATGTATTTCCTTTTGATATGTTTTATTTTGGGAATGTATTATATGTAGTTCCAGACACATCGTCGTAGAGCGAGACCTTGTGATCTCCATTATATGTATATTATGAGTGTGATGCATGTTTTATGATTATGTGTCAAATTTTTGATTATGCATTGTTTATTTAACTTATCACTCTTCAAGTTTCAATTACGAAAAAGGTTTCAAAAGGAAAAAAAAAAATACCACAGTTTTCCGTATGAAAATAGAAAAGTATCATTTAACAAAGGCATACCAGCATTGAAGATTCTTTTCCGCATCTAGATTTGGGTTAGATCGTAGCAACCCGAAAGTCGAGGTGTTACAATGCCGTTATGCATAACTTATTAATTGGCAATTATATTTGTAAATACTTTTTATTTTTATTGGTTTTACAACACTTCAAATATATGTAAGATTTGTCTGAAAATGAGATATGAATGTACAATCAAATGGACCTATATATAGAAAGAAAGTTTAGAGCGAATTTCTTCAAATACCTCTTTTTTTCTCAATGTTATGAATTTCAAGTTTTAATTATCTCGTCTTTTTTCTTTTCTTTTTTTTATTTTATGAAAAGGGTATACAAAAGACCAACTAACTAACTATCCGAGGGAATTTAAACCCCCTAACATCATCACCTAAAATCAAGCTAAGATTTTGAGGAGGATACGGCAAAACATAACACTTGAAATCACCCATGTGACCAAGATTTGCTAGGCAACCGGCAGCCCTATTGGCCTCTCTATATATGTGATGAATGGACCAATCCGAGCTTTAAGAATCCATGATCTTGAAAGTTTCATCATGTAACACCCCGATTTTCGTTTGTGTGTGTATGTGTTACCAAAACTACAGAAGATATTATTATTATTTTTTATTATTTTTATTAACGGTATTATTATAATTGATATAATTAATAATAATATAATTGTTGTAGTGTTTACCTATGTTATTATAATATTGATACAAATAAATATGTGCTAACATATAATTATATTTATATCAATGTGTGACCATATATATTATTAAGTAATTACCGACTAATCTGTAATTATGTATATGAATTATTATTATTATTATTATTATTATTATTATTAACGATATTATTATAATTGATATAATTAATAATAATATAATTGTTGTAATGTTTACCTATGTTATTATAATATTGATACAAATAAATATGTGCTAACATATAATTATATTTATATCAATGTGTGACCATATATATTATTAAGTAATTACCGACTAATCTGTAATTATGTATATGAATATTAATATTTGATTGAGTGTAGTGACCGTATATATATTTATATGAAATTAATTATATACGCTTACATTAATATGAGGATATTCATATTCATTGGTGATTGTATTCATATTAATATATGATCATGTATATATTAGTGTTAGATTGTATATTTATTTATATGTGTTTGCATTAATATGAAATTATCTATATTAATATGGGATTGTAATTATAATTATGTGTGATTGTGGTTATAATTAAATATGAATTCTGCATATTAGTATAGTACTGTGAGATCATGTGTGTTAATACATGATATATGTATTAATTTGTATATTTATATTTTAATATAGGAATTTGTGTGTTAATATGTAAGATGTGACTTTTTTTATTAACATGTGACCTTAGGTATTAATAAGTGTTTTTAAAATTATAGAGATCCAATCATTGAACGGATAAACTTATCTTATCTTAAACCTCAAGTGTCAATTAAATATAAACCAGATTTAATAGGAGTCCTAATTAAGATAGGAGAATCCATTCATCAATTATCTCTTAAGATTGTATCTTAATCTTCTAAGGATTCTATCTAGCAACAATCAATTATATCTCTAATCTTCCATCACATTTTTTATTCATTTAGAATCTGACTTAGGATTTACTTATTAGACACAATTTTGTAGATCTCTCTCCAAGCTTTCCAACCCCACCAAGAACTCCCCAATTGGAAACCTATAGCTCAAGTTACAGTATAACCCGTGACGCAGTAGCGTCAGTTCTTTTAAATGTTTTGACCTATTGGGCTTGACCTGTGTGACCCGTTTTAACCCATCTCAGATTTGACTCGTGGGGGATGATTAGGATACTAATACCTAAGTCTAAAACACTCAGATTACTCCCTAATATCATCCCTAAATGTTCTTAAGAGATCCAAGGAAGTTTGGAGCCGTTTTCCATTGTTCTCTCTCGTTTCTCGCCCAAATTCAATTTCGTCTGAAGGGCGTGACCAGAATACAACCGTCCACCTATTAATCTCATCTCCTTTCTGTTTTCTACGGAGTAAAACCCTTTGGTAAGCCTTTCCTTTTTTTTTCGGTTTGAACTCTATTTGGGTTTTTAGGATTCTAACCTTCATATTTGGACTTCTCAATGATCGTGATGGTAAGAACCGGAAACGAAACGCTCGTAACTTCTCTCTACCTTTCGGAACTCATGTTTGGATTAAGGTATGGGGGTGGGTGATCATATCAAAAGAGGCCTAGGGATTCAATTATCATGTTAGGGGTGTCCCATGACCTTTTATGGTTTCTAAGGCCCTTGTACGAGCAAGGAGCTCGAAGTATTATTATTATGATTAGTTAGTTTGATGCATGATTGGTGACGTTTTAATAATATTTAGTATGATTTAATGGTTTGATGCATGAATGATGATAGTTTGATATTACTTAATAAATTGAAATTTATGTTTGCATGGTCCTTAGTTGTAGTCACCGTTTTGGAGTATTATGACATGATTGTATGTTTATATCTGGTGTGAAGATGTTAATGACGATTTAGAATAGAATGTGACATGTGTTGTTTGACTTATGATTAGTTAAGAGGTTAATATGTGTATAAAAAGTATTTATAAATAGGATAAGTGGAGTTAATGAATTGTATGAATAACCTTTAAGAGTTTAATTTCTATGCACCATCGATGTAAACATATTTTACACAAAAATCCTGTAACACTCCGATTCATATCAGAGTATTACTCGAAGAACTTAGAAGGAAATTAGGTTAAGTGTAGTAAAATTTTCAACTTGATTACTAGACGGTAGAAAATAAAGCCTTTCAATTACAATACTTTAGCTTAAAGAAATATTTGCACACATAAAGATGTTTAAATACAAGTTCCCATAAAGGATTCTCTTCAATAAAAAATACAATAGAATCTCAAATGGACTACAAAATATCATTTTGACAGATACTAGACTCGTGATCCGGGTACGACACATATAGAAATCTCACGTATAGGGAAGACTGAGCATTATTTCACGCTCTCAGATTCTCCAAAATGCTAATTACCTGAAAACAATGTCCCAACACATAGTGAGTTATAAACTCAGTAACATAGACTTTAACTTTAAAACATTTTACCAAGGTTATCAAAACCGGACCGGACACTGAACCGGTGTAGGTACTGGTTCAAAGTTCAAAGATCAGACCGGGGTCGAACCAGGGTTGGACCGGAAATGAATTAAATTATATTTTCAAAATTTTTAATATAACATATAAAGCACTAATAAACAAAAAATAACATAATATTTATAACATAATGATATAAAAAATTAAACTCCGCTTAAAATGTTATAAGTCAACATATAACATGTAAAAATTACATATTAAACTAAAACAAATATGTTATAATAACATTATAATATTCAATAATCACAAATATTGTAATGTAAGTACTCTCATAATAATATTAATATATAAATTAATTTTAAATTTTATTATAATATTTAATTTAATCCATCAACATAAAAAAATGGAGAAAAAATCTCTTATGTGTCAAAGATAATGTCATTTACCATTTTAAAAAAATAAAAATAAAAAATTAATTTTTTAAGAACCGCCGGTTCGGTTTTTGCCGGTTTTTAGCGGTTTTCCGGTTTTGGCGGTTTTACCGGTTTTCCGGTTTTTAGGCCGGTTCTTATACAGTCCGGTTTTCAGGTTCAAACGGACCGGACAGGGGTCCGGTTCCCGGTTCAACCGGCCGGTCCGGTCCGGTTTTAACAACTATGCATTTTACCGTTGTTTTTAGCTATATGCGGTGTGCTACATAAGGAAAAGTCCTCTCAAACAAACACAATCATAATCATTCAAAACTAATCATGATCATAATACAATAACACAATTAATCATACAACTCATACTAACATCCAACAAATGTAAATCTTCGCTCATCATAGAGCAAGGAATGTGATCTCGCATATAAGTAAATGGTGTCCCAATAACATGAATTCTTAAGCATAGGGTATGGTTCATTATGGGCAACAATTACCATCACCATTCAGCCTCTAAAATCAATTAAGATACCTACTAAAAATACCAAAATGATGAAAGCCACTAATGGCAAGAGATACAAAAGTTCCTAATATATTGCTTAAACATATATCGTGAATATCATAAGGTAAACATACCCTAATCAAAATTTCCTTCATTCCCACCTACATGTACAATTGGTTATCAACCTAAGCATTCTAAATAGCAGCATGAGAGCATAATTTTACTCAAGAATCAACATACGAACCCCATAACAATTTAAGCACTGCTACAAGTGTACATATGCAGAATTTCTGCAAATTACAATCAACTTCCTTAATTTTATTAAAATATCAAACGAAATCGAAATTAAGCAAACGACCCCTCTATGGAAAGCTTATCAAGTCTAATTTATGGATAGGAATTTTACTTTAAGAAAAGTATAGTTTTAACCAACAAGCTACTGAGTTCTAAAAATAGCACAGTAAAAAACTAGAACTTTGGTGATTTTATTAAAATACCAAAACGATGTTGGATTTGAGCAAATGACCACTCTTTCGAAAGCCTAAGATGTCTAGTTCATGAATATAATTTTTATTTTACAAAATAGTTCCTTAATTAGTACAGTTTAACAATTAAAGACACTAGTATACGAAAACATGACAGGTTTATGACCACCCAATAACAGAACCAAATATCCAAAAACATCAATTAAAACCTTAAGCACACCCTAACTTGAGATGTTTTAGACGGGGTTTCTATGTTACCTCAAACTTCTCAAATGGTTCTTGTTGAAACCTTCAATTTTGAGCTTGGTTTTCCACCTTTTTGCTTGCCTCCATATCCTTCCTCCATGGAGGCTCTACCCAAGGTTTCATCTCCACCTAAATATCTTCTTTTTCTTCAATCCTCCTTTGATTGAGTCTTGAATCCTCCTTTCCTTCATCAAGATTCCACATGAAAGCTTGAATCTTGAAAGTGGGTATTCATCCCTCTCTTTTCTCTTCTTTATTCGATCTCCCACTGTCTCTCTTTCCTTTCTCTTCTTCTTTTCAATGTTTTACAAGGATGATGGTAAATGGAACTAGGAAAGTGAGCTAGGAGGGTGGAGACATGAAAGAGGTGGGTTCTTGCTGGTGTTTCCTTCTTCTCCATGGATGTAAAGAAAATGAAATTAGTGGTGTGTGTGATGTGTCTAGTCGATCAAATGAGGGGAAGAAGTGGAGGAAGTGCTGACTTGGTCAAAAGACCATTTAGTCCCTCACTTATGGCACTAATTAACCATTTTGCCCTTAAGGTTGAAAGGATTTACTACCTTGTCCTATACCAATCCTATTTACACCTTATTTGCTTTCTAACATTAAACCCAGGAATTAATCAACACTTGTTTACCTTAACTCCTTGTGAAAATTACTATTTTACTTCTAAGATCCAATTTTGTGTTAATTATTAAATTAGAAGCTATTCTTGGATTACTATTTCCACTCTATTTCCATCAATTCTCTAATGATCCTTCTTCTAGATGATTATCCCTGTAAATCCTTAGGAATCAAACCCTTCCCTCACTTAAGGCTTTAATCTATTAAGCTTAAGGAGATTGGGGAGTTACATTACTCCCCACCTTTTAAAAATTTTGCCCTCAAAATTTGTTTTATCTAATATCTTGACTATTGCATAGAAATCCTTTTCACAACAATTCTGCTGCGAACTTTGATTCTAGGCCACTTAAGCGGTTTCCTTACTTAGCTTACACTTAACTAGAGCTATGTTCCTCATCCTCAAGGCTAATATTCATATTGCTATTTAGTAACTCATTAAGGCAAAACTGTATCCATGGCAACCTATATATAAATACAACTATACAAGCATTTAGTATCAACAATGCTAAAGCATTCAATCAAACATCAACTTTATAAGTCAACTTTATAAGTAAGATGTAACATTCAAACAACCTAACGCACTCCTCATATCGCTCTAAAGTTCATCGTGCCTACTATTCCCTTAGGGTTCGTTCGTTTTTGAACCAGGAATTTACGTCGCCGGATTTGGCCCCGGACCGACGTCTACTTTGCCGCCAGATTCGGTTAAACTAATCCCTCATTTGACCCCCGCACAACGCATAACATGTTACTCGGATTCTGTTGGATTATTTAACCCCGGACCGTCATAGGATGAGCATATAGCTCCTTAATACGCTCGGTTACCCTCTCTGTAACCGACATGAGCGTCCCCATGCCTGAGCACATATTCTGCTAGGGTGGCTGGATAATTAGCCAGGTCGCCTTGTCCTTCCTGTCCAAGGACCTTTACTTAGAGGCTTTCCTCCTTTTGAGGAATCCTTCTCCTTGTGAGAAATTTCTCTCTCCTTGTGAGGAGTCTTCTATCCTCTTTGTGAGGAATTTTTGTGTAGTTAACGTCTACACCACGTAAAACATTTTCTTTGTCAAAACATTTTAGTTTACTCAAAGGTTTTGGTTTCCCCTAAGAGCACCCCATACTACTCTTGGTGGTTCCATGACTTCTTCATTGGCCAACTAACTTATCAATGTAAGATTCTCACTTTGAGTAAACTATCACACACATTAAAAAAATTTCATTTACAACATTCATTCATGTGTTATCGATGAAAATTTTTCCTTAAATACCTTTCCTTAGTCTTATGGAATCGGTACTTATAACTTAACATATTCTTAGCATGCAGGAAGTTTTCAATATATGCCATGCTATCACGTTATGCTTGATCTTATTTATCAGCCAACATAAGGCATCACAAAGTCATTCAAATGCGAGCATAAGCATATAAATAGATTTCCCTTGTGGATACCTATTACCATATTCTTTTACCATAAAGGTTTATGATTTGTAAAACTTAACTATGCTTAACTTACTAGATTGTCTCTCTTTGGAACTTACTCTATGTTCCCAACTATAGTTAGGAATATCTCTTACATTCCGTCTTGATTAGGGGTACCTTATTCCATATACATAACTTTGATTATCTGGTTAGTCCTCCGTGTTTCTAACCGAAATTGTTGGGCAACCAAGGCATAGTTAGGTACTAAAGATAATTAACTATTAGACTCCTTGCAATCTAGTTAACTAGCTACAGATTTTGCATTAAGCAGTTAATATAATTTAACCGATCCAAGCTGAATCTGTAAGTAGTTAAATGAAGTTTTAAGGATCCTATGTAGTCGATTCTAAATAGTTACCACTACCTTGGATTCCTATTATTTTAGTTACACACCTAGGGACACACCCATCGAGCACATAACTGTTCGCACCCTGAGTTAATCTATATAATCAAATTCTACTCTACGATTGTGACTAAGCATTCAATTGTGTAGACAAGGATTTAGTTAATAATTTTTCTAGGATAACGATCTAACTTACCTTATCCTAGTCTTGCTTTTTATTCACCTCATTCTAAGGGTCTACTCATGTTATTACAAAGGTATTCTATTCACACATAGCATCGAAATCTTGTTCAATTTTTGGATAATTCATTTAAATTCTAATGCATAAAAAGACCATGGGTTACCTATCTGTATCATTCACTTTTATTAGGGAACTTCTTATTTACTTACTCCTAGTTACCAAACATACACAACTAGGGTAGGTTAATAGCTTATAGGGTGAACTACAAAAACTTTACCTATTCACCCGTACGTAGATCAATTACATTTGCATCATCTACTATAATGAAGTAGCGTAATTAAGACGTACTTCTTAGACTCATGTCCTATTAGTAACTTACTTATTCGTTAATTACTTAAGTGTTATCTTCTTTGGTCTAAGTGGGCACACTAAGGCAATTTATTGTTCATTAGGGATCTTCTTCTTCTTCTAACTCATCCTCTATATATTTTTAGGGTATTAAGGACTTCCTTGGCATGTCCTGACATTAACAAGGAATAGGCTTGGACACATTCTTAGGGCTAGGATGTAGCCTCACTCTGGTCTAGATTTGAGGAGGATCTAAGATGCAGCTTAGTTATCCTCGAGCCAATGAGGTAGTAACCCACATTTACAAACATTTGGCTATCTTATAGTGACTTGAAGGAATCTTAAGCACATTCTCCCCTAAGGTTAGGGCATGACAATTTATATCTCCTTGTGTGGCTTAGGGAAAGGATATTAGGGTTTTGGAAACTAACTATGACAATCTATTGACCTCTAAGTATACCCTTCACTAAAATCTCAAGACATAGACCCAACAACAAACATAGAGGACTTAGAAAGGCTAAAAAAATTAGAGTTTTGAGGACTCCTAATCAATTACTATACCTGTGCTAATCGATTAACACCCCAATCTAGGGTTAGGATAGAAATTTAGACATGCTTAATCAATTAATGCTCATATATTAATCAATTAGAACCTACAGAGGATGCCAGTACAAAGTCCAAGGATGAGCGAATCGATTATAACCTCCTGTCTAATTGATTAAATCAACTAAAACTATCCAGAAAAGAAATCAGGGTCGTATTAATCGATTATCAGGCTGTACATAATCAATTAGTGTTCTATTTTGTGCATAATTTTGTAGCAAACACACTTCCAGACAGACTCTAAACCTTTCCAACATTCCAAGGACAAAAAACATGATAATAAGGCATTTCCAACATGCATCTATTCACCAAATTTATTCTAAACACAAGCAACATTATTTATCTATTCTCATGAACATTCAAGAGTGAATTAGGCAATTTGCCAAACTAACAAAACATCACGCATGAATTCCTTACACACATAGAGCCAAGCTAAGCAAGAGAATGATAAGGGCCCTAATACATTCATCATTCAAACAATAATTTCAATTCAATCATTTAACATTACATCACATAAGTACAGTATGATACCAATTAAGTTGTAATCATACCCTATCATGCAACCCTCGAAGGCAGATAAGGAATACAAGAGTATCCGCTTATATGTCATCCTTCATCCAATTCATACATCACTGGGTCTACTAAACAATAGCACACTTTGGGTTCATAATGTATGGGTATAATTTATGAAAAAACATGGAAGCCCCCATTCCGACGAACAGTATGGATTTCCATTTTTTTCACAAGTGGGTACATATATGTATATACCCTTACGTATGAGTGTATGTATATATATATATATATATATATATATATAGGAAAACAAACCCCTTTGGGGCCACATGGAAGCTTTTTGACAAAATTGATTCCCGCTCCTGCGCCTCGCTCCCACTTTTTTAGTTCTTTTTTTTTTCCTTTTACTCTGTTTATGCGGCTCCCCTTCTCACTCTTTTATTTTTATTTTTATTTTCAAATTTCTTTTCTTTTGCTTATCTGGCTCCCCCTTTTTCCCTTTTTTTCTTTATTTTTTTTATGTTCAATTTAGTTCTTTAACTATTTTTTGAATCAAACAAATCCTTTAAAATTTTAAGTTGAGCCAAATAAGTCCTTTAAGTTTTTAAGTTGGGCCAAATAAGTCCTTACAAGTTTTTAAGTTAGGCCAAATAAGTCCTATAAATTTTAAGTTGAGCCAAATAAATCTTTTTTGGACAAATAAGTCCTATAAGGTTTTAAGTTGGACCAAATAAGTCCTATAAGTTTTTTAGTTAGGCCAAATAGGTCCTATGAGTTTCTAAGTTAGGCCAAATAAATCTTTTTCGGCCGAATAAGTCTTTTAAGTTTTTAAGTTGGGCCAAATAAGTCCTTTAAGTTTTTAAGTTAGACCAAATAAGTCCTATAAGTTTTTAAGTTGGCTCAAAAAATATTTAAAGGACCAAATTGAACCTCAAAAATAAATTAAGGGACCAAGATAGTATTTAAGCATTTTCTTTTCATTTTTAATTAATTTTTTATTTCTTTAGTTTTTAAATTTTTAGTTTTTTAGATTTTATCTTTACAAATGTCATTATTATTTATAAATGGTAAATGATTATTTTTCTTTTAAATCCCAACGGGGAAACATTACATGTTGTCGGTATACTTTCATCATCTTTGATCATATATCAAAATCTATAAATGTCTTTATTATCTATGAATGATTATTTTACTTTTGATTTTTTACAGGAAAACATTACATGTCGATATAAATGATTACTTTTCTTTTGCGTCTCAACGGCAAGCATTACATGTTGTCAGTATAATTTCATCTTCTTTAATCACATATTAAAATCTATAAATATCTCTATTATTTATAAATTATTATTTTACTTTATATTTATTATTTTCTTTTCTTTTTATCTTAATGTTGTTATTTCTTTATTTTTATATTTCATCTTTATAAATGTCTTTTTTAATTATAAATAGTAAATGATTATTTTTCATTTAAATCCTAACAAAAAATTACATGTTGTCGTTATAATTTCATCTTCTTTTATCACTATCAAAATTTATATATGTCGTTATTATTTATAAATGATTATTTTGCTTCTCAACAGAAAAACTTTACATGTCAATATAAATGATTAGTTTTTTTTTTTGGTGTTCCGACGGAAAAATATTACATATTGTCGGTATAATTTCATCGTCTTTGAGCGCTTATGAAAATCAAATTTCATAAATGATTTATTATTTATAAATGATTATTTTACTTTTGATTCCATAAGAGGATTTTCTTTTATTTCTTAATTTTTTTTACTTTTTTAAATTTATATTTCCTATTTTCTTTTATTTTTTCTTACAGCATTTATTTCTTGAGTTTTGTGATTTTATTATTTTATTTCATCTTTATAAATATCTTTATTATTTATAAACGATAAACGATTATTCTACTTTTAAGTTCCAAAAGAGAAACATTATATGTTGTCGATATAATTTTATCGTCTTTGATCACGTATCAAAATTTATAAATGTCATTATCACTTATACATGATTATTTTACTTTTAATTCTCAATGGGAAAATATTACATCACCGATATAAATGATTACTTTTCTTTTGCGTCCCGACGGGAAAGTATTACATGTTGTTGGTATAATATCATCGTCTCTGAGCACATATCAAATTTCATAAGTATTTTATGATTTATAAATGATTATTTACTTTTGAGTCCCGGGATTTTTTTACATTTTAATTTTTCTATTTTTCTTATATTTATATTTCTTATTTTTTCTTTTTCTTTATGTTTTTTATTTCTTTATTTTTAATTTTTAGATTTTATCTTTGTAAATGCATTTATTATTTATAAATGATAAATGATAAATAATTATCTTACTTTTAAGTCTCAGCGGAGAAATATTGCATGCTATAATTTCATCATCTTTGATCATGAATCAAAATTTTATAAATATCTTTATTATTTATAAATGATTATTTTATTCTTGAATCCCGACGAGAAAATATTACATGTTAACAGTATAATTTCATTATTTTTTTTATCACGTAACAATTTTATAAATATCATTATATTTGCAAATGGTTATTTTACTCTTGAGTCCTAACGGGAAAACATTACATGTTGCTTACTCTCACTTTTTCAATTTTTTAGAGCTAAAACAACTAATTATATTTGTCACAATGTATAAAATTAATTTTATAAATAAGTGTATTCCAAAAATATTTAAAAACGAAGTGACTCCGTGTGTATGTACGGGTATTTGGCTAGTGTGTGTGTGTGTCTATATATATATATTAAGGAATCTCGAAAAAATGAGGAAGTAACTATATTAACTTCTGCTCATCCTCATTCTCCTCACTCTTAATACAAATCCTTGAAGTGTCCTACCTCAACAATTTGTCAAAAGAATTCAGAAAACTTGGCTTTACAGACACAACTGGCACTTCCTAAAAAGGATCACTTCTATACATACATAACTCATAGTCCGATGAGATCGAACTGCTCTGATACCATAACGTAACACCCTGATTCAAATCAGAGTATTACTTAAAAAATTAGAAGGAAATTAGGTTAAGTGTAGTAAAATTTTCGCCTTGATTACTAGACAGTAGAAAATAAAAACTTTCAATTCTTAAAGAAATATTTGCACACATAAAGATGTTTAAATACAAGTTCCCATAAAGGATTCTCTTCAATAAAAAATACAATAGAATCTCAAATGGACTACAAAATATCATTTTGACAGATACTAGACTTGTGATTTGGATACGACACATATAGAAGTCTCACGTATAGGGAAGACTGAGCATTATGTCACGCTCTTAGCTTCTCCAAAATACTAATTACCTGAAAACAACGCCCCAACACATAGTGAGTTATAAACTCATTAACATAGATTTGAACTTTAAAACAATTTACCGTTGTTTTCAGCCATACGTGGTTTGCTACGTATTGAAAACTCTTCCCAAACAAACACAATCATAATCATCCAAACTAATCATGATCATTATAATGCCCCAAATTCTCTAAGATGAGTTGAGTATAAGTTGTGAGAAGTTTTGTAATTGTGTTTAAGCTTAATTTGGATTCAAATTGAGTACATATGATTACACAAAGTTTTAATTTGTAAGTTGCTGATCTCGAGTTAAGAAATGAGTTAGATTTAATCCTAAAATGATTGGAAGTATTGATTAAGAGTTACTTGAAGTTGATTTGGGGTGAAAGTATCAAGATTGGGTGTTAGAATTGAGTTCCCTTGATTTTTATGCAGTGGGAATCATTCACTCACACTGTGAATCGATTCAGGCAAGAACAAGCCTCTAGGAATCGAATTGGAGAGCCTGGGAATCAATTCACTCACTTAAATTCGAACTGTCACATTTTTGACTGTGTGATTCAATTCACCTAAGCAGTGAATCGATTCACAGACCTGAATTTGCTTAAAAACGCAGTAGATTGGGAAAGAAAGGAAAAAGGGAAACAAAAGGGCGATTGTGGAGAGGAAAAAAAGATGTGAGCTAGGGTTTCATGATTTAAGAAGGATTGAAGAGATTCATGTTGGATTTCTTCAATCTCTTGCTTGAATAGAAAGTTAGAGAGTTGAGAATGAGCTTTAATGGAAGTTGGAGAAACCCTAACCAAGAAGAAGGAGAAGAATAGGAAGAAGATCAAGCTTCTTCCAAGATGGCACGAGTTCTTGGGCTTGAAGAAGAAGATTGAAGGTTGTAGCTCAAGATTGGGAAGATTTGAAGATGCCCTCAGTTGGGAAAAAGGGGGAAAACGTGAAGAAGAGCAAAGAGGGCAAAGCTCCATCATTGTAGCTCAACTTGGAGAATAAAGACGAGTTCTTCATCCCTTAGGTGATGGGCACCCATAAGTCCCACATATAGAAATTTCTTTTCCTTAGTAATATTTGAACCCTTGGTTCAAGTTAGGATTTTGAATATCCATATGAAGTATAGTTTGATTTTATTATTATTATGATTTTATAGTGGGTTTGGTTAAAAAGAGGTTGGATGGTTGCCCCCAACCCCCACAAATGTACGTATGTTTGATTTTTGCTCATTTGTTAGCTCCATAGAGCTTCAAAGGGATGAGTTTGATGTATGTGTGTCCTTTATATTGGTTAGTTTTGAGGCTTGTTAATGAGTCCTAAGTTCATGGCAATGATGCCAAATAAAGGACCCAAAGAAATTATGTGATAGGAAGAATGTTTGAAGTAGTTATTAATGATTTGGCATGGTTCATATTAAGAATATGGTATGTTTCAACCTCTAAGTGAGTAGTTAGTTAATGATGTATGTTGTTATTGTTAAGTTAGAGTCAATGAAATTATTGTAAATTTCCTTGAATAGTTAAATGATGATGAGCGTTGATAATTCTAGTTAGCTAAGTTGCATTTTCTTAAACATGCATTAAAGTAAGAAAGTTGTGATAAAAATCACTTAATGGCCAAGCAAGTCTCCTCAATTTATAGGAGAGATCCGTATGGTTAGCCTCGTGGGACACCACTTGGACGGTTAAGACGTCTAACCATCGTACCGAAAGCGCGTTATTGGGGTCTATGGACCAAAGCATATGACAAAACCCAATAGCACAAAGCAAATATGGACCACATGTCCTTAGTTAAAAAGATGCATTGCATTGTCTTGTATTATCTATTCTCTTGTGAAATGGTATAATAAGTGGAGTGATGTTTAAGTTTATCATTGTTGATAAATTCCTTGTAAATATCTTTGGAATTAGCTTAGTTAGTTAGATGATGTCATGGATTGTAAATCCTTAGTTGTTAGATTACTCAATAGTAATAATGCATAGAAGTGATAAGAGTTGTGACAAAATCACTTAAAGGATAAACAAGCTAGGTTGATTGGGGTCTGAGGTATAAAGCATAACACTAAATCCAATAACATAAAAAAAAAAAAGCAAAGATGTGCTAAGTACAAAGTAAGAACAATATGTTCTTAGTTAAGAGGGCTGCATTTACATTGCATTAAGTTTAGCCATGCAAAGCATAGGTTAAAGAAAGAATGTTTATAAGATTGATGTGTGTTTGTTATACATTTTTATGTCTAGATGATTCACAAGCTTTAAGTGGTACGTTGGACTTAGGATTATCCTACCCTACAATATACTAAGTTGTAAGTTCACGTTAGCACATTCTAGGGCGTTCTCGCTTAGTATGTTGAAAAGGTTTTCAAAGCAAGTCCTGATGGTACATAGGGAGAGTATGTTTAGGAATGGAATGCCTAAGTTAGTCTTTTCAGGCTAGTATGACTCAACGAGAGAATGGTGAGGAGTCCGTGAATGGCTCACTGAGATTGTAAGTTATTTATTGAGGTTGTAATCTATTTATTAGAATTATGACCTAGGTTTTAAATTTATGACTTGAATTACTATAGTCAAGTTTGTAAGTTATTAATAATTCATGTGCTTTAATGTAATTTATCGTACTTTCAATTTATGTTAAGGTGCAGGCGTTACATTATGGTATCAGAGCAGTTCGATCTTACCGGACTGTGAGTTATGAGTGTTGGAGTGACTCAGTTTAGGAAGTGTCATTGTAGGACTGTAGTTAGTTAGCCGGAACTTTCCTTTGTTTGAAAACTTCTCTCTGTATTCTTATACCTAGTATGGAATATTAAGTCTGATCAACTTAATACTTCATACCATGTATATTGAATAGAGTAGACGGAGCTAGCAAACGAGGGAGAGGACCGAATAGGAGAGTGAACTCTGAGAAAGCTTAATGGTTAAAGATGATGCAAAAAAGAAGGAATGCTTGCAAGAGCTCCCAAAAGATTGAGAAACCTTCAGAAATACGGATAGAGGGAAACAAGCTCCCATCTCTCCGGAACCATGAGTTAAGGAATGTTTTAAGTGTGGTCGGAACCACAAAGGTGAATGCTTGGCTGGACAAGCGAGTATTTCATATGCCGTCAATCAAGACGCTCTGTAAGGAATTAGGAACCACGAGCAAGTAAGGGGTTTTAATTGTAAGGTTTCAATCGACTTAGGTTGGGCGTTTGTAATCGGTTAGGGTTACAACACTTGTTAATTATCAAGTTGTTTAGCCTGACCCATTATGAACGGATCCAAGATTGATTGAGATCCTACGATCATACCTAAGTGATCCATAGTGTTCTAAGTGATTAGTAGTCAGGATAGGAAGTAAGGTGTGGATAGGCCACTCACTTCAATACCTAAATAGTAGTATGGAACCTTGAGGGTGACCAAGCACTAGAGGAGCAGATAGAAACCCTAAATCTTTTAGGTATAATGACCCTAGTTGGTTAACTAGCCTAGAAAGAGGAGTGGACTATAGTTTTCGAACTATAGGAGTTATAAGCAAAAGCCAAGTCGGTGGATGTTCAAGGTTATTAATGTCTGTATTCGATCCAATCGGCCAATGCATAAGGTGAATTTGTTTGACCAATCATAAACTATATCTTAGCCAAATAAGAATCTTATTTGAATGAGATTTAGTCTATTATTGGGTAATGAAATCACCAAATTCTCACGACAATTAGTTCCTCTGCAAAGATTAATTCCTTTCTGGGTTTCCAATGATTTAGAAGGAGTAATGAAGGTAGATCCAGTTAAGAGAGATAGATTATTTCCAAAAATCTCAAGGATTCATTTTCTCGATACTAGTTAGTCCATTAGATATTAGGCCCGGCGACAGACACGCTAATCCCCGTTGCCATTAGATACAGCAGTGTTGATTTTTGGTTTAGATTTTGATTAGACCAAGATAGGGGAATTAGCCCCTCAAGTTAAAGAGAGTAGTAGTAAGTTTAGCTAAGAGTGTAAGATCATGGGCATGACTTAATCGAAGGATCTCTAGGATAAGAAATCGTAGCAAGTAGATTCGTTGGCTTGTGTCTGATGTAATTCTAACTAAATACTTACACACTGTTTCTCCAACCGAGTGAGACCTTGACCTCGAGCGAGACCTAGTTTGTAACCAACTAGTGAAAATCAGGTCAGTCTGACCAACGGACACCTTACAGGAGTATAGCAACCCTAGAGTTTCAAATTGCCTAGGCCAAGTTGGATATAAGACTAAGTATAGTGATCTAAGAGATGGATATCAATCCTCTAAGTTAGGAAGAGGTATCTAAAGAAGGAATTTCCATTTGTAACATAAGAATGGACGTTGCGAATGAAAATTGTTCAGGGTACGTATTAATTACTTCAATGTGACGGTATTACTTTGATAAGTTTGTCGACCAATGAAGAGTCACGAAACCATCAATGGTAGTGTGGGATGCTGTTTTTGGCGAACTTCCAAAGAGTATTCGAAGGAAAGTATTTTCCAAGGAGTCTAGGGAAATAGAAGGAGCAAAGATTCGCTCGTTTGACACAAAGAGGCATGTCCGTAGGAGAGTGTGTAGCCAAATTCAAAGAGTGGTCCACATACTCAACCTACCTTCAACGTGTATAAGATGGTGAGTGGAAGACTCACCAGATTCCAGGTTGAGCAAGGACTCGAACCGAGTTAAGAAACATCGTGTGTCAATTTGAGGAGGATGACTATGCAAGACTGTGGGTTAATACTGAATTACCAAGAAAACATAGATTGCCTTAATAGCGGAATGTGCAGTCAAGTGGCAAACATAAGAATTTCCAAAAGCTAAGAGCAACAGAGGAAGAAAGCAGCACCAGAGTCAGATTCTCCGGCTGTAAGTAGGGTGTTCATTTGATGGAAATAAGCCGAAAGGAGTTGATCAATCAACTCAAGCTAAGAAATTTCTAGCAGAGAATTTATACTCGAATGAGAGACAAGACGGTCCAAGTTTTTTTAAAGTTGTATCATCAGGTTATGATCTGTGAAATGTCAGAGGTGGTGAGAAGATGAATTTTTGTCCCTATCCTACGCTAACGTTGTTATGAAGTTTCTGCACTTTTCGCTCCACAGAGGGAGTCTTGAAGTGAAACCTATTTCTTGGGAAGGAATTAAAGTTCATAAGGAAGGAAGTTTCTCGAGCCGATGGAGACCTAAAGTTATTCACGATTACAAGTATTTTATCGATCAGTGTTTAGAGTGATTCCACTTGACCAATTACAAACTACGTCCCAACCGGCCAATCAATATTTCTCGGTTAAGGCCTAGTCTGTAACTGGTTAATGTTATCACGATTAAGCTAATTGGTTGATGCCTATAAGGATGAATCACTTCTAGGTTTTCCAATGAATGGAATGGACCATGAGAGAAAGTTGTAGTTATAGTTACGATGTAAGACGTTGCAATTTTCGAGGACGAAATTTTTTAAAAGGTAGTAATATAACGCCCCAAATTTTCTAAGATGAGTTGAGTATAAGTTGTGAGAAGTTGTGTAGTTGTGTTTAAGCTTAATTTGGATTCAAATTGAGTAAGTATGACTACACAAAGCTTTTAATTTGTTAGTTGTTGATCTCGAGTTAAGAAATGAGTTGGATTTAATCCTAAAATAATTGGAAGTATTGCTTAAGAGTTAATTGAAGCTGATGTGGGGTGAAAGTCTCAAGATTAGGTGTTAGAATTGAGTTCCCTTGATTTTTATGCAGTGGGAATCGATTCACTCACTCTATGAATCGATTTAGGCAAGAACAAGCCTCTGGGATTCGAATTGGAGAGCCTGGGAATCGATTCACTCACTTAAATTCGAGCTGTCACATTTTTTACTGTGTGAATCGATTCACACTAAACAGTGAATCGTGTGAATCGATTCACAGACCTGAATTTGCTTAAAAACACAGCAGAACGCAGCAGATCGGGAAAGAAAGGAAAAAGGGAAAGAAAGGGCGATCTTGGAGAGGAGAAAAAGAAGATGTGAGCTAGGGTTTCATGATTTAAGAAGGATTGAAGAGATTCACGTTGAATTTCTTCAATCTCTTGCTTGAATAGAGAGTTAGAGAGTTGAGATTGAGCTTTAATGGAAGTTGGAGAAACCCTAACCAAGAAGAAGGAGAAGAAGAGGAAGAAGATCAAGCTTCTTCCAAGATGGCACGAGTTCTTGGGCTTAAAGAAGAAGATTGAAGGTTGTAGCTCAAGATTGGGAAGATTTGAAGAAGCCTTAAGTTGGGAAAATGGGGGAAAACGTGAAGAAGAGCAAAGAGGGCGAAGCTCCATCATTCTAGCTCAAGACCTAGGAGAATAAATGTGAGTTCTTCATCCCTTAGGTGATGGGCACCCATAAGTCCCACATATAGGAATTTCTTTTCCTTAGTAATATGTGAACCCTTGATTCAAGTTAGGATTTTGAATATCCATATGAAGTATAATTTCATTTTATTATTATTATTATGATTTTATAGTGGGTTTGGTTAAAAAGAGGTTGGATGGCTACCCCCAACCCCCCACAAATGTATGTATGTTTGATATTTGCTCCTTTATTAGCTCATAGAGCTTCAAGGGGATGAGTTTGATGTATGTGTATCCATTATATTGGTCAGTTTTGAGGCTTGTTAATGAGCCCTAAATTCATGGTAATGATGCCAAATAAAGGACCCAAAGAAATTATGTGATAGGAAGAATATTTGAAGTAGTTATTAATGATTTGGTATGGTTCATATTATGGATATGGTATGTTTCAACCTCTAAGTGAGTAGTTAGTTAATGATGTATGTTGTTATTGTTAAGCTAGATTCATTGAAATTATTATAAATTTCCTTGAATAGTTAAATGATGATGAGGGTTGATAATCCTAGTTAGCTAAGTTGCATTTTCTTAAACATGCATTAAAGTAAGAAAGTTGTGATAAAAATCACTTAATGGCCAAGCAAGTCTCCTCAATTTATAGGAGAGATCTGTATGGTTAGTCTCGTGGGACGCTACTTGGACGGTTAAGACGTCTAACCACCGTACCTAAAGCGTGTTATTGGGGTCTATGGACCAAAGCATATGACAAAACCCAATAGCATAAAGCAAATATGGACTACATGTCCTTAGTTAAAAAGATGTGTTGCATTGTCTTGTATTATCTATTCTCTTGTGAAATGGTATAATAAGTGGAGTGATGTTTAAGTTTATCATTGTTAATGAATTCCTTGTAAATATCTTTGGAATTAGCTTAGTTAGTTAGATGATGTTATGGATTGTAAATCTTAGTTGTTAGATTACTCAATAGTAATAATGCATAAAAGTAATAAGAGCTGTGACAAGATCACTTAAAGGATAAACAAGCTAGGTTGATTGGGGTCTGAGGTATAAAGCATAAGACTAAATCCAATAACATAAAAGAAAAGCAAAGATGTGCTAAGTGCAAAGTAAGTAAGAACAATATATTCTTAGTTAAGAGGGTTGCATTTACATTGCATTGAGTTTAGCCATGCTAAGCATAGGTTAAAGAAAGAATGTTTATATGATTAATGTGTGTTTGCTATACATTTTTATGTCTAGATTATTCACAAGCCTTTAAGTGGTATATTAGACTTAGGATTATCCTACCCTGCAATATGCTAAGCTATAAGTTCACGTTAACACATTCTAGGGCGTTCTCGCTTAAGTTGTCGAAAAGGTTTTCAAAGCAAGTCCTGATGGTACATAGGGAGAGTATGTTTAGGAATGGAATGCCTAAGTTAGTCTTTTCAGGTTAGTATGACTCGACGAGAGAATGGTGAGGAGTCCATGAAGGGCTCACTGAGATTTTTAATCTCACATCGTTCCTTTATTGTTTCTCAGATAAACAAGTATCGAAGACTGATGAAGCAAAGCTCCAAGCTTGGGACTCAGATTTAGTTTTTATTTATTGAAGTTGTAATCTATTTATTAGAGCTATGACCTAGGTTTTAAATTTATGACTTGGATTACTGTAATCATGTTTGTAAATTATTAGTTATTCATGTGCTTTAATGTAATTTGTCGTACTTTCAATTTATGTTGAGGTGCGGGCGTTACATATAGTTGAGTTGGTGATTAGTAGTGATGCTTCTGTGTACTTAAGCCCTCTGGGTCACGGGTTCGAGTCCTGCTAAAGGCAAAAACTCCCTTAGAGGGGGAGAAGTCCTCTGAGTAATGTTGCGGAGGCCGAAGGCCGAATCCCGGGTGTTACAATAAAAGGCGCTTTTATTTTAACACCTGAGATTCGGCCTTCGGCCCTCGCAGCATTACTCATAGGACTTCTCCACCACTCTAAGAAAGTTTTTGCCTTTAGCAGGACTCGGACCCGTGACCCAGAGGGCTTGAGTTGGTGATGAGTAGTGATGCTTCCGTATACTTAAGCCATTTGGGTCATGAGTTCGAGTCCTACTAAAGGCAAAAACTCCCTTAGAGGGGTGGAGAAGTCCCATGAGTAATGTTGCGGGGGCCGAAGGCCGAATCCCGGGTGTTATAATCATAATACAATAACATAATTAATCATACAACTCATACTAACATCCAACAAGTGCAAATGTATGCTCGTCATAGAGCAAGGAGTGTGATCTTAGATATAAGTAAATGGCGTCCCAACAACATGAATTCTTAAGCATAGGGTATGGTTCATTGTGGGCAACAATCACCATCACCATTCAGCCTCTAAAATCAATTAAAGTCCCTACTAAAAATACCAAAATGATGAGAGCTACTAATGGAAAGAGATACAAAAGTTCCTAATACTTATATCGCTTAAACATATATCGTGAATATCATAAGGTAAACATACCCCAATCAAAATTTCCTTCATTCCCACCTACATATACAATTGGTTATCAACCCAAGCATTCTAAATAACAGCATGAGAGCATAATTTTACTCAAGAATCAACATACGAACCCCATAACAATTTAAGCACTGCTACAAGTGTAAATATGCAAATTTTTTGCAAATTACAATCAGCTTCCTCAATTTTATTAAAATATCAAAAGTAATTGAAATTAAGCAAACGACCCCTCTATGGAAAGCTTATCAAGGAATTGTGATTCGATTTTTCTTTGTGGAGGAGGAGAGAAGCTAAAATGCACTTTATGGGGGGATTTGCAAATCAACTTTTGTGATATCTCTCTAAAAATTGTGATATTCCAGTTATTTTGATATTACAATTGGCTAAGATGAAATTATATAAAGCTAATTTCTAAAAAGTGTGTCTTGCCTTTTTTACTATCATATTTTATAATGCTTATATATATATATATGTGTGTGTGTGTGTGTTTTCTATTAAATATCGTAACATTTTGGACTTTTAGGAAATATGGGAGTATCAAACACACATTATGAACGTGGCAAAAATACAAGAAAAAAGGGTTTGAATTGGGTTTTAGAAATCTTTTCGTAAAACTTGTATATATTTTGAAAACCTTTTCAAAACAACTCTTTAACAAAATAGTAATGAAAACAAGTAAAGAGAAGAGTAGAAAATGACACAGTGATTTATACTAGTTCACTATCACCTGATAGCTACGTCTAGTCCCTTCACACACTCGAAGGATTTCTCCACTATAATCAACCTGATTACACTTGAGAGTATACTACTGTCAAATTGGCTATACTCACAACTTCTTAGAACGACTTAGTGCAGTCAAGCCTCTAAGGATACAACCACTACTGGGCTAAATATAGTATTCAAATGTATCAAATAACTCTCAGCAAAGAGGATTTACAATGCAAACTTAAACACAAAGAATAACTTTCAAACAGAAAGAATAAAATGTTTAAGTGCTTGTTCAATGTGATCTCAGAGACTTGGAATAATTTCTTGGTTGCTCACTGTCTCAGATATTTGAATGGTTTCGTTCTTATCCGTTCTCGTTAACCTAGTTCAGTAAATGAAGTGAGATATATATAGCTAGGGTTGTGAACAGTGTCGTTGTGACCTAACAGCTCTATGCATCAAAGGACAGAACTTCAGATCCACCTTTTGTGGCTTTTAGCAAGTCACGTCGCTTTCCATTTTGCGCTTGTACACTGACACAACAGACAATATCAGGATATTATCCCTTGTGAGCTTTTTGAATATGATACACTTCTTGAGCAAGTTTACTGATGATTATATCCGTTGACATTCCCTTTGGCCTTTGATTCCTCGTACATTAAAATACTTATCAATGAGATCTCTTTAATACTTGAAGTAGCCTTTAATGAACATTCAGTCTGATTTCCAATCAGAGCATCTGTCAAATAGGCAATGCTTGTTATTGAGATACTCTGTTCACTAGAATGAGCTTAAAACAGAGGCAAGTTCTTCAATACATAATTTGTTGGCCTTTCATATAAGAGAGTCATAGAGAAACAGGCGAAGGCTTCCACTGTGTAGTCTATTCATAGTCAGTTTGAGCGTTGACCAGCAAACAGAGCATTGACCAATAACAGAGCATTGATTACCAGAGTGTTGACTAACAACAAAGCGTTGACCTTTTTAAGAGTGAGGCTGCAAGACGATGAGGTCAGCAACTCTTACCAGACGATCAGTGCCAGACTCAGACTCATGAAACTGAGAGTGAAGTGCACACTTTAGCTTTGTCTTCTGAGATAATTCCTTTTGATGAATAGTGACTTCTGTACACTAACAAACACATCAAATGATAAATTGTTCTATTAACTATTTGTTATCATCAAAACAATTAAAGATCATTGTTTCTGAATCCACTTAATTCTAACACCCTATAATTCCAAATTATTGATAAATGTTGATATTTAGAAGTTGAACAACTCCATTCCGGTTATTACATTTAATATTCAATGCAAGAGACTATGTTTTTATATGCAGTTCCGCAGTAGGTTTCTTATTTAAATTTTAATTTTTGAATGAAACTTTTGTTAGGTATTTAAATCTCAACTCAAAATCTAGGTCTTGCACACTACCTAAATTGGCTGCAGATCTAACATATTCATTGGAAAATGACTTATTAAACATGACTACTTACAAAACAATTTTAGAATTGAAAAAATGTCAACATGTATATTGCTATATCACAATATTCCGATAAAACAGTATTTTCAAATTTATTCAAAGAGTTATGTCTACAATGTGAATAATTGAAATATTGTTTTAGATATAAATATTCTATTTTAGAATATTTAGTCTCTAATTATATATTCAATTTTACAAAATCAGTTTACAATGTGGTTATCACATTAAAGTCTAATTTTACGGAAACCATTTTTTTTATATTTTGAATACAACGATCCTATTTTTCTAAAGATATCCTTTTACAGATAGGCCACTTTATTTGTAAAATCGTTTAAAATTACCCTAAACAGATAAGGTACTTATTATTAACACAAAAAGTATTTTTTTTTAAACTTTACTTATGACCTAGTAGCACTTTTTTTTTAATCAATCACCTAGTAAGATTTTGAGTAACTGTATGTGTGATTTTGTTTAGATTTGAAATTATTTATTATAAAAAAATGTAATTATTCTTCATTTAAAATTTTTGCTTTAATTCTTACATTTATTAATATTATTATATCATGAATAATTTTGTAAAAAGCTATACTTTTTACCATTTATATTATATAGTTATACGCATTATCTCTTCGACAATTTAATACTTTATTGTTATGTTTTTAGGATTGTCGCATCTTTTATCTAATTTAGTATTAGATGATTGAACATAAAAGGATTAAATTTCTAATATAAGACATATATGCATTATATTGTTTTATAATATTTAGGATAATATAAGACATATATACATTATATTAGTTTTTTTTAAGATGTATACATTAATAATTCCCATGTTTATATTCATACCTATTGATATTACTTTTCTAAAATTTTGGTCAAAAAAAATTATAAAACATAAAAATCGTAAAAATACACAATTAAAAAATTAAAAGATAAATATTTTATAGTCGATACCCATTAAGCACGGGTAATTACACTAGTTACAAATAAATAGTTAGTAAATTATTCAAATATTTAGAAATCTATGCCAAATTCCAATGTTATCTATTTATTAATTTAGATCATGCTTTCTTTTTACTAGACTAGATTAATTTTGTCCTCCACTGCTGGTTGTTTTGGCAATTTCAGCGACATGGAGATGCTGAGACTGGGATTCGAACCCGGGTGTTATCATTTACGTGTGTGTATTTTTGTTGTTTACTATTTCTATATTAGCTCTATATTAGCTGATTAAAAAAAAAGATTAATTTTGATCAAGATTGAAAATTCAAACAATGAAATCATGGATATATATGAAATAATAGAAAACAAAACCTAATTCACTCCGTAACCTAATTCTCCCCAAAACCCTGCACTCTTGCCCTCACGCTCTCCCGCATAGCGCCACTCTGATTTCTGTTTGTTCAATGGCGACACCGTCACTCGACGAGGAAACAACGAAGAAAGTGATACGACAGGTTTGTAACCTTCGTATTTGTATTCCTCTGTTCATTTTCCGTTTGCGCATACCGTTACTTATCAGTGATCATTCTACTTTTAACGTCGTTTTGACCCTAATTTTTCGAAACCAGGTGGAGTTTTACTTCAGCGACAGCAACATTCCCAGGGACAATTTCTTGAGAAAAACCGTCACTGAAAGTGAAGATGGCAGTATCCTTTTTCCATTACCCTTCATTGGTTTAAGTTTATAGCTTTTTGCTTAAGTAATTGAAGGATTGAACTTGTTGCAAATTTGGTTGGAATAGGAATAGGATTTTCTCTTCCATTCCAGTGACCTAAAAAATCAGTTTTTTTTCCTTTATTTCATTAATACCAAACTAAAATATCAGTTTTATTCTCATTCTCATTTGATTCAAGCTTATTCCATTCAACCATACATGACCTGGATATATTATAAGGCTACCTGTTTTTGTTTTCATTGTTGGTCTTAACTGCTATATGAACTACGCAGTGGTTAGTTTGGCTTTGATTTGTTCCTTTAATCGGATGCGGAAGCATCTTAATCTGGGCGATGTTAAGCCTGATGAAGTGACCCAAGATACTGTTAAAGCTGTTGCTCATGCTTTGAGAAATTCCACTTCGCTGAAGATATCAGAAGATGGTCAGTTTCTAGCTTTTTCATCTCCATTGGTTCCTTTCGTGTGTTAAATAGTTGTGTTTAAGTGATAAATACAGCTCTATTCAGGCAACAACAATCAGTTATGTATTTTTGTGCTATTCGTGATTAAGGAATCTATAACTAATTATATAAAAGAGAATCTAGATTACCACAACTTCCTCTTAGCTAAGCTGTGTATTTTTTTCCTCCATTTTCTGATCAATTTAGAATAGGAGATAGTACTATTCTGGTATTCTGGTTACTTTGGAGTTAGAGAGAGTGATTTTCTTCCACTATGCATGCTATGGCAATTCACTAATCTCTTTGCAAAGCTCTAGTCACTATGTTTTTATGAATCACTTACTTCTACAATGTTGATATTTGCTATTTTCTATTAAAATGGAACTTGGGATAATTATTTGTAATGGTCACAACATTTTTTTTGTATTTTTTTGTATTTTTTAAAGTATTTTGAAAAGGGTCATTGAGCTGAGGGGCAGAGGAAGTAGATGGTTATAAATTAATTAAGTTTATTCTTTAACTTTGATTTGTATTTCATGGGATGAGACTCTGATTGAAAATACCATCGATTAAACCACTTAGTTGTGACTTTCCAATAAGAGGATGGTTGAATGAACATGTTTTGAATTTTGGCAGCTAATTCTGTGTTGAATGAACAGATATTAATTATAACTTATTTCTTTTATATTTTCCATTTGTGCATTTTAGGGAACAAAGTTGGCAGGATTACTGAACTTCCAAAGCCAGAAGAGGCAATTGAGCAGGTAGAGATAAGAACAATTGCTGCATCACCATTTGAATATAATGTGAAGCTTGAAGATGTGGAGTCATTCTTTGCTCAATATGCTAAGGTAATATTAGCACTTGTGCCATGGTTTACATTCTAACATTATAAGCTGAAAGCATTATGTTTCCTCTCCTTATCGTCAGAGTTTGATACAGTATGTTAATTCATTAAATTTCTTGATCCAAAATAGGAGCATAACCTCTATGCTTCTTGTAAACATCAGATTGCCTACAGCATTTAATGATAACTCTGGCATTTGATTCCACTGGTTAATATTTGAAATTGAATGCTTTAAATTATATATTCTTTCGACAAAAAACATTTTGGAAGATAGTAACTTGGAAGTAGAAAAAGTACTACTTATAATTTATTTTATTTTATTTATTTATAACAAAAAATGAGGAATTATTGTTTTATGTTTCAGATCAACAGTGTTCGGTTGCCCCGTCATGTTGGAGACAAAAGATTCTTCTGTGGTACTGCCCTTGTTGAGTTCTCATCAGATGAAGAAATGGAAAATGTTTTGAAGCAAAGATTGGTGTATGCAGGAGCTGAGCTAGAATTAAAGCCAAAGTAAAAATGCTTATAGTGATTCAATACTGAGTCAAGACTATTGATGAATTTTGACTAAATAAAGTTTTTTTCTCTCTGTATATTAGAGTACTAACAAAGCATAGATTATCTAATATTTTCTGTCAAAATCCTTTCTGGAAAAAAAAAACTATATTGCATTAACATTGTCAATTATTTTTTATATTTATTAAAAAAACTGAATTGATAGTAGTTTCTTTAGAGCCAGTGATTGTGATGCTCCTGACATCACTGCATGAAAAGCTTTAATTTACTGCATTTAGCTTGTGAAAATGGGTTTTTACGAACTTGAGAATTTCGGGGCCGTAAGACAGTCTATTATCTATATATGCATGTTTTCTAATATTGTACATGTTTATACAATTCAGGAAGGAATTTGATGCAGAAAGAGAAAAAGAATTAGAAAAGCATGAAAAATATCGTGGACCTGTGGATTCAAATTACGAGGATAACTCAAATACAGAAGCAAAGTAAGATGCTGATACTCTTTTAATCCCTACCCCCAACCATAAAAAAAAGCGCTTATAAACTGGTTGACTTCATTTTTGTTTATCACAGCTATCCTAAAGGCTTACTTATAGCCTTCAAACTAAAGAGCATTTCAGATGAAGTTCCTTCAGAACAGAATGGCACTGATCAACAAGCCAATGGCAACAATTGTGTCACCAAGACAGATCAACAAAATCCCTCTGAAATTGCTGCTGAGGAAAGTGATCAAAAGATGTCAGAAAATGATGACAATGATAAAGAAAACAATGGGGTAAATGAAGGAAAGGAGACTGAAGGTGAAGAAAAAAGTCAGGAAAACAATGGGGTGAATGAAGGAAAGGAGACTGAAGGTGAAGAAAGGGGTCAAGAAAACAATGGGGTGAATGAAGGAAAAGAGACTAAAGGTGAAGAAAAGGGTCAGGAAACTGATGGAAAATTTTCAGCTGCTTCGTACAAGGACAACACAGATGTTGTCTTACGTGAGGATTTGAAGGGTGTCTTCGAGAAGTTTGGTACTGTGAAGGTAAATTTGGTTTTTCCCTTCCTCCAGCTGGTGGGACATTATGGTTTATGCCTTCTGTTTGGTATTTGTCTAAGATTTTATTGTTATCTATTGTTGTTTACAACTCTTGCCTTTTTGTTTTTCATTTGGATGTTTTGGTACTTTTAAAAGGACACAGTTTCCCTCTTTTGTTTGAATACCCTAATGGTGGTTTAGACAATTCTGTCTCACTCTCACCCTCATTACTAAAAAGGGGTCATTGTCAAGCTTTTTTGAATTGCTTAAAACCAGCTTTTTGAAGTGCTTTGCTAAGACTGGCATATTAATGTCATATTCTTGTTTGCATGTTCAGTACATAGATTTCAAGATGGGAGCTGAGTCGGGATACATTCGGTTTGAAGAACCTGAAGCTGCTCAGAAAGCTCGTGCTGCTGCAGTGCTTTCTGAAAAGGGTGGCTTAGTTGTGAAGAATTTTATTGCTATTCTAGATCCAGTGACTGGTTAGTTTCAAATCCTATTTTTCAAACGGTTTTATGTTTGGATTTCATGTGTAGTATTAACTATTAGCACACTGTTTCTTTTAATGTTTGTAGTAATAAGAATAAGCTATATCCTATGTAGATTGTAAAAATGCATGCTTCATGTCTAAATTTTCAATCTTTATCAGTATCGGTCCTTATTTCGTTGCATACGCTGGTTCAATTTCTTGAGAACTTTATTGTCAAATATTTTCTCCATGTTATTTTTTTTCTCTTCCCTTTGGTGTTGGTAAAATATATATGAAAGTAAAGGGGCCAAAAGTAGATGATTTGAAGAATGTTTTTACTGATATAAGTACTCAATTGGTATCAACTGACTGTCTACTTTTATTGGTTAAACTGAAAGCTATTCTTGTTTGTTATAATCTCAGGTGAAGCTGAAAAAGAATATTGGAGCCTGCTTCGTGGCAATCAAGAAAAAAAGCACAGAGAAGTCAAGAGTAATAACAGAGGAAGGTAAGGGGCACTCAACCATGTCTTGACTTGAATATTGCCTTTTTTGGTTCCTTTTGTTTCTTTATCTTGTTTGGATCACTGGAAGGGGGTGGAATTGGAACTAGAATATTAACTATATCATCTGTTTGCAGGGGAGGAAGGCATGGTAGAGGAGGGAAACATGGCCGGTATAGAGAGAATGAATCTTCAGTAGGTCGCCAAAACAAATTTAGAAAGTTCTAACTACATTCAGGGTTATGTATAACACCGGTTTAGAGATCAGGTAGTAGCTGCATCAAGGGTTACCTGATTTTGTTCTCAGCTACTTTCAAATTTTGTGGTTGGTTGTAACACTGCATTGCTGTTCCCTTGCTATTTGCCCTATAATTATAATTTGGAATGTAAAACAGCTTTATGGTAGTTTCTCGTGGTATTTATGATTGAATCTTGGATAATGAACTAGTGAAGTAGGTATTTCAACTCGTCAAAAAAAAAAGTAGGTATTTTAATTAACAGTTTGTAATAAAAAAACATATTGGGAGAGTTTTCGATGGGAAATAACCAGGAGTAAAGTGTCATCAATTTGGTTGAGTCCATTCATATTGGATGTTGTTATCTCTATAGTTTTTTAAAATGTTTTTTTTTTATAGTTTTTGAATAATGTGAAAAAATGAAGTTTTTAATTTTGTAAATCTTTTTCCTCAAATTAATTCTTAAAGCCTTTTTCTTATTTAACCATTGGGCACCAGGTTAGATGCAAGTGGTTAATGCGCTCTATTTAGAGGGATATGTTCAGTTAGTATCGGAGCTCGACCTTTGTAGATGGAACAATTTGGGGCAAGGATTTACTTGCCTCTCGGCTAATCGCTGATTAGTCTAAGGGCTCCTTTCACCTGGGATATTGCGGGGTTACCTAAAGGGTGATTTGAATAAAAGTATTTCTTATTTTGAGGAGGGAGTAATTTGATATTTTCAAAATAACATTTTGAATTTAATTTCTTCAATATAAAAAAAGGAATTCTTTGGAGATACTTGTCTGGGTGTCTCTAGTCTTAACTCAAACCATTCAAGACTCTAGGTTTTTGATAAATGAGGGTTTAGATCAAATGAGGTAAGCTTCATTTACACTATACGACAAATATGAACTTATGAAATTAATGATAATCTTTTAGATTTAGAGTTCGATTGTTTTAGGTTATTGTGTTATAAACACGGTGGTGAGATGGTAGAGGGCCACGATGTGGCGCAGTTCACAAAGAATGTTGCATAAGGCAAGTTACAAACACCGATAACAATTGCGGTGGACATAGGAATTGCACGTGAGGTACGTAGAGATACGTTCTATGGGGCCATGTAATGCGGCAAATTAGGGCCTTAGGCGACCACATTCATGATGGATGTTATGCCATAGATGGTGGAGGTTGCAGTGGTGCCGCGACAGGTCAGTGAATCACGATCGTTATAGGAACAAGTTGCTTCATTTTATCTCTCTCTTCATTTCCATCGTCTTCTCTCTCCTCTTTTTCTCTCTCATCTAGTGTGACTTTTATTACCATGGTTGATTTCATGGCTCTAAAATCTTTTGTGAAGGCTAAAATGCGCTTACATAACCTTGAGCCACCTACTATGACTAGTTATGTTGTTAACTCACAGACAAATTAAGTTTCTTTGTGATAAATGAAAGACATACTTTCTATTGAAGAACTTGTTGCAAAGTAACTTTTTGGAGAGGAGCACAACATTAATTGAGAATGGAAAAAATTATCACTCGTCTGATGAAAAGTTGAACTACAAACTATTTATAAGTGCATAAGTTAGCAACTAGCATCTAACATAAACTAACCAATTAATTATTAACTTAGATAGTTGTTAGATTAGTTGTGCAGTTTTAGTCAGTTAGAAATAATCTGTTAGATTATGTTAGATGCTAGTTGCTAATTGGTGCACTTGTATATAAATAGTTTGTAGTTAAGCTTTTAAGCTTAGTTGCACAATTCATCATTAAGGTATTTAGTTCCTAAATTTGATAATTAGAATCGGTAAAAGTTAGTGTGCAATTTACAAGTGAACAAAATTAGAATAAGTTAGTTTGTGACTTCACCCAGCGATCGAACAATAGCCTTTAACATCCGAATGACATAGAAGTCGGTTCGGTTGTCATTCGCAGGCAAGCTTGAGCCCTCAATGAGTCTTGGCGTCATAACTCGAGTCCAACTTGATTGAATTAGTCCAATAAGTGAATTCTTGAATTTCTTCAAGCAAGCTCTTGCCACAGGACCAACATGAACTTGAATTGGATCTGAATAAGCATAATCACATGTGCTTGTGGTGTCCATGTCCTCATTAGGAATGGCTTATCAAAAAACTTTGTAGTTCTTGAAACTGTGGCAGTAATATGGCTATTGTCAGGTAGCTTAACCTGAATGGGTTTAATTCATGAAACTCCGAAATTGATTTAAAGAATGGCTTACATGGCCCCAATATCAAGTATTCAAGATGTAGTCTTAAGAAATAATGGACAGATTGCAAACAACACACTAGTGCAGAAAAGAGATAAAAAAACAAATGCTTACATCGGTTAAATATAAAACCGAAGTAAAAAGTGACGCGACCGATGTAAAAAATATTTTTACATTGATTATAGTGTCAACCGATGTAAAAAGCCATTTTCACAGGGAAAAAAATAGAATTTTGTTTTCTACTTTTTACATCGGTTATTTGAGAAACCGATGTAAAAAGACACTTTTTACATCGGTTTCTCAAATAACCGATGTAAAAAGTACTTCCCTTTTATTTATTTTTTTCCTCAACCTGTTCGTTTTCAGTACTCCTTCTCACTCCCTCATCTCACACTCTGAACCCTCGTCCTTCTCACTCGTTTGCGCGCCGTCGTCCCTCTCTCTCTCTGAACCACCACCATCCATCTCTCTGTGTACGAACCACTACCACCGAGAGCCCTGGCCTCGCATCAATTGAAGGTAAGTTTTTTCTTACTTATTCTCGAATTTTCTTTCTCTTTCTCGTTCTCATTTTTTAATTTTTTTCTCTCGTTCTCTCTGTATCATCGCAACTTCCGTCCGCTCCTTTCTTCACAGCTGTCGTCTGCCTCTTTCTGTTCTCTCTCCGTCGCGACATTTGAAGGTAAGTTCCTTCACAGTTGCCACTGCTTCATTCCTTCTGTTCTTTAGGATTTACTGTTTTGTCTTTTTTTTAATGGAAAACTAGCTCTGGTTGGAGATCTAATTGTTTATATTGGTATTTTAGGTGGTTGATCTATATTCAGGTTCTGGATTTTAGGTACTCTAGTGGAAATTTTGGTACAAATTTTGAGGACTTCTCTAATTATTATTTTTGTTTTACTTTTCTAGTCTTTGTTACCTAGCTGACCGGAAACTATTTGACCTGTTTGTTATTTGGCTTTGTCATTTCACATTCTTCTGGGCCATTATTCTATCGTCAGTGTCCTAGTGTTGTGTCGTTATTTTGTTTCAACTGTTTTTTTTAAGTTTTGTTAAAGGTTGTCGTTTGAAATTTAACTAACTAGAGAGACGCTCTACTAGGGTTTGGTCTGTGCAACGACACAGTGTCTTCCCCTAGATCAGCTAGGGTACTTTCGGCGCAACGGCGCCGCGCCTCTTCCACCATCCTTCTTGCTCGGTCTCTTTCACCAGTTCTCCTCCCCTAACCCCCTCTTAAGAGCATGCATCTATTCTGCCTCACTTCCCGCAAGCTCCTTTCCTCCTCCTGTGGAGGTTGTCGCCTCCAATCAGTAGGGTTTAGAGCCCTTAAAGGGCTTCTCTTTCTCCCCACCAGAACTAGAGCAAGGTAGCCACCACCGGCGGACCCATGCCCCTATCACCAACCAAAACAAACCCTCCTCCTCCACCAAAGCCACCTGATTCCAACCTCTTCAAACTCCTTCACCGCACCACCTAGACAAGATTTTTCATCTGCCAGCACCATCTCGAGTCTTGCTACCACCATGGCCACCGGTGAGTCCAAATTGTTTGGCAGATAAGAAGACTTCAGGGGCATTTCAGTCATTTGGCTTGGAGAATATCAGTGAAACCCTAATGGGCCTGACCCATTCTGTTTTTAGTGTTAACCGGGTCTGTGGTGGACTTGGTTTTATTTGATGTGTGGCTTGTTGGGCTTTTAGTTTGTTAGAATAATGCGGTGTGTAGTATTTTACTTGAGTATTTTGTTTAATGTCCTAGGCTTTGTCCTTAATGGTCAGGAGCATCTCACTTGTTTAAGGTTGTATCTTTGAGATTGCAATACTCCTGTTCTGTGCCCCATTAGAGGGTTGTTTGCCTATAGTTGGTGTAATGTTTTGAGGCTTTACCCATACGAATGAAATATTGCACTTTTGACCCAAAAAAAAACTAAAAGTTGGTTGCTATTACAAAAGAAATAGATGGCTTTAGAGTTTGTGCAGTATATTCCTTAAAGTAAGGTGATGCTAATTTAGGTTCGATTTGATTATTCAATTTGAAAGACTATGTTGCCTTGACTCAAATTATGGTATTATTGTAGAAGTTAATGTAATGTGATGAATTGAATTGTGTGTGGTTATTTTTTTTTTTGGGTACAAATGTGGTTATTTTTTTTTTATCAAGGTGTGTGTGGTTATTTCTTATCTATGTTACGATTTATTCTGATAATGCATTTGGTAATTTTGTATTTAGTGTGGTCTATTTTGTATGTATTTGCTAATTTTTATTGAATACCTTTTCACTTTTTAAATGCTTAATGATTCCTTAGCTTTAGAATAGTTACAAGGTACCCATGGCCTTTTGCAAATTTGAATTATGTAACTGTTTGTTTGGTTAAGATTTTAACTAACACAAATTGAATAATGGATTTTCAGGGCCCTTTTCATGCTTTTAGATAGTATTTATAGGTTGGCATTGAACAATGTCTAATACAAACAAGCGCTTAGTTTTATGAATGGTAGTGATGGTAGTATGATACTCTTAGCGCTTATTTTATTTGACATCGTTAGTGAAAGATGATGTGTTATAACTTGATTCCAACTCTAGGTGTACTAGTAAGATATGTAGCCGGGGTTGTAGTTTTGACTGTTCATGTTCAAGATCATGAATAATGTGTTTTGTGTTGTTTGTTTGAGTAAGATTAACTTGATCACTTACTTATCTATAGCTGCTATGTTGTGTAGTTTAAAGAAAGTCTTATTCATGTGTAGACATTTATCTTGCTATATGTATTCACCAGGCTATGGTACATGATAGAATTGTCCTTACTGTGCGTGTCTTGGTTGATTTTTATTATCAATTTTCTTTTTCTTTTACTTGATGTGGTGTCCTTTGACACAGGGCACAACATCAGACGATGTCGACAGATAGGGGATAAGGTCGCCATATGCGCATGACTTCGAGGAGGCCACCTGCTCGAATGACAATTGAAGAGCTCACCCGTGCCATCAGGGAGACACTGACTTCTCCACCCTTGTAACACCCCGTTTCCGAAGCGCTACAATATAATAATTATTAAACCCTAAATGGATAATTAGGCAATATAGATGTATTGAAAATGATATTTTATTAAAACTAAATAATTTGACACGTACATATCTTTACAGAACCCGTGTCTAGGGCCCACATCTTATATAACACACATATACAGACTCTGACTCACTGGCTGTGACATGTAACTAAAGAGAGAGTTACTCTTACTGAGTACCCTTTGTACTCTCCACAATGCTGGTGATGCCTCCATCAAGTCTTTGTTATCTGTTTTATATGAAACAAAAAATACAAAACAAGAAAAGTAGAAAGGAGCTAAGAAACAAAATACACACTATAAAATTAGGAAAGCAGGAATAGAAAGCATATATAAATGGCACACATAATCACAACAACTCTCGCGTCTGCCTAGGTCGCAGGTCTGCACCACCATATCCAACCTTAGCTCCACCTACTTCCCTCTTACACCTTAAAACCTATTCGTATCTTTGTCAACTCTAACAGCGTCCCTGTCCTTTCACCACTCCTAGTCAACTAACTCGACATCCTCTATGGTTTATCAAGGTCTGTCCTACCAGTTAGGATCTACGGTATTTACATCAGTCACCAGTAAAGTCAACTGTCAAGGTATATCTCAAGCATCAAACAGCCGAGACAACACATTAACTAGCATATTCATACAGATACCAGCAATCATACAATCAGTAACATGGCCACATAATCACAAGCAATCATATATAATAAGTACACCACCAATCATATATTCAGCACCACATCAATAACGATATTAAATCAGCACATACATCAATCAGCATCAACCACTAACATATGGATTAACCCTAGTGTCACTTAAGCGACCTGCTACTAACATGTTATTAATCATAAAGCAATCATACGTTGTCTATCCTAGGGTTTTCCACACACCAATAATTATCCCTATGGTTGACGGACTAGCGACTACTATCCATAGCAGTCGTAGTCACAACACCCCTCCTAGGATGTTGGGGCATCGACCCCTAGTAGGGCTTGGGTCACCCTACGCACATTTATATATACTACTCTATCCTACAATCCCTAAAGTGTAAGGTTTCTTGCTCTCACCTGGTTAGAAGATCGCTGTCTCCTCATACTCACTACTCGTGCTCCACCTCTATGCCTGCTGCTCACGCTCCTACTCACACTCTACCTGGCCTTGTCAGGCTACCCTTCACTCTTTCCTCTTCCTCCTAGGATTGCCTACTAAGAGCTTTCTGATGCACGAGATCCTCACTCGAGACAAGTGCAGAGCATACTCACTGCTTAGTATAGATTCCTAGAGAAAGAAGCTAGAGAGAGAAGAGGATGTGAGGTGAGGTGAAAATGAAGGGTGAGGGGGTATTTATAGGTCAAATTCGGGGCTGTCGCGTCGCGGTAGGACCCTCGTGTTGCGATTGGAGCATTCTAGACCATTCCAGACGCACACGTGGCGAAAATCGGATGGTTTATCTTTTTGTTGGACCGCGTCGCGATGGGAATTACACTGATCCCGTCGCATTGCGAGCTACTCACACCGAAAATATCCCTTTTCGTTCCTTCTAGACGTTTCTAGGGGTTTCACACCCTTCCTACGGGTATTTTCGTCCTTTTGAGTCTTTCTAAAACTCATCTAAGCCCATTTTATCCCAACTTAAGATTTGTAATGCCCATGCATCACCTAATTACCAATTTAATTATACCTTAAACACTACTAAAGATTATCTGAAAAATTGAATGTTACAACCCTCTTTGAGGAATCCCACGTCTGACAGGGAGGATCGCGACATGATGTTGCCCCACATTCCTGATCCCCCTTATTGTCATGGGTGCCAGGTCCATCGTACGAGCATGGCTCCTAAGAGGCCCTTAGCTACCAGGGAGAGAGAGGTTCGTCCTGTGCCAGACATCGTTTAGATATCGAGCGATGACTTGGAGATACCAGAGTACACTCCCACAACACCGGAGTACAATCCCATGAGTAACGAGGAGTGGGAGAAGTTAGTGCGCACTGGACAATACATTCGCTTGACCGAGAGTTCAGAGAGCCCTCCTACAACTCCTTCTGAGGATTCTACAACCCGTTTTTGTCCGGGGGAGCTCTCTAGCAGGCACCCCTAGATATATTTTATTAGTTTTACATCTTTATGTATTTGACTTTTGGATACTTGTTGGATAATTATGGTTTTTACATGTTGAGGTTTGTTTTTTTATGGATAATTATGATATTTGAAGTTTGTTTTTTATATTTGCGCTTCTTTTTTTTTAAGTTCAAGTGAAGCCTTAGTTTTCTGTTTGAGATTCAATATAATGAAATGTGTGTACAGGGAAGGTACTGCTCATTGTATTGAATCTTGAATTGTCCAAGTGGGACAATTTGGGAAGAAACTTTTTCTTTTATTTAGTTACTAGTTAGTCTTTAATTCTTATATCTAGTACTTGGTGAAATTTCGGTTCGCTACATTTCCCATTGTCTCTGGGTGCATGTTTGATCGTGGTGGATGTCACCACGTTCGAGTTGTGTACTTGGAGACCAATGAGAAATGCTACTGAAATTTTATTAGGTATAAAATATAATATTTAAGGATTATCTATTAACCAAATAAAGAAAAAGTTTCTTCTCGTCAAAGTGTGTATATATATTCTTCAACTTTATGTTTAAATATGGGATTTGAAGAGGTTAGTTAACTGTTTCAGAACGTAGATATGGATCGTCAAACTCATTATGACTCACTTTGGCTTGAGACGTGTTGATAAAGTTTTGTTAAAAGAAAACGAATCGTTTCACTTAAAAGCAAACACATGTCACGTATGCATAGAACAGACATGTATGGCATAAATATCAAACATCATTTAATGGTAATTACACTAGTAGACACCTATATCAGACATGTCACACAAATGCACAAACAGACATATAAGTTTATTCCTTTATGAAGCATAGATTTAGATTGTCTCTAATTAGCTTGAATCTATCTTTAGCTAAGGGTTTCATAAAGATATCAACCCATTGATGATCCATGTCAATGAACTTCATCTCTATTGTGCCTCTTTGCACATAATCTCAAATAAAATGATGTTGGATTTCTATATGCTTAGCTCTAGAATGCATAATTGGATTCTTAGTCAAATATATAGCAGAGGTATTATCACATAAAATAGGAATGTTACTCTTAGTGATTTGCTAGTCCTCCAATTGATGCTTCATCCATAAGAGTTGTGAGCAGCAGCTTGCAGCTGATACATATTCTGCTTCTGAAGTAGAAAGTGCAGTGGTGCTTTGTCTGTTGCTTAACCAAGAGACTAAGCTTTTGCCAATGAATTGACATCCACCACTTGTGCTTTTTCTTTCAACTTTGTCTTTAGCATAGTCAGCATCACAATATCCAATTAACCTGAAATCTTCTCCTTTCTCATAGAATAGACCAAGATTAGCAGTGCCTTGTAAATATCTAAAGATTTTTTTATCAGCAGTTAAGTGAGTTTCTTTAGGGTCTGATTGAAATCTAGCACAAAGGCAAACGTTAAACATGATGTTTGGTCTAGATGCAGTCAAATAAATTTATGAACCAATCATACCTCTGTATATCTTTTAGTCTATCTTTTTTATGGTCTCTTCTTTGTTAAGAGCATAGGTAGGGTGCATGGGAATGCACATTTGTTTACACTTTTCCGTGTTAAACTTCTTTGTAAGCTCTTTGGTATACTTGGTCTGATGTATGTATATACCTTCTTTGCTTTGTTTGATTTTCAGTCCTAGAAAGAATTTCAGTTCTCCCATCATGCTCATTTCAAATTCAGTCTGCATCGACTTAGAAAACTCCTTATAGAGTTTCTCATTAGTGGAACCAAAAATGATATCATCAACATATATCTGTACAACGATAAAATGCTTATTTAAAGATTTTCTAAAGAGTGCGGTGTCTACTTTTCCTCTTGAAAAATCATTTTCCATGAGAAAATTACCAAATCTGTCATACCTAACTCTTGGAGCTTGCTTTAGGCCATAGAGAGCCTTTTTCAACTTGTAGACATACGCTAGATCTTTGATGTCTTCAAACCCATGGGGTTGTCTAACATAAACTTCCTTGTTGATAAAACCATTTAAAATGCACTTTTCACATCCATTTAAAACAAATTCATGCCATGATGTGCATCATATGCAAGTAAAATGCGAATGACTTCTAATCTAGCCACTGGTGCAAAAGTTTCAGTAAAATCAATACTTTCCTGCTGTGAATAACCTTGAGCAACTAACCTTGTTTTGTTTCTCACAACATTTTCACCTTTATCAAGTTTGTTTCTGAATACCCATTTGACTCCAATAACAGACTTGTTATCTGGTTGGGGTACCAAATCCCAAACTTCACTTCTGGTGAATTGATTTAACTCCTATTGCATAGCCATTATCCACCCTTTATCCAGCAAGGCTTCATCAATCATCTTTGATTCCACTTCAGACAGTAGCGTTAGATCAAAATGTTCTCTAAATGATGATCTTGTTCTCACTTTGTCTTGTGGTTCTCCAATAATTTGATTTTCTAGATGATGTGTCTTGGATTTCCAGTTTCTTCTATTCTCCTCTGGAGTGTCTGATGTAGTTTGATTCTTATCAGACATGTCTTCTTTAGCATCATTAGTTGGATTGTCTGATCCTAAATCCATTCCTGCAAATGAATCATCTAGCTCTGACAGATCAATATCAGGCTTTTTGTCATTGAATTTCACATGGATAGTTTCTTCAACTATCTGAGATCTAGAGTTATAAACTCTATATGCCTTAGAAGTTTCTGAATAACCCAGAAAAATTCCTTTGTCTGATTTTGCATCAAACTTACCAAGTTGATCCTTGGTATTCAGAATATAACCTTCACAACCAAATGCACGAAAGTATGAAATGTTTGGTTTTTTTTCCTTTCCACAATTCATTGGTTGCTTGTTTAACAAAAACTCTGATATATATTCTGTTCTCTATATAACGGGCAGTGTTAACTACTTCAGCCGAAAAGAGTCTAGCAATTTTGGAATCACTTAGCATAGCCCTTGTCATTTCCTGTAGAGATCGATTTTTTCTCTCTACAACACTATTATGTTGTGGTGTTCTTGGAGCTAAGAAGTTGTGGGAGATTCCATTCTCATCACAGAACTTCTGAAGGCTCTCATTCATAAACTCACCGCCATTGTCACTTCTTATGGCAGCAATACATATGTCTTTTTCATTTTGGACTTTGTTACAGAATATAGAAAAGACTTTGTAAGACTCATCCTTGTGGGCCAGGAATTTAACCCAAGTCCATCTTGTAAAGTCATCAACAATTATTAATCCATATTTCTTATCACTAGCAGAGGTTGTCTGGGTAGGGCCAAACAAGTCAAGGTGTAGAAGTTGAAGTGGTCTGGTTGTAGAAGCAACATTTTTGGATTCAAAATATGATTTCACTTGTTTTCCTTTTTTGCATGCCTCACACAAGGTGTTTGTTTGGTATCGCAAGTGTGGTAATCCTCTCACCAAGTTGTGTTTGTTGAGTTTAGACATTAATCTCAAACTGGCATGACCAAGCCTTTTGTGTCAGACCCGCTGTTCATCATTGACAGAGACCTGGCACTTGACTTCTTGACTGGTTAACTCAGACATGTATATTTTGTAGGTATTGACTTTTCTCTTAACAGTAAAAGATATGGATTCATCCTTGTTTTTGACATTACATGCTTCATTATTGAATGAAACATTATAACTAGTGTCACATAATTGACTTATGCTAAGTAGATTATGCTTCAATCCTTGAACATAAAACACATTATCAATAGAGGGAAGAGAATCTTTATCAATTTTACATATTGATGCAATCTTTCCTTTCTGATTGCCACCAAAAGAGACATATCCTCCATCTTTAAGTTTTAGCTCTTAGAACATATGTCTTTTTCTCGTCATGTGTCGCAAACATCCACTATCCAAATACCATGATTTTTGTTTCGACCTTGTTGTTAAGTATGTCTGAAACATAGATTATTTTGTCGTTAGGTACCCAGATCTTCTTGAGTCCTTTCTTGTTAGTTCTAGAGGGGCTTGTACCCCTTTGCATTTTAATAAAATGACATGCAGATCTAACATGACTATTCTTTTTCAATGAGTACAAAATAAACAATTGCTATCTCATTTGTTTGTTTTTCAAAGGAGTTTTTAACCAATTTTGGTTTTTCAGGAACAACACCAATTCCAAGTTTCTTGGAGTTGTTCTTGAAGCCAAAAGTGAGATTAGCCATTTACTTATTTTGGCATTGTCTGTTAGATAACTTTGGAATTCATTTACATGTTAAGATAGGGGATGTGTCATGTAACAAACCATATTCTTGAATTTAAATAGCATTATTGAATTTTTTTTTTTGCAGCTTAACAATGGCAACTTCTTGATGGAATCTTAGTGGTTGGTCAGAGCATTCAAAATGGTTGTTCACGCCAAGTATCGTCAACAAAAAACTGGGAAACTTCCATTATGAGATCTACAACCAACAAGGTTGCATTATTGGTACGTGATCTCCAGTTCATCTTCAACGTTTATGGGTTGTTGTTTTGTGATATTTTCATTTCACTATCTCTTGACTTACAAACACCTTATTCATTATAGACTTATAAGAATAGTAGTGAATCATGGAATCATGGAGAGGTAGGCATAGACACGATCATCCAGAAGAAATCGACGGGATTTTCATTTCACTATCTCTTGACTAGCCTTTTTTATTTTAAAAATAAAAAATTATCTAATAACATAATATAAAATTTTATCTCACACATAATTTACCTATTCATTGTACGGGTCAAACGTTTAGTGGAAATAAATATTAAAAAAGTGGGTTGGCTTTTGGGATTTTGTCCGGAGTATTTTGGTTGTTTCCTGCCTAAGTTAAGAGTAAACTATTAGATATATAGTTACCACTCTTTGTAGTTATTAAATTAGTGGTTGATTTCTAATAAAAAATTATTTAGTTGATAGTAAAATGAAAATAAATGGTGAAAAAGAGAGTTGGCTTTTGAGATTTTTATGTGTGTAAAGGTTTTGTATACTTAGCAAAAGAAACAAAGTTATGTAATGGGAGGAAGGTAGAAAAGAATTAAGGTTAATGAATGCAAATATTATTTGTGAATATTAATGAGAAATTATTAATAAAATTCGAATTTAAATAAAAATTGGCCAATTACAAAAAAGAAAGAAATTTATTTAAAGAGAACAATTTTATGGAAAGAATTTTATTTAAAGAAATTTCTCGGATGTAACCAACAAAAATTTAGTGGATAGGGGAATCATTGATGAAAGTTTTGATAAAATGATTTGAAGAGAGAGAGGAAGATATTGCAGTTTTGTTAGAGTTAGAGAGAGGGGAGGGAGGGGGAGACACTACGGGTGATGAACATGAAATAGTATTTGTGAAAAATGAAAGATATATGAAGAATGAATCCACATTTTGCTCATGAAGAGCTTATGTTAAATAATCATGATGGTGCACAAAGTGTGAAGACTTCAAATTTGTTAGAAGTTCAGTCACAACATCCACCATGCTCATGTACGCCTTGCACTCGCCTTTTGCTTCATTTTTCATTTATTTATTATTAGTTTCATTTGCAGTGATTAGGGATGGAAATATGCTGGGCCGAGTTAGGCTTTGCAAGGCCCAAGCCTGCTTGATCAAAAAATTCAAGGCCCAAGTCTGGCCTGTTACCTGTCATAGGCTTTTTTATCTGGCCTGACCTGACATTTTTGAAAGCTTGGTATGACCTGTTAGCCTATTTAAAAGCCTATTTGATATTAACGTCATTGAATAAGTCATCAAACAGATCTGTAAATAGACTAACAGGCTAATAAACTAATGAGGTTAAATTCTATTTATAATAAGCTATTAAAAAAAAAACTTAAAACCACTGCTACTAAGAGACATGAGATATAAGGGTGGAAATAGATAGGACAAGCTGGGTTTTATAAGGTCTGAGTCTGATTTATTCATATGATATAGAGCTTTTTCAAGGTCTAACATGACCTTTTAGATAATCAAACGTTATATGATAACCTATGTAAATTCCATGTTGCAGTAAGGCCTTTAAGTATGTCAAAAATTTATGTAAGTCAATATGCTTAAATTATTGAAAAAATCAGTAGGTATATTATTTAACACAATGTACAAAATCTAATAGCAATATAAGATTATTATTTATATTTAATTACGTAGACCGGCCTGTTAGGCCTAAAAGGCTTTTTGGTTGACCCGAAGCCCAACCTTTTCGCTAAATAGACTTTTCAGAAAGCCTTGGCCTAGTCTATTTAAAAATAAGTCTGGTCTAGCCTGGGCCTGTAGGCCCCTGTCGGACAGCCTGACCTATTCTCACCCCTAACAGTGATGCTTTCTTGATTTTGTTGTATCTAAGACCTACAAAATATAAACCATCAATACTTTTATTTGTCAGACAAACAATTTAGATTTTTCTCTTTTTAATTTTTAGACTTTTTTTTTAATTTTAATCTTTTATTCTAATGAAAATAAAATTGACAATTATGAGTATAGAAATCAATTACAAGATATGTGAGCAAAAACACTGTAGAAATGAAGGTAAAAGTAAAAATAAAAAATAAATTAAGTAAATGTTTTGACAAAATTTAATGTTTATCTAGTTTTTATCTCTTAATTATAACACCGTAAAAAATCTCTTAATTATCTCATAATATTATCATATTTAATTTAAAATCAAACTAATTATATTCTAATATCAACATATCAAATTCAAAATATAAAGAAATTAATTATCCCGTAATATTTATATCTTAGATCAATTATCCACACAATATCTTTTAGATGAATAAATAACAACAAACTAAGGTTTAAATTTATAACATAATATATTATATCTGAATATAATTTATTTATATTGAAACATTTATTTATTATTTTTTTTAAAATTTGGTATGCAAAAGCATCACATATGTTTAGATTATATTTTACCAATACATGTTTATAAAATTTAAAAAAAATTATTAAAGAATATGACAATTAAATACAAGTAAAATTTAATAAAATAACAAACATATAAATTTTTTTGTGAAAAAGCATATTAAACACTAATACTAAATATGCTTGTAGGCGATCTGTTGTCGTTCCTGTCAATTCAAAATGTTTAAATTAGTGGAACAATTCCCTTATTATGAGAACAATACAACAAATGACATATTGCTAGTTATGAAAGTTTTAGTCTGTTGGTATACACTTTCGGGTCTTATTAGGCAAACTGTATGCACCCATGGTTATTATAAAAAACTAAAATATAACTAAAACGCATATAATTAAATAAGATAGTCATTAATTTTACTGTACCTGAAGATTTAGTGCTTTTATCTACTTGATGTATGTTTTCCATTGCGGTGTCGTGACTAATAGCATTCTAGAGAGAGATGTAATACAAACATGGTTCAAGAAGAGTTACTTTTAAATTTATACAAAAAGTAATTAAAAATTAGACGTACTAAATAAATTAGATAAACACAAGTAAGTGGTTATAAGCATGTCACGTAAGAAGAAGTTTGAAAGCTAAAATTTGAATAAACATTACGTTATTGTTTCACAAATGATTAGAAATTATGTTATTTATTAATGATATTTGTAACAATTTATAACTCAATTAAAAATGATATTTGCAACAATTTATAAATCAATTAACTATTATGATAATTGTATATGGGTATTATATGTGAAAGAAAGTGAACATGTATTATACATGAAACTCAGTTTCACCGATACTAATAACTTAAATTTTTCTTTTGGAAGGAATGTGGTAGTTTTAGGTGGTGATTTCAACCAAGTTCTTACGGTGATACAAAAGCGGACAAGACAAGATATTGTACATGCAAGCATTAACGCATCATTTCTTTGATAATTTTATCTGGTACTCACTCTAACTAAAATATGAGGCATCTATCTAGATGTGATCAAATTTATAATTGAACAACTAAATCAATTATCGGAGTGGATAGTAAAAATTGTGATCTAGCTATTGATGATGAATATTGTGAGGACATTGTAATTGAAATATTGGATGACATGATGACCCCACATTCATGTTACCCAATGGCTTCCTATGTTCAAAGTATGTATCCATCTTTATTGGATAACATGAACGATTCATCTTTCTTCCAACATAAGACTATTTTAACTATTAAAAATGACATTCTTGAACAACTGAATGATTGTATGTTCTCATTGATTCTTGGAGATCTAAGAAGTTATCTTAGTTGTAATAGTCTTTTCTAAACAAATGCAAGTATTGATAGACCACACTATGTCCATACTTTTGAATTTTTAAATACAATCACTTCTTCGAGACTTCTAAATCATAAATTGAAATTGAAGATCAATGTTCATGCAATGTTGTTGAGAAATGTATATAATCATTGGGGTTATGTAATAGTACAGTTAAGACTAATCGTCACTCAAATGAGCAACTATGTTTCAGAAGAAAATGTCATTCTAGGAAGCAATATCAGTCAATTTTTTTTGATTTGTAGGCTATTATTGACTCATCCAATAGTAGAATTTCTTTTTAAACTTCAGTGGAGACAATTTTCAATTGTTGTGTCTTTTACAATGACAATTAGCACAAGGATAATCTCTTAGACATGTCAGAGTTTATCTTCCACAATTAATTTACTCTAATGGACAGTTGTATTTTGCAATCTCATGAATAACTTCTCATAGCGCTTAGAAAATAATTATTTGTGACAATGACAATCATATTTACAACACATACCACTGTAAAGGTGGTTAATAAATAAGTGTTTCAAAAATCAAGATAGAAAACCCAAAAAATTCCTTTTATTTGTTTTATTTTGACACACATATAATAGTTATTAAATTCCTATAGTGTTCTCAAAACTTTAGGGAGTATTTATGAGCAACTATCTTCCAATATGCTCCAGTCTTTGCGATATAACTCAAAGAAAGATGCCAGCTAATTAACAAGAACATGTTGTTCCAGTCGACTTCCATGCAATATGCATTATAATAAACTATGTTTCAGTCAACTACTTTCTAATTTCACTTCTACAAAGGTATTTGTGACAATGAAACACAATTCAGTTGGTAAGACGCTTCACCTACACAAAAAAGGTCGTGGGTTTGAGCCATATAGGGAGAAGCGGGGAACCACTATTGATTCCTTTTAAAAAAAACTATGAACTAATTATAATGAACTACCAAAGTATTCACTTCTAATAAATGGTCTACCAAATCACCTATCATGTTTACCCTTCAGTAGAACAATTTTTATGCATAAATCTTGTCAAATTATGGGTCACGTCTAAAATTCAACCTCATGTATGAAAACCATCATTTTTATAAAAACTAAATAAGTTAATTATGGTTAAAACATGATATTATCAAAATATGATATTACATATTTTTAAATTGGGTCAAAATTTTCTGTAAAAAAACATTAGGTCAACAATAATAACTACAACCGTAACTTACTATTTTTTTAAAAAAAAACACATAACATCAGTGCATCGCACAAATTACGTTCTAGTGTGTGTGTATTTGATATACAATATTGTAAAACTTTTTCTATAATAATAATGTAAAGCTTTATGTTATAATATTTTTATATTATATTACATTATATCTTTTACAGTATGTTGTCATATATATATATATATATGTGTGTGTGTGTGTATGTGTGTGTATTCTAAAAAGTTAATCGGTGACTTTAAAATTATGTTGTTTGTAATTTCTATTGTCAACCAAACATTACACATGATAAAGAGTTATCCCATAACGCAATGATTTATTATGTACTATTGTTTGCTTGGCATGTGTTTCGATGCTTATCAAACGCACTCTGAATGTTTGCTAAAAATATCTTTTAAATCTTATAAATTTATAAAGTCTTTTCAAATCTTATAAATTTTTAGGTTAAATTATGTTTTTAGTCTCTTATCTTTATTTTATGTTTCAGTTTGGTCCCTTATCTATTAAAAGTTTTGAATTAGTCCCTTATCTTTATTCTAGATTTTAGTTTGGTCCCTTATGTATTAAAAGTTTCAAATTAGTCCCTTATATTATGAATATTATACAATTGTGGTCCCTTTTATTGCATAAAAAAGGGATCATATTGGTATAATATTCGTAATATAAGGGACTAATTCGAACAAAAAAAACAAGAAGGACCAAATTTTACACATAAGAGACCAATTTAAAACTTTTAATATATAAGAGACTAAACTGAAACATAAAATAAACATAACAAACAAAAGTATAATTTAACCAAAAGTATAATATAAATATATTAAATCTTATATAATTGTAGGCAGTTTTCTAAAATCTAATGCGCTACCTTTTGACACATGTTCGAAAGAGCCATTCTAACAACCATAGGGTTTGAAACCGAGTCCGCTCCTTTATGTTCGAAAAGAAGCTCCTAACGGTTCATTTTTCTCTCTTTTTTGTTCAACGTTGTTTCTTCCTCTCTTTCTCGGATCTGCAGATGCCAACCGCTTCGATCCTCTCATCGTCTTTCTCAAACTTTCGCGTTCTCAAGTTCAGTTCGGTGAGTGTCCATTTTTGCTTCATTTTTATGCTTTCTTCGCATCTGCTATCCAGTGACGAATTTTCTGCATCTTATTTGGATCCCTTTTATCTTCTGAGAACTCATCTTTGGATTTGAACTATTTGATTTTTTTTTTGCGGTTTTTTTTCGGCGTATAGGCTTCGAGACAGGGTTGACCAATCTCTCTCCCCCCCCCCCCCCCCGGTTATGAAGAAAAGGAGTGTGATTTTAGGGCTTCGGAAATTCTTATTATTATCTTTTTTTGTTTTTCATTGTTGGAATTAATTTTTGGTTAATTTATGTTGTTGAATCGTTTTGTTGAGGACAATTCTCTGATTCTATTTTTCAGTTTCTGTGTTTGTTTCGTGCTGGAGTTTGATCTTGAGGCTCTATAATGATTTGGAGGACCAACACTGGAGAGAGTTGCGGTCGAGTGGGAATTGGGGTGTGCTATTTTACTTGTATGCTAGCAAACTATGGACGGTGACTGGAAAATCCCCGTTCCGGCGGATGGGCCCAACGACGGTGTTGAGAAAACTAGACCATTGCAAGGGTAATTATAAATGGCATCTTTGTATTTCATAATCTTTTACTCCATTACAATCAATTTGTTGTTTTGAATGCGTCTAGATAGAGGAGTTTGTAGGGCAAGGATAAAATTATCATTTTAAAGAAATATTTGCTTTATTTTGAGGGGTTTTTTAATGGTGAAATTGTTATGTGCAGCCTTTTAATCATCACTTGTTCATTTTTATAAAAATTTCATGATTCTCTCAATTTAGTAACTAAAAGGTATCCTTCTCTTCCAAAAACACCCCCTTAGCAACAATGGTTAGAGGTCTATATAGCTACAAGCCATGATATGTTGGTGACTAGCGCTTTTAACCTTTTAACAATTTATTATATTTATCTTTAAAGGGTTACAAATTTCTTCTAAATTAATGATTGATGAGATTTATCAACATGCTCTTTTCTAGAGCCAAAATTACCAAGTTATTGATAGGTGAGGGCTGAAAAAGTCACTTTTTGAAGTTATAGTTATCTTTCTGCCTTGTCCTTGCACTGTCTATGTCTTCCCTTTTCATTGAATCAATAATGTTCAACTGTGGATAGGTGTGAGTTGCAGTCAGTAACCATACTAAGTATCTGCTTCTTTGAGACATTGATGATGGAGTTAAGTGAGTTTTTGCTAATCATTAAATATCTATTTGTAGGAGGACTACTGGCCCTACAAGGCGTTCTACAAAAGGGCAATGGACTCCTGAGGAGGTGATGTTTTGGATACTAGAACATAATTATTCTTTCATCAGTTTGATAATGATGTTTTACTCGTACTAGAAAATCTGAACTTAGTTTACCTCTCTAATCTATAGCCTATTAATGTTTTATTTACACAACATAATTATGTAACTTGTTGAATAAACTAAGCACCTTTAAGACATGTTTTATTTCATTTTTTATTATGCACATGAATATTTGTTTTAACTTTAATTGATTCTAGGTATTTTTTTTTTTTTTTAATTTTGTACAATTTCTCTCTACCTTGGTCTTTTTTAAAAGCCTTTGATATAATCGGACATTTAGAATTTTGGATCATGTAGGTTTTCCTTTTTATTCCTTTTAGTTTTGAAGATTATAAATTTTAATGATACGTAAAAAAATGTAACACATTTTAAAGTTATGTTAATGGTTTTATTTTTTTAATTTTTTGCTGCAGGATGAGATCTTGCGGAAGGCTGTTGAGCGTTTTAATGGAAAAAATTGGAAAAAAATAGGTAATATATTGATGTTATTCATGACCTACCACCACTAGCATTCAGTTTGCGCTTGATTGCACATTGCGTGTGTCCTTTTCTCAAGTTATATGCCTGAAAGGAGTTTCTTCAGTTACACATCGGTAGACTTAATTGCATAGATTTAAATTTAATTTAAATTTAAATGAAATAAAAAACTTTGCACTATTGGGGGAGGGATTTACTTATTTAGTGTCTGATGTCAAGAGCATACCAATCTTTAGGTCCCCAAAATACGTTTTGTAGTTCTACTCTCATTCATACTTCTTTAGCTTTTCTCTTGTACGTGGGTTCATTGTTGTGCTTGTTAGTCTTCTTAAAGCATTTTTAGCTTATGCAACTTTGTTTTGGTATATATTTTTAATAACTTGTCTGATTGCTACTTATATGTGTTTGCAGCGGAGTGTTTCAAGGATAGAACTGATGTACAATGCTTGCATAGGTGGCAGAAAGTGTTGAATCCCAAACTTGTTAAAGGTCCATGGTCTAAAGAGGTAGGCTTTACCTTGTTTTTTGTGTTCACTGTACATGTAGAAGTGGTTCTTTCTCTTTTTTACGTCTTACCTAACCCTAAACCAATAATTCTCAACATGCTATTAGAACCTATTTGAGCATCTGATCTAGAGTTCAATCCTTGTTGTCCCCATTCTTGTGATGTGGCCGTGGATTATATCAGCTTTCTAACTAGATATCTACTAATCCAAATATGTATATAGGAAGATGAAATGATTATTGAAATGGTGAAGAAGTATGGGCCTAAAAAGTGGTCAACTATTGCACAACATTTAAATGGACGCATCGGGAAGCAATGTCGAGAAAGGTATGGTAATTGGGTTTTTTGCTCACAATTTTTTCCCTATTCATATTTTTTTATCGTTATAGCCTCGTTAGAATATCTCAGGAGATCAATTGTATCTTAGAATATTTTAGAGTATATTTATCCTTATAGCCTGCCTTGATTTGTTAGAGTATCTAGAAAATATCCCCTAATATCACTGTTTTATCAATAATATTTTCAGTTTACTAACTTGAGTTTTCTTTTATTTCTTTTCCTTCTTCCCTAACCTTAAAGCTAAACCTATAAAATTCTTGACATAGTATTAAAGCCTCTTTGAACATTTTATCAAGAGTTCAATCCTTTTTGCTCTCATTTTCTAAATAAGAGTCACATTTCCGCATAAGGTATGATAGAAACCAGAAACTCAGGAAATAATGGACAGAAATTGTATTAATATTCACACTAAAACATAGGATGACTCCCCTTTCTTACAATCTGGAATGTATACTAGTAAAAGAAGAATATGATGAAAATGCTATGGAATGGAGCCTGGCTCCTTGCAAAATGATAGTTGAAAAGATAAAACAGCATATAAAATGAGAGAGAAAATAACTCTTCGACTCAGCCCCAACCTTCCCTCAACTACTTTGGAAAATTCTTTAAACCTCACAGTTACCCTCCTCCCCCTAATTAATAATTCTCTTTCCCTTCATTGGCTCATGCTCGAAAAGGGCTCATGCCAATAGAAACATTATGAGGGGTATTAAACCAGAATTCTGCTAATACTAACCACTTCACCCACTGTTTCGGGAAGCCATTAATGAAACATCTGAGGTAAGATTCAATAGTCCTATTGGTCACTTTTGTTTGTCCATCCGTTTGTAGATGGTAGGCTGTACTAAATTTCAATTTAGTCCCAGTCTACTTGAACAATTCTCTCCAGAAATTACTCATGAACACCCTTTCTCTGTCTTATACAATTGAACAATTGAGTGGGGAAAATCCATGGAGACACTATTTCAGCTATAAAGGCATCAGCCACTTCCTTAGCTGAATAAGGGTGACTCAATGGAATAAAATGGGCTGATTTTGTAAATCTGTTAACCACCACCAATATGGTATCCTTACCCTTTAACTTGGGTAAGCCCCCTAGGAAATCTATGGAGAGTAAGAGTTTCTCCCAAACTTGTGCATGAATTGGTAAGGGCTGTAGCAAGCTGATAGGGACTTGGGTATTATGGGGTGCCTAAGTTCCACATTGAATAGTATGGGATGCTCGGTGGAGTACTTATGTGGCCTGGTTCTTCCCCCTTAATAGCTAGCTTTTAAGAGAGGGTTCCCCAAGTGCTTGGGTGCTTATCAATTGGTATCTGAGTTGGTTGCCGGTGTCTCGAAGAAGGCTACCCACGAAGGGTTCTGATCGGTGGAGGGTTCTGATCAACGAGGAAGTTGAGTGAAGTGTCACCGAGTGAAGTGTCGTGTAGTGCAGCCGCCGAGGACGTCGGCTCTCGGGGGCGGTGCTATGATAGAGACTTGGGTATTATGGGGTACCTAAGTCCCACATCGAATAGTATGAGATGCACGGTGGAGTACTTAAGTGGTTTGGTTCTTCCCACTTAATAGCTAGCTTTTAAGGGAGGGTTCCCCAAGTGCTTGGGTGCTTATCACAAGTTAGCTGGATTTAAAGCCTGATATTTGTTCTGTTGGCATACCTTGCATTCCTGAACATATTTCTCTATGCCCTTCATTTCCTTCCAACAGAAAACAACTGCCACCCTTTTATAAGTCCTCAAGATACTTGAATGTCCTCCCCAAGGGGAAGAATGTAATTTTGCCAAAATAATAGGAATTTTAGTCTGTGTTTTACGCAACATAAGTTTTCCTTTATACCACAATGAGCCTCGAGCAAAAGAAAAGTCAGGACGTGAATTAGGATCAATTTTCAGATCTTGTATTACAACATTTAATGCTGGATCAGTTACTGTTTCATCAACCACATTCCCTAAGTCTTCATTAGTCAGCAAGAAAGGGCTTAGATGGTCACTCTTGACAAGGCATCTGCTGCCTTGTTCTCACTGCCCTGTTTATAATGAATCTAAAAGTCATATCCCAGCAGTTTAGAGACCCATTTTTGGTGATCACCATCTAGATCTCTTTGCTCTTGCAAGTATTTTAAACTCTTTTGATATGTCTTAATGATAAAATGATGGCCCATTAGATACTGTCTCCATTTCTGCACTGCAAAAACTATAGGAATAAGCTCTCTTTTATACACCGATTTTAATCAGGCCCGTTCTGATAGTGCTTGACTAATGAAAACCAAGGGTCTGCCCTGCTACATCAAAATCATCCCTATTCCCATGCCAGAAGCATCTGTTTCGACCTCAAAAGGTAAATTGAAATTAGGCATACTCAAAAAGAGGCAATTCAGCCAGTACCCTCTTAAGCTCTTGGAAAGCCTTTTTGGCTTCTTCTCCCTATTGAAAGCTATTTTTCTTGAGCAACTTAGTTAGAGGCCGTGCAATCATGCTTTAATTATTTACAAATCTTCTATAACACCTAGTCAACCCTAACCCCTTTAGATCTTTAGGGATCGACCACTCCATCATGACTTTCACCTTGTTAGGATCTGCTAATATCCCTTTTGCTTAGATAATATGGCCTAGATACTCTAGGTGTACCATGCCAAAACCGCACATCTTAAAATTACCTTCAATGAATGACTCCTTAGAACCTTCGACACTACCCTCAAATGATCTAAATGCGCTTGTTTGCTGTTGCTATAGTATCTTTCAAAATAAGGAAAAATAGGAAACTAAGGAAACTATATCAACAATAATAAGTAGAGAGAATAATTCTAATTATGATTATTATCAACACTCCCCTTCAAGTTGGAGCATTTATATCATACGCATCCAGCTTGTTACTTGTATAATCAATCTGAGGTTCCCGTAAGATTTAGTGAAGATATCGATCAACTGATCATTGGAGCTCACTGAAGAGGTTTCGATGATGCCCGAAAGGATTGTTTCTCTGATAAAGTTGCAATCAACTTCTATGTGTTTACTTCTCTCATGAAAGACACGTTTTGAAGAAAGATACAATGCCGACTGATTATCACATATACGTTCCATATGACCTAATTCACAAAACTTCAATTCTTGAGTAAGTGTTTCAATCGCAAAAGCTCACAAGTAGTGTGAGCTATTGCACAATACTTTGCCTCCGTACTTGGCCTTGCAACAATAGTTTGCTTCTTGCTTTTCCATGAAATCAAGTTTCCTTCAATTGAAACACAATAACCTGAAGTAGACCTTTTACAACTCGCATCACCTGCCCAATCTGCATATGAGTATCCAACAATATTGGTGTACCCCTGTCTGTATAAACAAGCTCTTTCCCAAGTGACCCTTTAATTAATATACCTCAAAATCTGAACCACTGTATTCCAATGGCCATCACAAGTTGAGTTAAGAAATTGGCTCACAACACTAGCAACTAACGAAATATCTGGTTTGGTCATATAATTCAATTCTCCCACTAATTTCTTATATCTGTTTGGGTCAAGATATGACTCCCCTTGATTTGGTAGACGGTTCACATTGGGGTCCATAGGAGTATCATTTGGTTTACAATCAAACATCCCTGTCTCTTCCAGGGCATCCAGAACATATTTTCTTTGAGGAACAACAATGCCTGCCTGTGACTTAGCTACTTCAATCCCAATAAAATAACATAGTCGTCATAAATATTTGGTTTGAAAATGTCCGAATAAATGTTTCTTTAGGACTTTAGTGCCTTCTTGATCATCACCTGTAATGACAATATCATCTACATACACCACAAGATAAATAAGTTTGTTCAAAGATGAACGTCTGAAGAATACAAAACGATCCGCCTTACAACGAATCATGCCAAACTGTTGAATAACATTGCTGAATTTTCAGACCCAAGCTCGAGCTGATTGCTTTAGAACATACAAGGATATCTGTAACTTGCAAATAAGGCTTGATCTCCCCTGAGCGACAAAGCCAGGTGGTTGCTCCATATAGATCTTCTCTATTAAGTCTCCATGCAAAAAGGCATTTTTAGTATCATGTTGATACAAATGCCAATGTTTCATAGCATCCATAGACAAGAAGAGGCGAACAAATGCCATTTTAGCAACAGGAGAGAAGGTATAACTATAGTCAAAACCATAAATTGAGTTTACCTTTTTGCTACCAGTCGACCTTTCAAACGATACACTTGTCCATCAGGGTCCACTTTAATAGCAAAGACCCACCAGCAACCAACCGTAGATTTTCCAGGAGGAAGTGGAACAAGCTTCCATGTGCAATGGAACTCAAAAGAAGCCATTTCATCAATCATTGCCCGTTGTCATCCTGGATAAGATAATACTTGGAAAGTCTTGGAAATAGAGACAGAGGATATAGCAGCAACGAAGGCTAATGGGAAGGAGTCAGACAATGATAGCTCAAAAAGTTATAAATAGGATGAGGGTTAAAAGTAGACCGTTTAACATTACGAAGAGCAATCGGTAAGTCAACAGAAGGATTGTGTGCGACCATAGCGGGATAAAAGATTGGAATAGGAGCTGAATTACGAAAATTAGTAGGAGAGGTCTTTGGAGCTTCAAGACGTTGACTCATAAGTAATACCAAAACGACACAACTCAAGGTCATCCTGTGATTGTGGAGAATTGTGAGTAGAGACAGATGTTTCAAAAAGAGGAATAGGTAGTACCTGAGAAGTAATAACATCTGCTGTGGAATTTTTTGTTGTTGTTGACGATGCAAAGAAGGGTGTATCCTCAAAGAAAATAACATTTACAGAGACATGAAAATAATGTATATACAGAGACTAACAACAATACCTCTTTTGAACTTTGGAATACCTAAGAAAGACACACTTAACAGCCCGGGAAGATAATTTATCATGACTAGGAGAAAGATCATGAACTAAACTAGTGGAACCAAACACTCGAGGGTGGACAATATACAAGATAGAGTGAGGAATATCTCATTACCCAGTACTGAGGATGGTATGCGGTTTATCAAATAAGAGGTTGTGAGAATATCGTCACCCCAAAATTTTAAAGGTGCATGTGCATTGATCAAAAAAGTTCGAGCTGTATCAACTAGATGACGATGTTCTCATTTAGCGACCCCATTTTGTTGCGGTGTGTGGGGACAACTAGATTGATGTATGATGTCGCGAGAAGCCTTGAAGGAGTTAAACGGTGTAGAAAAGTATTCTTTGGCATTTGTCACTTCGCAAAATTCGAATTTTTTTCCCGAATTGGGTCTTTATCTGCGCAAGCACTAAATAATTCTGAACGGTCCTTTAGTAAAGTGACCTAGGTGCATCTCGAGAAATCATCAACGAAAGTGACATACAATACCTGTATCCTAAAACAGAAGGAACACGATTAGGACCCTAGACATTAGAATGCACAGTTTCCAAGGGAGACATGGATCTTTTATTGGCACCACTAGAAAAGACACCCTAACATGTTTGCCAAGCTGATATGACTCACAATCCAGGGACTTTGAATGTGAAAGACGAGAAACCAACACCTTGAACTTATCCAGACTTGGATGACCTAAACAACGATGAATGAGATCCTGAGATGTAAAAGCAATGCATAAGGTCATTTGGCCCCCATGATTCAGATCCCATTCAATCATCTGTCTTGTACGCTTGTTCTGTATAAAGAAAGGTAGTAGTAAATGCTATGGAACAATTGATAAAGCGGGTAAGTTGACTGCTTAAAATCAATTAAAGGCGCAACCTGGTACAAATAAGACAAAATTTAGTGACAAAGATGGAAGAGGTGAGGCTTGACCAATACCAATAGCCAGCGCCTTAGAACCATTAGCAAAGGTAAAATGGTGAGGTGTTTTAGGAGGTGACAAGTTTGAGATGGGAGAAAGATTACCAATTACATGATAAGAAGCACCCGAATCTAAAATCCAGGATCCCATAGAATTACCAAAATGAGCTAGCGTGGCTGAAGAGGAAGCCTGTTGGAGGTGTTCCTTATATTTTGCCATGAAGTTAGCAAGAGAAAGAAAACCACTACTAGATGACAAACCAGAATCAGCAACCAAAATCGTGAAAGAGACAGATCAAACACGGCAAAAAAAAAAGAATCTCGTTCAAATGGGATCTGTAAACAAAAAGTCTAGGGAGATGCTAGGGAGACTCTAGTGATCTGTAAACAGACTAGGGAGATGCTAGTGAGTGTAGCAGGACTGACTGACAACCGAAGTCTAGCGGCGGATGGAGGGTAGGCCGTTGGTGTCCTCTGTGACGGATGATAGGGTCACGTCTTTTGAACAGGCGGCTGAAGTTCTAGAAACTGACGACGAAACAACAAACAATAATCTAAAAATTGCACACAGATAGTGTTCCATCAACAACGCACAAAGAAAGGACTGGACAAGGGGTTTTGAGCCGATCCACAAGAACTTTTTTGTATTCAGAGAATAAACCTTTATAGTGTGGGATCATAACCTCCTCTGGTACCATCTTGAATAATTCAGAATGAACGACTTACATTACAAAATTGTTCAAATACATATCCAAGAGAGAATCTCTCAAAATAAGGAAACATAGCAAACTAAGGAAACTATATCAACGGTAATAAGTAGAGAGAATAGTCCTAGTCACGATTATAACCAACAAACACCAACACAAACCTGAAGATCTTATTCGTAAGGTCTTGGATAGTAGAAGGCATGGTTGTGAAACTCGCGCTCCAACTCGTAATATCGCACGCTACCACGCTTTATTCCATGGTGGGCGAGTTGGAGCGACGCCGGAATCGGAAAAGTAGGCGGCGCGGCGGGATCGACGGGGAAGAGCGGAAACTCGCCGGATCGGCTCTCTATTTCGCGGCGAGATTTAGGGTTTTTTAACCCGTTTGGCTGCTGTCAACCCGTTTTCAAAAACGACCCGATTTTTAGAAAATGACCCGACTCAGTTTTTAAAACGCGACTCGCGAAGACAGCCCGTGAAGACACCCTAAGTTGCAAGGGTTCGAATATTTTTCACCACATTTCACTTATTGGGCCAAGCCCATTTAATGGTAACCCTAATTTTTAGTTTGTTTTGCTTCCTCCTGCAAAGGCGCCGCAACGTCGTCTTCATACTTCATCTGCAACTTTTTTTTTTTCTTTTTTTTTTTCCAATCTTCTCACATCTGCAGCATCCTTCTTCCGTTCCTCTTCTTCATTTTCCTCCCTTTTTCGCTCGTTTCATGATAATTTGTTAATGTTTTTGGATGCTGGCTAAGATTTGGATGCTGGTTTTGATGTTTTTTAGTTTTGTGTTTGAGACTATGAGAGGTTGTGACTTATGATTAAATTAATGAAATTTTTATGTTCAGTTTATTTTGGTGTTTTAAGATTAATTTTTTTTATAATTATGTTATTTACATGCATATATAAATAATTAAATATAATTTTGTCATTTTTGTGGGATCTTACGATCCGTGTTACGATCCCACGATTTTTCTTCCCCCTAGCGATCCTAGGTGGGATCTCGAGTTTCACAACCATGTTAGAAGGCGCACTGGTCAACCCAAAGGGCATGACTAGATATTGCCCTTCATTTGTTCTAATAGCAGACTTATGAATGTCACTACTTTCCGTCATTCTTATTTGATGATAACCCAATTTCAAATCCAATTTAGAAAAATGATCCCCCCCACCAAAAAAAAATTCATCTAACAATTTTTCAATAACTGAAATACGAAATTTGTTGGGCGTAGTAATGTTTTTGAGATCCATATAATCACTGGAAAAATGCCAATTGCCATCTTTCTTTTTAACCAAACTCAATGGGATAGAATGAGGACTAACACCAGGTCGGATTAAACCCGTAGCCAACATGTCCTTTACAAACTTCTCAGTGGTATCCTTTTGGTTATATGGGTAACGATAGGGTCTGATATTAGGAATTTAGGACCCCTCCTTGATGACTATGGCATGATCAGCCATTCGCGCCGGAGGTAATTGTGTTGCTTCTTGAAATAATTTTGCGTACTCCTTCAATAATGCGTTCAGCCCTTCCTCATTAGTGCTCTATGTAATATGCTTCACTCCTTTTCTTGCACTCCCTCAACATAGCTTTGAGAGACGCCACAGTTCTGGATAGAGAAGGATCGCATCTCAATTCCACCTCTTCCCCTTTGACCTTTACCCATATTACATGCTCCTTAAAATCAGCTTCTATTTTTCCAAACCCCTCCAGCCATTCATAACCCAGTACTACATCCACTCCCCCAAGTCAAATAGATAAAAATCTGGTTTGACATCCATTGTAGGCAGTTTTATTTCCACTCCTCTGCACACCCCTCTATTTACAATTTGATGGCCATTCCCCACTTCCACTGCATACTCCTTGGTCTCCTCTGGTTGTATTCCCAACATCCCTACCAATTCACAAGATATGAAGTTATGAGAAACTCCAAAGTCTACCAACATGGTTACCTGTTTCCCAAATATGGTACCCATAGCTTCAATGATTTTCTTGAAGTGAGCCCAACTAGGCTACTAATTTGTAGCTGCATCGTCCTCTCCACTGATTTCTCTCCTTCCTCCTCCTCCTCCTCCTCTTATTCCCCACTCCCATTAACTTCTTTCGCTTATCCCAGAATTAATACATTCAAATGCTTATTTTGGTACACATGCCCTAGTAAGAAACGCCCATCACACCTGAAAACAATCAACTCTGACTCCTATCCTCTCATTCCTCCACTGCGAGCTTCCGGAATGTGGAATTCCGGTGAGGCCTCGCTTTGTCACTTCCTTCTGTGCAAATATCTCCTGTCCTTCCACGCGCTCTTAGTGAATTCCTCTGATTCAATTGCTATGGATCCCTTAATCTGCTCTCCTGGATCATTTGACCCATTCCACTTACTACTCAACGTGGACCTATGAATAGTTAGCCGAATCTTCTTGCTTAACCCATCCTCCCTTCTCCGTATCAATTAGTTCTTTTCTTCCTCTATTTTCATAAATTTCATCACCGATCCTATGTCCTTCGTATTGTGCAACCTCACTTTGGGCCTTACCTCCTCCTTCATCCTAGTCATGAAAGCTCCCTTTTGAACCTCCTTATTTGCATGCCATAACGGAGATGATATGAGCTCTAACATCTCTCTGTATTCCTCTACTGATTGGGTTTGCTTCAAACTCATGAGGACTTCATATGGGTTCTCCGACGATGCATCTAGAAAGCGCCCCAGTAGAGCTTGTTTAGCATCAGCCACAAAATGTGATCAGTCCTAGCCTCCCACCACCGGAACCAGTTGTGTGGCTTTCCCTCTAAACAAAGGGAAGCAACCAACAACACTTCTCTTCATTTGGGATTTAATTAATATCGAAGTACCTTTCATTCTGTAAATGCATCCATTTTGATCTTCCCCTATGTAGTACGACACCTCCAACCGTCTCATTTTTTCCTCCCTCCTAACCACTACTCGTTGCCGTCGTTCTCCCCTGAATTGCACCATGGTATTAACCATATGCCTATTCTCCTCTCTCACTTCGTTTCCCATTTCCTCACTTCTTCTTTCCATCACTTCGATTTTGTTAACCATTCTGATAGATACCATAAGCTCTAAGGATCTGCGATTTGATACTCATTTGATAGAAACGAAAACTCGGAAAATAATGGACAAAAATTGTATTGATCTTCACCCCTTTCTTACAATATGGAATATGTATGAGTAAAAGAAGAAAGTAATTGCAATGCTATAGAGTGGAGCCTGGCTCCTTATAAGGTGATAAATGAAAAGGCAAAAACTGCAAATAAACTGAGAGAGAGTAGCTCCCCTGCTTAACCCCACCCCAACCTTCACTCAACTACTTTGGTAAATTCTTCACCTCACGGTTACTCTCTTCCCCCTAATTAATCATTCTCTTTCCCTTCATGCCTGATTCCTGAATCCCTCTGGATTGTGTGTCCATCTTGTTATTGTGTTCCCTCTCCTCTGCCCAAAGGGAGAGATGAGAGGGCCTATTGGAGTTAGAGGGTTTTAGTTGGAGAAAGGACTTCAAATTATGAATATGGTTTGTTATGATTGATGATTATGATTTGAAACAAAAATACTAAACACTAACCCATTGTTTATTCTAATACAAGACTCCAAATCCTATTTAAATAGGAAACAAATCATGATAATAACAATAAAAATATGGAAACCAACCTTAAGAGATAGTCTAAGATACTCCAAGATAAGAAACTAATCCTATGATAGTCTAAGATAGTCTAAGATACTCCAAGATAAGAAACTAATCCTATGAGATAATTTAAGATATTCTAAGATAATATCAAGGTATTAGAAGAATTTTCATATCTTCTAACGAGATGGAGTTAATAGGAAGGAAAGAATAAGCGGGAATTTGGTTGAGGGGTGGAATTTGGAGGGACAACCTAGGCCTCTCGATTACATGAAATAATTGCTTTATTACTCTCTGTACATACTTATTCATTGGTTAAGTACCCCATTTTGTGGGTGCTTTGATAGGTACACATGAAATAATTGCTTTATTACTCTCTGTACATACTTATTCATTGGTTAAGTACCCCATTGGTAAAACATTTTTTCTTTCAAGATTCTCTTTACTAGAATCTATAAATTGGCAACAGAGTTCCATATTTGGGAGCAATTTGAAATGGAGATACCAACATTTTAAGGAGAGAAAGCTTATTAGTGGCTGATCGAACTTCTGCACTATTTCAGTACAGAAGGTACACCTGATTTAAAGAAGTTAATGGAGGTTGTGGGTGCTTTGATAGGTTGTGTTCTTGGAATGTGGCGGGTGGGGTAAACTTGACGTAATGGATCTGCCTGAAAGCATCGATCGAGCAGTTCTAGCTTGAGAATCATCCAAATTTGCTGGTCTAGGTTCAAGATGATGAACCATAATCAAAATTATTAGTAATAGGATGACAACAAAGGATTACTTCTTGTACAATAGGACCAAACAGAAATTTTAAAGTGCAATAGAGAATTGATGCAAGAGATTGAAACAAAAAATGTCAGAAGGAGATCATATAGGTTGGGGAAGAAATTGAAGATCAAAATGCAAGATGAACTAGTTGTTCAAGGTGGGGATCAATTGTGGGAAAATCAATTTCCATTATTGAGTTGCAATCTCACAAGTTCTAGTCCCTTGCCTTTTTATTTTATTTTATTTTATTTTTTTATTTTTTTAAATTGCCCCTTCTAACCAAGTATCTTTGAAGCTTGTTCCCTCTGATGATCCCTTTGATATACTATTTTGAAGATAAGAAGTTTTTCTAATCCAGTTTGAGAATGATTTGATGAGCAAAGGTTGTGGGACTACCATTTTCTGAGGTCGGAACTGGATTAGTAGTGCAATTTACTGGATTTTGAACTGAGTTGTTGTTTGAACAAGATGGTTTGGATTGATTAGAAGCTCAGGATACAATGAAAGAAAGTGTAGAATGCTGAGAAAATAGAAAGGGGAGCATTTTGCTCAGAGAGGTTTGATATTTATAGGTGATGTAATCTAACTGACATAGTTGTCAGTTAATTACATCAAAAACTGATTTTGGCTTTTTTTGGTTACCATGTTTTCGGTGCGAAGTATCCACCGGCTTCACTGATGACTAATATCTGTTGGGGAACCTTGGAATCTGGCTGGCAATCTTTAGTGGGGTCTCTCCTCCCAACCACATTATCTATTCACAAGGTTCGAACCCGAGACTTTGCTAGAGGGATCCGAGTCTAATTCCACTCAGACTAACGTAATGTTGGTTGACAACATTGATTATGGTAACAAAATCTGAACAGCTTAAGCTAGCCTAACTTAAATACAATAACCGAAAGGAAACAATATATTATTACTCCATTAAGTTTAACTTGTCAAAAGAAAGTCTTTTAACAATTTGAAAACACAAGCCTGAGGGAAAGTGTTTGAATATCTAGAAATATCTCCTAATATCATTATTGTATCTTTAGGATGTTTTAAACTATCTTAGATTCTCACTTCCGAATATTTTTCATGTTTTTTCAAGATTTGTTTCCTTATTTGATATTATTAGCAGTTAATACCATTATAGTAGTGCTTTAACTTAGCATCAAATTATATCAATCAATAATATTTACAGTGTGTTCCCCCCTTTTTTTTTTCCCCCTCGTAACCCTAAACCTATAATTTTCAACAAGTGTAGTTCATAAATCATATCGTAGGATCTATCTTCGTGAAGTATATTACTATATTTGGAGGGATGGTGTTCATTTTCATTAGTATAATTTGTAAAATCTTATTAGGTGGCATAATCATCTTAATCCTGCTATAAACAAGGAAGCATGGACACAGGACGAGGAGTTGGCTCTAATACGTGCTCATCAGATTTATGGGAACAGATGGGCGGAATTATCGAAGTTTTTGCCTGGAAGGTAGCTACATATTAAATTATATTTCTATTGAGAAGAACGAACATGCTGTCAATTTACTTCCATGTGTGGTCATAGTTCTTATTTATGTGTGTTGTGGGACTGATTTCATCAGCAATTTGGATACCAAAGTACTGTATGATAAAGACAGACAAAATAAAAATTTAAAATTTTAGTTTAGTATTTTCACTAAGATCTTATCTTTTTCTCTCCTATAGGATCCCTGTAGTAACTGTAGGGGATCCAAATGCTGGCATCAGTGCCTGATTTTTTCATGTCCTGTTCTAGTTCAATCTCAGTCTTCTGCTTATCAACATGCTTCTAGAGTTGTGACGTACTTGTACTTCTGTGGAAACAGGACAGACAATGCTATTAAAAACCACTGGAACAGTTCAGTCAAAAAGAAATTGGATTCTTACTTGGCATCAGGCTTGCTTACTCAGTTCCAATCATTACCTCATGTTGGAAATCCAAGTCAATCAATGGCTATAACATCTTCAAGTTTGCAATGTAATGAAGATGATAATGGTCTTAAGGGGACTGAAGGAGAGGAAATTTTAGAATGTAGCCATGAGTCAGCTAATGCTCTTCACTTTCCATCCACTAGAGAGATGACCAATGTTGACTCACACACTGGAGAGGGATATAGGCCAAATGAAGAATGTAATCATGGAAAGGATCATAGTCCAAGTGAAGCATCCTGTTCAGAGCCATATTACTTATCAATTGATGACGTTACTATATGCATCCCAGAAATTGATCGCCATGATGCATGCTCTTCTGAATTCATTGAGCAACAATACTCACAGGAACCTGGAAATTCCATAAATGGGGATTGCCAGTCTAATTTACATTCATTACCCAATATTTCATCAATGGACTTGGGGCAGGAATCCTCTCAGATGCAAAGAGATTGTGCAGATCCTAGTGAAATACGTGACTTGGTGAATGTTCCATATCAGACTTCAGTGGGGTTAGGTGTTTCAACGTCCTTGGATATGGATCCTGTTAAACCAGATCACATGTTGATATCTGATGAGGAATGTTGCAGAGTCCTGTTTTCAGAGGCAAATAATGATGCCTGTTTTTACCCTGGAGATTATAATAAAGATGTAGATACAGTTGAATTTTCTGGACGCCCTGCATTTGTTTGTCAATCATGTCATATTCAGATATCGGACACTGGTGGAACCTCAACTCTGGAATTAACTTGTCCTCAGTGTTCTATTAATTTTAAAGGAATGTCATCCTCTCAATCTGCCCCTCCAGTACATTCTGCTAGTGATAGTAGGCTGGTGTGTGCTGCCAAAGATGATCAGTTATTTGGGACTGAGGATCAGCAGTTTGTCTCCAGAGCACCTGATAACTTTGCTTATGCCAATGACATATCCAGTTCATCTTGTATTGAGGGTATGGATAAAGCGCAACAGTCATCAGATATTCTGAAGGATACTTCAAAATTGGGCCCTGTAAATAGTTTTGGCTCTGGATCAGATGCTAAGCAAACCTGTTATCCAACAAATGAAAAGCCAAATGTGCACACAGAAAAGGAGGACACGGGAGCTCTATATTATGAACCTCCCCGTTTGGAGGTTCCTTTCTTCAGCTGTGATCTTGCCCAATCTGGGGGTGATATGCAGCTAGAATTTAGTCCTCTGGGTATCCGCCAGCTTATGATGTCTTCCATGAACTGTATGACTCCGTCAAGGTTGTGGGACTCGCCTTCTCGTGATGGTAGTCCTGAAGCCTTACTGAAAAGTGCAGCTAAAACTTTTACCGGTACACCATCAATATTAAAAAAACGACGCAGTGATTTGTTATCGCCACTCTCAGATAAAAGAATTGGTAAGAAACATGAGACTGACATGACATCCAATTTGTCCAAAACTTTTTCCAGTTTGGAAGCAGATATACCTTCTCCATCTTCATTGCATAAGCAGAACTCTCGAGCTTCTGTTTATGATGATGATAAAGAAAATTGTGGACAAGCTTATCAAGGGGAACAAGTAGAGGAGACAATCAAATCTGCAATTTTGGAAGAAAAGAACTCTGAAAGAGATGCTCTTGACTGTAAGGTTAAGCAGCAACCTTTTGATGTTGATTCTAAAATGAAGATAGATACTGCTGCTGCTGAGATCGTAAGTCTATGTACTGTTCATGTCCTCTTGGTGTAATCTGGAATTACTTTTCCCTCCCTCCTTCCCTCTGCCCCCTTCTCTCTCTCTCTCTCTCTCTTCTTTTGTTAGATTACTTTTCACTCCTTTTGTTCTATTTATCAGGTACAACAATCTTCTGGAGTTTTGTTTGAACATGATATGAATGACTTGTCATTGCATTCTTCTGATCAAGTTGGTTTTAAAGACAGAGTTCTGGGTTCAAGTGCTAGAACTCCCAGAAACTTGAACAATAGGAACTCGGAAACAGCTCCAAACGAGAGCGTCCCTTCAAAATTATCTTCTGAAAATCCATGCACAAGGATTAGCCCTTGTGTTCGTGCAAAGGAGCATGAAAGACTTACGGTTTCTGTTACTCGTGTAAAAGCCCCAGGGGAGAATTTGGTGGATCAAACCAGAAATGATGGTGGATTTGAAACATGTAGCATGTAATGTTCTTAAATTTCTCGTTATCGATATCAATTTAGTATTTCATTATTCCTTTTATTTTGGATGCATGTAGTTGATTGTGCAGAATTAGTTTGATGTTAGAATTTCAGATAATAGTAATACAGCTAATTGTTTAAGCTGCTTCCAATTTGCTTCTCTTTGTGGGGCATCTGAAAAATTCATATTTCTGCTTTATGTCATTTGCAACAATACAATTCGGTGCTTTGTTCCAGTTCTGCTTTCATTTTCACAAGTTATTCTCAATGCTCACACTATTTCTGACTGCCTGCTTCTTTGATCGTAGATTTGGTGGAACACCTTTTAGGAAAAGTATTGAATCACCTTCTGCTTGGAAATCTCCTTGGCTCATGAACACTTTTCTGTCTAGCCCCAGATTTGATACCGAAATTACAATTGAGGTACTTTAGCTTTCTGTTGGATAACTACTCATTTGATCTTGAAGTATATTTTAGTTTTGACTTGCTGAAAACAGTAAACTTGTTTTCAGGATTTTGGGTATTTCATGAGCCCAGGTGATAGAAGCTATGACGCAATCGGGTTGTTAAAGCAGATCAGTGAAGAAAATGCTGCTACATACGAAAATGCCCAGGAGATTTTGGACAATGAAACTCCTAAGGCATTACAGAAAGATGCATCTGGAAACAAGAATAGGAACCATTCTCAGTTGGCTTCAAATGCTTTGGTAATGCTGAATTTGTTTTCCTTGCACTATTGTTCGATCTTCTCGTTTTACATGATACTTTTGGAAAGAGTAACGGTATTTCTTAATTATTTCTTAACTAAACTGAAATCGATTTTTGTTGGTGTATCTCTGCTGACCATGAAACTTTCTCAATCCCGTCCATTTATTCATAACAAGAAACTGTTAGCAAGAATAACATTGTTTTCTCTACTAAACTCCTGGAGATTTTTGTTGGTGTCCCTGATCATGTAACATGAGAGAATCCTAATCCCATTCATTTGAGTATTCATAATCATATGCGGTTGAAGATTATTCCAGATAAACATCACTTTTGCCAATATCTTATAGCTTAATGGGATTTTTTCCCCCCTCAGGTGGAGCGACGCGTACTCGACTTTAGTGATTGTGGAACACCAGAAAAGGGTGATAACAGCAAATCCTCAGCACCAGAAGAGGGTGATAACAGCAAATCCTCAGTTATGAGCTTTTCAAGCCCTTCTTCATATTTGTTGAAAGGTTGTAGATAGTCTGATTGTCAATTATGGCTTCAGTTGTTACAGTTGGCTCTTTGTATAAAACTATATATATATGTAATATGCCATTTGTAAGATCAGTTTTTGGTTTCCAGTTCCTACAGTGATCAGACTTAATTTGTAATTGTAATAAAATGCCCCCTCTCATTTAATGACGCTTCTTAATGTCAAGTTCAAAAGGCAAATTACATTGACGTAACCTGTAGGAATGGGAAAGAGCAAAGAAACCAGATTATATTTTCTTTCTTCAAGCGGCTTGCATTTTTCTTCCCTGAAGACAGACAGGGCTTGTATCTCCTTATTTGTTTAATTGAATACAATATAACCACCAACACTGGAGGTATTTTGCTCAATTTATTTTGTAGTCTTCCAAGCAATGTGCTTTCTTTTATTTGTGCTTGAATTACTTGAATTTTGAATTCTATGGCCTACATGAAGTTCATTTTTTTGTTTTGAATAACACGCTGTGCCTATAACAATAAGATATAAAAAAGTCAACATTATTTTAGATTTATTTTTGAATCGAAGAGAGGAAATTAAAATATATAAAAAAGCGGACGAGAGTTCCACTGAAAAGTGTTGGATAAACTCCTTTTTTGCTTTTTTAATAATTTGTTAAATTAATCTTCATATTATTTTTTTTTCAAGAAATTGAATCTGCATCTTAAAAGGGACAACTTTTCAGTAAATACAAATAATAAAAGTTTTAATTATTAAATTATAGTATGTCTTGCTGTAAATTGTACTTCTTTTGTTCTATAATGAGTGTCACATTTGCAAAAAAAATTTGTCTTAAAATGAGTGTTATATTAGCCTCATTAATTAATTTTTTTCAGTTCTACCCCTCTTACCTCTTTTAAAATTATGCCTGCAAAATTTTCTAGAAAAATAATAAGGCTAATTTGGTAAAATAGTCGTTTTCTCTTTTTTATTTATTATTTTTTTTAATCTGTGTGAAATTTTCTAATGTGACATTTATTGTGAGATGGAGGGAGTAATGATAAAAAAAAATGAGAGAGAAGCTGAATTGATTGTTGCGTAACATTTTGTCTTGCACTTTGCTGTGTGATAGCAGTCAGAGTAGTCTAAACTTGCATTGTGCGGTATGTGTGATGGACAACGCAACACATGGCATTGGTAGATGTGAGCTGACTAAATCTCCATCAATTTATGCTACGGTCGGGTTCGGGTACCACTGGACTCAATTAACAGAACCGAATTCGTCGTAATAAACCCATTCGTAACTCATTTTTCTCACGCTGGGTACCCGACACTCGTCCGAAACCGCCCGCAAGACCAGTCTTTTATCAGATATATAATTGGCTTTCGGTCGGATCATAAATTTTGTTCAGCCCTATGTATTGTACAGATTGATGAAATCATTAATGTCACATAATTGATGGATTAGATGGCAGGGATTTGTCCTTTTTCTTCTTTTTTAACCATATTCCACGTTTTTATTTTTAAATCGCAACAAACATAAAACAGAACACATATTATGTTATGTCTTGTTTTAACTTACCTATCAAACAGTAACCAATTGTTGAATAACTAACGTTGATATTGATGAAACACTCTTGGTAATTAGTCTGTTGTAGAAATATTTTTTCTTGCATTTTCCAACTACCACAGTCTCTCAATGAAGGGACAGTCTCCATCATATTATTGTACTTGCCAAGGCCCCTCTTGTTGAATTTTTCTGCTTTGCCAAACAATCATCCGTCACAAATATTTTGATACCAAAAGCCTCACCAATCAAATTAAACCTTTTAGATTTTGGCTCAACTCAGTCTCAAAAGTTAACTCGTAGAATAAGAGTTGTCCCTGCTTATAAGTATAAGCAACATTTGTCATATGACTATCCAATAAGGGACTCTAACACACCCCTCTCACGCTCAGGACTAGACATCTGAACCGTGAAGTTTATAGAACGAGACATCTGCAAGTGGCCCAACAGATCTCAGATAGGCTTTAATACCATCTTAGAATTTGGGTTAATGTCTAACTCAACCTCAAAAGCTAGTTCCAATGTGGGACTTCCAACACATCCCCTCATGCCCAGCAATATTAGGCTTGGTGCGCGGATAATATGGTGGGTGACCTATTAACGGATCTAGGATTGACTCTGGTACCATATTTTAGATTTTGGGTCTAACTCAACCCCATAAAATCGGCTTGTAAGATGAGTACTGCCCGAGCCTTATAAGCATTACTTAGGTCATATCTCTAGTCGATGTAGGACTCTCAACACATTTCCTCATGCTTAGGACTAGACATTTGAAGTGTGTGATTAATTCGGGTAGAGTAACTAGGATCTCGACAAAACCCTAAATTAAAATGCTTTCTAACGGTTAATAATGACTGAAAATGGCTTACAGTGCTTGTATTGTTCCCCTATTGTATACTCTTGGGAAAACGCGAATAGTTAACAACAATGACAAGCTATAATATAGTCTAGTAAACTGACACCAGACATTGATTCAAGTTATAACTAGATTGGATTCAAACACACTTGACAGACCAGTGAATCCCAAAATATCAGCTTAGGAAAACTCTTCAATAAACCTTTTATAAACTATAAGTATGTACTTCAGTAAGGATAAAACCTCTAAGACCCCAGGAAGCTTGGCATGAACGAATATTGTCATAAAAGCTCTTGTTCAACTTCACCACTTCTACATATATAAGTATGTAAAGAGAGAGAGAGAGAGATTCATTTTTAATCAAATTGAACCTTCCATTTTCCAAAATCAGTAATGATTGAAAACATGAATATTGTTATTTTTTATTCATTATATTTTATTTTTTAGTAAAATTTTGGGGTGCTGCAAATGATTGTTAGTGGCTCAGAGGCCTAGAGAAAACTCTTTAAAACTCACAAACTCAATTCATTCAAAAGATGCTTAATACATGGAGTATATATATGGTCCTATTTATAGTGATCTTAGGGACCTTAATACAACTAGAAATAGGTTGTCATCTACTAGAATACAATATAATGGGCATACAAGTAGATATAGGTTGTCATCTACTAGAATACAATGGGCAAAAACAAAAAAAAAAGTTGCTAGTGGCTAGTGGAATAGTCAAAGTTAGTGGCTATGCAACTTGTAAGAAGATTCAAGAAAGTAGAATAGTCAAAAATAGTGGCTAAGCTTGTTCACATGCATGCAAGGTAATTAAAACCGGACCGAATATTGAACCGGAGAGGGCTAGGGTTCAAGGTTTTTGGGTCGAACCGGGGTCGAATAAAATATTATTTTTATACTGAATATAAAAAATATATACATAAATAGCATAACATTTCAATTTATATACAAAATAATATGTAGCCTAGTGGTAAAGTGGCTTGTTGCGGCCTTGAGAATAGGGGTTCAAGCCCTTTTGAGACCAAAATTGATTTTTTTTAATAAAAAAAATAAAAAGTTGAAACCAGTAAAACCACTACCCAATTCCCATTTAATTTAACCCTAAAAGACTAAACAAATAAGCAAGGGCCCAACAGCCTACAAGACATCCAAGGATGTAACGACCAAAAAAAAAAAACTAAAAGACTAAGGGGAAAGAAACCCTAATAATTCATTCCCTTTCATTCCCTCATCTGGATGCTGCGCCGCTCTACCCTTATTTCCTCTCCTCTCTCTTTTCTCCTACCCTCTGAAACCCTAGCCTCCACCTATAGGGCTCTTCCTTCTTTTCTTCCCACACTCCCTCAATCCACAAGACGACGTGAAGACGACACGATCTGGACAACACGAAGACGACACGATCTGGAGATTCAAAGACGACGTGATATCGAAGCTTGAAGACGCGATCTGGGTTTCGAACTGTTGTATTAATGGGTTTGATTTTTGTGTTTAAGATCTGTTGTATCTCGAAGCTGGACAACATGATCTGTTTCAGAGTTTCATTTTTGTGTTTGATCTGTTGCATTGATGGGTTTGATTTTCTGAGTTCTCCTTCTCCTTCTTGCGACTGTCCTTTTTTTAAAAAAAATTGGCTTTGATTTTTGGAACCGCCTGGAACCGGATCAGACCCAGATTTTGCCGGTTTTCCCGGTTTTTTACCCGGTTCCTGGTTCTTGAGCCCGTTTCCTTGCCAAACGGTTTTCTGGGGTCATTCGAACCGGACATCGGCCCAGTTCGCGGTCCAACCAGGCCGGGCCGGTCCATTCCGGTTTTTGTTACCATGCATGCATGTATGGCAAGGCAAATTGGCTGTATCATTCTCCCCGGGTTAGACAGAACTCGCCCTCGAGTTTATTTCTGTCTCATCATCCACATATGGTGAGAGATCAGTGACGTTGAAGGTTGTAGAGACACCATATGTTCCCGAAAATTCTATCTTGTAGGCATTGTCGTTGATTTTCTGCACGATTCTGAATGGTCCATCAGCTCTATGAGATAACTTGGCGTTTAGTTTGTTTAGAAATCGTTTCTTCCGCAGATGTATCCATACCGAAACTCCTACTTTAAAGATTTGTTGTCTTCTATGCTTGTCATGCTGAGCTTTATATCTTGAATTCTGCTTCTTAATCTGCTCTCGAACTTGTTCATGCATCTTCTTGATTTTCTTTGCTCTGCTATCGGCATCTGAACTATACTATTGTTCGTCAGACGAGAGGATTAGGTCTGACGGACTAAGCAGATGAGTTTCATATACTACTTCATAAGGGTATTTTCCAGTGGCTTGATTAGTTGAATTGTTGTAAGCAAATTCAACTTGTGTGAGGATAAGATCCTACTTTTTCAGGTTTTTAACAATAAAGCTTCAAAGTAGGTTTCCCAAAATCCTATTGACTGCTTCCGTTTGTTCATCTGTCTGGGGATGACCGGCACTACTGAACTGAAGTTTAGTACTCATTTTCTTCCACAAGGTTCTCCAAAAGTGGCTTAAAAACTCCACATCTTGATTGGAAGTGATGGTTTTTGGAATTCCATGAAGACGAACAATTTTCTTGAAATATAGATCGGCAACTTCGATAACATTTTGGTCTTCCGACAGGGAATGAAATGGGCCATCTTTGAAAACATGTCTACCATTACCATTGTGGAATCTTTCTGACGTTGGGTTCGAGCAAATCCAAGTACAAAGTCCATGCTAACATCTACCCAGGGTGCTTCTAGTACAGGAAGTGGCATATACAACCCGGTGTTTTGGCCTTTGGTCTTGGCCAAGTGGCAGATTCTGCATATTTGAATATGTCAGTTAACATCTCTTTTAAGCCTTGGCGAATAGAATTTTTCTTTCACTAAAGCCACCATTTTATCTCGTCCAAAAAGACCTGCTAATCCTCCATCGTGGGCTTCCCAAATAATGGCTTCCCGTAGTGAGCATTGAGGAATACATAAAGCCTTTCCTTTGAAAAGAAATGAACGTGAACACAAGAAGGGGGGTTGAATTGTGTTAAAAACTTTTCGCAAACTTTAAGTTAAAAACACTTTTTTTTGAAAACTGTTTGTTACCGGATGCTGGAATTGAACCGGATGCTGGAATGTAGTTTATGAAAACTCGTTTTTCTTTGCAAGACAAAAGTAAATGTAAAGCAAGAGACATAGAGGTTTATACTAGTTCACTACCAAACTGGTAGCTACGTCTAGTCCCTTCATTCCTGAAGGATTTTCACTATAATCAACCTGATTACAAATTTTCTTAAGAGTATTTTACTGTCACAAACATGACAATACACTTAACTTCTCAAAACGATTCAGTACGATCGAGCCTTTGAGGAATCAAGCCTGTTACTAGGCAATACAACTTTCACAAAGATATTTTGAATACAATCAAATAACTCTCACAGAGAGGATGAAAAGATTAAGCTTAAAACAATAGCTTTCTAAAAGAAAGAATATAAGACGCTGAATTTCAGTATTGGTTCTCAGAAACTTGGCAAGAAACTTGGTTGCACACTTGAGTAATAGCTTTTGCAGTATATCGTTTCTAGCACCCTTCTTCAATGGAGAGCTTGAGGTATTTATAGAGGACCTTGAGGGTAATACCGTTGCAGATATTTTCAGCTCCAAATCATTGAGTGAGGTAATTTGAAAAAGCACGTCCTTATCTTCCTTTTCAGAGAATATCAGAATAGTATACTTTTCCGTCATTATACTATCTGCTTTTCACACAATTGCCTTGTACGAATTTTTATACCAAAGGTGCCACCTTTGATACCTCGTACATCAAATTAAGCGCACAAAATCAAATTCGAATTTCGTTCCTGAAAGCTGAGAGTTAAGAGAATAAACGTGACCATCACATGATTTATTAAAAGACCGGATGCTCACTCAGAAACCATAGGACGCTCGCAGCAAATGAGTTTACCACGTGTCTTATGATTACATTACCGGACGCTCGCTAAGAGTGCATAGAGCAAGACGCTGGAGTGAACCGGATGCAGACACATAAAAATGTGTTCATCTTCTTGTGAATTTCTTCTTCTTGCTTGAGTGAGTTATAAACATGAGTGATTTCAATACCTACACACTTCAAGACTTATTAGAAGTTAAATTGTTCTCTTGTAAATACTTTGTTATCTTCAAAATTAATGAGGGTCTAAACTTCTTAATTGTTTAGGTTCCAACAATCTGCCCCTTTTTGATGATGACAAATATCCAAGGTTGATGAACAATTTATTTTCAAAAATAATTTCAAGGGTCTCCCCTGAGTTCAACATACTCAGATATAGTCAAATATTTCTAGGTAAGAGAGCATTTGTATGATAGCACAATACATACATGTATCAGAGCATATTAAAAATAATCATTGTAGAGCGGATGCTAAGATCATTGTACCAGTATCAGTTATACTTGTACCAATATGTATCAGAGCAACAAGTCAATTATACTATGTATGATGAATGATGCATGACATGTGTTACTTAAGTGCGTTCATCAGACCTTACTTTTACTCCCCTTTTGTCATCAGACAAAAAGAGTGTAAAACACATCATAGTCAAAGAAAACATAACTAAATAAGAGAAAAATTTGAAGTTAAAATTCAGATCATTCAAAAGATAATTGTATCAGGTGCAAAAATAATACAGACATTTTTAAAAAAAAAATTAAGGTGCAGGAGGGAGGAGTTGGTTAAGCCTTTCCACGAGGAAGTTAACAGTATTCTCAAGCCTAGCCACTTGCTGAGTTGTAGCCATAAAGGTTTCATACTGAGCTCTAGAAATGATGACAGGTTCATCATTATCAACAGGAGGAGCAGGCTCTAGAATCTTTTTAGCTTGTGCAATGATAGCCCTTTGCCATCTCTTAGTAGTTAGCTTCTGATGTTCCATAAGAACTCCTTGTGACAGTCTCAGTCTTCTTTCCTTTTTCTCCTTAGCCTTCAGAAAGAAATCATCATTTGGTAGACACCATTTGATCAATCTTCCAAGCTTCTGTCTCTCAAATTCCAAATTCTCTTTCTATCTATACTCCAATTCTTCAGGGTAAACCATACTCAGAAACACAGTTTCCCTATGCTTGAACAGATCATCAACATATTCATCAAATTTGGCAAGCTCAGCGTCTGATATATTTCTTCTCAGAGCATCTTCTGCTTCTGCAAGGCAGGTGTTGAGGACATCATTCTCAAACAAATAAATTCTTCTCAGATTTTCTTTATCTTCCACGTCTTGAGCAACTGGCTTCAGACGTGGTAGAGGAGCTTTGCCTTTCTAATGCAGTGCCATTTGTTTCCAATTGAATACAGCTTCAAATTGTTCACTAATTGCTTCCCATTGTTGTTTCAGTTTCAAAGCACTAGGAGGCCTAATGACAGAACACTGCAACATATCATCAAAGTGCAGAGTGGCAAGATTCATGTCGTAGACTCTTTTGATTGACCCAGCGGTTTCAAAAGTGGCATTCTCTGCATCACAGCAACCTGAAGAGCCAGTATCACTGGAGTTCCTTGCCAGCCATGTGTGATATACTTCCATAGCATGGTTTTCAGTCAAATCACCAACTTGCTCTAATGAAAAGAAAGTGGTTTCATATTCTTTGGCAGCTTCTTCAAACTCCTTGATCATCATTATTAAGGGAAGTCTTGGAGGAGGTTTTCCTTTTCTATTTTTAGGGACCAACCAAGGAAGTTATCTTTGCCTGGCAAGCACAATCTTGACAGTGGCCAGATAGGGGTCTTTATTCAGAAGAACCAATTCATGCCTCTTCATCTCCAGGTAATGGTTCATAAAAGCCTTTTCTTCATCAGTAATCCACCTTCCGCACTCTTCCATAGTGAGATGTTCATTTTGTGGTAGATTCTGAGAGAGGTCAAATGACAGTGGAATAATTCCATGGTTTAGAGGAGGTCTTAACCTTCCACCAAAGGTCATTTGCAGAATGTCATTGTAGCTAAATGGAGCAATTTCCAGTCTGGCTACCCCTGAAGTAAATGTCTTCAAATGCCAAAGAGAAGGATGATTATATACAAAACGATACTCTTCTTCTCTGATGGGCATTGGTCTCTCAGGCTTCAGCATAGACTTGCAAGCACCAAAATAAGTGGTATCTAATGTGGGTTCAGATGATGGAGTGGATGAAGAAGTGGGAGTGGGAGTGGAGGTGACTTTGACTTTGTAGGTTTTAGGTTTGAATGGAGTGACTTTAAACAACTAATTGAAGGGCTGTGAGGAAAATGTGGCTATATGTGAGGTGAGGGAAGTGTTTGAGGAGGTAAAGGATTGTGGTTTAGGTAATGTAAGTGTTTTAGGTGGGGCTAATGTTTGGGTAGGTTTGGGTGAATGGTTCCCCAAGTACTAGGAAATAGTTCCTGAGGGGGTGATGTATGGTATTACGGATTTGTTTTGGTAATATGGAGGAAGTGGTGGTTGTTGAGTGATAATGGTAATGGTTTGTGATTTGGATTTTGTAGTTCTTTTGGAGGATTGTGGTTTGGTGGGTGGAGGTTGTGTAGAGTGAGTTTGTGGTGATAAAATAGAGAGTGGTGGTGCTGTTATAGGATCATCAGAACCAAATGAAATAATGGAATCATCAATAGTGAAGTCCAGTACCTTGGGAGTAGGCTTCTCAAAGAGCCTATACAATATCCTTTTCTTGCCTTCAGGGGCAACAACTGTGACACCTGAGGCTGACGAGGGCGGGGAGTGATCGCCGGTGCATTGAGCACGGACAAAGAAGCGGCTCCTGGCATGCTTCTAGGCTATGGGACACGTGAATGAACCGAATTTATACCGAAATAAGAGGGATCCTGAGGCTGCGCAAGTATGGGACTGCATAGTTGAAGGATGACTTAAAAGAATTGATTGGTACTACCTATACCAACAAGATGCATATTCTTTTCGGGAGCCCAGAACATAAGAACTCCATAGTTAAGCATGCTTGACTTAGAGCACTCTTGGGACGGGTGACCTTCTGGGAATTTTTCCAGAAAGCGTGTGAGTGAGGACAAAACACGCTGAAAAGACCCGTGTTGGTTTGTGGGGACAGTCGGCAATCCTAAAAGTAGTCTGGGCTGTTACAAATGATATCAGAGAGGACCTCTCCCAGTACGGTGTGGTTCAGGGACGAACCATGCAGAAACTGGTGGGCATGCGATGCCTGAGGCTGACGAGGGCAGGGAGTGATCGCCGGTGCATTGAGCACGGACAAATAAGCGGCTCCTGGCATGCTTCTAGGCTATGGGACACGTGAATGAACCGAATTTACACCGGAATGAGAGGGATCCTGGGGCTGTTCAGGTATGGGACTGCATGGTTGAATATGTGTCATGGCATATGACTAGATAGAACCAATAAGGGATTAAGTTGATTAATTCCTAGCTTTAGGAAGCCTTAACCCGTGGCTGCCCTAGGCTTTGGACTTGAGTTTTAGTTCTAATTGATTGAACTTGCATTATTAAGGTTTGTGCGAGGAACGACTTGACGATAGTTTGGAATTGCCTTGATTGGATTGTTAAAGCGCCCAAGGTAAGGGAAATTCTTATATAATGAGTTTGAGCTTTTCGCCTTGTGTGTTGTTTGGCTTGATTGATTGATTGTGTGGTAGTACTTGTAGTATTACTATATCTTTATGCGGAATCTTTGTAGCATGTTGTAGCATCTTGAATTGTTATATCTTTATCACGAAATCTTTGTAGCATGTTCTTGGCCCTGCGTGACATTATGATTTGTGTTGTTTTTCCTTGAATCATGTTGGATTTAATTGGAACTTGGAATTGATTTAGAATATGAAAAATATTGTTGATGATAATGGATTAATTAATAATGCGTTGATCGACTGCTATTGGTTTGACGACTTACAACGGTAAGTCTGATGTGATTCCATGAGCCGAGAAATGTTTTCATGGTAAACTAAAGGTATCTTCTAAAATAAGTCGGTGTACAAACGGGCTTTATGGATCAGAGAGTTAGAGGTTGTTTAAGAGGTTCTTTTGAAAAGAAAACATTGTAAATTTTGAAAACGGTTGAGTTAAGTAATGTGTTTGGGAATTATTCTAGCATATTATTTAGCACAACTAGGGTTCCAACGACATAATACTAAAGAGTTATTTCTAGTATAACAACACTTAGGAGTGACACAAAAATTGAAATTGTAAATCCACTAAGTTGAGTGAGTGGGGGTTCGTCGATCCACAATGATTAATTAAACATTACTCGGGCGCTCCTTATGGTGAGCATGCCGTATTGAAGAATTTGTTTGGATGCATGAGCATGATATTGCATTAGTAACCACTCCATTTTTAATGGGAATACGATATGGAGAGGATCCCTATCGGGAATAGGGGATACCTCGTCCAGCAGGTTAGATCCACTCTGTTCCCTATCGGAAAAGGAGAAACAGACGTCCCTGTCGAGAAAGGGGGAGGAGCATTCCTATCTGGAAAAGGGAATACCTCGTGGACTAGGCTAGTGTCACCCGTCTCTATCGGGAAAGGGAGGCGGGAGTCCCTATCGGGAAAGGGGGGCGACAAACTGCCTAATGCGTGGCAAGCCTAATGCGTGGCTATATTGTTCGGACATTGGGAAAATTCCCCGTCTACTGCTGACCTATTAAGGCTGCAGGTGTATACACAAACTTGTTCATAATGCATTGGCATGCATGGCTAACCATATATTGACATGTGATGAATTGTTGATGAAATTGCTATGTTATAACTTGATCATTGATCTATTGATAGAATTGTCTGCTCACATGCAGTTGTTTGATATCGTGGTGACTTGATTGTTAATCTGTTGGTTGATTTGTTTGCTCACATGTAATGCTTGATATACCATGATGATGTGTGCGGTCTATCAAGTATGTATATGTATATAAAGGAATGTTGTTGTATTATATATGTATATTGTTTACATGCGACATAGCCTATAATAAACTAGTGGACAAAGAATTTACCCTTGCACTGTTGTTGGATTGGACATTCTTATGGATGTCATCAGATGGAGTTTCGCATTGCTACTGCTGTTTCAAAAGTGTTGAAGATTGAGCCGTGGAGGAAGATTCCTCTGAGTGCTCTATGTTCGGATCTTGCTGAACGGTTTCTCAGTAAGAGTCATAGTTGTTAGCCAGCTTAGCTTAGGGTTTTGTCGTTGTTATTTGCGTAATTACCCATTGTTTTGTAATAACTCTTTCCAGAAACCCTCGCCTCAGTGCGAAATGATTATGTTATGTTTGATGTTATGTGAAGTATTGATTGTGATGCATTATACTCTGATATTTGCAAAAGACTGATTTTGCATTATTTAGAAAATTGTAGTACTCTTTATGTCTCATTTTTGAAAAGGGTTTCAAAGAGAAGAAAGAAAAAAAAATTACTCCTATTTTCCATTGCAAACTACATAAGAGTACTTTTAACTGAAAGCATACAAGTATCAAATGTTTTCAGCCTTAAATTGGGTTGCACAGTAGCGCTCCAAAAACGGGGTGTTACAACAACAAGAGGAAAAGGTGGAGGAGCTTGCTTTCTAGGGCCAGATGCTGAGATTGGCTTTTCAGCTTCTACTTTTCTCTTCTTCTCTAAGATGTTTCTAATTGGGACTCTATCCTCATCATCTTCTGGTTCATCTTTCCTTCTCGGTGTAGGAGGCACCTTCTGTTTCTTGCTCCTTGTCTCCTTGACTGGAGATTTACCAGTTCTTTTCACACCAGATACAGAGCTTCTGGTGGATTTCTTCACAACTTCACCAACTGTAGCATCAGCTACTTCTTCCTGCTCTAGTTTCACTTGCTTGATAATTTCCCCAGTAACTAGATTCATTCTCACCAAACTGTTGACTCGAAAAACATCAGGAAGAATAATAGCGCCTCTTCCAAAATATTTTTCCCTTTCTTTCCCTTGCAAAGCTCCAAGCTTTCGTGCAATTCCTTCTTTAATCATAATCTCAGTAAGAAGAACACTGGAAGGAATGCTCTTGTAGATTTGTTTCACTTCAGCAGAACCCTTCCTCGAACTTACAATTGCATTGACCAGATTGTTGTAGATCAATCTAGGCAGATTTATCTTGTGACCAGCCATGTAACTTTTGTTCATAATTCACAACATCACTAGACCCAGCCTTCAGAATGACACTCTTGGCGATTATCTTGTGAAGAACCCTGTAGTGACTATTTAGATTCTTAGCAGATGGAGATTCCCCAGATTCCTTCAACTGTCGATAATTTTCAAACAGAGCCTCATTTACATTTTCCATTCGATTAAAGGCTTTTTCCCAACCAGTATAGAAACCGATTCCTTCACATGGACACTTAATAATTTTAGCAATACTGTTCACAGTAAACACCATTTTATAACCTTTAAAATAGCCTTGGATAATGCCACCCTTGAACAAACGAATGTTTCCCCAGAGTTCCTTAATAGCAGTGACAAGAACTTCAATTGGCTCCCAAACAAAGTAGTTCGACCAGCCCATAGCCTCTAATCCGTCATCAAAATCAAAACCATAAGGCTTAAAATTCATTAAATCAATCCTATTTTCAATTAGGACTTTTCCTTCTAACATAGTGTTGTAGATAACATTGTCTTCCCAAATTCTAACATCAGTCATGGTTGCAGTAAAGGAACAGGTGATGGAGGTTTAGGGTTTTTAGAGAGAGCAAACAAAAAGAAGGAGGGAAAACAGTTTTCAGCGAAAAACAGAGTGTACGAAGGAAGTGAGAGAGATAATGGAGAAGTGCGCAAGTTTTGAAAGAATAGTACAGTGCTTTTTCAAAATCGCTTCACATTTCCTTAATAAAATTAAAAAAATAAAAATAAAAGATTTATTTCGCATTAAATACAGTTGCCAAAATAAAGTAAATCAAGAAAAAGATTTTTATTGAGAACACAAATTTAATCATGACTCAATAGGTGTGATGAGACGCTTCAGTCTCACACGCATGCGACACGTGTGTACCCGGATGCATGCAATGAGTGCACTAGATGCTGAGTTATGCAATGTGAATGACATATTATATGCGTACATGTGTGAATGCTTATGTCATACCAGATGTAGAATAATACATTTCACAAGACGCTGAGATTAATCATTCTTCTATAAGATGAAAATTTAAATTTCTTCTTATAAAATTGAATCTATTTTCAGCAAGGGGTTTTGTGAAAATGTCAGCCCACTGATGATCCATGTCTACAAACTTAATTTCAAGTACACCCTTTTGAACATAGTCTCTTATGAAGTGATGCTTAATCTCAATGTGCTTTGCTCTAGAATGTAGTATTGGATTCTTAGTAAGGTAAATTGCAGATGTATTATCACAAAAGATAGGAATGTTACTCTCTTTTATCAAATAGTCTTCAAGTTGATATTTCATCTACAGAAATTGACAACTGCAACTTGCTGTTGAGATGTATTCAGCTTCTGCTGTGGAGAGTGCAATGGTACTTTGTCTTTTGCTTGACCAAGACACACGATTTGCTCCAAGGAATTGACAACCTCCACTTGTGTTCTTTCTTTCAATACGGTCTCCAGCAAAATCAGCATCACAGAATCCTACTAACTTGTAATCTTTTGATTTCTTATAAAGCAAACCAAGATGAGTAGATCCTTGTAAATATCTAAATATTCTTTTAACAGCATTCAAGTGTGATTCTCTAGGATCAGATTGAAACCTAGCACACAGGCAGACACTAAACATAATATCAGGTCTTGAAGCAGTAAGATAAAGTAGAGATCCAATCATACCTCTGTACATTTTCTGATCTATCTTCTTATCAGTTTCATCTTTACTTAGAATACAAGTGGGATGCATAGGTGTGCACATTGGCTTACAATCAACATCTTGAATTTCTTGAGCAATTCCTTGATGTATTTGCTTTGATGTACACAGATGCCATAATTGCATTGCTTGATTTGAATTCCAAGGAAGAACTTCAATTCTCCCATCATGCTCATCTCAAATTCAGCCTGCATTAACTTAGAAAATTCTTTGCAAAGGCTTTCATTAGTAGCTCCAAAAATGATATCATCAACATATATTTGAACAAGTATAAAATGCTTGTTTGATGTTTTTCTAAATAGAGTTGTGTCTACTTGACCTCTGATAAAACTATTTTCCATTAAAAAGGAACTCAATCTATCATACCAAGCTCTGGGAGCTTGCTTAAGACCATATAGAGCCTTTTTAAGCTTAAAGACATGTTCGAGAAATTCAATGTCTTCAAATCCAGGAGGTTATTTCACATAGACTTCCTCAGTTATAAAACCATTCAAGAAAGCACTTTTCACGTCCATTTGATAAAGAATTATCTCATGGTGTGCAGCAAATGAAAGTAAAAAGTGAATTGCTTCTAACCTTGCAACAGGTGCAAAGGTTTCAGTAAAATCTAAACCTTCTTCTTGTGAGTAACCTTGAGCAACCAACCTTGCTTTGTTTCTCACTACCTTATCATCTTCATTAAGTTTGTTTCTAAATTTATATTTAGTACCAATAGCTTGCTTATCTTCTGGTAGAGTGACTAACTTCCAAACATCATTTCTTTGGAACTGATTCAACTCTTCTTGCATAGCCGGAATCCAACATTCATCTTCCAATGCTTGATCAATCGTTTTAGGTTCCATCTCAGAGAGTAGTGCAATATCTGTATGCTCTTTGAAAAAGGATATTGTTCCCACTCTGTCTTCAGGTTCTCCTATGATTTGATCCTTGGGCTGATCAGTTTTGTATCTCCAACTTTTTCTGGCTTCAGCTTCTGTGTGAGTAGAATTCTATGTCTGGTTGTCACCACCGAACGTTGAAGATGTAGGTTCATTATTTGTTGTACCACCAATATCTAAACTTAAAAATAACTCATATAGCTCTAACATAGCAGTGTGAGGCTTCTTATCATCAAACTTGACATGAATGGATTCTTCCACTATCAAAGTTTTTTTGTTGTATATTCTAAAAGCTTTAGATCATTCAGAGTATCCCAAAAAAATACCTTTGTTAGCTTTGGAATCAAACTTATCAAGTTGATCCTTAGTATTCAGAATATAACATATGCAACCAAAGGGATGAAAATAAGAAATATTGGGTTTTCTACCTTTCCACAGTTCATATGGAGTCTTCTTCAAAATAGGTCTAGTAAAGACTCTTTTGAATATAACAAGCTGTGTTTACTGCTTCTACCAAAAAATGTTTTGCAATATCAACTTCATTGATCATGGTCCTAGCCATTTCTTGGAGGGACCTATTTTTTCTTTCTACAACACCATTTTGTTGTGGTGCTCTAGGAGAGGAGAAATTGTGGGAGATGCCATTTTCTTCACAAAATTTTTGAAAGTTTTCATTTTCAAATTCTCCCCCATGATCACTTCTAATTGAAGAAATACAAATTCTTTTTTCATTTTGAACTGATTTGTAGAAAACAGAGAACACCTTGAATGACTCATCCTTGTGGGCAAGGAATCTAACCTATGTCCATCTAGTAAAATCATCAACAATGACTAACTCATATTTCTTTCTAGTCAAAGAGGTTGTCCTTGTTGGACTAAAAAGATCAAGATGCAAAAGCTCAAGTGGTCTAGAGGTTGAAACAACATTTTTAGAATGAAAATAAGTTTTAACTTGTTTTCCTTTTTGACATGTCTCACAGAGAGCATCAGATTGGAATCTAAGATTTGGTAAGCCTTTAACAAGACTATGCTTGTTAAACTTTGAGATCAATCTCAAGCTGACATGACCAAATCTTTTATGCCAAGTCCATTGTTCATCTTCAACAGACATGAGATACTTGACATCTTGTTGTGCAAGTTCAGAAAGATCAATTTTATAAATATTTTGCTTCCTCTTTGCAGTAAAGAATATAGAGGCATCTTTCTTGCTTTTTACTGAACATCCAATTTCTGTAAAAATAACATCATAACCATTGTCATATAATTGACTTATGCTCAATAAGTTATGCTTCAGTCCTTCAACATAAAGTACATTATCAATAGAGGGAAGAGAGCCTTTACCAATGCGACCAATTCCAACTATTTTACTTTTTTTAGTTTCCTTTGAAACCAACATATCCTTCTTCTCTAGGTCTTAGCTCTTGAAACATATGCTTTTCTCCCGTCATGAGACGCGAGCATCCACTGTCTAAGTACCAAGATAGGTGTGTTGAACTTGTTGCTAAACATGTCTGCAACGTAGACTATTTTATCTTTAGGTACCCATATCTTCTTGGGTCCTTTCTTGCTAGTTCTTGAAGGATACTTATCCTTCTTTATCTTAAAAGCAGTACAGACACTTTTCAAATGACCAGGTTTATTGCAGTAAGTATAATGCAAGCACTCACTATGATCATTGGGTCCAGCAGATGCTAATTTTTCATTTTGTAAAGTGGGTTCATCTGATTTGTAACCAAGACCTTGAGTTGTCATTTTACTGACACCCCAAATCATTGAAGCTTGCTTGCTTCGAGTTACACTCTCTGTAAGAAACTTTTGAAAGGCATATTCATAATCATTTGGTTTACACTTAGGATTGTCTTTAGCTTTAGAGCTTTCAGCTCGAGAGCTCTCAGCTTCTGGCTACCAGACGCTGGTTATCCACCAGACGCTGATTTTCAATTTTCAGCTTCTGGTTCTCTTCATTGAGCTTTGAGTTTTCATTATTCAAAACTTGAAATTCTTGTGATAATTTCAAAAATTTCTTTTTCAAAGCTTTATGCTCAATGGAGAGAGTGGTGGAATTCTTGAGGAGATCATCAAATGCAATTTGATGTTCAGAGTAAGAATCACATATTATTACCTCTTCAACTTTTTCTTCAGAGTCTGAGTCAGTGTTTGCCATGAGGGCAACATTGGCTACTTCTTCATTATCATCATCCTCAGAGGATGATAGGTCCAGGTCTTCTCATGTAGCCATGAGACTTTTCTTCTTTCCTATGAAAGAACTCTTTGTGGGTTTTTCCTTAAGGTTAAGACATTCAGACTTGAAGTGTCCTCACTTTTTACATTTATAGCAAATGACTTGACTTTTGTCTTTGCTTTCCTTCTTGTCCTTGACATCTTTCTTCTGGAATTTTCTTTTGAAGTTTCTTTTCTTCCACATTCTTTGGATCTTCCTAGATATGAACACAAGCTCATCATCTATCCCATCATCATCACCTTCTGAAGCTTCATCTTCTCATTCTTCTTCAGCCAGAAGGGCTTTAAAAGAACTTGCTTTATGCTTGTTGACTTTTAAGCAATAGACTTGCTTTTCTTTACAGGTTCTTCCTTATTCAACTCAAGTTCATGAGCTTTTAGAGAACTCAAAAGATTTTCAAGTCGTAAGACGTTTAAATCTTTTGCTTCTTGTATAGTAGTGACTTTAGGTCTCCACTGCCTGGTCAAACTTCTCAGGATCTTTCTTACATGATCAGGAGTGGTGTAGCTTTTTCGAAGGGCTTGTAACCCATGAGCAAGAGTTTGGAATCTTCCAAACATAGATTCAATGTTTTCACCATCTTCCATTTTAAATAACTCATATTGGCGAACCAACATGCTAGCTTTAGTTTTTCTTACTTGGGCAGAGCCCTCATAAGACAAAACAAGATAATCCCAAATTTCTTTGATAGTATCAAATTTGCCACATTTATCATATTCTTTCTCTGACATAGCACAAATAAGAATGAATCTAGCTTTTTGATTGAGTTGATATCTTTTTTTTTACTCATCATTCCAATTTTCTCTAGCTATAGCAACACCAACAGCATTAGTGGGAATAATGTATCCACTTTCAACCATATCCCATAACTCAAGTTGTTGAGTTTCAAAGAAAGCTTTTATCTTGTCCTTCCAGTAGTCAAAATTTTCTCCAGTAAATAGAGGAAGACGGTTCATGTGATCACCTTCTGCAAACATGTTCACAAGTAGGATCTTTTCTCTAACACTGTTAAATGCTCAACCAAGAGATCGAGCTCTGGTACCAACTAAACGTGAACACAAGAAGGGGGTTGAATTGTGTTAAAAACTTTTCGCAAACTTTAAGTTAAAAACTCTTTATTTTGAAAACTGTTTGTTACCGGATGTTGGAATTGAACCGGACGCTGGAATGCATTTTATGAAAACTCGTTTTTCTTTGCAAGACAAAAGTAAATGTAAAGCAGTAAAGCAAGAGACACAAAGATTTATACTAGTACACCACCAAACTGGTAGCTACGTCTAGTCCTTTCGTTCCTGAAGGATTTTCACTATAATCAACCTGATTACAAATTTCCTTAAAAGTATTCTACTGTCACAAGCTTGACAATACTCTTAACTTCTCAAAACGACTCAGTACGATCGAGCCTTTGAGGCATCAAGCCTGTTACTAGGCAATATAACTCTCACAAAGATATTTTGAATACAATCAAATAACTCTCACAGAGATGATGAAAAGATTAAGCTTAAAACAATAGCTTTCTAAAAGAACTAGCACAATACCCGTGCATACGCACGGGTCAATATGTCGGGACTAAAGAGTAAAATAATCACTTATAAATAATAAAATATTTTTAAAATTTGATACAAGCTAAAAAAGATGAAACTATATAACATGTAATATTTTCTCGTTAGGAGGCAAAAGAAAAGTAATAATTTATACTGACATGTATTGTATCTCCATCGAGAATCAAACTTAAGAAAATGATTTATAAATAATAAAAACATCTAGAAATTTTTATACGTGATCAAAGACGATGAAATTATATCGAGAACATGTAAAATTTTCCTCGTAAGACTTAAAAAAAAATACTTATTTATCGTCTGTAAATAATAAAAAAAATTATAAAGATTAAATACAAAAAAATAAAAAAACTAAAGAAAAAAAACCATTAAGAAAATAGGAAATATAAATAGAAGAAAAATAAAAGAATTAAGAAGTAAACAAAATTCTCCGTAAAGACTAAAAAATGCAATAGTCATTTATAAATAATAAAATATTTATAAAATTTGATTTTGATTTTGGCTCAAGACATTAAATTATACCGACAACATGTAATATTTTCCCTTTAGGAAGCAAAATAAAAGTAATTATTTATATCAATATTAATGTTTTCCTATAGAGAGTCAAAAGTAAAATAATCATTTATAAATAATAAACATATTTATAAAATTTGATACGTGATGAAATACGATGAAACTATACCAGCAACATGTAATGTTTTTCCGTTAAGACTTAGATGTGAAATAATCATTTTATAATATTATACCGACATCATGTAATGTTATCCCGTTAGGACATAAAAGCAAAATAATCATTTATCGTTTATAAATAATAAAGACATTGATAAAGATTAAATATAAAAAATAAAAAACATTACCGAAAAAAGAAATATAAATATAAGAACAATAAAAAAAATTAAGAAGTAAACAAAATTCCCTGTAGGGACTGAAAAATTAAATAATTATTTATCAATAATAAAATTTTTATAAATTTTATTTTGATATGAGCTCAAAGATAATAAAATTATACTGATAACGTGTAATATTTTTCGTCAAGAAGCAAAATGAAAACAATAATTTATACCGACATATAATATTTTTCCATCGAGAATCAAAGGTAAAATAATCATTTATAAATAATAAAGACATTTATAAATTTGATACGTGATGAAATATGATGAAATTATAGCGACAATATCTAATATTTTCCCGTTAGGACTTAAATATAAAATAATCATTTATGAAATTATACCGGTAACATGTAATGTTACTCTGTTAGGACTTAAAAGCAAAACAATCATTTGTAAATAATAAAGACATCTGTAAATATAAAATTAAAAGAAATAAAATTAACAAGTTAAAAAACTATAGAAATAAAAAAACATTAAGAAAAAAAAACTTAAAGAAAATTTGAAATATAAATATAAGAAATAAAAATTAAGAAGTAAACAAAATTCCAAGTCGGGACTTAAGGAGTAAAATAATCATTTATAAATAATAAAATGTGTATAAAATTTGATTTCGATATGTGCTCAAAGACGATGAAATTATAAAAGGAAATATGAAACATGTAATATTTTCCGTGAGGAATTAAAAGAAAACTAATCATTTACACTTATATGTAATTGTATTTTCCCATCGAGAATGAAAAGTAAAATATTCATTTAAAAGTAATAAAAAGATTTCAAAATTTTGATAGTGATAAAATACGATGAAACTATACAAACAACATGTAATATTTCGCCGTTGAGACTTATATGTAAACTAATCATTAATAAAACTATACCGACAACATGTAATGTTACCCTATTAGGATTTAAAGTGGTAAAATTATACCGACAATATATAATGCTTCCTGTTGGAACGCAAAAGAAACATAATCATTTATATCGACATGTAATGTTTTACCGTATAAAATCAAAAGTAAAATAATTATTTATAAATAATAAAGATATTTATAGATTTTGATATATGATCAAAGACGATGAAAGTATACCGACAACATGTAATGCTTCCCCGTTGGGATTTAAAAGAAAAATAATCATTTATCATTTATAAATAATAATAATTACATTTATAAAGATAAAATTAAAAAATAAAAATTTAAAATCTAAAGAAATAAAAAACATTAAGTAAAAATTAAAAAAAAGGCTTATATACCATTTTGGTCCCTTAACTTATTTTTGAGGTTTAATTTGATACTTAACTATTTTTTGGGCCAACTTAAAAACTTATAGAACCTATTTAGCCCAACTTAAAAACTTAAAAGACTAATTTAGCCAAAAAAGAATTATTTAGCACAACTTAAAAACTTATAAGATTTATTTGGCCCAATTTAAAAACTTATAGCATTTATTTGGCCCAACTTAAAAACTTAAATGACTTATTTGGCCGAAAAAGACTTATTTGGTCTAACTTAAAAACTTATAGTACCTATTTGGGCTAACTTAAAAACTTATAGGACTATTTGGCCCAACTTAAAAACTTAAAGGATTTATTTGGCCCAACTTAAAACTTGTAGTACCAATTTGGCCAAACTTTAAAACTTATAGGACTATTTGGCCCAACTTAAAAACTTAAAGGATTTATTTGGCCTAACTTAAAAACTTAAAGGACTTATTTGGCCAAAAAGGTCTTATTTGACCCAACTTAAAAACTTATAGGACTTATTTGGCCCAACTTAAAAACTTAAATGACTTATGTGGCCGAACATAAAATCTTATAGTACCTATTTGGCCCAACTTAAAAACTTACAGGACCTATTTGGCCCAACTTAAAAACTTAAAAGATTTATTTGACCTAACTTAAAAACTTAAAAGACTTATTTGGCCTAAAAAGACTTATTTGGCCCAAGTAAAAAATTTATAGGACTTATTTGGCCCAACTTAAAAACTTATAGAACCTATTTGATCTAACTTAAAAACTTAAAGAAATTATTTGGCCCAACTTATTTGACTAAAAGAGAGGAAAAGTTAAAGGAATTAAAACCTTAAATGACTTATTTGGTCCAACTTAAAAACTTATAGTAACTTTTTGGCCCAACTTAGAAACTTATAGGACTTATTTGGCCGAAAAGGACTTATTTGACCTAACTTAAAAATTGGCCAAACTTAAAAACTTATAGGATCTATTTGACCTAACTTAAAAACTTAAAGGAATTATTTGGTCCAACTTATTTGACTAAATGAGAGGAAAAGATAAAGGAATAAAAGAAAAAAAAAAGGAGAAAGGGGGAGCCATGAAAGGGCGAGCCGCATTGTTGAAAAAAAGAAGAAGAAGAAAGCAGGGAGGTTGAGGCGCAGGTAGCGGGAACTAAGTTTCCCAAAAGTTGCCACATGGCCAACTCAAGGGGTTTGTTTTCTTAGGATAATAAAAGAATATAAGACACTGAAGTTCAGTGTTGGTTCTCAGAAACTTGGCAAGAAACTTGGTTGCACACTTGAGTAATAGCTTTTGCAGTATATCGTTTCTAGCAACCTTCTTCAATGGAGAGCTTGAGGTATTTATACAGGACCTTGAGGATAATATCGTTGCAGATATTTTCAGCTCCAAATCATTGAGTGAGGTAATTTGAAAAAGCACATCCTTATCTTCCTTTTCAGAGAATATCAGAATAGTACACTTTTTCGTTATTGTACTATCTGTAGGGAAATCGCGCATACAATCAGATAAAACGCAGTGGAAAAATTAAAATTTTCCTTCCAAGGATCCTTGCGAATGATCATGATTCAGGGATTATATGAGTTACCTCTTGTAGCACAGACCCTTGCAGATGAGAACTGGAGATGATCATGAACATTGTACAGCTGACAACGCCTCTACGTAGTCCACACGAACAGCCTTCGAATGGGAGCGGCCACCGTCTACAGTGCTAGCTGACGAACGGAACCGACAGTCACGACGAACACAAGATCTCTCTGTACGGCTAGGGTAAAATTTCGTGAATGGACTTCCACTTTAGTGTTCTATTTATAGAACCACTTAAGACTAACCTAGTGCACTATAGCTTACCGTGTGCTGCATTACTCTTGACTTACGCTGGTGCGTCATAAGAGCACACCAATGAATAAAATGAGTCTTACTCATTTATCTTTAATCTCTCATTAATCTGTTCTTACATGTGTGACCCTGTAGGTTCTCGTAACGTTGGCAATAATATTAAATCACTATTTAATATCATAAACAGAGAGCGGTGTCTAACAACACATCACTGCTACCTAAGTAACGAGAATGCCAATGATTTGACGTAACCTTTTCGTGATAATGATCATGCGTATAATTACCTTTTTTCCCTTATATCTATATTGAACGCAAGGCATAGTATGTGTCACCATTGTATAGTTCAACATTATATTCCTTGATACCCAAGTAGACTTAGTAACAACAAATAAGATCAATATCTCATATTGACTTATTTCAGCATGGCCATGCATTTTACAGTCATACTCTATCAAGGGGCCCACAGATATTACTCCTACTATGGAGGAGGGGAAAATCCCATTTAGGTCACTCATGTCCCTTTGCATGACTCGTGGAGTGCCCAGTTAACTGACTTTATAATTGTCCTGTTACAGACAATGTTTGACAACAATAAAACACTTAACTCCTCATGTAGGGACCATAGTGGTTTCAGGTCAAAGGGTGGCATACACCACTATCACTATGAGAATAACTTATGACACTTACATAACACACTATGTAGTATTCTCATGGCGGGTCAATCTAGTACACAATTACCCTAATGTGTACCTATGCGGTGACTTGATATCTCATATCTATAACCTGTGAGATAAGGTTATCAGTCCACTCACATAGTAGTCTTGATGTATTATTATTGCCCTTAATAATACTCGACTACGTATGTTTAAGAGTAAAGTTCTATAATATCTCACAATCGAGTCGTCCACTCAATGTTCTATTAAAATCGAACTTTTACTCAAGGGCTTTATTACGTTAAAACAAACATAATAATTGAAATGCCTCATATTATAGATAAATAGTATGATACAAATTCTAAGTTCAAATGAAAAACATTGGCCTCTAGGGCTTACACCAACACTATCTGCTTTTCATACAATTGCCTTGTACAAATTTGTCTTATTCCAAATGTGTCACCTTTGATACCTCGTACATCAAATTAAGCGCACAAAATAAAATTCGAATTTCGTTCCTGAAAGCTGAGAGTAAAGAGAATAAACGTGACCATCACGTGATTCATTAAAAGACCGGATGCTCGCTCAAAAACTATACGACGCTCGCAGCAAATGAGTTTACCACGTGTCTTAAGATTACATTACCGGTTGCTCGCTAAGAGTGCATAGAGCAAGACGCCGAAGTAAACCGGATGCAGACACATAAAAATGTATTCATCTTCTTGTGAATTTCTTCTTCTTGCTTGAGTGAGTTATAAACATGAGTGATTTCAATACCTACACACTTCAAGACTTACTAGAAGTTAAATTGTTCTCTTGTAAATACTTTGTTATCATCAAAATTAATGAGGGTCTAAACTTCTCAATCGTTTAGGTTCTAACAAGAAATCCTTCATGCTTGTAATAGTATTGGGAGGATTGTAATTCAGTGGCATTCCAAAACTTTTGAAAATCAGGATCATCTAGATATAGCTCCTTGATAGTCTCAAATCCAACTACTTTTGCCTGTAAAGTGGAAAGTAGAGTATGACCCCTACTGAGAGCATCTGCAATAGCATTTTGAATTCCTGCCTTATGTTTGTGCAAAAATGGATAAGGATGTAGAAACTCACTCCAAGCAGCATGTTTGTGGTTGATCTTTTGTTGAGAATTCAAGTGTTTGAGGGCTTCATGATCTGAATAAAGAATAAAATCCTTATTCAACAGATAGTGACTCCAATGTTACAGAGCGCGAACAATGGCGTAGAACTCCTTGTCACAGGTAGAGTATCTAAGTTTGCCATTATTAAGCTTCTCACTGAAGAAGGCTATGGGGTGGCCTTCTTGACTTAAAACAATACCAATTCCAGTGTTGGTAGCGTCGTAGCTGACTTCGAACACTTGGTCAAAGTTGGGAAGGGCTAACATTGGTGCTTTTGTCAAACGCTTCTTCAGCTCATCAAAACTTTTCTGTGCTGGCTCAGTCCAGTGGAACTTGTCTCCCTTTATGCAATTCGTGAGCAGGGCAGCAACTAAGCTAATGTTCTTGATGAACCATCTGTAAAATGAAGCTAATCCATGGAAACTGCTCATATCATGGATTGATTTTGGACTAGGCCAATTGTTGATTGATTCGACCTTCTGGGGTCAACTTGAATGCTTTCAACTGTGGTGATGTAACCTAGAAAAGTGGCTTCATTGGTCAAGAAGGAACATTTCTTCGGATTGGCATAGAGTTTTTGCTCACGAAGGGCATGTAGCACTTGTCGAAGGTGCTCCAAGTGTTCCTTTTTGCCTTCTTGTAGATCAAGATATCGTCAAAGTAGACGACTACAAATTTGCCAATGAAGGGTCGAAGTACTTGATTCAGTAGGAGCCTAAATATACTCGGGACATTGGACAACTCGGAGGGCATCACAGTCCACTCATAAAGGTCATTTCTAGTTTTAAAGGTTGTCTTCCATTCATCTCCTGGCCTTAGCCTGATCTGATGGTATTCGCCATGAAGGTCAATCATGGAAAAGATAGTGGTACCATACAACTAATCGAGTAAATCATTAAGTCTTGGTATCAAAAACCGATACTTGATGGTAATCTTGTTGACAGCTTGACTATCAACATACATTCTCCAGCTTCAGTCCTTCTTGGGTACTAAGATTGCAGGAATAACACAGGGGCTAATGTTTTCCTGTTCTAATCCCTTCTTCAACAATTCTTCAACTTGACATTGGATTTTAGCATGCTCATGGGGACTCATTATGTAGGCTGGTCGGTTGGGAATGACTGCTCTAGGAATAAAGTCAATTGCATGTTATATGTCTCTCATTGGTGGTAGTGCATGTAGAATTTCTTCGGAACAACACCTGGAAAGTCAATGAGTAACTATTCAATTTCTAATGGAAGAACAGTTTCTTCATTTGATTCGAACAATAGAACAAAGCTCATAGTTTAGACTTCCTCTACAACTACTTTCGACTATTCCTTTGTGACTAAGGACACTAACAACTTGGATTCTATCTTGCCTTCATAAGTTCACTCGGTGGTAGTGGAGTTAACTTGACTTTAACTCCATCTTTGACAAAGGAGTAGGTGTTGGCATAACCGTCATATAAAGCATGATGAAAGTACTGTCAGGGTCTTCCAAGGAGAATGTGACATGCGTCCATCGGAATGACGTCACACCAGACCTTATCTTGATACTTTTGACCGATGGAGAAGGTCACATGGCAATGTTTTGTAACCTTCACTTCACTACCTTTGTCGAGCCACTGTAATTTGTAGGGATGTGGATGATTTTGCGTAGGCATCTCCAATTTCTCCACCATGTAGTTAGACACCACATTTTCACAAATTCCACTGTCAATTATAATCACAAACCTTACCTGCACTGGTATAACAAGTGTGGAAAATATTGTGCCTTAACCAAGGCTCCTCCTTTGTTGACATTGTATGCAGGCTTCGTCTAATCACCAGGGAATCTCCATGATCAGCAATAGTGAGTTCTTCATCATAGACTGGCTCTATCTCCTCTTCTCTTTTAGGCTCTTCTGGAGCCTCTTCCCCGTCAGATACTTCATAAGCTTCTCCTTTGATGACAGTGATGGTTCTCCGAGTTAGACAATTGGAGGCTATATAACCAATACCTTGACATTTGAACATTTGGTGGCCTTAGGTTTGTTTTCTGTAGTGGGTTTAGAAGGAGGTTTACTTGAGGAACTAGGTTGTTCTATTGGTGTTTTGCGTGGATAAGAAGAATTTTCAGTAGAGGAAAAATTTCTGTAGGAAGACTTTTTGGGTAACTGCTTCTCCACTTGCATGGCCAGGCGGATTACATCGTCTAATGACCAATATTGCTGGAGCTGAACGGGATGGGCAATATCTGTGTTTAACCCACCAAGGTAACGAGCTATGGTTTGCTCCTCCCTTTCGTGAATATCGCACTTCATCATAAGCTTCTCAAATTCTCTGGTGTATTCTTCTATAGATAAGTTATTCTAATGAAGATTCTATAATTGAATAAAATTGTCTTGATAATAATGAGAAGGTAAGAACTTTCTCGATAGTTCTCATCACAGCTTCTCCCATGTCTTGATCTCGCTTTTCCCTTCTCGTTCACGTTTCTTCTTAAGATTCTCCCACCAAATGGAAGCATGTTTCTTTAGCTTCACAACAATGATCTTCACTTTCTTCTCTTCTGAGATCTCCTTATACTCAAATACTCTCCCAGCAGTTGAAGCCAATCAACAGACTCATCTGGTTGAAGCTTCCCTTTAAAGTCTGGAATTTCTACTTTGTTGTCGCCATTTCTGAGCGATTGTCATTGTGGACGACGGGTTCTGAATGACTACTGGATTCGTCATTGTTTGATGGCATGTGTTGTTTATCTAACAAAGCTTGCTACGCATTTACACTATCCTGCAATTCTTGAATTTGTCTCTGTAATTCTTCCATTTCAAGGTCATGTGCACGCTGTATTCTAGGAGGCATTTTATTTGTCGGTGAAAATTGTTTGGTATCGGGTTACCGTAATAGAGATTGTAGTCTTGTAAATAGAGCACCCAGTAAGTTCCCAAGAAATAGAGGTGGCGCTAAACACACTTAATAACCAAGTCTTTCCTTAGCCAGATCTTTCCTAGACATGCACTTTTTCACAATTCTACAATTTCTTTTCCAACAATAGGAATAATTCTTTTTTTGATGTAGAAGATTAGACAATGCTACAACCACAGAGCATACTATGAATTTTTTTAGTGAATTGGCACTTTAAAAAAGGTAGTTGTGGCCAAATTACAATTTAGCAGGGGTAAAACTGTATTTTTGGACAACAGGGGTCAAAGTGTCATTTTTGCAAAATATAGAGGCTAAAATGCTATTATGGTAAAGTTCAGGAGCTAAAATTCAATTTGTATAAGTTTTGGGGTAAAAATAGATTTACCAAAATTCAAGGACTATTTTGCAATTTTTGGAAAATTCTACTGACCGAACTGCTTAAAACCTAAGTGGATGAGTTAGCGTTAACTGGACGGTTAACACTGACGTGGCAGATGACGTCAGCTTGTCTTCTACCTTCAAATGGCACGACGGCACATAGGCAACAACGGTGCTTCATCTCCTGGTGTTTTTGGACCTCCTGAGAATGATGGCAGTGTTGGTTTAGCTAAAAAAATGGACCTAGATAGGAGTTTGGACACAGGTCAGTGGTGGTGCATCCAAAAAACTTCACTCAACCTATTTGGTCACTCTTTTTCATTGAAACATATCATTGAGGAAAAGGAACTAGTCTCTCATACCAAAATGGTTTAGAGGCCTAGAGAAAACTCTCTAAAACTCACAAACTCAATTCATTCAAAAGATACTTAATACATGGAGTATATGGTCCTATTTATAGTGATCTTAGGGACCTTGATACAACTAGATATAGATTGTCATCTACTAGAATACAATGGGCAAAAACAAAACAAGTTGCTAGTGGCTAGTGGAGTAGTCAAAGTTAGTGGTTATACAACTTGTAAGAAGATTCAAGAAAGGAAAATAGTCAAAAATAGTGGCTAAGCTTGTTCACATGCATGTATGGCAAGGCAAGTTGGTTGTATCAGTTAGAATTAGAGCTCGTACCAACATAGTCGGGATCTCCTTCTCTATAGTGATGCTTTGCACTCCAATTTGTTTTATAAAAAAAGAAAAAAAAAACAGGAATAATGTTGTAGCAACATTTTTTTTGTTGAAAAATGATATTTGAACACAAATCGTATGGACATCGTATGGGACATCGTATATTCGTACGGTACGGACATGTATGGAATCTGTATAGACTTTTTTTTTTGCTTTTTTTCTTTTTTTTAAATTTTTTTTTTAGATTTTTTTTAACTGGTTAAAAAAATATTTGGCATTAACCAGATAATGAATTGCATTAACCAGATATTTGAATTTGATTAACCAGATAAGAAAAAGTTTCAGGATTTGACATTAACCAAATAATGAATAGCATTAACCAGATATGTGAACTTGATTAACCAGATAAGAAAATGAAATATCCAAAATGTTCAGGATTTGACATTAACCAAATAATGAATAGCATTAACCAAATATTTGAACGTGATTAACTAGATAAGAAAATGGGATGTCCAAAAGTTTCAGGATTTGACATTAACCAGATAATGAATAGTATTAATCAGATATGTGAACGTGATTAACCAGATAAAAAAATTTCTTGAAAAAAAATTTTTAAAAAAATATTTTTGTGAAAAAAAAGGAGTGTCCGTACAGTACGGATATACGGTGTTTGTGTCCCATTTTGTGTTCAATTAACAACGTTTTTTGTTATTGGTTCACACGCTGAAAATTCAATTTAATTATCTCATAAATAGATCACTTAAAGGGGTGTTTACTTTTCAGAAAATGGATTCATAACAATGAGTGTTAGAAAAAATGTGTTGCTAACTTCACAGTTTTGAAGTGTGGTCTGCAATTCGCGTTGCAACACTGTTGTTTGGAGTTTCTCTGTTACTTCAAATGTGGCCACATCAGTCACATGTTCCCTTATTGTCATGCTAAATCTTCATTGATTTTTGAGTTAGAAACTTCATATCTCAGCACAATTAGTCTCCGAGTTATCAGGTTCGCGTGATTCAGGTACCACTAAAAAGGATTGGCGGAAATCAACCACATCCAAGTGGTAACTAGACATTGTTTCAATACCTACAACCCGTGTAATGTTCGCTACAGCAATAGCACTTACCTGCATAATGAGAGAATATCAGTTCTATAACATATTACAATTACAATTATCTTCCAAGCTGTTTAATTAGAGAATATTTATCTTGAAAACGGATTGCTAATTATTTGCTTTGGAGGAATCATCATGGCATTCCGGAGGTAGCATTTTTTTCCAAAGTTCCATTAGTTAGATTTTATCCCAAAACCAATTGGTTTTAAGTGAAGTTGTCCAACATGTATATAAACGCACCCCAAGATTTGAGATAGGCGACGTGGAACTTCCAGCACCGTTGACACATAAAAAGTTGTTTTTCCACAAACAACAATATTCCCATCCCCTTGGTGACTTTAGTCACAAAAAAAAAATTGTACACCATTTTGGCAACTATGATATAAGTTTTGTTAAATATAATATTATAGTTACCTACCTGTGGTACTAAAGATAAAATGAGAACAATGCGAATCATCATCAGGTGGAACAGAACGAAACTCTTGAGTTCTGAATCGTTCTCATCAATGTGTTTATTGATTTTCTGCCAAACAAGATAAAAACTAAATAAAGGATGATATTGAAGACAAAAACATGTGCACAAATGAATCTAAACATCATGAAAATTGACGGGTAAACAGTCATTTTGGTCCCTAAATGTGTGAGGCGCTGTCGTTATAGTCCTTGAATGTATTAAAATTACAAAAACATCCTTAAATGTGTCTTTTGTTAGTCAGTTCGGTTTTCGAATGTGTTTTTTCTTGGTCAGTTTCTTTTGAGGACAATATCTTGTGCAATTATTTTTCTTTGTGAGTGTCACTAAATCCTAATCTCTTTCGAAAATCTATTTGATAAGTTTTGCTTCAAAGCCAATGTTTCAATTCCTTTTTATTTCAATAAGGAATGAAATGATACGGGTTGAATTTTAGTGGATCGTTGCATGACACTAAGGCCACTCTACCACTTATAATAACCGTCGCATGCGTATTTAATTCGTCTGTAAAAGATTTTACTCGTCTCTCAATGCGAATAACACTTCAAGGTGTCTCACAACGCTTCAAATATCTCAATTCCTATTATGTAACTCCGGAAATCTAAGCCAATATACATATGATAATCTTGAGAAATTATGCATACCGCTAGCCAGTCCATCATGAAGTACACACAGACAATCACTGCAACTTCGAGGAAAAAAAGAAACCAAATGCAAACAATATACTGAACAATATCAAGGAACAAGTGGATGCAGAACTTTACAAAGTATATACGTTAGAATTAGGAAGTCTTTGTAAACAAAAATTCATTTTGAAAGGATACTAAGCAGAGAATGGTATTGCTGAAACAGTTGGCAACTGCATAGCCACAAATTGTGCCTAAGCATATAGCAATTCCTATAGCTAGACATGTGTGTATAAACCTGTGTAACAGAAACATAAATTTGTTAGAAGAATCCAGTCAGAAACTACGAGAATACAGAAAACATGGTTAGAATTGTTAGTTAAAAAAATTAATAATTGGGTATAAGATAAAATACATGCACATATATGATGCTTAATAATTTATAGACAAATTTCATAATAATGAGTGTCACAAAACAAAACTCAAACTTACAATGGTCTAGCAATGAATGAAGAATCTGGCATCCCAGTTGTTTCCTCTTGCCATTTTTTCAACAGCCAAAGACAGTAGACAATGATTCCAAGCCCGTAAAGAGTTACCACTGAGTTCATCACTATGCTTAACTTCGCCCAGAGGTGCCTACTGCAATTCCACATCTCCTGTCACAGCTAAAGCAGTGCTTCAAGTGGCGAAGAAATGCTCAAGTTTCTATTTGTGACACAAAAGTGGGTGTTGACCGAAGAGTGCAGAGTTGAATGTTAAGTTAGATGGCACAAAGTGACAAACTGGCAATGTAAATAATAAATGCAACCAACTTTCAACATGTTTTATACTTCATTAAACAGCAAATTCAACTGTTTACATAAATAAATGCAATAATGATTTTATCTATGTTGAGTTAATGCCGATGGACTAAAATCATAGGTTTCACTACTCCATCCTGACCTAATTATAAGCAAAAAAAAAAAGTACATACATTTGGTCCAAATGCATGTACTTTTTTTGCTTATAATTAAGTTCGGAAGGAGTATTTCATTAAGCAAAGCATGATTTTGCACCCAGAAAACCTAATGATGGAATATGGAAGAATATCGGTTACTACTCCCTCCGGACTTAATTATAAGCAAAAAAAAAAAGTACACGCATTTGGTCCAAAATTGGACAAAATGCATGTACTTTTTTTTTCCTTATAATTAAGTCTAGAGGGAGTATTTCATTAAGCAAAACATGATTTTGCACCCAGAAAACCTAATGATGGAATGTGGAAGAATATAAGTTACTTTTTAAAAACATTTTTCTGTTCTTAAAAATTTTAAAAGAACGAATTTTGTTCTTTGTCTATTTAGTGTAACATCCCAATTTTTATGAAAATTATTTTACAGTTCTAACTACTTGAAAATAAATCATAGAGATTGATCACCTCAATGGTTTGTGAAAAGTACGAAGAACTACTCTGTTTTGTTGTGAACAAATTACTGTTTTAGTAATTAATTCAGATTAACAGAAAGTGTAGAGTATACTGTTTTAATATGAATTAATCCTGAAAAATGTGAAAAATTGTCATTTGATTGAAGAAAATTATTTTATTGAATGAGAAATAATTTTCAGGATTTAATAAGTATTTTTAAGTCACAGTTTAAATTTTTGACGTTGAGCTATTTTATTAATTGTTGGTTTTATGTCATATTTAAGGTGACTTTTATTTTAATAATTTTGTATTGATGATTTTATTGTTGAATAAAATTTAGATGACAAGAGAAATTGAAATTAGTGATCCTCACTAATTTACAGTTTTTATTGCTCTGCGAAAATTCTATTGAATTTGCCGTAACTAGGCTATTGGGTGAGTTTCTAACTGAAACATGCTCAAACGTGATCCAAATTTTATAAAATTTGAGATCTTAGCATTTTCCATTATTTAGGATTTATTAAAAAAAATTCTGGAATTTTTGGGCATCAGAAAAATATAGGGTGTTTTTTACGCGCAGAACTGCATTACGGTCGTGTTTAGCTCGTAAATCGAGAAAGCAATATTCATAGAAATACTTCTAATTTTTTTAGGGATATTTTGGTTGATTAATAATTTTTTATTATAGAATAATTTATTAGATTTATTTTTGAAGTTTTTGGTAGAAAAACCCTAATATACGTGTAACGCCGCGCACTCGATTGAGCGAGAACGCGACGAAACGAGATATCTTGATATTTTGGTTGAGGGGCGATGCATCCAACATCTAGGGGAGATGAATCCAAGCTTTAGAAGCTTCCTTGCCAGGTGTTAGAGTTAGATTGGAGGTTTTGTATTTGTAGTTAGTTAATATAGTTACTTTGTAACTAGTTTAGTTAATTCCTAACTAAATGAACAAATTCCTTCCATCCTTGTCCCAAAATTTTCGTGGCTCCTTCTTCGTTTGGCTGCCCCATTTCAGTTTCTTCCATTCATGACTTGGAGAGGAAAAAAAATTAGTGAGAGAAAGCTTTGATTTCTTGAAAGAAGTTAGTGATTAAGGCTTCTAATCTTAATCCTTTCTTCTTCTTCCTTGATCTATCATCACCATCCTTGTGGGTAAGATTTATAACTCACTTTCCTTTTCTCCATGGCTGCCATGGATGAGCTTTTGTGGTTTTAGTGTTATTTTCTTTGATTAATTAATTAGATCTTGATGTTTAAGCTTAATACCTCCTAGATCTCCCATTACCTTCTTGATTAAATGGGTTTTGTGGATTTTAAAATTGTGGAACCCTAACATTTTGGGGAGGCCGAATCTTAGGGGCTGTTTATGGGTTATTTTTGGTTGATTTAATTGTTTAGAAGGTGGATCTTGGAAGAATTAATGATTTAGAGGTTGGATCTAGCCATAAGCATGCATAATCATGAAGTTGTTAAATCAAAACTTTTTTTGCTTTTACTTTCTTAAAACAACCACTTATTTGGGTTTGATTAAGTTTTATGAACATGATTTGGTTTCTTAAAAGTGGTTAAGATAGTAGATGTTGGCTTATATATATTTAGTACCTAAACTAGTTTGCATGATTTAGTCATAAAAATGAAGTTTATGGATCAAAATCTTATCTTGCTTTTGTGATGTCAAAACCGTGACTTAGGGGATAGTTTTTGATGATGTTTTAATTTGTTTTAAAAGTGTGTTTAGTTTTGAAGAAGTTAGTTTTTGATTAGGACTTTAAATCTATAAGGATTTGCAAGTTTAAAGCTTTGAAAAATTGTTTGAAACAACATAAATTTGGGGCTGTTTTGGGACCTTAAAAACAGTGACTTATAAGCATGATTTGAGTGAGTTTCAACTTGTTTTTAATTGTATTAAAGTGGTAAAGAAGTTTGATTTTGGTAAGATGATTGGATGTACCAAATTTTGTATGATTTAGGAGTTAAAGATTTGAAAAATTGGAATTGTTTTTGAACCCTAGAAACTGTGGCCTCTAAGGGAGTTTTGTAACTTGTTCTTGACTTGTTTTATGCTTAAAAATAGTTGTAAAAGTGGTTGATGGTTTGATTTAGCAAAGATTTTCAAAGAAGCATGATTTTGGGAAAAGATTTGGGTTATGTTTCAAGAATTGTTTTGAACTTGTAATGAAGTTGTTTCTAAAATTTTGTGACATGTTTTAGTGTTTTAAAAAGTGATTCAAAGTTGGCAAAACACTATTTATTTGGTAAAAACACTATTCCAATTGGTAAATTTTGGTTTAGGTATTTTCTAGGTGTGTAGAGTTAGTAAAATTTTGAAAACTTGCATAACTTGAACTTGTATCATGTTATGTGACTAGATAGAACCAATTAGGGATTAATTCGAGTAATTCCTAGGCTTTAGGAAGTCCTAAGCCGTGGCTGCCCTAAGGGCTTTAGAGTTGAGTTTTGGTTCTAATTGATTGAAACTTGTGTTGTTAAGGTTCGTGCGCGGAACAACTTGGCGATAGTTTCGAATTACCTTGCTTGGATTGTTAAAGCGCCCAAGGTAAGGGAAATTCTTATATAATGAGTTTGGACTTTTCGCCTTGTGTGTTGGTTGGTTTGATGTTTGGTTAAATTGTGTGGTAGTACTTGTAGTATTACTATGTGTTGTTGAGATGTTGTAGCATGAATTATTGTGTATTGATTTGGCCCTGTGTTGTAAGACTGAATAGTATTGTGTGACTTAAATCATGTTTGATTGATTTGATTGGACTTGAAATTGGGAAAAGTATATAGCAGGTTGTAGCCTACTGAAATATTATGTGTTGTATGAAATGTTGTAGCATGTTCTTGGCCCTGCGTGGTATTATGAATTGTATTGTTTTCCTTGAATCATGTTGGATTCAATTAGGACTTGGTATTGATTTAGAATATGAAAACTATTATTGATTAGTTAAAACATTACTCGGGCGCTCCCTACGGTGAGCATGCCATATTGATGAATTTGTTTGGATGCATATTGACCATTGAACATCGACACTCGGAGCGTTTGATTGGTCTTAAAGACTACAAAAGACGAGTTGACACTGCATTGCCTAATGTGTGGCAAGCCTAAATTGAGACAAGCCTAATATGTGGCTATCTTGTTCGGATATTGCGAAATAAATCCCTCGTCATACTGCTGACTTATTAAGGCTGCAGGTGTATACACAAACTAGTCATACTGCATTGACATGCACAGCTAACCACATTTATGATATGTGATGACTTGATCGTTGATCTGTTGATAGAATTGTTGTTCACATGCAATTGTTGGATATTGTGGTGACTTGATTGTTGATCTATTGGTTGATTTGTTTGCTCACATGCAATTATTTGATATTGTGGTGACTTGATTGTTGATCTGCTGGTTGAGTTGTCTGCTCACATGCAATGCTTGATATACCATGATGATGCATGCGGTCTATTAAGTATGTATATGTATAAAAAAGCATGTTATTGTATTATATATGTATACATTATTTGCATGCGACATAGCCTATGATAAACTCGTGGACAAAGAATTTACCCTTGCACTATTGTTAGATTGGATATCCCTATGGATGTCACTTCCAGATGGAGCTCCATAGCTGCTGCAGTTTCGTCTTTCTAAGAGCGTTGAAGATCGAACCAGTGGGGGAAGATTCCTCTGAATGTTTCATGTTTTAATCTTGCTGAACTGTTTCTCAGTAAGAGTTATAGTTGTTGGCTAGCTTAGCTTAGGATTTTGTCTTTGTTGTTTTGTAATTATTCTATTTCAGAAAACCTCGCCTTAGTGCAAAATGATTATGTTATGTTTTATGTTATAACAAGTATTGATTGTGATGTGTTATACTTTGATATTTGTAAAAAACTGATTTTGCATTATTTATAAAATTGTAGTACTCTTTATGTCTTATTTTTAGGAAAAAAAAAATTACTCCTATTTTTCATTGCAAAAGACAGAAGAGTACTCTTTGTTGAAAGCATATAAGCATTAAATGTTTTCAGCATTAGATTGGGTTGCACAGTAGCATTCCGAAAACGGGATGTTACATTTAGTATTTTCAAAAACAGAAAAATTGTTTTTAAAAAGTATATCAAACAAACCCCAACTACTTAAGTTACTAATTCATCTATTCATTTGCGGCTGCCGAAGACCCACAGGCCACAACTTCGTTCGTCCTTGATAGCTTTTAGGCTGGCGCTAACCACACCCCCTTATTCCTATTAACACCCCTTGTCAGAAATTAAACACATAAATTGACTAAAATACCCACAAACCCAATTCTAATTTTCAAAATACATCAACCCCATCTCTCTCCCTCATTCACGGTCTTCTTCTTCACCCCATCTCTCTTCCTCTCTTGAATCAAATGGAATTTAAGATTAATAACAAAACAAATCCTCTCGAGAAATAAATATACATAATTCATGAAATGCAAGTAAAAAAAAAAGAGGAATAGTTGAGCTTGAATCTGAGGCAATCCGCTCATAGCCATTTTTGTTCAGTGCTAACGTTACTGATACGGTAGAGAGAAAGTTGTTACAGCATCCGAGAAGGACGTCATCTTAGCCAAAACTGTTGCTCTGTTCTTCTCTTCTTTTCTCTTCTCTTCTATGCTTTTTTACTTACGTGAATTAAAATCACGTAAGGGTACGTGATTTGAGTTCACGTAGCATCAAAATATTGGTTTTCACTTACGTGAATTAAAATCACGTCAGGGTGCGTGATTTGAGATCACGCAGCACCCAAAAAATTGGTTTTTACTTACGTGAATTAAAATCACGTAGCACCCAAAAAATTGGTTTTTACCTACGTGAATTAAAATCACGTAAAGGTACCTGATTTAAGATCACGTAGCACACAAAAAATTAGTTTTAACTTACGTGAATTAAAATCACGTAAGAGTATGTGAACTTAAATCACGTATTCCCCCTTTCCCAAAAAATCTGATTGAGTGGATCTTTTTTGTATTCAACAATCACTGCTTTTATACGATTTTCTATTTGACAAGTTAATCCTTTCCAACCATTTATAAAATGCAAGCAGGATTTGTTCATTCGGTTGGATTTGGGTATTTTTCATCTCTTGGATTTGTCTTTGTTTGACATCCTCAAAATTGCCTTGCTTTAAATTTAAAGTTTATTGCCTATGTCCACTGCCAAATAGAAAACTATTTTACTGCTACTCAATGTATCTCAAATCACGTATACCCTCTTCATCAGCAACACATCATTTTTTTTCAGACAATAAATCTGGCGAGTGAGAGAGAGGGGGGTTAAATATAAGTTAAAGGTATTTTTGGTATTTTGAAAAATTAAAGTGTGTCAAAGGGTGTTAATAGGAATAAAGGGGGTGTGGTTAGCGCCAGCCTAGGTTTAATGGGTTCTTTCTACTATTGCCACTTTTCAAAGGATAAGGAAGGAATAGTGGGCCGATGTGCAATTTTTTGTTACCTCTACATACCGGATATAACAGGTTATTTCAGCTGGTGCATCAGTGGACTACATTCAAAATAGTCCACCAGATAACTACCCTAAAAACAAACTATCGTTTTCAGAGAGAGAGAGAGAGAGAGAAAAAGAGGCAAAAGGCATTAATTATTAATTATGAGAGCAAAAAGTTTCTCTTCCTCCGTCACCATTCAGCAACAAAACTTCCCGAAGTCAACACTCCACAGCCACTCTGCTTCTTGATCGCATTCCACAACACAGCAGCATCTGCCTCTCACCTCAAAACTCATGGCGTCTCTCCGATTCCTCCCGCCACCCATATCACAAAACCCACCTTCTTCATCTTCCTCCGAGTTAGTCGACCACCGCGTTTCCTATCCGCGACACGGCCTCCGTTTCCATCTGCAAAAAACGAGTGCTCTGAGAAATTCCGACCAATCCGGAGGCTTAGTTGGTTAGTTACTTTTCTCATGAAGAAAAACGATGTCGTTGGACTTGTTCTTGTGTGAACTGATATTCACACGATACTTCAAATTGACAACATCATCTTATGCTAATTAATGATTGTTAATTCCGGAAAACTTATGTTGTGCTCTGCTCTGCCCTGTCATTGCAGGTTCTAAAACTGAAGTATCTGATGTTGTTCCCCTTTTGTCTTGCTCTCAGGTCTAACATTTCTTTTCACTTCCACTTTAATTTTGGTTTCGCGCAGGACATTTCGCAAACACTTTCCATACTTATAATACTAAACTTTATATTTTTTTTACTTATATATTACAGTAATTAAATAAAGAATAATTTTTTTTATTACTACTATATAGATATTGATTCAAGTAAACATTTTAGTTACAATAATAACTTTCTTAAGATTTGTGTTTTAAATTTTATTTTATTGTCATGCATTGTGATATCATGTTTATTTTTTTTATATATTTCTGCATCCATTTCGAATTGCGTTGTGTATCTAAATCACCAGTATATAAACCACTGGAATTTGTGTTATCTATCGATGAGTAGTGTATTGAAAATTATTACTTTTTTAACTCCTTTTTTTTGCATGTATAAGACTTATGAAAGGCTGAGAACATTCAGAGAAAAGGTAAAGGGAAAGCAACAATTCCTGGCCATGTATTCTAGTGTTTTTGGTGGGATAACAACTGACCCTGCAGCTATGGTTATTCCTATGGATGACCACATGGTCCATAGGGGACACGGTGTCTTTGACACTGCAGCAATAATGGACGGGTTAGTCATTTCCACTTCATATTCAAAACTAGTCTTTCAACCTGGATTAAACATCGGAACTTCACTTGCATAATATTTCAAGGTTAAAAGCAGTACCTTCCAATTTTATACATTGATTCAATATAATGAGTTTTCTTAGTGCGTAAACAGATTTCCTACTGTCAGCAGTGACTGCACTCAGTGATCTCGACTATTGCTTGAGATCCGACAGTTGAGATTCCGAGTTTTCGATTTGCAAAAGTCACGATATCCGTCCGATCGCTGTTCAATGATTTAGATCAATTGACTCAAACTGCCGTGAGGGTAGGAAATCCTGACTATAGGGAATCCCACAGTCCCTTCCCTATTTGCCTTTAGTTGGTTCTAAATATGTGAAGCATAGAAAAATGATGAATCCTATTTAGCACAAAATGACCTTTGCATAAGCACTTTACGTTTTCAAGCTAGTAAAACCATGCACTCTCCTTTGTGCACATTCCCCCCTCTAAATAGGACAAAGAATAAATAGTATAAGGTTGTGAAGTATGATTGTTAATTATGTACTAAAGTTGTCTCAACTATTCCTATATCCTATTTTCTATTTTCCAATGCTGTCAAATGATGTATTTTGTGCATTATAGATACCTCTACGAGCTAGATCAACACCTTGATCGCTTTTTAAGGTCAGCATCCAGGTCTAAAATAGATCCTCCATTTGATCGCGAAAGCATAAGAAGAATTCTAATACAAACTGTGAGTGCTTCAAAATGTAGAAAAGGGTCACTAAGATATTGGCTATCAGCAGGCCCTGGTGATTTTCAGCTCTCTCCCTCTGGCTGCCACCAGTCATCTCTTTATGCAATTGTAATACAAGACCTATCACTGGCACCACTTGAATCAATAGGTGTTAAAGTCATTACTTCATCAATTCCCATAAAACATCCCCACTTTGCAATCACTAAGAGTGTTAACTACCTTCCAAATGTGCTCTCAAAGATGGAGGCAGAAGAAGCCGGTGCTTTTGCAGGCATTTGGCTTGATGATGAAGGTTTTGTTGCTGAAGGGCCTAATATGAATGTGGCTTTTGTTACTAAAGAGAAGGAACTTGTAATGCCTCACTTTGACAAAATTCTAAGTGGGTGTACTGCTAAGAGAGTTTTAACACTTGCTGAGTGTTTGTTGAGGAAGGGTAAGCTTCAGGGGATAAGGATGAAAAATGTGACCGTCGAGGAAGGGAAGAAAGCAGATGAAATGATGCTTATTGGCAGTGGAGTTCTTGTTTGCCCTGTGGTGCAGTGGGATGAGCAGGTTATTGGAGATGGTGAGTAATTTCACTTCTTTCTTTCTGCAATGCATCATATAATTTAGGGTTAAGTAAAATGGTTTCTCTAGTTTAGAGTATATGCATTTTGCTCCCTTAATTCTTTTTCGAGTCAGTTAAATCCCTCTGTTTTAAACATTAAGCAATTTGGTCCTGCCATCAATTTAAATTGTCATTTTTTATCCAAATAATTTTGAGTTCACGATGGATTTAGGATATTAAATAATTTTAAAAATTTAGAAATTAATCTATAGGGTGTGAAATTGGAGTTTGAAAAGTGTAAAGTTGGGGATTTTTTATTTGAGTGAAATTTGATAATGCGTTGGTGAGTTTTGAGTGTAAGAATGTTTAAAATAGTTTAATTGATTCAATTTGTAAAGATTTTGTGCAGAAAGTGAGAACTTTAGAGTTTTATTTAAAGTAAAAAGTGATAGACACTTAATTATAATAATTAAAATAAGAGACGAAATTTACTCAAAAGTTTATTGAGAGACTAAAATCACAAGTTAATCATAATAGCGGGAATAAAAATATAATTAGATCTATGATTTAATATATGCACTAAAGTAGATTCTAAGCATTTCAGTTTCTTGAGAATTGATATAGGTGTTTTTAAGGATTGAGTTGACTGAATTGAAAGACACTTCTTACAGGAGCTTAGATGGATGTATTCTTTTTGTGGCTTGTTGTTGTGTTTCTTAAAATTGCAGCCAAAATCATATGCTTTCATGTTAGTATCTTGTGAACAGACATGTTTTCATTTTACTGCTGGTTTGTTTAGCTGTTGATAATAATTGTAAATAATAGGATTCTGCTTTTTTATATCAGTAAATTAGTAATAAAATTAGCTCCATTTGCTTGGTCTTTTAAGATGCAATATTGTAATCATTAACAGATATGATGTTACTTGTTTCTATGAATTGATTACTTTCATTTTGCATATCTGGTAGGTATATAAGGCCTTTTATCATTCATGGGCTCTCATGATTTATAGTTTGATTGGGACATTAGGCATGTCATCTTCTAATCATTAGCAGATTGAATGTTCTTTACTTTTTTACCTTTTTCATGAGCTGATTGATTTGGTTATGCATTACTTGTAGGCAAAGAAGGCCATATAACACAGACTCTCTTAAATCTAATTGTTGAGGACATGAAATCAGGCCCCCCTACTGTTCGTACACCTGTTCCGTATTGACCCAACTTCACTTCCTTCCCAATATTTGATGATGAGCATTCACAAATAGTTGTGGTCCTCAAGGTTCCTACACCTGCAGTGATACCTAGTAAATTTATTGCTCGTTGGTTTGTAAAGCATGGAATGTTATAGATTGAAAAATATTTTCGGTTTTATTAATAATTTTTTTTTTTAATGGAAGAAGAGAAGAGGCAGAACCGCGCCCGGACCATCACACAAAACTTTGAACACCGTCATATAGGCCAAGACACTCGGTAGAAATTGGGTAGGAGCTACATGCAAGTGCTGTAGGGCTCTTATTTCAAAATTGGTAAAAGGAAGCAGCATTCCCAAGTGTGTCAAACAAACATCAGAAAGGACGAGAAGAGTCGCCCTTCTCGCAAACCCTTGTGTCAGAATTTGGAACTGATTATAACAAGTATTCATTACAACTATTTCGTTGGAGCAACTCAATGGCTGCACGGAGTAAAGATTCTGTATCTTTAGTGAATCGAGTAGGAATGCTCAACACTTCCCAATCCAGCCAAGAGTAAAATTTCATGTGAGGGAGATTCTCAGCCGAGAAGAACGAGATCTAGGATCCATGTCAGGATTGTTTTCGCCTGAAGCCATCAAGAGAGGATCAAAGCACGAGCCAACAACGACAGAAGAGCCTAACAGAGTTTTAGCCATGGTTGAAACACTGCCCGCTGAAATATCTTCATAGCTAATCCCAAGTGATCCCTTTGCATTTCCCTTCCATTGATAAAAAAAGAGCAGAAATAGTCCACGAGAGAAGGAGGCAACGAGCATTAGGGTTTACAAGGGAGAACAACTTTCCCTCGTACGACCAGTGGGCTCAAAAAGATATTGGAGAATTCTGTAGAATCTCCAAACAGCCATCATCAATAAATATCATTGTCGTCGCTCCATTGGTGAAGATACACTATTCTAGGGAAAACCACAAATTCAAAAAGAAGAAGGAAAAAGAAATTACATAAAACCTGAAGAGGAGAGAGGGATGACAACGATGTTAAAAGATCTCATGTAAATAAGACCACGCAGGGTAGAAGATGAAAGAAGCGAATAAGGGGGAAGTAGAAAAAGGGAAAAGGGAACAACCTTTTAATGAAAACCTTAAGCCCCATGATGGCATGATGAGAAACCTCCCAGTTCACAAGAAATATCGGGGAAGCCAAATGATAATGTGTTTCATCAATCGCCATGATTTCCAGATATCAAAGAAGACTAAAATACGTCTTTAAACTTATGGTCTCTTTGGGAGAGAAGAAAGAAAATAGAAGAAAAGAATTTTTTTTGTAAAGTGTGAAAAAGATGTATTGATAAATATGACAGACCAAATAATAGTATAAATCCTATTACAATGCATGTCAAAAACAACCCTAAAATATGTTATAATCATCATAAAAGATGTTACATTGAAGGAAATACAAAAGCACAATAACCTATACTAACTTGGATCTCGGGTAACGATAGACACAACCGAGATCTTGCAAAACCAAGAAATCTTCCCTACGGTTATGTTTGGGAGAGGGGAAAGTAAGTAGAGAGGATGAATTTTTTTTTTTTATAAAGCGTGAAATATATGCATGGATAAATGTGATAGACCATAATAATGTGACACATCATCAATTTTACACTTTAACCAATAAACTTTCTTTCCCCCACTTTCTTACATACCAAACATAGCATACGCCAAACAGGAAGAGTGACCCTATTGGTATTAGACAAATACATCCACATAAATCGTCTTGACAACGACCTTTGAGGGAGGGGTAGCCAATGACGCATCAACCATGGGACCTTTTTCTCGCCACGATGACTCGTTCCCATAGGCTTCTCACTCTGGCCGTTCTGGCCTCTTTTGTTGGCCTACGAGCCCTTCAACAAGAAGGGGCGTATAACGATCGGTCTTGCGACATGGATACTTGTCATTGTGTCTATTGCCATAGCCTCTAGGAGTAGAAGACCTCCAAAGAAGACAACATGAAACACGAACTAACGAAGCGCGAGGGGGTAGCTGGAGTGGATAGGTTCAGGGGAAAAAGGCGATGGAGTCCATGTAGGTGGAAAAGGGATATCAAAATGACCTCATATTTCGTCTGGTATGCGACTACCTAGGAGAGCGAACCACCCCAACATGATCCCTCCACACTCAGCCTGCTTATGAAGGAAGATCCCCTCTCAAAGACCCGACAAAGATGCCTTGTCCACATCCAAATGTCGACTTGGTTGTCTGCTCCTATCACAATAACATCTTACTTTTAGGTCACTTCTTTGGACGCACAGATAAGGCTAAAGGAGACTCTGAAAGAGGGAACGATGTGAAGAAAGAAGTAAATTCCACCCTCCTGGATAGAAATAGAAAAAGTAAGAAGTAGGTCGTAATCTCTTCCTATCTTTGAACAGTAGGAGAACCTTTAATGTTCAAGAAAAGAAACATTAGGTTTACAGGGCATTTAACCAAACAAAAGGTTACACAAGTGACATGAGTAAAGAGAAGAAGAGAAGCCGAATAAACAAAGAAAAAAAATCCTCTCACTATTTATAGGGAGAAGAGAGGGGAAAACACCTAGGGAAAGAAACATCAACCGCCCAAGAGGAGTAAAAACTCCGCTAAAAGATCGCAAGAAGGGCTAATAGAAAGAAGTTTGTAATATGAGTAACCATCAAAGCAATAAAGGTGTGTACAGGAAGATCAACATAACAATTCTCTAAGAATGGATGATGGTCGCTACTGTTATGGAGATACGTCCTAAGCCCAATCCATTCGCTAAAATGGTATCATAAGGGTTTAACCAAGATCATTCCAAGAAAGGAAATAGGTGCAAAAACGAGGGAGAAATAGTCACACCTCCCAAATCAAGGGTTCTAGAACCATCCTCAATTAGAATTCCCTTTCACAATTTTAACAAACTATTAGGGAATATCCTCACCTGACTAGGTTGTGACATAGACACCTACAAACGATAAATATTTTATACCTCATAATGAATGGTACTTCACCAATTTCCCTAAAATATTTTTACCTTGCCTTAACCTCCTCTGAATTGAGTGTTGAAGTGTCTTTACAGGTGCCCTCTCCTCTCGACTCATCATCATCTGATGTGTCATTGCCATCACCACTGATTAGAAGTCTATCCTACCTCATTCTCAACAGCATCCAACTGATTAATCGACCTCAACACAAATAAAAGTGTAATAATACCTTCATTTTTCCCATAGCCATGTTAACAAATACTTCGCAAGTTACCTCAACATCATATTCACTATTTGTGTCCTCTAACCACGTAAGCAACATGTTACCATCACATCCCATTAATAGTCATGTTGGCATCTCTGTTAAATATTGGATGTCAAGTTAACGAATGGACCAAAATTGCATAATTGGAAAATACAAGGATAAAATCAAACAATTAGAAGTATGAGGACCAAAATCATCCAAGCATTAAACTAAGGGGACTAAAAATACAATTAAACCAAAATAATATTGGTTACGTAGAGAAAAAATATATTTTATGTAGGTGTAAATCTTTTAACATGCATTTGCAAAATATATTTTATTTAAACTATTTTATATATTATTTTATTAATATATTAGTAAATTTATGTATTAATAACATATATAAATATATTAAATAAAATAAATATATATTAGATGGTACATTGATAAATTAGCTTATATATAATAACTAGACTTTTGACCCCTGCGATGCACAAATTAAGTAAATTAAGTGTGGAGTAATATTTTATATTATGTCAAATTTTTTTTATATTTAACACATAAAAAATAACAAAAAAGTAAAGTAATAAATTATTATTTTTATTATAATTGAAACATAAAATATAGAAAAATTAAAACTTTTTCAAATATTTAACAATTGCAAATTTTTTGTAAAAAAAAAACAATTGCAAATTAATAGTTAAATTGTTGGTTATTTCATTTTTTTGAGATATGTTTATAAAAAATAAATAATATTTAATAAAATGGATAGCATTTGCTGCATACATATACACTAAAAAGTTAATAATGGTTATTACGTACATGTACCCGTGTCTAGTGGTATGTACCCGTATCTAAAATTTATAAGGCATGAGTTCAGTTCAAACCATGAGAGTGCACTTTCTTTTAATGTTTAATTATACTTTTGGTCTCATAAGTATTGTAATTGTGTGATTTTAGTCTCTCATGTTTCAATTACACGAATTAGGTCCTCTAAGTCAATTGTGTGATTTTGGTTCTCCCAGGTTCAAATTACGTGAATTAGGTTCTCCAAGTACCGAGCTTATGCAATTTTAGTCCCTCCGTCCAATTATGCTTTTAAATTTTTATTTTATTTTTAAGCCAATTCAGATGACAATTTATTTTATTTTTAATTGGATGCAATTTCTGTTGGTCTCTCAAGTATCACAAATGTGCAATTTGGCTTAATCATATCCATGTCAACATATCTCCCTCATGTACAATGTATCAACGAAAAGGGCCACATAAGAACCACATAAGTATTTTCTATTACCTAATGGATAGAAGAGTGATAAAGGGACTTAACTATAAATGAAGGAAAAGTTGAGGGACACAATAGGCGATGCCAGAACCTGTGTGTTATGGACCAAGTTGCGCTCGTGTTGTTTTTACGGATCTTCCTTAAATTGGTTATCTGAATTGGCCAATGGGATTTCCATCGGGATTTTGAAAGGTGTGAAATTTAAAACAAACACACCCTAGAATGACTTCCTAATCGATTAAGACGTCTCTGGAATTCTTACCAAGCTTAGCAAACATCCTCTAATCGATTAAAAAGTGCTCTTAATCGATTAAAGTAGTGCAGAATTGCCCTAATCTCATTCTAAAGGTTCTAATATTGTTCCAATCATCCCTCGATACCTAAAAATCTAGGATTACGAAAACGTGGGGTGTTACAAGAGCCGGCTCATAAGGGAGAACATAAACAAGTTCGTGCACAACTATGGGATTTGTATCCAAGTAGACTTCGTACCGCTATGGTCCTTAGAGACAGTGTTGTTCAAGGCCATCGAGTTTATTGACGGTGAGAAGACCACAATCATGTTGTTCTCGATGATATTTTGCCACCTCTGTCCTATTGTTGCCACAAGGCAACACCTAGTCGGAGTAGCCAACTGCCATAGTGTCGGTTGGAGGCAGAAGGAGGGAGAGGGGGAAGAGAAAAAAGAGGAAGAAGAAAAAAATATTTAATATGAAGAGTATGTCATAAGATTTAATAGAGCTACTTGATGCAACAAATCTTAGTCATGATTCACCATGAATCACTTCATCGCTGGTTCACCTTAGACATCACCATTAAAGTGGATGGTAATGATTTTACCAACGTGATATGCAAAGCATTTTGGAAGTTTGGGTGATTAGGATCACACGAATTTGATCCAAATCCAGGATCACACAAAGACACAAATTGTAATGCAATTATATCAAGTGGGTTAGTCAGGCTGGCGTATACAACTCGAATTTGGATTCTCTACCGTCACAAATTTCACGCATTTAAACAATCAAGACTCTGATTTTAAGCTCGATAAATCAACTATAAAAGCAAATTCGATCGGAGTTATCAGATCTTAACGGCTCCGAACCATGGATTGTGTGAATGCATAAAATATGTGGATGAAGGTAATTCGGATTCACACAACATCAGGTCTAGTCATCTAGGGTCGTTGATCTTAAAGTGGTCTTTAAAAGCAACGGCATCAGGTGCTAATCATACCTCAATCGACACGTGGCATGTTGGTATCACAATTGTTGTTTCCTCGCTTCAAAGTTCCAATTTTAACCCCAACCTTTCCTCAACGGAATCACCAAACCATAGCAATCCTCGTCCGCGGAATAAACAGGGAAAGAGAAAAAAAAAATAATTAAAAAGTCGCCGGAATTGTTCTCCGATCTCGCCGGTGGTTCGGTGTAAGGTCATCGGAGAATAGCCATAGCCGATCCTATTCCGTTTCGAATCATCGTCGTCGGTGACCGGAGATGGTGAATTCGATGGTTGAACGCGCCACGAGCGACATGCTCATCGGTCCCGATTGGGCCATGAACATCGAGATCTGTGACATGCTCAATCATGACCCTGGGTACGCGTGCCTATTTCATTTTAAATTTAAACGCATCGTTTTCTTCTTAGCGAATCTTCTTTTTTCGCGTTCCTTGTTCTCTCGTTTTTTATTTTTTCAATTTTTCTTTGGTTTGATCCATTTTTTTCGCCTTTTTTTGGATCAAAATTGCGAACAAAAAATTTAGGCCGAAAATTGTGTTTTTTCGATTGACGCGTGAGCTAAATTATAGACTGGAATGGAGCAACAAAATCTCTGAATAACTTCATTTATAAGCTAGTTGTAACCGTTAGTTCCATGTAGTAATAGTACCAAAATTCTGGTATTGAGTGATTTTGTTCAATATATCTTTTGCGAAACTTTTTGAATTGATGAATTTGTAGATAGGTAGCTACTTTGGGTTCTGCTAACTTGTTTGTGACTCACTTATGCACATAAGCTGTGTGATATTAACTTGCTGGGTAATCTTCTATATGAAATTATATGATTTATAAACCCTTTGCAATATTTGTGCCCGTTCCAAACTTTGGGTCTTGCATATTGAAACTGGAATTGGCATTGGAATACGTACATTTCTAATTCTAACTCTAACTTTTTTGATGTTTATTCTGAGCAATTTCTATGTTATGGTAACGGGAAAACGGGGTGATGTCTCTGAATATATACATCTTTGGTGTTTATACAGTCTTGAACTGTGATTGTTTTTTGGGGGGACAGAAGTGTATGACTGGAATTTGAATATTTGATGTATAATGTTTGAGTTTTGCATTTGATTTATATTTTCCATGTATTGAGAATCAGTTTGGTTATGATTATCAGGCAAGCAAAGGATGTTGTTAAAGGTATAAAGAAGCGGATTGGAAGTAAGAATTCGAAAGTTCAACTTCTTGCACTAACTGTAAGCAAAAGAGCAGTTTAGTACAATTTAATCATTTATTTATTTTTAAACTCCGATGTTAACATTGTTCAAGATGCATTTGGATTTATACATCTTTGCCTCATTTTTATTTTATTTTTTATCAGAGCATCGTTGCTTCAGTTGTTTTTTAAATTCTTTTTTGACCTCCTAAACTTTACACAATTGATTGATTTCTGAATTTTTCATTCTTGAATGATAATGATGTTTGTTGCAGTAAATTTTATGAATACTTTTAGGGTGCTTTTCTTTCCTTTTCATCAGCAAAAAAAGACAGGTAGGTACTTTTGTTTTCACATAAAAAACTAGTTCGTTATAGATAAAAAAGGAGAATAAAACTTGGGGGGAAGATAATATATTCTCTAAAGTAAAAAAGCAAAAGATAACAGAGATAAAGAGGCTAAATATTGCAATAAAATTTTTATTCTCTCTGCTTGTCTGAAATGGATATTTGGTTTTAAACTACAGGGAGAAGATAATGACCTAATATTCTCGCCTTGGATGGTTTGAATTTTTGTGGAGAAGACCTATCGAAGCCTCAAAAAATAGATTAGATCATATAGAGGGTAGTCAAATAGTTTGAGATAGAGAGAAACCTACAAAATTTGTAGGGGAAACCATCATAAAGATTTAGATTTAAATGATTTGTCACTAGACATGATTTACCATAAGAAATTATGGCATTTTTTGATACATGTAGCCAATTTCACCTAGTAAGAAAAGGTTTTTGTTGTTGTTGAGCAGTGAATGACTATAAACATAATTCTGCTGCCCGACAAGTGTAAGGTAAAATAGACGCCCCCAAATGATAATATGGGCATTTAATTCCAACCAAATGCATCATCAGAGGATAGAAATTTTACTGTAGTGTTTTATAATTTGTGAAACCTTACAGATTGAGCAAAAATCTACTAGTCTTAGTCATTAATCAATAGATGAGCTTTTTAAATGCAGAAGTTAATAACAGTTGTTGCGAAAAACTACAAAGCTGTGTAGCTCTTGTTTAGAAAGGTTAAAAAGAAGGTGAAGAAAAAAGGGTAGAGTGTCGGGATTGGAAATGTACATAATAATCATATAAAGAAAGTGTTCCATTCCAAACCCCCAAATTTTTTTTGGGGGGCGGGGGGTTGGGGGCGTATGAAAGTTTAGAGGCTTGAATGGAAGTAAGTGGTTTGAGTCACCTTCCTTAATCATTCCACTGTAATATTTGATAAACCTCCCTAAAAAACTCTTGAATTCTTTACCGTGATATTCCATTAATGACCTTACCACTCCATCTATCAAAACATAGCCTTAAAATTTCATAATGTCAGCCAGTCACTGTTTGTTCAAATGGGCTTCATCAGAAGCCTGTCATTATGATTTTCATGCTCAAATTGAAAGTCTTCACACTATGCTGGTATGGAATGCAAACTAAAACTTTGAGGTACCTAAGTACCTTAGCACCTGTCCAAAATGATGTTTGTTCAGCTAGGAAGCATTTTCTATATAGTTGGGATATAATTGACATGTCTATATTGTTGACAATCAGAAAAACTCATTTGGTTTCTGTTGGTCTGCTTTATTCTAGTTGCTGGAGACAATCATAAAGAACTGTGGAGATATTGTTCATATGCATGTTGCAGAGAGGGATGTGCTTCATGAGATGGTGAGAATAGTAAAGAAGAAGGTAAGCATAATTTCTCAGATGTTTTTCTTTCCTTTGTTGTTTCTGCTTTCATATTGTAAAAAATGTTGATGTTATTTGTCATGCCAAATGTAGCCTGATTTTCAAGTCAAAGAGAAGATACTGATTCTTATAGATACATGGCAAGAAGCTTTTGGAGGACCGAGGGCAAGATATCCACAATACTATGCTGCATACCAGGAGCTGTTGGTAATGTTTACTACGAAGTTTTTTTACATAGTTGCCGAATATTCCTCTTAACTTGTCATTGTGAAAATAAAAAACAGTTTGAGTGAAATCAATATTTAACATTTCTTGTTTGGAGTTTGGACTCAATGTTTTTTTTATGATTGCTTAAATCTGGGTTTTGAGTGTGATTTGGTACTCTTTGAATATTTATATAACCCTCTTTAAAATTTAGTTGTTTGTCTATTTCTTTTATTATGCAAAGGATTTGCTTATTTCAGCGTGCCGGGGCAGTATTCCCTCAGAGATCTGAACAATCTGCACCTGTATTCACACCTCCACAAACACAGCCACTGGCTTCGTACCCTCCAAACATACGTGACTTGGATGCTCGGCAGGACACAGCTGAGTCGTCTGCAGAGTCTGACTTTCCAACACTAAGGTATGTTTCTAATTCCTTTTCTCTGTTATCTGAAAGGTGGTTGACTTAGATTATATTCATTCATAGTCTCCATTTGGAGTTGTAGTTTGTAACTCTCGTTCAATCTTTGGATCACTTTTGATGGTATCTGACATCATGAAAATATATACTTTTAGTTTCATTGAGTATCAAAACTCAATAAGTTAATTATCATATCTATTACCAGTGGCATATTTTCTTTGTAGTTCAGATGTCAAGTCTGTAGCCATGTGCTCTTTTATGACTGGCCTAGCCATGTATTCTTTTTAATGGCTGTTACATAATCTTTCTTTCTATGGAATCAAGTAAAGTCAGGTGGTGTTTCGGGAACCAATGACAAATATAAAGAAATATGCAAAATTTTCCTTGAAGGAGGACTCCAATTTTAAGCACACCTTCTTTTTTTATTTTTTATTTTTTTTTATTGTGCATATTCTTTTAATACTTCGTCTTGTTTTCATTTGATATGTTTTTGTGAAGAATGCTAGTCTTGATACATTCATCAGTGTCTTTTAAACTGTTTAACGCCTCCCATTTTTCAAATATAAGAAATAAAGCTGTATGAATTTCTGTGTATTTGAATTTCATGAACTTCCTTATAATGCAATGAGCTCATTGTACTTTTAGGATTTGGCTCCTCTAAAGTGAGTGGAGAGTAAATTAAGTATTTTTAACTATTATTGAGAAAATAAAGGTTATTATTTCAAGCACATCCATGATTCGTTACCATTGATTTTCTCATCAATATTTGAGATCACTTTACACTCTAAAGCGAGCTATTCACTTTAGAGGAGCTAAGTCCATACTTTTAGTATGTACTTCTATCAGTATAATTATAATGACGATGAAAGTTATTTGTGCTACAGATTGCCATATATATTTATGCATATTTGTGTTTTAATTAGTACTTCTTTCCCAGTTTGACCGAAATTCAGAATGCACGTGGTATTATGGATGTTCTTGCAGAAATGCTCAGTGCATTAGACCCTAGTAACAAAGAAGTAAGTTGCTCAATTCAAACATTCAAATTATGATGAAAGATATGAATGAAAATACTTTTTTGTTGTAATAATTTTGAAGCATATGGGTATGGCATCTTTGAATAATAATAAATAATAAGTGCAAAATATTCTCTTGATTTGGTTAAATGTTTTCTTGAGTCCTAGACCAAATCATAGTTACCACTCACCAAATTCCACTCTAGTACCTCAAATTTTTGTGTTTTGTTTTGGGGATCCCTAAATGATTAAA